>CM034035.1:56788380-58001128 GCA_019705995.1 Raphanus raphanistrum x Raphanus sativus | reverse complement strand
TTAATCAGTAAAATAATCAAAATTAAGTAAAAATCAGAAAATAAACAAAAATCGTAAAAAAATATTAAAAACTCATAAATTAAATAAAAATCAGAAAATTAGAAAAATAAGAAATTAATTAATATTTAGAAAATTAAAAAATAAATGAGATCAAATTTAAAAAAAAAAAGAAAATAAAAAATTCATATATTTCAAAAAAAATGAAAATTTAAAAGTTTGAAAAAGTTTTTTCTGTCATTTTCAACGATGATGTTGGAAACTATCATTGGAGATATGACAATTATTGTCATTGTTAATGGTTATGTGAGAAACCATCATCGTCACTAGTGAATTTGGAATTCTGAATTTTCTATTTCCATTTTTTTTAAATTGTGAACTTTTTATTGAGTTCTTCTCTATTTAAATTTAATCTTATTTATTATTAATTTTATTTTATTAATATTTTAGAAAATTGTTTAATTTTAAAATATTTATTTAATTTTCTAAAATTTTAATTTAATTTTTTGATTTTTTTTTCATTTTCGTAAATTTTATTAAAAGTTTTGATTTTTATTTATTTGGATTTTTTATTTATTTATTTTGTTTATTTTATTTAATTAAATAATTATTTTTAAAAATTACTTGCTGAATCGGTCAATTTTTTGCTTTGAGGATTTTTTTATAATACAAATATCACTTTGAAGATTAAAAGTATTAGTTAAAAAAATTCAAGGTTTGAAGTGCTAGTAGATACTTTGAGGGTTTTTATGCGATTTTCCCCAATAAAAAACAAGGAGTTGTTCCATATGTCTATGCACCCCCAGTAGGCAGTAACTCATCAAATCCTACTAAACAGAGAAGAATGCAGTTCATTAGAAAGATACACACATCCGATACTTGCTAGCTTAATAAGAAGTGTGATTCTTCCTCGTGAAAAAAGGAGGATACTGGATACATCTTTAAGGTCTTTCAAAGCTTTGTGCCTAGAGATTCAACCAAGGAAGCACACACGCTCATATAGATAACCAACCGTAAACAAGAGCTGTCACTTCATATTTTCAAAACTTTTTAAATCAACAAAATTGTATGGGAATACAAAGATGCCTTATTTCTTTTTTTTTTTGTTTTAAACGAGACTTTTAAACCTTTCTCGGAGAAATTGAGCGAAGTTTCTATCAGCATTCCGAGTCTGGTGAGAAACCCAACGGGGTCGACTCTTCTTCTTGTTATGCTGGCCTGAAGCAAGTGGTTTTCACCTTGGTAAAATTGATTCTCGAAACGGTTGTTTGGGTAGAAAGAAAATCTGGTATGATACACTCAGAACTCGTCGTGATGGTAACGGACTTACGAGTTCACTCACTCTCTCACCCTTCAGAGTTCTTTTTCTTTTCTTTTCAGAATTCAAAATTGTACCAAACCGAGGGAACAAATCTTGATCGATCCACTACATGGACTATTTCAATTTTGAACGCCGGTTTATTAAGAGTTTATAACAGTATGGAAGGTGAAAAGCCCATTAGGCTATATATATCCCCTATATATTAAAGGAATAACATTTCGGAAATTAAGTTTTCAAATTGTTAATAATTAAAATAAACTCTTATCTTATGTGTCAATCAATTGGATGATTAAAAAATCCTATGTGGCATGATAAGATTGAAATTGAAAAAGTGAATGGTCTAATTTGATTTATTTATTTTCTTTTTTAAATAAAACCTACGGATTAATGACTAATATATATATATGACAATTAATGATTCTAATAATAAAGATTTGATAACAAACTATATATCCTCAATCATTTTTGTTTAATTTTATATTATTAAAATAAATTAAACAATCAAATTAGCTACAAATTTTAAATTTGATTTTTTCGTATATGTTATATATTGAATTTTAAAAACGACAATAAATGATTAAAAATATTTAAATTATTATGTTAGAATTAATGAACAAATGTTTAACATTTTTGTTATAAAAAGATACACAAGATTTTAAAATCATATGAGTAAAAAATATCATTCAATAATAAAACAAATATATAGATTAAAATATATACCACATAAGATTACAAAAATATTTTAATATTAAAACTTTCAATGAACAAAAATATTTTAATATAGTATAAACTAGGTGATTTTTCCGTGCTCATGCACGAGTATAAATATTTATAAAATAAATATAAAATAATAATCAACTATTATATACTTTTAATTTAAAATTAATTTTAATTTGTATGCATAATTTATATTTTTAATATTATATTACTTGAATTAGACATATGATTTTAGATATGTTATATCTAGTCGGTTTTGTTGTTTTTATATTTTATTTATTGGATTGCATATATTTTGCTGAATTCAACTATAATATTTTTATATTAAATATATTAAAATTATGATTAATTTTCTTATTTGTATTATGTTGGTTGTTGTCTTAGATATGTAAATATATTTGAGGAAGATTATGTATAACTGAAGATATATTGTTCTTATAATGAAATTAAAAAAAAACCAAAATATCTTATTCCAAATTACATAAATTAATATAATGATAATATTGTACAGTCTCATGCATATATATAAATTTTACAAAAGAACTAAATTGTAACAGTTGGTTATTAGTTTATTTTTATTTCTAAATATGTTTTGAGTCATCCTATAATTACATTTATAAAATAAATTATTATTATAAAATTATATATTCTTATTGTAGTTATATATATGATTTTAGATATAAGTTGGATTAGTCGAGTCACTCATGTTGTGAGTATATCCCATTACATATTTTTTTTCAAATTCAGACTGAATTATAATTACTTTTATTATAATTAAGTAAAATCAAATTGTTATTTTTATTGGTTAAATGTGCATATATTTTCATAATATTATCGAAATATATGTTGACTTTAAAAAAATAAATATTAGAAAATGAAGCGAAAAGCAATAGGAAGTTACATACATAAGTAACTAATACATTTTTGAAAACTCATAAACACATATGAATATTTATAATAATTAAAATATTTTAAAAAATATAAATAATTTTATGCTTTGGATTTATCAAATGGTAAAAATGAAATTATTTTAAATAATCTTAAAATGAGAATTCTGATTCGCTTTGGTATTTTGGTTATGGTTATATGAAGTTCCACAACCATAAAAACATAAAATTTAAAAGCAAAATTAATATTAAGAAAACAAATAATTTAATAATGGTAAAAAATATGATTTATACCTTGTTAAAATATATAGTGTTATGTTATTTACAAAAATGAAACTAATCGATATGTTTTTTTAATATCTCTTAAAAATAAGCAGTTTACAAAAGTTGTGTGATTGTATTTTAGAAATCATATTATATAAATAAAATATATTATATAAATAAAATATAATTTATAAAAAAAATTTGTTGTAATTTAAAGATATTATAGTCAAATATATATATGAAAAATAAAAAAATATTTCAATAATACTAATTAATTATAAACTATTCTGAGTCAATCAAACATATATCAGTTTGTGTTACTTAATTATTTTATGTAATCATCTAAGAACAAATTTACGTATATAAAAATTATATCTATTACTCTGAAAAATATGTTTTTTTGTATTGTTTAAAATTATGTTCTAAAATAAATAATATTTCTTTTTCTAATATAAATATTATTTTTTTAATATCAATTTACTTATTATATAGTTTTTGCGTTTATATCAAATAAAAATATTACGAGAAATGTTTAATGCAATATTGCTATTTCTTATGTTGTATATTTATTTATTAAATATTTTCTCTATATTTTATATTAATTTTTTTTAATCTGCTGAGGACAATCCATGAAGCCCTCAAATAGTCTCTTTTATTAGTATAGATTTAAAGAAGGTTAGAATCTAAATTATTTTAAGCTTAATTTTTTTAATACATATGTCGATTAATTTGGTTGGTCTCAGAAGAAACACACTTTGTTTTACATAGTAGATTATTCTGAAAGCGTATTAAAGCGTATTATTCTGAAAGTTGTTGTCCGAGAACAGAACAGGTAGGTATATACTTTTAGCAAGAGAAAAAAAAACAGATAGGTATATATACTTTTGATTTTGTGCAGAAAAGAGAGAAAGGATATAAAATGACGCGACCTCGACTTTCGAACAATAATAAAATAATTCGAGATAAAATAACGATTAAATAATAATGTGGGCAATTGTTGTAAATAGAATCTTTTGTCACAAAAATAGATCTTAAAGATAAAATCGAATAAAATATTTCATTTAATAGATTAAAAGACTCTATTATCCTAGATATATGAATATAAATTAAAAAATAATAAATAAATTAATAATAATAATTTTTTATAGTTTCAGATTATTTGTTTTCAAATTCGAATTTTTTATAAACTTTTTTTGAACTTTCTTTTTCAAATTTTCTTTTTATAATTCAAAAATATTTTTTGAAACTATTTTTCAAACTTTTATTTTCAGATTTTTAGTAATAACCTTAATCCCAAAACTTCACCCCTTAACTCTAAACTCTAATATTTGGATTTATTAACATAAATGTATAAGTGTATATTTACTTATTTAATGAAACATTTTGATCATTTTGATCCTTGAGATCTATATTTGTGACAAAAACTTTTTAGTGCTATTCTAGTTTTTTCTCCAGTGGAAATAATAATAATATGTATAATAAACTCCACGTCATATCATAAAGTCAAATACAATACTATAAAGTCAAATCCGAAAATAAACATCTGAAATATCGACAATAACATAAGCTTGAAGGTCTGAAAACCTAGAAGATATTTCTTTCGCTGATCTGCAGAAATTCGTGACCGTTTGTATACCAGGTAATTCGAGACATTTTTGCATGAGTCATTTTTTGCTTTGTTGTTATATATTATTGAGAAGTCTGCTTAAAAAGTTTTTTTTTAATTGCTCTGTGCAGATATTCATTGAGGGTCTTTGCATGGTGATATGCTGGAAAATGAAGCTAATGAGATATCAGAGATTGTTGAAAGAAGGTTTGAAGAGCCAAGGACTCCAAAAGTGAGAAACGAAAGTGCTTCAGATCGTGTCAAACTGAACTCTCCTGATCGTAGATACCTTGCCTCTGTGGTTAAAAAGTCTGAAACTAACTCTATGGCTAAGGTATAGAAGATTGACTACTGTTACCCTATAGCTGATAATGAAAAAGAATTAGATTACAATATGTTTCCTTGCTCCTGAGTGGATTTCTGTTTGCAGGTTTACTTCCGAACTAGCAATCCAAAGTATAAACTTAATGAGGAGGAGGATGGTGCACTATTAAGTCTCTTCAGCGCTATCATAAAAGAAGAAGAACTGTATGTTCATTTAAGGTTAGTGCCAAAAAATTGACTCCCTTACTAGTTTTAAGTTAATCAGGATCATTAACAGCTTCAAATATATTGTCTCTAGGACAAAGAAGCAGCTTGGTTATGATGTTAGTTGCTATAAGGATGTAACGAGTGGAGTTTATGGGTTCTATATATATATTGTTTCTTCAGAATACGATCCGGAACGTCTTTTGGATGAAATTGATAAATTCGTAAAAAGCCTTGAGTCGCTGCTAGTGAGTTATATCCGGAATAAATTTATCTCTTTTTTTTTGTTTGGTGTTGTTAAACTTACAGGAAAACATGCCAGAAGAAACATTCCAGAGCTACAAAGAAAAGTGTCGAATCTGGATTGTATGACCACATAAATTCTAAATGGAAAGAGATTTTTTGCAAAAGGTAATGAAGGCTCCGATTGGCGTGTAGACTGTTGGGGGCTTTACGATGTTCCAGAGCCGTGAAAGTCAAAACAAAACCAATCAGATTTTTACCTTCAATTTTTTTCTGTAAGGTTTCTACAGTTTTCAACCCTCGACTGTTAACTATTTACTATTTAAATATTTGTCTATTCTAAAGTCAGATAAACGAGACTTTTGATGGCTGTGAAGATTTTTTTTTTTTTTTTGCATTTTTCAAGTTTCTTTCTTTCTCTTATAAAAACTAAAAGAATAAAAATAAAAATATGTAACCCAACAAAAATAAGATCCAATAAAATTAAATTTCAACTTCAATTTTTATTGTACAAACATTAATTATTATTTTATGACAAAATAAATAAAATAAAATTTTGATAAACTTTCACTAATTTCTAGTTTTAAATTACATAATACTTCCGATGTTTGAAAAGATGTGTGTTTTAAAATTTTTATTGAAGAAAACATATGAAATTTTAATTACAATACTTATTATTTCCAATAAATTTAAGCAATATAAAGTTTTAATAAGAACAAATTTTTTTTTTTGAAATTTAAAAATTTGGAGCTAATTTGAGTTGGAAACACAGAAAATAAATATTTAGATTATTTGAAAAGTATTGAAAGTAACAGCCACATGAATTGGTACCAATCAGACTTTCAAAAGTATTGAAAGTCACAGCCACAACTTTTAAAGTCAAAATCTCTACATCCAAAATTCTAAAAACCAAAGTCTAAAGCGAAAGTCCTTACCAATCGGAGCCGAAGTCACTAACTAGTCAGTAACTGATCGACTGATAATTTTGCAGCGTGAAGTGACTAACTAATCTAAATTTTCAGGTACAAATTTGATTGCCACAAGAAAGAAGCTGATGAAATAGAATTTATTGAGAAAGATGAGCTCAGAATTTGGTACAATAAGTACTTCAAAGAATCATCTCCTAGTTGCCGGAAGTTTTCTGTCGGGGTATCTGGGGAAGGCAACACCAAGAGGAGGAAGAAAAATCGTCTAAGGTATCTTTAGTAGTGGTTGGATATGATGATGATGATGTTTGTTTTACAAAAGTTCATATGTACATTTTCACTCGCAGGCACCTGAAAAGAAGAAGAGCAAGCACAAAGCCTTGTGAAACAGATGAAGACCCAATGCCTCCCGCTTATCACACACTCTTTGGGTGTTTTCTATCTTTTAATTTCTGTTGAATTCCAAATTGTGGGCAAATACTTTATGACATTGCTGCTCACTGAGACAATGTTAACTTGCAATCTTGGTTTTGTAAGGACAACCAAACATATGTGTCTTTTCTAGTCTGGCACACATATACATCATAGAGGTGTGTGTTTCTCAATCGATGCATGCCTTCGTCTATACGCTCATAGTACTTGAACATAGGTTCACAGACTTAACATACAAACTTGTGACTCGGGCTCACAACTTGTTACTTGAGACTTGAACATACATTCACAATATTAGACGTAATCTAATATACATTCAAAACTCTCCAACATAGATAAGAAGTCTAGATAAGAAATCAAGCTGTTGTCATCGATGCATTTGTGAAGGCTAGATTTTGCTACGCTTGAAGATAATTGCTTTTAACTCTCATACTGTTTTCATTATTTCCCTCAGTTTACATAAATAGTGCAAAATCTTTCTGCCACTATGGTAAAGACAGTGATTGAATTAACATTTATCGGTGACGTGACTTGGAAGAAACAGAAACTACGAACCAAACACAAGTACAGACCGGACCGGTTTGAACCACTCACCGGTGCCAATAACAACAAAGTCCCTTTTTCACAAATCTATTATATTAAAATAGAAGTGATGATTTCTCATTCATATGTGATTTTTAAATAATGGACTACTTACTAGAGTTGGTC
This sequence comes from Raphanus raphanistrum x Raphanus sativus, assembly GCA_019705995.1. Classification (NCBI taxonomy): domain Eukaryota; kingdom Viridiplantae; phylum Streptophyta; class Magnoliopsida; order Brassicales; family Brassicaceae; genus Raphanus; species Raphanus raphanistrum x Raphanus sativus. Next base: position 57,993,499 of record CM034035.1, on the reverse strand, counting down.
AGATTACATTTTCAATCATTAATAACATCTAAAATAACATCTAATAGTATAAAATAAAACATATCTCATTAAATACATCTATGGACATGTTATATATTAATACTCTAAATTCACATTTGCTATGATACATTTATTTTCACACATTGTTTGTGTAAAACACATTATAACATCCTTTCAGGTGAAAATGAATACCTCATTCTAGACAAACATATGAACATATCAAGATTACTTTTGTTAGACATTAAGAATACTTTGATTTACAGTCAAAGACATATATATAACTCTCCAAGTCGTATGCCAGTTTCTGATTGAAAAGAATAGATGAACTTCATGTCAAGTTTGGCATTCACACACATCTGCAACTATTATTTGACAAATAGTGTTTTGTTAGTATTGTTTCACCGTTCATTGAAGATGCTTGGCTATGATCGTAGTATCATATGTTAAGAAGATATGTTAATAATTTTAGATGGTCACTATCATGTATTTTGAGAAGATGAACTTCATCCATTGTTTATGCCATTGGTATTTTGAGAAGATGAACTAGATGCATTCTTTACGTGTGTGTGATTATTTTAGATCCTAATAATATCTAATTCAGTTATTAGAATAGTTATTAACAGTCAATTCTATTTAAATTCAAAAAAATAGAAGATTAAGAAATATTTTGTTATTATAAAATCTTAGCAATGTCTAATTTTTGTTGGGTTTAAACTATAGATGATCCATTGAGTTTATAGATAGAAAAACATTTTTAACAAACTTAGTCTAAATTTAATATCTGATCTATTAAAAACTGTATACAAGAATTATAATTTTAACAGACTTAGTATAAATTAATAATTCATTGATTAATATAAATCTGTGAAACTAAAAGTCTTCTTTAATATCTTTGAGGATGACAATAAAATAATATTTTACCAATCTTTATATACATTAACCATTTCAATAATGAAATCATAATACCAAAAAGAACTATATATAAGAAGATACTATTACATGTGAAATTTTGAAACATTCTATTCAAAAAAAGAAAAATACCATAATATTATTATGTTTTTAAAATGAATAATCTTAAAATCTCAAAAATATAATATATATCAATATAGAATTGTGTGTGTGTTTTACAAAAAAAAATACCAATTTAGAATTGTTTACAAAATATTTATATAAAAATAAATGAAAAAAACATCCGTCCGGTTGGGCGGGTCGAGATCTACTGTAGTATAAAAGATTAAAAAAGATAGCAATGAAGAAATATATCACAAAAATACACACACAAAATGGTGTATGGAAGGAAAAGTGTAGGTTTATGCTATTATTATTACACATGCGCGAGGCGATTCGCAAACATGATTTGATGATCAGTAGAGTGTTACAGGAAATGCAGTTAGCCACGTCAGCAGAGTGGTACTATATAAACAGAAGCAAGAAGTCTCTCATTTAGAATCATCGAAAAAGATCGATAAAGAGTTTGTTAGAGTTTCTTCTTCCTTTTCTCTGTGGTTTCTTGGGAATTTTCTAGGAAAATCTCCTCATTGTTGTTCTCGAGTGTTGTTTATAATTCTAAGCTCTTCACACTGTGAGAGAGTTGGATTGGTGTTTTATGAACGTCAATTCAATTGCTCTACTATTCATCATCTTCACCAATACAGTTTATCTGTATCAGTGGTCTCAGAGCCAGTCGAGTTCAGCGATTGAAGAGATGCCGATGACTAAGCCTACAGTTTCGGAATCGCACCGCATCAGATCCAGAGAATGAAAACAGTGATTCTGTCGATTGTAATTTGCTTGAGAAACCAATTCAATTCATGAAACAGAAATAAATGGAGGAGTTTAAAACAGAGAGGTACCAAACTCTCTTCTGGAACCAAGCCCTAGGGTAGAGAAATTGCAATCTGCCTTTGCTTAAGAACATTAAGTAGCTCACAGCCTCTATTCATTGATTCACATAAAAACTTGGTGTTTGGACTGCTCCTAAAGTAGACCAAATATACATTTTAGAGAGAGGAACTGATTCAAAAGGCAGTAGTAGAACGTGTTGAGTTTGATGCACATCAGTTGTCTGATGAAATGTTGCTGAGAGTTTGTTTTAAGATGAATCAGAGAGGAGGTATCAAAAAGACTGGACTTTCAAGTACAAGCTTAAGGAACCAAGGCAGGCAGCATTGGTTTTCACAGAGAAGAAAGAGCTTCTCTATCAATGATGGTTTTGGATGGGATAACTTTTGTGGTTTGTTTTCATCAAGAGTTGCCAAGTGTTTGTGCTACTGATGAGAATATGGTTCCTTCTCACTGAAAACGTGTGGCCAAACACCATTGCACAAGTCATGAGCCATTGGACTGTGATTCCAGTGCCAAGCTTGAGCCAGAAGGAGGGTGAAAGGTTGAGATGTCTTGATGAGGGGTTCGACAAGAGGCAAGATGAAGTGGTAAATGCAGTTGCTGAGGCTAGTTTGATGTCAAAGGCAGGACTTGGAAGGCCACAATTGACTGTTTCGGTAACTGTTTTTTTGTAAGAACAAACAGCTGAGGGGGATGTTTAAGTTCAAGAAAAAGATTTTGATTGGAATCAGGCCACAGAAAGAACATATTAAGCTGGTGAAATCAATGATTTCAAGGATCACATGGCAGCATTGGCGAATGGAAACAAAAGTTACAGAGAAAGGGACTCTCAGGTCTGTCTCTTTGTATCAAAGTGTGGGAACCTGGTGGTCTTTTGCCTGTGCTATCTGAGTGGAAGAGATTGGGTACATTTCATGTACATGGTTGGATAATGAGAAAGAAGTTTAGATCGCCTGTTTGTTACGACGTTAAGCAGAAGAAGCTCCATTACACCTTCAAGCAACAACAGTATCTGAATCATTTCAGTTACATGCTACCATTGGGACAGGAGTTGCAGTGTTCAAGTGATATTCACATCTTTGAAGCTTGGAAATTTCTTCTACTCTCAATCTGTTATGAAGGAGCTGTTTGGAAATGGTTTTATTGCTTCTCGTACAAGGTTGCAGCAAAACAGAGAAGTCCTTTCATGGTGGGCTAACTTAGCGAGAGACATAGATGAAGTGTTACAGCCATATAGTTCTGGGATCTTTCTGTGCCTGCATTGCAGCAAACTTTGATCACTGGAACCCAAGAGTCTTATAAAGTTTGATTTGATGAGTTTCAGGTCAGTAAAGAGAATGGGTTCTGGAGCTTAGCTTCAAAATGTAGAGGCTAAATAGAAGATCACCATCATCTGAATCAAGACACTTATTTGTGCGTGTTGTTTACGTTCATACAAACTGTCTATGAGAGGGAACATGGTGCCGTGAGAGTGTGATTGCTTTTGTGCAGACAAACTTCTGCAGTGTCAGTGTTGAAATATGCTGATATTTGTGACGTGTTGCAATGGTTAGTTTTGTTCCAAGCCTATGGTGTTCATAAACTCAATGAAAGAAGGGTCATGAAGTAGAAGGGAGAATGATGTACATAGACAATTTCTATGAGTTTCATCCTAACCTTGTGGTCAAGGTTTTCAGTTTATCTGTATCATCGAGCTAGCTACACCACCAGACCCAGAGACCCTTGTATTGATCTGAACCGAGCCGAGCCAAACAACACAAGCGTAGTGGCTACAACCGTCTTTGCAACCAGTGATCCCAGACCTTGCTTCAAAATGTCTAGCAATTTCACCACCACCTTCTCACTGGAGTCCCGAACCCGTGTTAAAATCAGGGTGGCTTCCACTGGCACGACCGTATAGAAGCTGAAACATATCAATAAAGATTTTTTACTTAAGCTTTGTTCTTTTGGTCGAAGCTGCCGCAGCGTCATGCGTCAAAGAAAATACAAAGAAAACAGTTTATTTTACGGGATCCTCATTTAATTGATGTCCCTGCGTTTTGTAAAAAACAATCGCGTCCTCCATTTTTTCCGACGCTAGATTTCACAGCGTCACAAATCTCTATAAATTTTAGGTTGCGGTACTGTTAACGTCTATTCTATAAACACTGAAAGTAAAGATTCATTCACGATAAAAGCCGTGTCCTTTGTATTTTTTTTTACGCCGGACGCTGCGGCAGCATCTACCAAAAGAACACGGCTTTAGTAACATGGAGAGGTGTGTTTTTAGAATGGATCAATACAAAAGTTGGATTTAACTAAAGTGCTGTTCGTTTGGTTGCCGTAGGTCCAGCGTCTGCGTATGCGGCAATGATTTTTGCAGCAAGTTTGTTCGTTTCATCAACGTCGATACGTGCGTCTGTGTCTAAACGCCAACACCTGCGTCTAAACGCCAACACCTGCGTCAGACGCCGAGAAAATCCCGCGGTCGCGACTAATAACCAGCGTCTACTTAACCTATTTACTATTTTACCCTTAACCTAATTCACTAATTACAAAAAAACCTAAGCTATTTTGACGCAGACACGGCTCTCTTCTCCATTGACGCCCCTGCCTTATCTTCTCCATCTCTCTCCATCGATCTCAGACCCATCTCTCTCGATCTCAAACCCAACCCAGCTCTCTCTCTCTCTCTCGAACCCAGCTCTCTCTCGATCTCTCGATCTCTTGAAACTCATCTCATCTCACTCTCTCGTAAGTTCTCTCCTTTTCTGGGTTTTGTTTGCTTACTACTATTTAGAATGCTAAGTGTTGTTTCTTGTCTATTGGATATCGTTTTGTCTGAGAACCAAAGTGTTCTTGTCTTGATAAACAAGACTTCTTTGGGTCTCACGTTAAGACTGTTTTATTTTTTCTTCTAGTGATCAGGAAGATGGACTTCTTAGGTTTCGTGGCAATTACTAAACAAAATTATTTTAACAAAGTTCCAAATACATTATGTCCTGCATATTAATACAAATTAATTGCAACAACTATTATACATACGATAATCATCTTTACTTATTAACTAGATTTTGATCCGCGCTTGGAAGCGCAGAATATTTTACGATAAAAAATTTCACTAATAATATAATAAATATTTTGGTAATTTTAAAGAGTGCATTTAAAATATTTTTGCATTTAAATCAGTGTTTTTTAATTCAACCCGATTGTGATTATACCGGTTAATCCGGAGATCTGACAATTCAATTTTAAGTTTTTAAAATATTTATATTTAAGAAAAAAATCATTAAAATCTGAGACTAACCGATTGAACTGTTGGATGACCGATATGTAATCTAATTTGATTTAAATTATAATAGTTTCATAATTTGTAATCTTATAATCCAAATTTTAAACTTTATTATTTTGCAATTTATGAAATTATAACGTTTTTACAAAATTTTAAAGAGAAAATGATAGATATAAAATAACTAAGATTAATTATTGTATTGTTTGGAAACATTGATAGTAGTATAAAAAATATATTGTTTGGAAACATTGATAGTATTATAAAGAAATAAGTATGTTGTTTGGAAACATGGATAATAGTATAAAGAAAAGAACATTAATGATTTAATGTAGGTTTAACTATAAAGTATAAAATTGTATTTAATTTAAAAACTTACAAAATAAATGTTAAGTCTAACAGAATGTTTCTGTTTTAATAAGATAGATCAATTTGTTATATGTTTCCTCGTCTGACTATGAGTTTAAATGGTAGGTGTAGCTTTTTTGTAGGTTGATAAAGTAATTTCCGCTGAAAACATAAAATGACAAAATAAAAAATTAACAAGCAAAATTTTAATCCATCTTCCATGTTTTAAATTTATAACTGGTTAGAAAACATGATTGACCTAATAAATATTGGATTTTCCTGATATGTTATCTATGTAACAGAGTAGTGGGATAACTGATTAGTGAAATAGCAAAATTAATTGGATTTCTTGTTTTAGAATAAGCATTGAGGAGCAGCAACATTGATACAACATTTTCTCCAAAAGAAAAAAAAACATTGATACAAACAACATCTGGAGATTCAGAGAATCTCAGTTACGCATGTATATTGAGTGAAAATAACACTGCATAGGATGCAAAAACTCAGAGACTAATTATCTGTTCTGGAATATATCTTGGGTTCACACACGCTCGTCTCATCCAAGATCGTGTTATCTAGGATATCAATACTGAAAACAGAGGCAGTTGGAGAAAGCTTTTTCTCGAGACATAGTGCAATGTATTCTATCAATATTGAAATAAACAGGTGGTAACTAATAATAACACTATGAATCCGGAACCCTCTTAAGGCTGTCTCGAGGGTTGTAAAAATGGACCATATTAATTACATTGTATTTGCTTGATAAGATCTCAATGTTAACTATGGAAGGGTAAAAATACTAGGATAGAAGCAGTTGAGAAATTACCTTAGCTCCATGAAGATGTTGTATCATTTAAGGCAAAGTATTGTTGTATAAAATACTTTTGTCCTTATGATCTTAATAACATAAGTCGGTATTCATAGTATGTCAAAAATCCTGCAGTTTTGAACGTTCTTCTCCACTTCTGGTGCTTGAAGATAATTGACTCTGTTTGATCTAACCTTTGTGGTTAAGACCAAATGCCTATCTTTGCTGATCGGTTCTTTAGGAATTCATTATCTTGCCTGAAGATAATTGACTCGGTGTGATCTTAACATATGTGGTTGAGACCTAACGATGATATGGTTTCACTTCACACATTGTCTTAAAAAGCTTTGTATCTTCCTTAAAAGTCTCAGCTGAGGGAAGCATGAATTCAACATCTAAGACATTTCGTGCCAATCTCCCTCAGTTTGGTATATGCAATATTGACAATGGGAATATGAACACTCCACATTATAATAATTACCGAATAATCAGAAACTGCCTTGGTCAAATTAGAAGTTGCCAACAAGGGGTTACGTAATCTCTTTCTGTTATGACTTGCTATGTGTAAAGCAAGTGACTAATATATATTTTGGACATCTGTAATTGTAGGTGGCGGCTTCTAGTAAACTCTCAGATGATAATGTGTACTTGAAAGTTGTGAAAAAAGTATCAATAAAAACCAAGTTTGTATTACTACAGAATCTCTTTAGTGACAAAAGTTCTTCTTATATTCAGTAATCTAAAACCCTTTCATTCCTTTTAAAGTCACTTTCTTATAAGCAAGAGGTTGCTTCCCATGGAACAGCAGGAACACCTCACTTTGATCAAGGAGCTTCCACGTCCAGACATCATGATCAGAAGGTTTTTTTGTATAATCTGCTCTGTTTTGAATCAGGCTCATTGTAAGATAGAATTTGAGACAATATTTCAAAATCCAAGTAGTGAAACAAAACCAAAAAACATGACAAGTTACTTAAAAAGTAAATGTGATCTTCTCAGTATGAATGTCAAACACATGAGAGAAGGAAGCTACCAAAATAGTCAAACAAAACGTGAAACATGACAAGAGTCTTACATAAAAGCAAATTTGATCTTCTCAGATGTGAATGTCAAACACACCCCAGAACCAGAACCAGAACCAGAACATGAGAGAAGTTATCAAAAGCATAGATAGAAAGAAGTTTCCAGAACACAACCAAGCAAGTCTAGTTGGAACTCCTAAAACAAGCAACGATAAGGAAAAAAAGAAAAGAAAAGAAGTTCGTTCATCCTCAAGCTCTTCAATCTTGCTGTCCTTTTGTCTTCATCACGGCTTGGGATTGCGAGAACTAAAAAAAAAAAAAAGATTAAAGCTATCTCAAGTCCTATAAAGATAGTAACTGTATCGAGAATCTTAAAACAGAACATTGAACACTTACATCTCGTAAAGAGTCCATAGATGGTTCAAATACGCCTTGCTTGTGTCATTAAGAGTCTCTACCATGATCTGTACGAACCTGCCATGGTGCTGCTTGGAAGAAGCAACCTCATCCAAAGAATAAGCCATGAAGAAGAGTGGGTCTTCAGCAGCATAGAAGATCTCATTGTGGTTGGCTGAAGCAAGAGCCAACAGGTTCTGCAGTAACTGGCCCCAGAGTTTCTCAGCTTCTTCATCTCCAGAAAAAGCTTCAATATGGCAGAGCAATCTTGTGAGAGCATGAGTGATGAGAGTGACTTCTCTTACTCCAGTAACAGTCATCACCTTGGACCTCCAACTTGTTGACAAGGGTTACAGCCACGGTAGAGATCTCAGATGCCCTAAACAGCTTATGCGCCCTTTTACCTTCCTTCACCAATAGAACGCTCAGAACTATAGCAGCATATGAGTGGACCACGCTCCAAGATTCTCCAAGGTTCGTCTTCAGCAAGAACAACCACTTATTTCCACTCCAACTTGAGATGCGGTCATGGCGTGCAGCAACATACAGAAACCTCAAACAAGCTGCCCTTAGAATAGATGGTTGCTCATTATGTGACAACAACAGGGAGAGTGGTTCGGTGATGTGATCAGCAGCAAAAGAGTACACATCAAGGGCATTTAGCTCTGAAAGCACAGAAGCTAACCTGAATCCACCTTCTTTTGCTCTCCATCCCCCTGATGGATAATTCCCATCAGCAGGTGACTTTGCAACAAGTTTGCACACCTCTGTTCTGGACAACTCAATAACCCTTTGACTTCCTTTGGCTATCAAGGCTTCTGAAGAGTTGAAGTCCCACTGTCCTTCTGCTCTTAAGGTCTGATTCTTCCTTGTCTTGAGTCATGAACTTCCTGTAGTCTTTGGAAAACAACTTTTTCTCTTCAGCTGTGAGTTGAATGTTTTCAACATTAGATGCTTGATGACCTTCCTCTCACTGTCCGTTTCTCCTAAACGAGCCACTTGCAGTCCTCTGTGTTGATCACCTTCATCATGAAGGTCATGTGATTGGATGGAATTCTCCACTTGATTGAATGCTCCAAAAGACTTCTAAAGCTCTTCTTGAGATCTTCACATTCTCTTCCCTCTAACTGTAGCTGAGGAGAAAGTTTTCGTGGAAGTTCTGCCTGTACAAATCAAAATTGAAGATTAGACACACCAGAGGCGGATCTACTAAGGTTTGAGGGGGGTCACTTGACACCCCTAAAATAGTCAAATAAATGAAATTGTATAGAGTATTCTAAAGAATCTGTAGCAAAAATGGTTGCTTTGCTCTCTTTGACACCCCGTAAACCCACGTTCAATCCCCCAATGACACCATAATTTTTTTGTTTTTGAAAATTATATATATGTGACACCGGTAAAATAAATCTCTGGGTCCGCCATTGAGACACACACCGACAAAAAAAACATATATACAGTATGTTCTGTTCTCTCTGTTTCGTTTCTGTCGCAAACACATCTGAATAGATAAAGAAAAGAGATCTGAGAAGAATGTAAATCGTCGTCTTTTGCTCATACCAACAATAATAATCGATAACCAAAACACTAAACCGATTATATTTATTACTCCTGTCGGTTCAATTTAAAATATTATATTGATATACTAATCAACCCAGAACCAGGTTTGGTTCAACGGTTTACAGATTTAATTGATTGGAAAAAACGAAATCAGAATGACCAAAACTAAATCGGTTATATTAATATTATATTTATTACTCCTGTCGGTTCAATTTAAAATATTATATCAATACTATACTAAAAGGGAGATAATCTCAACAATGAGAGTGTCCACCTCAGCAAATTAATTCAGGCCAATAAGACACTTTCTTTTTGACACGTCACCATAGCTGAAATAGAGTGAAGTTTCGTATGGGCTCAATTCAATTATCAGTCGGCCCACAAGAACCCATGGCGAGAAATAATTCATTTTTATCTTCACGCGTCGAGAGTCTCTCCTCTCCCCCCCTCCCGCAGTTGACTCTTCCACTTCATCTTTTTCAGTTTCTGCTTTTTTCCGTTATCTTCTCAATCAATGATGATGTTAAAGCTATTATTTAATGTTTTGTTGCTACTCCCCCCTTAATCCTTCATTTATATAAAAATCTATGTACACCTAAATCAAAAACCTGATTTTCAGCAGCTATCGCCGTGGCCGTAAAATCGACCGGAAAACTCAACTCTCCACCGGCAAATATCATACCAGGAAATCAACGCTTCCCCTAGAGGTATGGATCTCCTTAGTCGTTTGTTTTCATATTTAGTTCACAAAGATTGAAAATTTATGTTCTATGTGTCGTAGATCATTTTCATTGTTGATGTGTAATTTGAAAATTGCTGACATACTACAGATTACGCAAGTGTGAGCTTAATAGTGTCTTTTTACTTATGACTCAGCGAGCATACTTTAGATTCTTAACTAATCAAAAAAGTCATTACCCTGTTTAATGTGTGTTTTCCTTCTCTGTTTAGCTATGGTTTTTTTGACAATGTTACAATGGATGTAAGATATCATATGGAGATTTGAACCTCCTCTGCAGCTGGAGAAATCATAAGCCTGTCGGTTCAAGTTTCTTACAGGATGGGAACTTCGTAGACTCCGCTTCTGGTGAGTAAAGTTTTCAATTTTGAAAATTCTCTGTTCAGAAACAGAGGAATAAGAAGAGAAAAGTTTGACTCTTGAGATTCAAGTTCCATGTGCACTAATGTTTATTTTTTGATTTAGTGTTTCAGTATCATAATACAGAGATTGATCATATATATCTTTGTAGAAATTTGGGGAAGATGAAGTACTACAAATGTTCCGAATCATCATCCGCTTCAAAATCCAAACTTAACAGTCGCAAAGCAGAGCAGAGAGGTGAGATTTTGATTTTCTGTCCATGGAGAGGGTGTACACGTTCGCATTCTCCACCAGAAATTTTAAGAAGGCTGCCAGCTTATTTTTGGATTCTATATCGACCTTCACGATGTATGAGATCCTTCTCTACGAGACCTTCATTTTCTACACCGTGCTTACCAGCATCATAACTCTGGATAGAGTTTCTCTTAAGCAAAAGGTATTTGTCGATCTCCCAGGTCCTCTACTTTTGAGTGTTCTAAATCCAGTCACGGATGATAACATTCAGTTTGTTTGGTCAGTACTAAAGTGATGTGAATCTGTTTTTTTGGGTGTAGTTCCTCCATGAGGATGTGAATCTTTTTGAATAAAATGCTAAAGTGCTATACTACTAATTTGACAGGTTGTTGACGCACCTGAGATCTTAACCGTGCTTGGGAAGATACCATTCCTTTCCGAGTTCCTGAACTCACTATACGAGTGCCAGTACAAGGCGTTTTTCTCAGCATTTGGTGAGTTCAATATAGTGACCTAATTAGCTTACTGAACTTTGTTAATTGTGTATGCGTTTTGCTTGCTTTGTCTATGTGTTAATAATAGATTCATTGTTTTTCTATTTTCAAAGCTGGAATGGCGGAGCAGATTAAGTTTGACCGTTATTTGAACCCACATTTCCGGTTCTACATGAGAGAAGTGAGAACGGTGGTGTACTCTCAGTTTTTGGAGTCTTACAAGAGTGTAATGGTGGATGCGATGGCAAATGCCTTTGGTGTTTCCGTGGATTTCATCGATCAGTAAGCACACTAAAAACGCTCAATTACATTCTGTAAGAATATATATGATCATACAAAGTTAGAACCTGACTTGACATGTTTCCTTCTTTTATAATCCAGGGATGAGGGAGCTGTCACGCTTCATTGCAGCTGGGAAGCTTCACTGCAAGATAGGCAAGGTTGCCGGTGTTTTGGAGACAAATCGTCCTGATGCAAAGAATGCACTTTACAAGGCAACAATCAAGCAAGGGGACTTCTTGCTAAACCGGATCCAGAAGCTGTTTCGAGTCATTGATCTGTGAGCATGTCTCACATGTGTCTGTTTAGCACTTTCCTCAAAACTGCAACAACTTGCAACTCAAATGGGTAGAATCTTAAGGTGTGAGAAACGATATTTGAGATCAACACCTGTCTGTTCTTTCTTATGACTCAGTTTGTTTCATCTACCTTTTTATTTATTTATTTATTCTACTTTCACATCTGGAAAGCATGAACTTATCAAAAAATTTCAAGGTCGTATTTCCCCATCTGAGGTTAGTTTCTTCTTCCTTAATCATGAAAGGTTCTTCTATACAAATCTACATCAGCTGATGATGTTTTAAAAAAAAATGTGCAAGTATGCAGCGACATCGTAGAAGTTTCCTGGAGGGATTTACAAAGACTCCAGTGATTACACTTGCAGGGAGAGATAAATTTAAGTAAATGTCATATATTTTAGATTATGATTCGAGAGAGGAGTAGTAGCATTCTCTTGCAAATTTTGTGGTGTCTATTACAGACCCGTTTCTTGAATTAGTAGTTGCATGCATTTGTGTTGACTGACATATCATGGTTAGGCACTGACCTATTTCTTAGATTCATCATTTGTTAATGAATACATGTGTTACAGATGAGAAGTAGTTGAGTGTTTAGAGAATGTTTTTCCACTCTATTTGGAGTAGAAGCCAATTCTGTTATAGACTTTTTATATTTTGAAGAAGAAAAAAATGAGTCATTAGAGATGGTCTTACATTAATAGTAAAAAAAATATAATTACACTTAAAATAAAGCTTAAACAAGCTAATACAACAAAATAAATTGAATAAAAACAAACTGAAATTATTTCCAAGCTATTCACATGGTATGTGATTTTGATTTCTTTAATGAATTTACATCTAAGCGAACAAACACTTAAAACTAAAAATATATACATACAGTGATAATGAAGCTTTGATCATTTTTTAAATACGAGATGAATAAAAACTGTATTTAGACAATTATTGAGCAGTTAAGCTCGATAATAACCATGTTAATCACATTCATCAATCTCTAATATATAGAAGTTCAATACTCATTAAAATTATATAACATATCCTAAAAACTAATTTAAAACAATGCAGGAAAATTAGTATGCTAAAAACACCATCAAAAAAATTTACTTCCATAAGAGGTAAACCGAATACAACAACGTAAAAGACCAAACTCCATTCTCCTTTGGTCAAAAAACCACATTCCCTATCTTCAGTACGTTAATTCAGAATTATAAAGATTTTATCATAACACAAATTGTATGTAGATGAGGGAAAATATTTTTATGTTCCAAACTTACAGAAAACAAAACCATGAAATTTTTGTAAATATTCTGACCAAATTAGTAAATTTATATATACAGAATATCTTAAGAAACTTAATACAAAATTAAAAACAAATTAAAAAATAATATCAAGTTCATTGAAAATTTACTTGCATTACCATAATTTATATACCACTTTTTATATTATTTTCAAGGGAAAATATTATAATATTTGGGTTTAGGGTGTACTAATTATTTTTCCTTTTTAGTATTTATAGGGTGAAGTTGAGTTTATACAATTTTAAATATGGTTCTTAAACAACAGTAATTAATTTATGAGAGTAACTTTAGTTTTTTCATTATAAATTTAAGATATTTATGAAATAGTCATTTGAAAAAAGTAAAATCTTAAAAAAATTATATCAGATTTACAGTAAAAATAGAATATCTCTAAATTTAATGTTAAATATGTGACTTGCGTGTCTGTATATGAACAATTTAGCTTATATCATACACTAGAAGGCACATGAATCCTATTTTTGGTCGGTTTTAGCATCTTACAATCATTTCTATTATTTTATACAGAACATTTCATAAATAACTAACTGGATGCAAAATCACAACTCATATCTTAATTATTATTTTTAACAAAATGTTATTTGATTTATATTTAATAATTTATTTTGATTATACCATACAAGATGCTGATTAACATGTATTTTTATTTTCCTAAATGAAGGTCAATAGAAGAATTCATGTATCAGCAGTAAACCAATATATAACCAACACTTATTATCGAATATCTATAATATCTTCTATCTCCTCATAAAATTAATAATATTAAAAATAGCAAGGAACAACATATATAAAATCATATATAGTAGAGATATTTATTCTTCATCATATAAGAATCTCGAGTGTTTGATTGGTAGAAATTGTGGTTTTAATCATTTAACTTTGGAATATAAATGGTACGTTTTCTGTTGCAACTATAGATTCTATTAATTTAGATTTATATCAAAAACTTAAATATGAAACTCCAGAAATATTAATTTCTGAAACCAATATATTTTCTAATTTAACCTTTGTGCTGTAGGTTTAAATTATTTTCCTAGAGCATAAATGGTAAATGAAAATGGTTGTGAAAAAAAAGCAATAGAATAATTCGGAACACTTACAATCACCTTACAAAATCATTGTATTTTTCTCAACATTTATGAAATTTCAAAATAAGTAGTCAATAAACAATTAACTGTTTATCTTTTATCAAGGTACTTACAAAAAATGTATTTATTAGATCCAACATTTTTGAAATCGGGTGAAAAATGTCAACAATTTTTTTTTCATGTATTTCTAGAAAGAATAGTTTTCTTGGCAATAACTAAAACTTTTGCCACTGATTATACAGTACAAATACAAATCAGGAAAATATAATAAAGAAAATAGTTACGAAATCAAAATTTTAAACGATTGGAATTTTAACATATGTTTTTCTGTAATATTATTTTAAATAATATAATATGTATTTTTATCTTTATATACGTTTTGGATTCTAATAAGATAGACTTCATTTTAATAATCAATATTTGTCAAAGTATCCAATATATAATACATATTTAAATATAATAACATAATATTTTAAAATGAATTAAAACTTTATGAAAATAAACCCGGGCATTACGCAATGTTTTTATTTCGAGATGTTTTTAATGATAATTTTTCTAATAATTCACATTTTCTGTTATTCAGTGTTCTAGCTATAAAGAGAGAGATGACATCTAAAACTTCTTCACCGGATATGGATATTCCACTACTTCCAAGTACGACCACATATACTATGAATCAAATAATTGATTTATATTCCTAAGTTATGCTCATTGATTAATTTCAAAATAATTTCAGGCTCTCCACCTCAAAAAAAACCCAACAGATCTACATGCTTCTTTTGCAAAATTCCAGCATCCTATTTATGAGATCCACTTTTCTATTTTAAAACTTTAATATCATCTCTTAGTAATGATAATAACTTTCCTATGTTTCAACTATTATCTCCATTCAGATTTAATTTTATCAATATTTCATCTACTCCATACAACAACTAATTTTTATAAGCAAAAACAAAATATGTTATGGTTGAAATTTTATTCATAATGAAACACCACTATTTTCCTTACATTTCAATATATTCTGGAAATATTTACTATGTTGAAAACCCCATACACCTTACTTCTTTAAAAATAACGTCTTTCACACCTCAACCTCTTCTTATTCCTTTTATTCATATCCCATCTAAATATATATTGTGTTTCGGCTGATACAAACATACCGAACTTTATCGTCAACTATTTTTTTAAAAACTAATATATTTTAATCTTTTTCACAAATTAAAAATCTTCCCTGCTACGCACTACTTTCACATTGCACAAATCAACTTCCGAAAAACTCATTTAAAAATACCTGATAACTCTAAATATTATTTAAAGATTCCTAATCTAACACAAATAGTTAAATCTATTTTCCGCGCGTAGCGCGGACAAAGAATCTAGTTGATATAATAAGCAACCTATAACCGGGTATGGTTCAACGGTATACAGATTAAATTGATTGAAAAAAACGAAATCAGAATGACCAAGACCAAACCGAAATCCATTAAGTCCTACACCTAAACCGAAATCGAAAAGTCCCAGAACTAAACCGAGGAGCCGCCGGAAAGAATCTCCGCCACGGCTCCACCGTTGATTAAACCCACCGTAGCACACGCCTAAAAGGAGCTCGTGCATCCAGAACGACACCTCAAAAACCTCACTAGTCCATTAAGCTACTCACTAAAGCAAGAAATGGTACAATCCATCTCTCACCGGTGGAGGGAGAGGTGGAAAATGAGTTTGAGAACCAGAACAGAGAAACCCGAATTAAAACATTCAATATTTAGTATTTTTTTATCTAATAATAATCGACGGTATAAAGAAAACAAGCAAGCAGTCCATGTTATTCTTTTTTTTCTCTTTGTAAAAGGTAATACCTTGTAACACAATGTTCTAACGTTTCGTAACTTGCATGGTGACATCTTCGATATCTGTCCAAGTCTTGAAGGATCAAATAACATCTGCATAATCATATACAAAAAGTAATCAAACACCCAAACATCCAAACAAACAAAACAAAAAACATATCATTAACGGTTTTCGATTAAAAAGAGAAAACATCCAACTTTACAAACATGAAACTGGACGAGAAGCAAGAACTAGCTTTTGACATGACCCAATAACAATCCACCAAAAGAAATATCTTTTTATAGCATTAACTTTAAAAGAACTAAATCGGGATTCTTACACCCCAAAACAAAAACAAAAACTGGATCTTGACACAAAAGACTCGATCTTGACAAAGACTTGTTTTTGACACAAAAATATGGATTTTTTTTTCTTTTTTCAATGCTCCTAATTGGTAGATCGTCCTGAAAAGAGTTTCTTGACGCTATGCAGCAGCAATGTGATACACTGTTTGTTGGTTTACATCACAGACATAGAATCATAATAACTAATAAAAATACAGCACATGTTTTATTCTCTATGGTACAATCATTGTACACCATATAGCATAACTATATCCGTACCAAACTTAACATATATATCTCTTCCAAACTTAACTTATAATTCCTTGTACACTTACGCCTATCTATCTCTTCCAAACTTAACTTATGATTCCTTGTACTTCGTAAATGTATTTTCTATGTTGATTTAGATATCTTTCTACCAAACATAACTAAATGTTTATTGAAATTAATTTCTTAACAAGAAATTTTCATATCTTCCTAGAATATTCAATATAGTATAAAATTATTGAGATGTTGATTGCAAAAATAGAAGATATCATTATGTAATTTGAAATATTGTTGAATTAGCTCTAGCAACTTTTATCATAGTTATCTATTTTACTTTTTTCCAATGGCTATTGTAATCTCCTATACAAAACCACTCTCTCTTTAATTATTATTTTTGTTTCTGATAAAGAAATTTTAAAAATCAGATTTCTTGAAATTTCTATAGTTGTTTTTGGTAAAATAGATAATATTTTTCGTAAGAGTCAATTTCAGTGTATCAGTTTGAAGAACATACTATTACAGACAATTTTACAATGAAATGTTTCTGATATATCATTTACATTTCTATGTTAATCAAGTAACATCTTTAATATGAGTATTTATCATTCCTAACTATAAGATTTTCAATATCATCTTATGAAAGTTAACCTATAATAAATACTCCCTCTGTTTTTTAAAGATGTATGTTTTAGGAATTTTTTTTGTTTCAAAAAGATGTATTTTTTATATTTTTAATGTAATTTTGGTCAACTAATTATGAATAATTGTGAATCTCAAAAACATTAATTGCATTTCTTGAAATTTTATTGGTTTAGAAATATAGGGAATATAAAATAACAAAAAACTATGCACTAATAAGTAAGTTTTAATATGTTTTATTAAAAAGTGTGAAAATCTCAAAACATGTATTATTTAAAAACAGAGGGAGTAATATTTTACTCTTATATTCTTACTAAATCAATATAAATCTATAAATATTACATTTCTTAATAATTGTATACCATGTTCATACTTTCACTTTAAATATTACGTTTAATACAATAATACTTTTAGTATATTTATTCAAAGTTTATATGATAAATTTAACATAATATTTCGCAATGATTTTCACAAATACAACATACCCTCTGGATTATGGGAGCTTTAAAGATCTGGGAAATGATATTCATCACCCACTAAAACATCAGGTGCATAAAGGTTATATCCCTAGCTTTATCAGGAGTAACCACATGATAAAACACTTCATTAGATATTAGCTGCCTTGATTAAACTTAGGAGTAATCTAATTTAGTAAAGTTGTATCAAATTTAGAAGAGGGTATCAATAGGAAAAAGTCCAATGGATTCTTCACCATCAATTTATTTTGCCTTTCTCAAGAAAAATAACAAGTAAACATAAAATAAACAATCCAACATAAAGGTTCTTAGTAGGAAAAAATAATTCTAATTTTGTTTTTTCTTCTTCTTTTGGGGCCAAAAGAGACCAGATTAACGTTTGGTTTCTTCAAAGGCCAAACCTTTTGTTCTTATTTTTTTTTTCTCAGGAAACCCTTTTGCCATCTTGGTTTCCAATCCATGAAACTGGAGTAACCAATAATCTTCTTGTAGTATCAATCAGAAAGATACATAAAAACATATACGTTATAACAATGAAACTGAATTGCTTGTTATGTTGCATGTCCGAGAGGCGTTTTACCAGACGATCATCATCGAGACCAAGCATCAAAGACTGCATTCATGCAAATAACAATCTTTCTAGATTTGACAACATCTCTTTTAAAACAGGTCTCCTTTGTTACCCATTTTCAAGATGTTTTAACCTAAAGAGGCTAACATATATACTTTGCAGATAGCAGTAGGCGAAGATACATATCAGAGGAGATAGCAAAACTCGGGAAAGGGAACATCAGTGCTCAGATCTTTACGTTCAGAGAGCTCAGTGTCGCCACCAAGAACTTTGATCCCGAGAATCAGCTCGGTGAAGGCGGTTTCGGAAGGGTTTACAAAGGGCACATAGAAAACCCTGAAAAGGTATATATATACTTTTGCAACACCTCCTTCATATTCTTGTTAATTTGATTATGATTCTTCGCATTATTTAGGTTGTTGCTGTTAAGCAGCTAGACAGGAATGGCTACCAAGGAAACAGAGAGTTCCTTGTTGAAGTCATGCTGTTGAGTCTCTTGCATCATCAAAACCTTGTCAATTTGGTTGGATATTGCGCAGACGGTGATCAACGGATACTTGTCTATGAATATATGCAAAATGGCTCGTTAGAAGATCACCTTCTCGGTATATATATATATATACATTTAAAACATTACAAAACATCATATATTATATAGTTTTGTAAGAAAACTAATGACCTCTTCTTTATTATTTAAGAATTGGTGCGGAACAAGAAGAAACCGTTGGATTGGGACACAAGGATGAAAATTGCATCAGGTGCAGCTAGAGGGCTCGAGTATCTACACGAAACGGCTGATCCTCCTGTGATCTACAGAGACTTCAAGGCCTCAAACATATTACTTGACGAAGACTTCAACCCAAAGCTTTCAGATTTCGGTTTAGCTAAAGTTGGTCCGACCGGTGGAGAGACTCATGTGTCGACGAGAGTGATGGGAACGTACGGCTACTGTGCCCCTGAGTATGCTCTCACGGGACAGCTCACAGTTAAATCCGATGTTTACAGCTTCGGAGTCGTGTTCTTGGAAATGATCACAGGGAGAAGAGTCATCGACACCACGAAACCAACTCAAGAACAGAATCTAGTGACTTGGGTAATAAGTAACGCAAAGTTGTTCGTTCATCAACTTTAAGATCTCTCTTGTTTGGTTCTTTTTTACCTCAGATGGTTTGCTAAAAAAAATTACAGGCGAGTCCGTTGTTTAAAGATAGGAGAAAGTTCACGTTGATGGCGGATCCGTTGCTTGAAGGGAAGTATCCGGTCAAAGGATTGTATCAAGCGCTTGCAGTTGCAGCAATGTGTCTTCAAGAAGATGCGGAAACGAGGCCGATGATGAGCGATGTAGTCACTGCGCTTGAGTTCTTAGGAACGAACAAAGGCGAAGAGAATAATGAAATAGATAACAAGAACAAAGAAAGAGAAGATGAAAGATCTATGCTTTAAGCATTTTCTTAATGTCTTGATAATACGTTGCACAAATCTGTAAAACATCATCATGGAATCAGGTTTTGGAGTTACAACAACCATTATCATGCACAAATTTGCGTAAGAAAATGTAAGGCTTGTGGCAAGTAATTTCTTGAAGAGTTTTCTGCTTCTTGACACTTCGAATTTTGAATGGCATTCACAATTTCTTGTAATTTATGCAGAGAGAAAGGGTCTGCAGCATAAAGAGAATTCTCAAGCAGGTTTGTCTTCACTTCTAGGTTTTCTTGAATCACTGAATATTCTTGAAAATAGAATAAATGCAATTGTCAAGAGCTCGTTTGTGAGCAAAACAGAGTAAATATCTTTGTTGCTACTTGGCGTGTTGCAGTATTCCAACTACATGGGGATGCTTACGGTTGAAGGTACCTATACTTTTGAAATTAGTAGCCTAAAGAGACAAGCCTAAGCTCGAGGAGCTTCTTAGAGCCGGCGCTGACTTCACAGTTCAAGACGCTGATGGAAGAAACCGCTCTTGACAGATCAAGCAGCGAGCAGATCCGTGATGTGATTCTTGGATCACTCACTCAAAAGGCTTGACAAAAATCTTCAATAGCCTCTTCTTACAGAGAAGTCATGTCTGTTTTTTGGTACCTACTTGGTAAATCTCAGTTCTGTCTCGATGTGTTTCTTTTAAGTTTGGTCCAACAATGTCTAAAGATGCTGCAGCTTTTCATTACCAAAAAGCCAACTTTTTTCTCTTAGCAAAGGGTCAACTTAGAAGAAAACCAATAATTAGAAACTAAAATCTCTTGTAAGTGTAACATTTAAGAAAATGTTTTCTACATGTTACTATAAGAATGTTGAGATTGCACCAGCACAGTAGATAATCTCGGCTGCAAAAAGAGCAAACTATGTCAAGACATTGAGATAAAAAAACGAGAAAAGCAGATGACAAGCAACACTTGTGTTAAACAATGTACATAAACAAGTAAGAAAATGATTAATGGGAGTATAGATCACAGAGTATCTTTCTTCACTAGCATACCTGCTGTTACCAAACTTGGTGGTATCTTTCTCGCAAAGCTCATAGTAGCTTTGTGGTTCTATAGGATCTTTCTGGAAGGAAAAGTAACAATAAAAAGAGTTTATTACAAAACATTTTGATCTGAAAATAATGATAAAGAAACAATTAACAAGCAACCGCAATTCAGCACTTAATGTAAGTCTTGTTGGTGCTGCCAATATCCATAATATAAGGCCTGCAAGGTGGCATTAAGGAGCTTAAAATTTACGCCAGGAAATTTGCAAAATGAAAGAGCAAACAGATTTCTTTTACCTCACTTGATTCTCCATCATACCATTCTGGTTACCTAGCCTTCTATGTAGCAATCTGGAACCCTAAATCCTAACCCTATATCTAGAAACGTAGGCTACACGTTTAAAGCACCAGCATAATTTAGGGCTTGGAGAATCTAACACTTCGGAGGAAGAAGGTGAGATTTAATTTATCTGGTTGGCCAGCACTGGAGGAGAGCAGAGAATCTCTCTTGCAAAAAGATCTATGTTAACCACATAATCTTATTGAGTGGTACGGTACACTTGAAAAGGTAGCATTCCAGATTGTAAATTTATCAAATTCATATTTATTTGTTTGTTTGATTAGATGATATGGATATTTAAATTTTATTGTGAACAAATCAGACCTGTTGATGTCTGATGTTGGTAGATAAAACACTAGTCGGTTAAGTTTTGGCAGTTGGACATTCTCGGATTATAAAAAAAAAAACAGAAAATGATATTTTAGAAAAGAATGTTTTTTTGTTTTAATATACTTTTACCAGTTTGATGATGATAAAATCAACAAAATTAATTATATTTATTAGTTTTATTGGCTAAAATAATTAGAAATAGTTAATCATAAAATAATACACTTTAACCAAAATTTAATATTTTATTAATATTTGTGAAACTTTACAATATATACTTTTTGAAACGGATAGAGTGATGATCAAAGATAAAAGAACCAAATTCTCAGAAAAGTAATAGGATTTTAGCAAATAAAAGTAGAATGAAAATTGTTGATAGTGTATCAACTTAATTACTGACGGCGTTAAGAGTTCCTCCATGCCGTATGCGGATTTTGTTACTCTGGCGCGTCATGTGCTGCTGACGTAGCAAGTAAAAACACTTTTTTAACAAGCAAGTAAAATCACTATGTGGTATATTTATGTTTTTCAGAATACTGTTATTAATTAATACTATCTTACTACAAGTCTCATTTTAAAAACAAAGATAAATTTTTACAAAAAAGTAAGATAAAAAAGTTTTAGAAGAGATTATTAAAAATATTGTTTTTTATTTGAGAAACTTTCAACATGTTGAGAAATTTTGAAGTCACTTATTAGTAATTCGACACTTTTCTGGGAATTTTTGATGTTGTTAGTACAGTAACATAATGATATATTCTGTGCGATTGAATGAGATGCATTCAAAGTGACAAGATATTTGGCGATCGAGCACACAAAGTAGTAACTTTACATCCCCTAATAACTAATCCGAAAGTAAAAAAAAAAAGCTAATCCGAAAGTTTAGCAAAAAAAAAAAAAATTAAAAAAAAAAACTAATCCGAAAGTATTAGTTTAAGTCAATCTGTTTGACCACATTAAAGAAGACTAATTTGTTTGACAAAACGGTTTTCGAAATTAAGAAACCATCGATTATCGTATAATGGCCACCATGATTCTTAGTCATACGCATCATCGTCATAAATTTGCTAATAACAGACTCTTACTTCGTCCTTTGACGAGATTTTGAATAATCGTTAAAAGTAATGTTTTGTTGATTCAGAAACTATATTTTTTTCCAAAAGTACTGTAATTGACATGTACAAACTTTCAGCATCTCCATCCCTATTCCACAATTTACTCTAAAACAAAGTATAAACAAAAAATAAAAATAGATGATTTTTTTATTTTTTGTTCATACTCCACTTCTTACTTAAATTATAGAGTGGAAGATGAGAATGCTCTATAAAACCAACTATTAAACCGATTGATGATACGTAAAATTGTAAACAAACTTCATTGACAACTGAAAACTAAAACAAAAATGTTTGCTTTGTTTATAGTTTCGCTATGTATCATGCGAAACAAAACTTGGATCTGCAAAATCTTGGATAGCCTATATACTTATAAATATTTCACCACCACCATAGATTCATAATAATTCATCGTGTCAAACATTCACTACAATAAAGTCCAAATTAATTAGGTAAAATAATCTAAAGCTGACGGAGCCTCTTACGTCATACATGGCTGATGGAGAAGGGATACGATCATTGTACCACTAACAACACCCATCAAAGATTCGGTTCAACACTTACAATCTTGCACACTTCATGCCTCTCAGACTAAAAACTACGATATGTTTGTACATGCTTTATAAATCTTTTTTTTTTAAACAGTTTTTTGAAACACTGTACATGCTTTATAACCAAAATACCAATATGATAATAAAAGAATTATCCTGCCGGACTATAAAGGTTCAAGAACGTGGACCGACTTTATGTAGGACCATATATTATATATACATCTATCGTTTTGTCTTTAATTAGGGTATAGTGGATGTCAAAAAAAAAAGGGTGTAGTGTTGCCTTCATCACGTTTTCTGTTTTCTGTTTGAGTTGTCTTTTTCAAGTATACGAAGATTAAATCTGCTTGCCACGTTATAAACCATATTATCGTTAAATTTAGTAGCAGTTCCCCACGAATTACATGTATCCATGTTGACTATACATTTTATATACATATTTTCTTTTGATAAAGATTATATTTGAAAGAACACTTTCCCTATATCAAAAAAATTGTTGTACATTTTGAATATATATATATTTGATACCGATCACAGTACGATATATTCGATTATACATACATAGAGTGAGGAAACTATTAATAAACGGAATATATAAGCTTAATGAATTTAATTTATCATTTTATTGAAAATTTGAAATTACTTTCTTCAGGGATAATATACGAAAATGATTTGTGATGATTACTATCAGGAAAGTTTTTTTTTAATTGATGACAAAAAAAAATAATTTAAATTGCTTTACTTTTATCGGAAATTTTTTACAACTAAACCACGTTATAGTGGTCTAGTGGTCTCCACTAGAAGAGGAGTGTCCTGATGGTCCAGGTCAGGGTTTAACTCCTTTTTAGTGCGAGATTATTAGTTCCACACATGGCCATGCGGATATAGGTCCATGTTTATGACTCATTTGAATATCCGGAAAAAGTTCTATCCGTGGGTTACATCTTTCATCCGGGGATTAGATCTATATCTTTAATAGACCCGGGTTTAATCCTTTTGGTTGTAAAAAAAAAAATTTACAACCAGAAACTGTATTAGCCTTCACCTATTATAGTTACCTTCTTTTATCTATATATATTTAACGTTAATTTAGTCTTAGCTTTAAAAAATTGTCTTAACTTCTAACTAATGAAACTTAATGTAGCAACTAGCAAGTCTCAAAGTTGATGTGTACATTTATATTCTTCACTAATTCAACAAGAAGGTGTTCCACTTCCCTTTGTATATACTTCTTTGTTCTTGCACACAGAGATATCAAACTACTCAACTGCCAGCAACAAATAATATTATCATAAGTAATAAAATAAACAATAATTAGACTAAAGGGCCAAATTGTGCGAACCTACAAGTTTCATGACATCTACCTCCCTTAATATATAGTTGTCACATTTTGAAAGAATTGGACAAACAAAAGTCTAAATACCATTTCTAGCTTCTCACACATTTCGTTCTACAAGATCCAACCACTCTCCATCAAGCTTTTCCCTAAGAAAGTTCTAATGGAAAACTCAGCACTGAGCAACTGCGTAAGGCGTACGATATTCTCTACTCAAAAGAGAACAATGCAAGAGGATCTAGAAGAGAGTAGTTGGACAATTTACTTTGAAACCGAAGATCGTACATGCCATTATGATGATTCTTCCATGATCTCAGACGCTGCGTCCCCTATGGCCTATGTCGAAGAAGACACGGCTTCATCTCCTTCTAAAAGAACGAAGGTAAGTCCAAAGAAAAGACAATCTTAATATAATACACACATTGTTACTACATGTCTAAACGACAATGCACATATGTGTGTGAGAGAGAGATTATTTACGAGTTATATATTATTCTTGTTCGTTCAGGGTTACAGTGAGATGGAAGACGATACCACAGAAGAAAAAAACATGAACACTACTAAAACTGAGGTAAGAATCTTTCAACATGTTTTATACCATATTTTTCTTAATGCGTTGATCTTATGTGCTTTGTACTTTATAAGATATTCTTACGACTTACGAAATTGTACATGATTGTTCTGACTGCTTACAAAAATATTTTATGGGCTTTATAGGATAAGGGATTGAATAAGAAAGGGATAATAATGAATGAAGATTATTGCGCAGAATTGAAGAAGCGAGGACTTTGCCTAGTTCCTTTGTCCATGTTGTCAAACTATATTGGTTGATACTTTGATTTGATTTTTCACTTATAATCATTAATTTTTCATTGTGAATTATTTTTGTCTGTAAAATTTATAGAATGGACTAGTAAATGCAGTGAAAGTCGAATCAGTGGTAGATGATGTACTTTATGTATGAGAATGCACTAGCAAGAGTGTAAGATTTGTAAACATTTCCAAACATGTGTAATAAAAATTAGCATGTTTCCGAGTGCGTCGCTATATTGGTACAATCACGTGCATATATGTACTTTTGATAAGCCCTGACGTCCGATGAATTAATGATTGAAGTTTCCATTTTATAAAAAATCCGGTTCATTTTAGTGGTACAAATACGATCGTCGTCATAGTACAAAGAGAGAAAATGAAGAGTCTACAACCATTCTAAAAGTCAAATTGGTGATATAAAGTCTAGATAAACTGACGGTTTCACTCGAACACTTTGTGATAACTTTTTTTTTTTTAAAAAGCACTTTGTGATAACTTATCTATTTTTGTATTGGTTGTGTATGGAACAAGATACAAAATGTGTTTAATTCTCTTTTCTATTACATCTCTTAAACTTTACTAAATGAATTGAGGACAAAGATCATTCAAATAGTTTAGACATTATAATTACCAACGCTGAGTAAATAATTGTAAAAAATAAATAATTATTCTGATATACAATTATACATTCCATAATTTATTTAAATGCTTCAAATTCAATATGATAAGAAACTATATATTTCTTGCAAAAAATATATAAATATAAGTAAGCCTCAGAGAATAGAAAGAAAACCTCAGACTGTGTTGATTTGAAACAGCTGTTTCTACAGAGAATAGAAATAAAATTTTGTATGACAATATCTTAGTTTCTTGATCCTTCCATTTCTCTATGTACAATAGAGATGACGTCTCAGTACTATGCACACAAGTAGAACTTTTTATTTATTTTACATGAGAAACAAATGGGGGAAAAAATCAAACAACAAACACCAATGGACACAAACTCATGTGAAAAGAGAATGGGAAAAGACTCCTTACAGAGTGAGAAAAGAAGACAAAAGAAAAACTTCTTACTGTAGGAATAGAGTGGAAGCAATAGTTGCCCCAAGAAGAGCAGCGACAAATGAAGAAGATGAGGAAGCTGCCTTGTTTGGAGTTTCTTGAGTAGGCGAAGTTGCTGGGGGCTCAAGGTTGCTTGTGATAGGCGGAGAAGGAGCGGCTTCTCCTGAGGGAGCCGGGGCTTGAGACGGTGGTGATGATGATGTAGCGTTGGTCTTGCCGTTTCTGTTAGCCATGACGATGACCACGAGCTTCTCGTTTTTGTTGCAGTTGTCTTTGTTTCCGCTGATGAAATAGTATGGTCCAGAGTGGGTTAGTGTGAAGGAAGTTTTGCCATCAGAAAATTTAGCGGTTGGTGCATCTGTGTTGCAGCTGTCGTAAGCGTGTCTTGTGACTTGGAACACTGAATCTTGGTTTGGTTGGTAGACGAACACTGCGATTATATACATGTTGTTTGTGTTATATACTTATATATGAAAGAAAACTATGATTATGGTTAGTACAGTGTGGAAACTTACTTAGAGAGTCTCCTACTTGAAATCTGCTCTGTTCTGCCCATTGACTGTAAACTTGAGACCCGTAAGGAACGGTCCAACCTTTTGCACCACCGACCATAAATTCTCTAGCGTAGGCTTTGTTAACAATCATGAAAAAACACACGAGACTTAACCCACGAAGCATCATGTTCTTTAGGTTATGTGTAATCAAGATGTGCTAGAGAGATGTATGTGGACTTAGTGTGGTATATTTGTTAATGAGACATGATGAAAGGTTAGTGTTTTTAATATAAAGATGAGGCTTTTGAGAAAATGTTGCAGAGAAGCTTTTCCTTGTATTTCTCAGATTCTAAGCAAAGCATAAACGCATGCTTTCAAGAAATGCTTTTTTAGTTTGGAATCTCATGTGACTTGCTTCTTCTGTCAATAGCTTTTGTTCCTTGCTTCTGCATCTTTGATTTTTTATTTTAGTACTATTCCAGATAATGATATTAAAGAACAAAGAGATATATCAAAAAAAAAATCCAGATTAAAAGACTAAGATCAGACAAAAGTATAATACAACATATCCATTTTTTCAATATAGATCAATCATATTACAAAGATCTTCCCACATCTGCTCCTTCCTCTGTTGAGCAACAGCATCAAAACACCAAACTGACCAATAATGCTAAGTTTAGTTATGTCTTTAGTAATTAATCCATCATTAGTGCAAAAGTCGCTGCCATAGCGAGAACAAGTGACATCAAGACACTGATACTGCGTCTGTGTCCTGAGCTCTTCTTTGGGAAATGTTTTGGAAGCGCACATTCTTCTCCATTGAAAAAAAGTTTGGTGGGGAAACCGTCACCTCCTGGTATATTCAGTCCTTTGATGTTCTTCTTTTTAAAGGAGATAACAGATTGTTGCTTGCCCGGCACGGGAGGGTCTCTTAGTGGATTGGTTCCGTTAACTTGACCCACAAGATAGTTCATATCACGTAACCCTTGAAACATAACGGTTCTGTTGTTTGGTGGAACACGTGTGCCATTAAAGGAGTAAACGTTTTCATACCCTGGACCTGCTTTTCCCATCTCAACCGCTACAAACCAATCCTCAAACGCGAAGTCTCTCCAGTTGAAAACGGTTAACCTAGCCGTCCAACCGTCTCTGTAGTCCGTGTTAAGGTGCCAGTTAATGCTGACTCCACAATTATCCGGACAAGGGAGTTTCTTAGGTATTGGCATGTGGTTTTGTTTGGCCCAAGCTTTGGCTTTTAGGGTTCGGTTATCGAAGGGAACAAGGAGGGCGTCGGGAGGGAGGAGGAGTGGGTTACGGTCAGCATTGCAAGTGGTTGTATCAATGTCATTGCACCCGCAAGCGCAAGTGTTGCAAGGAATGGCAGAGTTATTGTAAAATGCTGAGAAAGAGACACAACATCTTGAGGCCTGAGCTTTAGGTTTGGTTATGTTGCAGACAACTTGCCAGCTGGATATGGCGTAGGTTACTGCCGGTAGACCGCTAGAATCCGGGAACTGTGACGGGTCAACCCGAACCGGTGGCCCGCATTTGTACTGCGGATTGAGAACTCCGTCGATTTTCCAATGTTGAGGTGGATATAGAGCTGTTCTGTTTAGATCCGGTGGTAACTTGAAAACCTAGCACATAAAGATCAAATTGACCAAATTAAGTTTCATCAAAGTCTAAATAACAGTTACATCCTTATTTATAATCTTTACTTAATTATTTATTCGTTTAGTAAAATCTAATTTGCTCAATATGACTCTTGTGAGCTAATTTGGGAATAAGTACATGATTTAGAGTTACTTAAGCTATTTCTCATTTATAAAAATTGTGATTTATTTAGATTTTGATATTTAAAAAAAAACTAAATTCCTCTAAGAAAAAAAATAATGATAAAGAAATAAAACTAAAATTAGTTGAGGTGATCAGTTACTAGTTTGTTTTCATTGATTATTTATTATAATTTTGATAGTATATTAATTTAGAAGTTAATCCACTAACTCAGTGACCAGGAAAGTGGTCTAACTCAGTGTCCCAATTGAGTTTAAAAAACATTGAATAAAAACTAAAGAGATTATTTACCTGCAACTGAAACATAGATCGAGATTTCGAAGGATCCATAAGCGGTGGCAAAAGAGTTCCGTTTTTGCAACAGAAAGGTAACTTGCCCGTCACCTCATCATCCTTCCTCTCAGGAGGCAAATCAGAAATGGCTGGCTTCTTCTGACAATTCATGACCTGAGAGAAGTCTAAGTCTTTGTAGTATTGTCCAGCTTTGCTGTAAAGGCATTCAGATGGATCTCTTTTGTATGTGTAAGCCCCTCGCATCGTGTTTATAATCTCTCCTCGCGTCCATTCCCATGTCAGGTTCCAACGGTCTAATCTCCCGATCGGATTCTCGTTGTCGATGGTCACTTGGGCTAAGTAGTTACTGGCAAATGATTGCAGCACATCGTAGACTATGTTCAGATCACCGTGTCTTCTCGGTGCAAACTTTGTCTTTGGCCCTGTCTTGACCTTGAACTTGGGGTTTCTCTTGCAACAAACGTTCATATTCCCTCCTGTTAATTACGGTTTAAAACATTACATTAAATTTTATCAAAATATCTTTATAAATTATAAATATGAACGGAAGATTTACGTTTTGCATTTATTTAATAACTTCCAAATATAATTGATGGGAAAAAAAAGTCAACCGTTGTGTTGTTGAACACTTAACCTAAAAATGCACACATATGTTACTTGTGTTTCAAGAAATCAAGTTTAGTATGATCTAACCTTTTCTCTTGGCGGCAGGACATTCCCAGCCGTCATTGACGAGCTTAAGTGTTCTTGGCATGGGTGTGGCCCCCTTTGCAACCCCGAAAAGAGTCCCGGTGATTTCGATATTGGTCGATATCTGAGTGAAATCACCTGCGGTTACAATCGAGGTTTTCAAATCTGTGTTAGGAGAACCAACGAACGTGGTTCCATTGCTAGCATCCAGAGGAAAATCTCCTTCCATTGGAGACGCACCAGTCGCAGAAACAATCAGTTCCTTGTGACGAAACCCTATAAACATTTGCCATCCCGTGAGCTCTTCTTTCCCTGCGTTTACAATCATCGCAGACGCTTTAAACGCCCATGATTGCGCCGTCACGTTCTTAACGTGAGGGTACTCTCTTTCGCGGCTGCCGAAGCTGTAGCTCATGAAAATACCGTTGCAATGCGCCATCTCAGGCGGCGGCTCGCCTCCTCCTGCTCCGTCTTCGGTTGGTGTTCCATAATCTTGGCCGTTACAAATAGTAAGAACTGATGATAACAAAATCAACAGAGTTAATGTACGGCGTGCGTTCCAAGGTATCTTCATTCCCGTTTTAACTTCAATAACCTTCATCGTTTGAATTTTGACCTTTCTTCCTCACCGCCTTGTGATTACTTCAACCGCAAGGCAGCGAGAGAAAGGGAAAAAAAAAACAAGGAATCAACCTAGCCTCTGACAAAGGCGAAGATTTAATCAAACGATGAAGGTTTCAGTGTGAAGAAACCTGAAAAAAAGATTGAGAATCCAAAAGGTTTAACTGAAAGAAGGGAAGAAGAGGTTCATAATAGGTAGCTTTGATACGAGCCTCTGGTTTTATTTGGTGGTCACGCGGAGAGGACATGTAAGAATGTGCGTTTAAGACAATTGCTAATTTTGGAACATAGCTTCTTATTTGTTTGTTAACTAAAAACCGCTTCGATTGTTTTCGAAATGAAACTAACTCTGTTTTTTTGTTTTTTTTGTTCTTTATTTACAAAATGAAATCCTATAATGATTTGTCTACTCGAACAGGACAATAAAATGTATTTGTGATGACCTGATGTTTGTATGCATAAAGAAATATGACGTTTATTATCTTTATACAATTTCACCACTTTTGAAGACTTTTAGGGTCTAAACATGTAACTATAACAGGATTAAGAAAAGCCAAAAGAATGGATAGAAATAAAATAGTATTAACAAAAAGAAATAATTTCTCCCTTTCAAATTTAGTGAGAAACAAATTTGTTCACTAATACTCTAAAAAACAATAGAAAGAAATATTGTTCTTCATAAATGGTGTGATTTCTTAAGAATGACAAAAAAAATTAATGCTCTTCTTCTTTATTCATTATAACCATATAAAGCTTTTCTTACGTGTTTTCAAAGCAGAACCATTGAAAATATTAACCTCTATATCTGATAAGTAGATTAAAAATACTATTTAATTAAGTATTAAATATCCCATTTAAAAATTTGAGAAATTTTTGAGTGGAAATTTAATATACGGATATATACCTACTCAATAAAATATTTTTTGTTTTATATCCAAGTTGAGAACCTGCAAATAATTGTGCTCTTATATTTGTGGTGTTAAGCTTAACTCAGTAGTATTCTTTTTCCTTATAAGATATTAAAAATGCAATAAGAATCGGTTTTCTGTTATTTAACATACCTAGTTGTTGTTTATAGTTATAATTTAAAAGTCGTTGCCATTTTTATTTTATTTATTTCTTACGTCAAATAATTTGTTTTTATTTGGCTAACCGCGTGGGTGTGTCCACTTGGTCGTCTCTTGGAGTCAACTTGAAATATCAGCTAAAGAAATCCCCAACCAACAGACCGAGTAATCTAATCTATAAAACCGCTTCAAATCATTCAAACAAATAAACATAAAATTTCCCAAACTCAATGGATATAGACCAAGACACAGACAGTGGTGGAAGAAGCTGTTGTAGCTGCTGCCTCAGCTTCATCTTCACTGCTGGTCTCACTTCTCTCTTCTTATGGCTCAGCCTCCGTGCCGACAAACCCAAATGCTCCATCGAATACTTTTACGTTCCTTCCCTCAACAAATCCTTAGATGCGCATTCACGGCTCAACACCACTCTCAACTTCATGGTCCGTCTCGCTAATCCAAACAGAGACCAAGGCATCTACTACGACGATGTCCACCTTTCTTTCTCCAACACCAACTCCTCTGTTGCTAACTACACAGTGCCAAGATTCTATCAAGGACACAAGAAGAAAGCCAAGAAGTGGGGTCAGACTCTTCCTGTGAACAACCAGACGGTCTCACGAGCGGTTTTGTCTAACGGATCGGCGGTTTTTAGGATGGATCTGAAGACACAGGTGAGGTTCAAGATTATTTTCTGGAAAACCAAGAGATATGGAATCGAGGTTGGTGCTGATGTTGAAGTCAACGGAGATGGGGTTAAAGCTCATAAGAAAGGGATTAAGATGAAGAAATCTGATTCTTCTACTAGATTAAGAAACTATTTTCCTATATGTGTTTTGACGAATCTGCTCGTGTTCTTTGCGATTCATTAAGTGATTCTTGATTCTTGTTTTTAATTTCTATTTCGATATTATTGACTATTTTCAAGAGTTTTGTTGTGTGTTAGTTTCTTAATTCGACCAAGCACTAATTGAATAATTTATTCAATCAATGTTTTGTTGCAACAATGTATTATTTAGCTTCTCTATCAACAAAATTCTTTTCGAAATTCAATTATCTTTTTACAAGACATAATTATATCTTGGGATTTAAATGAAGGGACAAAGAACCTAAGACAAAAGGTACAAATAATATAGTAGTGGATATTTTAAGAGAAAAAAACAAATAATTAAATCCATAAAATAAAATGTGAGTCTATGAATTATCACTTTCAAAATAAAATTGTTTTAAAAGTAATATTTTATTTAAATAACCAAATTCAATTTTATTGCAAAATCAAAGCAAAAAGAAGAAAAAATAGATATTGTGACATTGATATCAAAATTGACATGACCGCCCGCCATAAAAGAACGAGTTGTCTTCTTACTTGTTTATGTCAGTACGACAATATCATAACTTTTAGTTGTCTTATTGTATTGGATGAAAAAAAACAATCGCATATTGTATTGTTGTAACTGTGATAAATATTTTAGTATGTTGTTGCCCTTACCACTAGTCTGTACCGCGTCTTTTTGTAGTATTTTATTTTGTTTCGATTGTTGTGAAAGTTACTGTTAACTAGAAAAGTTGTTAAAGGAAATGCTAGATCATCTTTTCCTGACGAATCTTTCAATGAGCATTGTGGTAGTACTACGTAGAGTAATTTTTGGGTTTACTCAATAGTGTAAACACGTAAGTTCACCAATCAATAAAAATTCTTTTTTATATTCAATATCTTTTAAAAAAAAAATAATAATAATAGCAGTTGCAAATTTTTTTTTTTTAAAATATCATCATCAAAACATTAAATCTTAATTCATTGGTAAACAGGGCCGTCCCTTCTATAAAGCTCGTAAAGCTTAAGCTTTAGACCACCAATTATTTACAAAATTTTAAGGCCACATCTTTAGAAATAATTAGTGTCAAATGGTTAGAGAAACATAAATCTGATTTCTTATTCTGAGTTTGAGTCTTGTTTTTGGATATTGTGGTGGTTTTTACTGTTTTTCTAATATGTTCATTGTCATTTTAGTTTAACATTTTATTGATGACTTCTAAACTGATACATAATTTATATTTTTAAGAAATCATCTTATATATATATATATTTAAATATATGTTTACAAAAAAAATTATGTAGACATAGCCACAAATTGTTAATACGCTTCAGGCCACTGAATACGTTGGGACGGCACTGTTGGTAAACCTTATATTTTTAGATAAATCTTAAATCTTTGAATTTTTTTTGAAAAAATTTAACACAAGTCAGGCCGATGGGTCACCTGATCGATCGGTGTTATCTTCAGATGCTCTCTCTGACTCTTCCATAGATGCATGGAGAATTAAGAAACATTAGCAAAATTGCCTACTTTTCAAGAATTTCTTACGGATCACTGGAAAAGTTGGGATATACGAGAATACTGTACGGCCCAATAGAGTTCGTATTTACCCAATAGCAACTTTTGTAAATATCCAAATCCAAAACACAAAAAATTGTTTTTAACGGATACTTCAAAAACTAGTTTAACGTAAATACTTGTACATATGAACACAATTGTAAAGTTAAGATTAATGTGAATAGAATAGAAACTGTTCATATTTATTTTCTATTGTTCCCGATATTGAAGTTTGAATTTTTCAATTTATCATCATAGAGTTTGAGTTAATACTACTACAATAAATATTATTGTTATATGGTAATCACGTTAACTTATAAAAGAAGACACATACCATTTTAATAATCTCGTTTTTCTGAATTACATATATTATATATTAAGATCGAAATGAAATTGATGGGTCAGTGTGTTGAAAAATAGAGGGAGAGGGATTCTTTTGGAGCATGAACTGCTTCTATAATAGTTTAACATATATGGGGTTTTTGCAGAAAACCCTCATTGTGTTTTCTTTTGAAAATTAATCCATGAGAGTTTAGTGACTTTTGTGACTTATGTTTTTTTTGTTGTATAACGGATCTTTGTTGTATAACGAAGAAGCTCTGTTTTTTTTTTAAACGTCCAAACACAAAGGGGGTGTATTCAATTTAACATTTGATGTGATTTTATTTTTAATGGAGTTTTAAATGATTTTAATAAGTTGCAGAGATTTAGGTGATTTTTGTTAAACTACTCTAGAATATCACCTAAAACCATGAGATTTGAGTTTTAATTTTTTAACTAAGAAACTCCACCCAAACACCCTAAAATCACCTCAAAACTTTAAAACTCCACAACTTAAAATATTTTCAATAACAGTGGATTTCAGAGTACTTTACGAAATGTCAAGTTCAATAACAGTGGATTTTAAATGAGTTTTTAAAATTCATGTTTGGATAACAGTGGATTTGTCATTTTAATACAAATCACCTCAAACTCTCGGTTGAATAAGTATATGTCATTTGTATATCAAATTAACTAATATGTCTAACTGGCGAAATTGGTTTGCTTGTTGGTTTTGTGTCGAGGTGGCGGCTTTGAATTCTGTTGGATACATCTAATATATTAAAATAGAAGTCACAACTTTGATTCGTGTGTGATATTTTAAAAAATGAACATTTAACTAGAATTGACTTACCATTTATTAATTACTAAACATATGGTTCAATAATATATCATTTCTAATATATTAATCCTAAAAATCAGGATTGGTTAACATATACATATTCTAACAGTTTAATTATAATATCTTTTGATATCTTTTCATTTAAAATTTAAATATATATATTTTAAATTTCGAAAATCTATTAAAAATATCTTAACAAGATGTTAATTTTCAAAATTATATATAAATTTTTTAAATAATTCCGAAATTAGTTTTGAAATATTATACATTAATATATTCAGTTGTCTTTTATAAAATGAAAAATAAAATATTATATCTTATTTTATCCATTATATAATCACAATCAATCATGTTAATTTTTTCATATTGAACTTAATATGATAAAACTATATTAAATTGATAAATTTTTAATTTTTATTTTTATAAAAATAAAATACTTATCTAAAACTATAATATAATGACAAAGTAGCTTAACATTAACAGACTATATACTACATGTATAAAACTTAACATATCTTTCACTTTTGTAAATATAATAATATATTGTATAAAATGAATAAACATAGAAAATACTGCAAAAAGAAATTCAGTTTTGAAAGATGGGTAAAAATTTAACATAAATTAAATAAAAATAATTCAAATATGTTTTTCATACATATATTAATAACTAAATGTAAATACAATAAATAAATATATAATAAGAAGAAAAAAATACGTACAATAGTTTAAACAATTGATTATTTACAACATGCAAACTATATACTATTGTATTTAAAATAGCTTTATAAATATTTAAATATATGATTAAAATTAAAAATGTATACTACTAATGATCTAAATAAATATATATGCATATAAAACTGAAAATAAAACCCGCACGGTTGTGTGGGTCGAAATTTAGTTTTGATATTAAAATGATAAATCTACTTTTATTCAAAAAAACTAAAACTCAAATTTAGGTAATATTCTAGAGTAGTTTAACAAAAATTACCTAAATTTTTGCAACTTATTAAAATTATCTTTTCTTTTATTAAAAAAATCATCTAAAATCCCATTAAAACTCAAATCACATCAAATGTTAAATTGAATACACCCATTTGATATATCAACTAAAGTTAACTTTTAGATAAAAATAAAATACAAACTAAAACCGGCGTAGGCCATCATTTTACTTCCACTAACATTATTCCAAGGTTATAAAATATCTATGATTTATTTTCTCCCTTGTCCAATCGAAATATGCATATCAACACATTATTCTCTCTTAATCATAGAATATAATTATTCCTTTCCAAAAAAATAGAATAGCTAAAAAGGGAAGAAACAAAAGCTCCTTTCCGCCATAATTTAAATCGATATTTCTCCTTCTCCAGTTCTCTGAATCAACGAAGTCTACTTGAAATATATAGATCCATACATTCTTCTATAACGAGAAAATATCTACCATTTATACATTTTAGTATAACAGCAATCAAAAGAAGACTCCTCTAATTAATATGTTTCGAAATGTGTTTAGGGACGTTAATCGTGTGAAAAGAAAGAAAAACATACCTGTCAAATTTCAGTAAATCTTATATATATCCCATCTATATAGTTCTTCAGTTACACATTACTTTGAAGATTAGTTATAAATCAAAATATAAATAACTGGACAAACACGTTTCACTTGTCCATTGACTTATTTTCTAACTTTGTTTAAATGAGATGATTTCCTTCTCAATAAATCAACGTGTATATAGGTTAAAATATATGTCGACCAACATCTAATGCAACTTTTTCATGTATATATCGATCTACCTAAAAGTCCCACCAAAGGTGGGAGTCCAGAAATCTACTGTAGTATCTTGTGTCACTGGAAATGTGCTCGAAACTGGTACTAAACATAAACCTCGACTTCTAAGATCTGGTTCTTCTGATACTTCTAGCTCTTTGGGATGATCACTCTGCGTCATTGTAAAAAGACACAAAAATAAATATAATTTTTTGATAACTTCGAACCGTCTCGCTACAATGTTTCTTGGAATAATGCTTTGTCAAATCTTGAAGATGAAGCAACCATTAAGTAAATATACATGTAATTAAGAATACGAGCCGCACGGTATGTCAGTCGTATAATAATTTTACCTGTTGATGCTGTAATGAAGCTCCGCTTTTCATGTATGGATTACTCAGAGCCTGAATTATAATCATTTGCAGGTTTGTACATCAATCAGTAGCAATACAATAACTAACTAATAATAGAGATGTAGCAACGAAAAGTTATATACTACAGAAATAAGGGATGGGCTAACTTACTGAAACTTGTTGGTGTAAGAACTTAATGTATTCAATGGCTTCAGAGAGCACTGAGGCTTGATCAGTCTGACACAAAACCACATGAGATTCAGTGAACCAAAATCTAAGAATTGTATTTCAATCATTCATCCCCAAAAATAATTATCTATAGAATAGACTTTACATATATAAATAAATAAAGATATAATAATATGATAAGTAATAATGACAGTAGACAAATATACTAATACACACTCATCATCTTTCTGAAAGCTAAAAAGAGATAGTACCTTTCCGAAAGGTGAAACCAATTGTTGGAGTGCGGCGATTCTGTCACTCATTTTCTCCTTCTTCACCTAATTCAGCAAATATAATAGTTTCATAAGAAAAAAGAATTAAGGAGAAAAACATAAGAATCATGCAAGAACCTACGGAAGAATGAATTGTTAATACAAAAAACAATACAACTTAGCAAGCCTACTTGTTTTTTGTGATTATTATGAAATCTGAATGTCTTTAAACTTGTAATTATTGACTTATAGTTAACCGAAAGTAAAAATAAAATTAATATCTCTTATAAAAAACTTGTAACTATAAAAATGATAAAACTAATTTATCATTTGTTTAGGGATAAAACCATGGAACGTTTTGTTCATTTAACTACATTACAAACTATCAAAATGAATATTATTTTTAGTAATAAAAGCAAAAAATATACCTTGAAAGGTGGTGACGAAGACGCTGGTTCGCTCTTAGTCCTTTTCGCCGTCGGCTGATCTCCTCCTAGTCCGACTCTTTTTACTTCACAGCTACTCGAATCTCGAATCTCCGATGTACTCTGCGACGATAACAATACATATAAAGCATCCGTATATTTGCACAAACGAGCACGTGCAGCTATATAAACATACTTTAGGTTGTTCGTCAAAACTCGGCGCGTGAATCTGCGGCGGCTGTAACGCCGGGAAAAAGTTGGACGTCGCGTCATGATGAGTAGGAACCACGTTTCCCACCGTCGCCGCAGGGCTCCAAAACGTTGCGTTGTTAGAGAATCTCAACCCCGTCGCCATCTGGTCGTAGTTTCCGGTGGATGAACCGAACTGAGAGTAACCAAGATTTGATTGCTGTTGTTGATGAAACATAGCTGAAGAGGAGTTAGGAGTTGTTGCCGTTGGTCCGTACAAATTGTTTGACGGATTGTCAGAAGAGAAACCTTGACATGTCACTGTACTACTGTCCGTACTTGAGCTCCCGTGAGGGCTGAACTGATGATCCAAGAAGAACCCGCGGTTGTTGCTACTCGTCATGTTTAGCTGCGGTTTGAAATCGCTGTTGTTGATGTGTGGATCTCGCCACAAAGCTTGGTGGTGAGAGGGATCAGATTCTTGCAGCTGGTAAGACGTTGTGTTAGCGTTTGCGTTTGAGGTCGCATCTAAATTGAGATTCTCTTGAAGCATCACTCCAAAGCTTGTCTCCGCTTTACTATCTCCTCTTCTTTTGTTCCCCACAAAGAAAAACAAAACACAAAAAAATACACAATCTTAACGCTTATTAATTTTATGATTAGAAACCAAGAAAAAGAATGAAACAATTTGGAGACTCACAAGAGAGATTGGTTCCATTGATCAACATGTGATTGTGAAGAAAGCCCTAAACCAATCATCTGTAGATGGTGATCAGTAGCTAACGAATGATGAAGCTTATCATGGAAAACAGCAGAACCACCAGATTCCATTGAGTTTGCACTCATGGAAGAGGAAGAAGATATTGAGGAAGAAGAAGATACTTTCCACCAGCTTCCTGAGTTTATGAAATCATGATTATCTCCCATGGTTTTTTTTCTGTTATCACTACGTGTGTACTATATATATGTTGTTGGTGAGATGGATGATGGATCTTAATTTGCTGTGTCTTCTCAGATTGTGCTTCACATGAAATGATGAGATGGATGATGGATCTTATAAATATTTATCAACTTATATTTTTGTTTGTTTGTTTCTGGTAGGGTTTTCGTTAACTATTTACCAAGACATCTGATTAATAGTTTACAAAAAAAAAAGACATCTAATTAATGTTAGGTTGACATTTTTTCAGGTGGCTCTCGCTGACTCTTCTGCAGACGTCATGCCCAACTACTACTTCGTTTTCTCAAAGAATACTAGTATTTCATTTTCCTATACTTTTCTAGTTTTCTGCATTCGTATCGGATTCATACTGACCTTCTACTCTTTTATCTTTCTAGGTTTTGTCTTCTAACATCATTATTCGTTTCTGTTTTTTTATCATGAAATAAATTACAAATTTATGTATTCACGGTGAATTAACGTAACTAGTTAAAACACTTGGAGATCTTTTCTTTTGACCAACGGGTTTTCATACGGTTTTTAGTCTTGAATTACAGAACATAAAAAAAAAAGATTTGTAAAAGGAAACTTGGTGATCTCTTTTTTTTCCCAAATTAGAATTTTATAACCGGCCCGAAATCCAAAAGTTACAAAGCCAAAGCCCAAAAGCTACAAGGCGAAAGCCCGACCAAACAAAAAAAAATTAGAAACCCAACATCACTGGGCATAATAAGAAAAAAGGCATACGGCCCAAACCAATCACAAACGGCCTGTTCGTGCTGGCCCACGCGTCAAAAAAGCGGAACATGTGTTCGGATCAACGCCGTTAGCTTGACACGCGTTTCCACCACTTCATCTTGACCGTCGCCACTTCGAGTCGCCACCGTCGCACCACCACTGTAACTTCGTTTCGTCGGAGCTCGTAGTACCGGCGAGCCTCCGATGCAAAACATCACTTTTCTTTACACGCTTCAACTTCACTGCGGAAAGCTTCATCGGACCTTCCGAAATCTCATCCACCTGAGTAAGCCGCAAACCACTAGAACCCGAAACCACAGACCACCCCGAAACAGAATCGGGACCAAAAACCAACCTCACGCGAGGCTTGAAATACCTAGAGCCGGCGACGCAAGACTATGAAAGCCTTCACCCCCTAGAAGTCAAGAGCCGACAACGACGAAACTGAACAACCTTCCGCCTCTCGGAGACAAGGGCCGGCGGCGACGTGGCTGAAGAAGCATCTGTCTCCCAGAATTGAACCTTAAACTTGTAAGACGAACGCACCACACCATCATCTCACACAAACCGCGCTGTTACTCCAGTCGTATGACCACCATAGAGCTCTGTTCACTCCCGAAAAAATAAACAGATGGCGGCTCAACCAGAGCTCAAGCAAGGCGGAAAAGGAGAGGAGGCGAGTAAGCTCGAGTGATCAACAGCTAAACGGAAGAAAAGAAAAGCTCCGGCGACGACATGCACGCTCACGCGCCGGCCGTTCGCCGGAACTTAGATCTATTTTCTCTCTCTTACTTTCTCTCTCTTCTCTCTAGTTTGACTTGGTGATCTCTATAATGGATATTTTCATTCGCATTATTAAAAAAAAAGATTTGTAAAAGAAAACTCGGTGATCTCCATATTGGATATTTCCAGTCCCATCATAAAGATTTGAGACGCTCGCTTCTATATATTACGTTTATGATAGACCAATTCTTTTAGTTAACACTATCAACTTTTGTTCTACAAAAAAAGAATGTTAAAAAAAAAACTTTTGTTCTACAAGGCTATAACGTGTAATAAAAATAACAAAACAGTATTTAGTCTATCTATAGCACTAAGAACAAGAGCATCTCAAAAAATATTTTCTATTTTGAAGTTTGAAAAATTCTATATTTAAAATTTAAGGGTATTTTTTTCCAGAAGTAAAACTTCAAACTTAATGCATTTTATACTATCGTTCTTATATTTATCATTATGAATTTAAATTTATACTTTTATAAATAACTATATATATATATATATATATTAGATCAATATTAATTAATAAAATGTTATACTAATATATAAAGTTATAAATAAGAATATATTATCTGAACTATTAAAACTGAAGTACAAAAAAGAAATAATCCTAAATTTTATACAATAATTACTATTCTATGCCACTAGCATAAAACTCAGCCGTTTTACATCTAACCGTTTTATATCTAACGCATTTGTCGCTAACAACAACTGGCTTGACCAAAAATTAGGGTTGTTCAATATGGTAAAACCGAACCGTACCGAACCGAACCGAACCGGAATAGACAATGTGGTTTGGATTTGGTATATACCATACAAACTGAATGGATGTAATTTTCTAAAAACCGTAGGATTTGGATATGGTTTGGTATATAACCGATAAAACCGAATAAACCGAATAAAACCGATCAAAAATAGAAACATGTAAATATGTATATATTTTATAACGACGTATGAAAATCATAAGTTAATTTGTTTGCTAATAACTATTACCATATTTTTACAGTAATAAAGAAGTCATGATTTGTAAAACATTTGAAGCATAATTAAATAACAATTCATCGCAACCGATGCTTCTTACTTTTTAGTCTTCTTTTTGATTTTTTTTGCTTTATTTTAGCATTGACTAAATTAAAATAAAGATTATAAGTTTGATGGACAACAATTAGTAGAAATTCTTCACAACTTTATTTAATCTATAAATGAACAGAGATTCGTGTTCAATCGAAGAAACATGAATTTGATGAACGATAAATTTGGAAGAATAGGAAAACTTTCTCCAGTGCTTCGTGTTTCTGTTTTGTTTTTAGTTTTTTTACTTTTATTAAAAATTTTGGGCTTTGATTTTAATTCTAGATTTGATTATTTTATTAGATGGTATAAGCGTTTTTTTATTTTTTGTTCTTTTATTTAAACATATAATATTTTTTAATAAATGACTGTGTTGACAACATAACTCTAAAATTCATATAATATGATCACAAAATAATGAATTATGTTTTTTGGTACAAAACCGAATAAACCAAAAACCGACAGTATATAAACCGAACCGAACCGAAGTAAATATGGATTTAGAATGGTAGTTGTATTTTACTAACCGAAATACCGAAAAACCGAAAAAACCGAACCGAAACCGAACCGATATCCGGATTGAACACCCCTACCAAAAATTCACTATGACTTTCCTATACCATCTTCTACTTAATTAAATTTGACCACCACCGTAGGATATAGATGTAAAACGACCATACACTATGACTATTTTCTTTATTTTTTTTACCCTGAGTCAGTGTTACGTGATTACTTTTCATCACTGAGTTTGTCAGTAGAAACCAAATACAAGCAATATAACCTTTGTTCATGCTTTATCATCTTGGCAATGATAATTCATAAGTATAACCTTTTTTTGTCAACAATTCATAAGTATAACCATATTAGAAAGATCTGACAATCAAATGTTTTCCAACTAAAATAATGCTAGCATTTAAGAAGTAAATCAATTAAGAAGTGTGGTTTTAAATCGACAAACCAAAATGGTGTAGCTTTAGATTAAAAAAATATACATTTATGGTGAATACTATTTTATTCTATTCAAAATTATTAAATATTTTCAAAATTTTCAAAATATATCAGTTTGTTAGTATTGTGATATTCTAGATCTAGAAAATCTTAACTACAATCACCATTTCGTTAGATTTTTTTTCAAAAATTAAAATAACAGAATCTTACATGAATATTCTCTGTCGATGAGAATTTTGTATTTCATATTTTGGTATCATAAATCAGTATTTCCAAATATCTAGATTATAGTTTTCAATAACTAACCAAAATATTTGTACCAAAACATTTACGAAATTTTAAGGTATTGGCATTTTAATAAGATAGATTCTATCTAGAGAAAGTTTTGGTTTCCATATATGTTTGGGAATGTGTTTCTAAAAATCTAAATTACAACTCATTTTTCAACTAAAGGTTACAATTTGTATAGGATATTATCAAAATAAATGTTCATAATATTTATGTTGATAATATTTTTCTTTTAACTGACTCAAATAAATCCTAAGTATCTTGAAAAGAACGAAACACCAAAATATATAATTAGATGAAAATATATTAAATAAATTTATTATTATTTTGTTGACAGAAGGAATGACATAGCAAAGAATGATATAAAATATTTTATAAAAGGAATGAATTTTGAAAAAATCAAAAGTATATTCACTTTTTAATGCGTGAAAATCACAACTAACAAAATCTATTATAAAAAAAATTCATTTACCCTATCTAAGTTCTTTTATGTTTCTCTAACCAGATTCTTCGTAATTCTGATTTTAACCAGAATAACAAAATATGTGGTTTGTTTCATTAATCTTTTATGTATATGTCTAAATAATATATTTGTTTTATAAGATATCAAAATAAGATTTGAATTTTATAATCATATTTAAATCACAATATTTATGGTAAAATTTAATAAAAATAATATATATACTTAAAATTCTAATATTTTACACTTTAATAGTTACTTTCCCAAGCGAAATGAATAAAGGTAAAATAAAGAAAAGCACAATCTTATAATTTATAAATAGACGCTAAACAAGTTGAACAAGATACATCAACATTAAAAGTCAACGAATCTAGAAAAAAATACATTGTCAAAATGAAACATATAATTATGAAGAACAAACATCCGCACGGAAGTGCGGGTCATACGCTAGTTAAATATTAAACTACGAGTAAATTACAACCTTATTTCATAAAATTATTTTCATAATGCTTCCATATATGATTAATTAGTACATTTCAAAGTGAGAAATGATTTTCTTTATTATTAGTTTGTAGATTACGAGTTAAAAATCATTGAAATCAGGTATCCTCATTTTTTCGTCATATGATCAATTATGTTTTCATGTATCTTTTAAAAAACTTTTTTTATTAAGTTTGGTTTGTAATATTGTCATTGTTTAAATCTAGTTTTAAAATATTTAGATTTTATTTTAAATTTTAAATTTTATTTTATTTGTAGAACTTAAATCTATAAAAAATGTTTTGAAATATTAATAGATTAACAAAATTAAAGATTAAAACGATAACAAAAATTATTTAAAATCATAAAATGATTTGTAACCGTAAGAACCAAAATGCAAATAAAAATATGAAACTTCAAATTTAAAGTTTTGAATAGTGAAATTTCTGTATTTGAAGTTTTGAAATTCTTTTTCGAAGAGTAAGAAATTATATATTTGAAGTAATAGAGTTTTTCTCGGAGATATT
The DNA here is from genome assembly GCA_019705995.1 of Raphanus raphanistrum x Raphanus sativus. Classification (NCBI taxonomy): domain Eukaryota; kingdom Viridiplantae; phylum Streptophyta; class Magnoliopsida; order Brassicales; family Brassicaceae; genus Raphanus; species Raphanus raphanistrum x Raphanus sativus. The sequence goes on along the minus strand of CM034035.1, from coordinate 57,949,413 downwards.
CTAGTGTGTTTATTTAGAAACCGATCAGATAACTTATAGAGTTTATGAAAAAGTGTTTAACATGTGATGAAATGAAATGTATTTACAAATTGACTTCCTGAGTAAATATAAAATAAATTAATAATGAAGAAGGAGATTTGAAACGGATTGACTAGACCAAAGGAACTTGTCAGGGTCACGGTCACGGTCAGGCAATGGCGGACCCAGAGATTTATTTTACCGGTGTCACATATATATAATTTTCAAAAACAAAAAAATTATGGTGTCATTGGGGGATTGAACGTGGGTTTACGGGGTGTCAAAGAGAGCAAAGCAACCATTTTTGCTACAGATTCTTTAGAATACTCTATACAATTTCATTTATTTGACTATTTTAGGGGTGTCAAGTGACCCCCCTCAAACCTTAGTAGATCCGCCTCTGCGGTCAGGGTCACGATCACAAACCACTGAGATGATTTTTTAATCAGTATTTTGCCTCTTTGGCTATGACCTTCACCGTTATGGCGTTATCCCTTTTTCGGTCATGTTAAGTCAACGAGTGGGCTCCACGAGGCGTGCGCGCGTGCTGTAACATCAGGACCCTACTTGTTCCGTCTCAGAGTGAGAGCCCGAATATGACAATTTCATCATTTTCTTAAACGTAAGTACTATAGTAATTAACAAAACTGTATTAATATTTAAATCTGATTTCTAAGATCTTTGTTTTATTTTCACCGTTCGTCTATCGAATCATTTTCTTTAGCCTAACGTTGGTTTCAATACTCACATTCTTACGTTTCCAATTCTCAACGACCCCGACAGAAAATTTGAAAGTCACACGAACATTCAATTCTGCTGTGGTTTTTAACATCGGCATTTGGATTATATAGTGAAACAGTTTCGAAATTATCTTACCGTTCTTTTACAGTCGCTAAATATTACTTGTAAGTTTGCAATTTGCATGATCCTGTTCTTTCAAAAAATATCTTCTTTTTTAAAAAAGAATTTGGCAACTTTTTCTTTTGTAACACCTTTTAAAATAAAATAAAATAAAAATCAGATTCTATTTTTTTTCGTTTACACTAAAATCAATTCAGGTCACTGGTCCATATAACCCGGTTTGTCCATTGAAATTTTTGAGTAAATATTTCCAACACAAGAGCATACAATTAGTCACAACACATCATATTCATGTACAAGGAATATTTTATTTTCAATTACATGGTTTTATAGCTATTTATTTTATTAGAAACATTATATTAATTATTAGGGTCTATGTAAAAACACATAAAATTTAAGCAACACCAATCAGTCTATTTGCCTTATTTTAATAGTGTTTTATTCTCAATTTTCTAAGATAAAACTATACTAAAATTACATAATTAAGTTACTAAGATTGAAGTACTAGTTATTTACTTATTACAACATGATTGCCTTTGGAGAATAAAAGAGAGCTCCACAGTTGTATTTCATTTAGGTGGTGATCTATTGACTTGAAGGAAGAAAAAAGTCTCGGTTCCCCTTTTACTAGAATGGTTCGAGTGACATTTGTTGGTTTTTTTTTCAAAAAAAAAAAAGATATTTGTTGGTTTGGATCTCCACTTGATTTTACCATCTAAGATTATATATTGAGACCAAAAAAACATTTTTCAAATATATAATTCTCATAGGTGAAAGACCTGTCCAAACTCTTTTCATTTATCTTTCAAGTTTTACGTATCATCAGTTTTTGATGGTGTTTGGTTAGCGGCATTATTCAAAAGATAGTTTTACAAATGTACTACCGTGGATAAAACAATATGATATATTTAAATCTATGTAAATATATGATCAATGAAATTTACAACACCAAGCCATGAAACTTGAATTCATGACCATTACAACTTTACTGCTTAGCTATAATATTTGCTATAGATCACTTATCTTGATGTATACATACTACTTTCTTCTGAGTAAATTATAGTAACACCCATTAGCATTGTATACAACATTGTTCTCTATACATTGACTACTGCACTACAGAAACTAGTATTACTACTTAGGGAGAAAAAGCGACCGGGCCACAATGAAATAAACTAAACTTCTTAGTTGTGCTGATATTGATCATCTCTCCGTTAGTTATAATTACATACCAGCTTGTGTCATACGACATGCTAATCAATTCCTTTTTCGCAGTCCAAATATACTCGTACGTAGCAGTAACCGTTCCGTTGATATACGCTATTAATTAAATCTGTAGTTTTATATTTTCAGAAATACATACAATTGAAATTGGTTTGATTTCTTACATTACAAGGAGGGAGCTAGACTAATGTAGAGAAAAACGTCAGAATGACGTAAGCATGTGGTGTAATAAAAAGACAAAATATAAAGAAAAGAAGATGAACACATGAAAATTGTACAATGAACATTTGAGAAAGCAAAGAGAAGGTGAGAGAAAGAGACTGTCGCGGAGACAAACCCACACGGCCTCTCTCATGGCCTTCCATCATCCCATCATCGACTCCTTCTATTTCATATCTTCTCCTCTCTATTTTCGCATGGCGCTTCAGTGTTACTGATATTTAGAAGTTTAGACGAGTTCATCATGAACTAGGTATTCCGGAGGTGACATTAGAAGATCCTAACATCTAAAGAAATGAGGTGAATCTTTTTTATGTAATTATCATTGATCATTGAGAACAGTAGGTGATACTCAAAGATTTAGAATTCAATCTAGCGGAATATACCGAAAGTATGGGTTGCATGAAACTAGATATGAAATTTTTGCCTTGGATAATTTTGTTCAAGTGGTCTTGTAATAAAAGATTTATCCATATTGTAGGATTGTTTTAATAAAATTTAATTTTTAAAAACCCAGTTGAATTTTATTAGTCTTCCATGGAAATGAAATCAGGTCTCGACAAATTCAATTACTATAATTAGAGTAAGAAACACTTGACGTACTCAATGATGACAAGAGTAACGTGTAACATACACAACTATTATGCAGTAATTGTATCTATTTAAAAACAATCTTACTACTAAATCATGCATATATATATATATATATATATATTAGGTGTTTTGTCTGCGTATATGGACATAATAATTTTAAATAAATATTAATACATATATTATTGAAAAAAAAATATCATGATAAGTTATTTTTAACAACTATCTCTTTTTTTGTTAAAAGGTTTTCACTAATAAGAAATCAAGCAAGCACCATTGTTTAGACATCAGAAATACAGGAAAGGATCAGTAAACTGATAAACAAGCCACATATAAACTATCTTTATTAATTATACAATGTAAAAATTAAATAAGAAGTACAAACTATAATAAGAGATACATTGAGTTACATAAATAATATACAAGAATAACTCGTAGAAAGTAACATTTGAAGATGTTTTTGTGCAGGAAGCTTCTTTTGATATCCAAGCTTCATACAAAGTATCAAGTTTGTCGATTGTTTTCTGCACATTCACGTTCGATCTTGTATGATTTATATATTTGGCTATCATTCATAAGATGGATCCCAAACCTTATATCGTAACAAAAACATTGTAAACACCATTTTTTTGTTGTATAACATTGATCAACTCAAATTTTAGATCTAACCATATTTTTTTGATAAAGAATCCAATATACTAATTTTTTCAAACAAAATATAAAATGAAATTGTCAATTTTCAACAATTATACTATCGCCATACAACAAAAGAAGTATATTTTCAGCCTGAAACCATCGTTTTATGCTCATATTCATTTGCGGTTGCATCACCATAACCAATCTACAATTTTGATTTTGAAAAACCCAATATATACTGATTTTTCCAACAGAAACCAAACCTGGGATTTTCCATCATCTACAATCTCCCCGACTGTAACAGACCATGGTGGCTCCTCTTGCACTGATTCATTACTCCATGAATATAATATGCCCAAATCCCAAATTCATTGATCATAACACTATATAATTCTTTGGGATTGAAATTGGACATCGTAAAGGATCGAAGTGCCCTTCACGGAGATTACGGGTTCAACTTGAGTGAAATCAAAACATTGAAATACTCCTAAAAAGAACCATAGATGAAACATCTCCATAAATAGAGAAAATTGTACAGATAGATTTGCCACTATAATGATAATTTTCAGTGAGAAGTTGATCGCAACTACCTCTTTCATCAAAAGGAATAGTTGAGAGTGGAATAGAGACCTTTTCACCATCACAAATGAAATGGAAATACATAGCCACTGGTGTTGCCCCAAATGAAATTAAAGTACATAGCCGCCGGCAACCCAATTTCTATTGTCTTTTTGATCGTAAAGTATAGAGCGGTTTTTTAATTTCCCCCGAGTGAGGTTTCTCTCTCATGATTAGTTATTATTTGTGTTTTCAAAAACTTTAGTCAAATATCAAATTATTTATATATGATAAAGTTATTCATCAAAATTTATATATTTGATATTGGGCTAAATATATTGAAAAAACCTGAAACCCCAAAGGAACCATCTGATATAAATGAGTTCACACTTAAAAGATAAGAATAAAAAAAAGACGAATTATTTCGCTGCACTGGGAGTACACCGAGGCCAGAGGATTTGATCGGCGAATTTTAAGGGTGGAGAGAGTTTCAAGAGAGTATGTGTTCCCATCCTTAATCGGCTCATCGGCCATGATTTTTATTTAAATAAAGCTAACATTATTAGAAAATAAGTATACAGCTCATGCATGTTTTCATAATACTCGATAATTTCATAAAGATATAAATTAATTAGTAAGAGAAAAATAAATGGTTCTATACAGTCCAAAACGAACATCATCTATCATTACTCCATGAGGAAACAATATAATTGATGATTAGATATCGGCCATCATCATCTTCTGGTTTGTAAAATATTTGCGTACACACACGCACTCTTATGCTCTCAAACATTCTTGTCGCCTCGGTTTGACGTTTATCTCAAAACTCTTCTTTTGAAGTCCACCTCTGAGTGATTTAATTGTTTACACGTTCTGTGTTTAGCTTTAGTATTTTTTTCCTTTTGACTTTAGGTGTGATTGGTTGGGTTGTAGGAGGTGGTTTTAGCTTTAAGTTTTACCTACAACCCATGTTCGGAAATTCGCTAGGCGCTACGCGTGCGGTGCACCCGGATCTAGCGAGTTATGAAAAAATCGGAGATTAATCGGGGATTATTCGGAGGATTAATTTTAGGTGTTTTTAGTATATATTTAATTATATGTATAATTTTACCAAGGGTAAACCGTGGTCTAGTGGTTCTATTGTGTCTTGTGCTTTGAGGCATCATGGGTTCGACCCGAGATGAGCTCTCTTTTGCTGTTTTTTCGCTTTTTCATTAATAAAAATAAATTACCAAAAAGTCCTTGTCTTCTTCTTCTCCTCTATCGAATTAAAAACCCTAATTTCTGCATTCTACCTCTGTTCTACCACGATTTTTAATCATTTGCAGTGATTCTTAAAACGATTCTTACTGATTTTCAACGATAGACATGATTCCAAGCATGCAATTTAGAAAAAACGAGTTTTTTTTAAAGATTCCGCGTTTTTGAGCGAATTGGGGCAAATCGCCGCGGCTCTTCACTGAGTAGCGTGTAACCGGCGATTAAAGGGGCTCGGCGGCCGCGTTTTTGAACATGGCCTACAACCTTTAAAATCACTAATCATGCTTTATATTGGTTTTTAAAGCTACATCAAAAATGTAGAGAAAATGACTATAACTATCTTATTTTTTAAAACTCCATTTTTTTTTTGCTGTAGGAAATATATTGCTGTATCAATAAATTTTAAATCTACATCACTTAAAGCTAAATCAAAAAATTCTACAGCCTAAATCCTACAGTAAGTTCTCTACATTTACAACCAAACCAATCACCCCCTTTGATTTCGACTTTAGTTGTAGGTATATATTTGGCAGGAGTGTTTCTAATTTCTATATAAGTATTATAGAAATTATAAATCAAATGCATAGTGCTCTTGGATGTTACCGAACAAAATACTAATAATATGATGCATGGTGCAAGTGACTTGTCTTAAATATCTACAACTATTTTTACATATACATAGAGTTAACTGCATTATATATATGAGCGTATAGATCAAAAGGTCTTACAATAGTTATTAAATGTTTTTTTGTCAAATTGAAATGAGACTAATAAAACTGTACAACTTGGAGGTAGAAATTTGATTGACACGAAGAAGCAAAGTCGTACCACCATTCATATTGTCGTCGTCAAAGGTTATATGCTTAGGTTAATCATTAAATCAAAGAAAAACTAACATCTTTGCTTTCACCAATTTCAGTTTCTCCGCTCACCACGAATTCGCAATTGTACATATATACTATTCTATATAGCCACATATATATGCACATACATAACAGCCATTAGCCATACATCGACTTCTTTTCGAACTAGGAGTTATAAAACCAAAAAATCATTAGATAGGTATATAAAATTGTTCAACTAACTACTTTTGCCCAAAAATGTGAAAAGTGATTTTGAATCAATAAATACATTTTTATGATCATTTTCTTATAACATTGTGCTGATAAGATCTTGGCTTTAAAGTTTTGTGTAAGATTACTAAACGTCTACGATATTTATTCTTTAGAACGGATTACAAAGCTTACTGACACTCAAATATAGATATAAAATAATTTATAATTTATTATCGCTGACTTTTAAGTTGCACATAAGAAGCGATTTGAAGATTATAATGTCCATTCATCTTTATACATGAAATTAATCCATAGGAACCCCAGGTCCCCAAAACATGTGGATGTCTTGTATATTCATCGATTAACAAAAACATTTTATACAGGTACTAAATCAAATGTTGACGAGAAATGTAGCCATAGGATGATTGTACTCTTAATTAATCAATTGTAACTTTATGTTAATATCATTATTTTTTGTTTGTCATCAAACTCATCGCTATCAAAAAAATTCGTAGTAAGTGCATGTACGAGGGAGTAGTTCAGTATGCTGATTCTTTTTCTTCAGTATGCTGATTCGTATATAGTATATGTTAAAATATGTATTTATACAATAATTATATATGTATATACTATACAGTAAATTAGTAATATAAGCCGCCCATAAGCACTAGCTAGACGAAAGAAGAAGAAAACAAAATGAGAGCTGACCGAAATAGAAACAGCTAGGACTTCCACTTGGGCAGATCAAATGGAATTGTTGTCTATCTTAATATGTCTTATAAAGGTCATAATATGACAAAACCCCTTTTGTTATAGTATAATACTATTAATTTCTTAATTCTTCCAACAACCTCAGGATATTAAAGATATTAGTTAATTAATCATAATTTCGCACACCAAATTCATCGATTGCTTCATTATTATTATTGTTTTTTTCAATCATATCTCTGCCGTACTTGCTTATTCTAGTTCTTCCAACGCAAATGTGATGATTAATTGATTATCATGTTATAAATACATTTAATGTATAGGAATTAAATAATATGTAAAAGTTATATTTAGGTCAGCTAGTGTTAGTGACTTAGTGTTCATATATATCTTGATTGATGACTTCTACCTTTGGATAATTCAGTGTCAGTTCTGATATGTTTGTAGAAATTAAAAAGGCGTTTCCTCCTATTTTCTTTCTTTCTTATAACTGTGGTGTGATCTCAATTTTTTTTTTTAAATCCACAGAGATCTATAAAATCTGTATTCTTTTATTATGGCCAAGAAAAATCGAATTCATGACAATACTTACAGTTGTAAACCTTTTTCTACTAGACTAAGACCACTTAATATTTATTTTTACCATGACGATACTCTAGTTTCCTTCCATTTATAAATAACCATTTTTATTCTTTCCTTTTTAAATTTGATATTTCAGAAACAAATTTAATAATCTACAAGAAAACCAACCCCAACTCATTTCTCTATTTTTGTTTATATAAAAATCTATTTTTGTCTTCCATTATTGGAGCCGAAGCTCCCTCGAATAATTACCACTGGGCCAATGCAAGTTGGTTGACATAACATTCACTTATTTGATTTTATTTAGCTAACTGGAGAATTTATCAACTTATTAAAATATAAGAAAATAATTCTTCTTCTTAAAAACATATATCAACATGTTATTTTGGTAACAAAATTAAGGAGAAGTTATATGTTGAAACAAATCAAACAAATTTATAGTGACAAGTATCGTAGCACTCATGTTAGTTTAGCTCAGCTATCGATTCATTAGAAATAGCACTTATGATAATGAAAAGTTTTAGTTGACCTGATAATTAATTGTATTGAGCTTTTGTAAAAAAAAAGAAGTTAGGGTAAAAACGTGTCGTGTCAATGGACTGGAAAATTGGGATGTGATCATCTTTTGCATGTTTGAATTTTATTGTTATTTGTGTGCTTAACCTAAATGATATTGCTGCTTAACAATTTATTTGTTCTAGAAATAGAAAATAATGGCAAAAGGAGTAATATATATATCAAAACATATCTAACCACACATATTGTATATTTACAAATATATCTTTAGAAAAACCAGAAAAAACTATACATTATTCAGATAGATGTTTAATGTAGTTTTTTATTTTTATATTGTGTATTTGCTTATTATTTACCTTTTCTTATATTGTATATTATTTTTTCTAAATTTATTTTTATATCATATGGTAATGTTACGATATATATTTAATGTAATATTTCTATTTCGTATATTGTATATTTACTTATTGTTTATTTCACTATACAATTTTCAGATAGATGTTTAATGTATTTTTCTATTTATTATATTGTATATACTTATTATTTATTTATGATATATGCTTAATGTAATATTTTTATTTCTTATGTTCTATATTACTAATTATTTATTTTGCCATACATTTTTTTCAGATAAATGTTTAGTTTAATTTTTCCATTTCTGATATTGTATATTTACTTATTGTTTATTTTTTCTACTTATCTATCAAATGATGGTATTTCTATTTTTATTTCTTATATTTTATATTTACTTATAATATTTTTCCTTATATTATATATTTATTTATTTTAATATTACGATAAATATTTAATATAATATTTATATTTTTATATTGTATATCTACTTATTACTTATTTTACTTTACATTTTTAGATAGATGTTTCATTTAGTTTTTTCATTTCTCAATTGTATTTTTACTTATTTTTTATTTTTTATTATATTGTATATTTTTACTATAATTGTTTTTGCTTTTATATCAAATGATAATTATGATAGATGTTTAATATAATATTTTTATTTGTAATATATTTATATTTCTTATATTATACTTACTTATCATTTTTTTATTTTTTTTATTGTGTATTTTTTTATTAATAATGCTAATGTGGCTATTTCTGGGAATAGGTTTTTTATTGCTTAGAAGAACACTCCATAGAGCCTCAAATAATCTCTTTTATTAGTATATATATTTTTGAAGCATCCATCATACAATATTAATTATTATTTTATTGGATAAGTATTTCATCGTATTAAAAAAAAATTAAAAAGTTATTTTAATATATTCTTGGATGGATTTTTAACTTTATAAAAATATATATCTAATAAGATATTATTTTTTATTATTTATGAAATAGTTGAAAATTTTAAATAAAGATAATCTAACATCTAGGCTAACGTTTGTAGCACTAGATCATTAGTTGATCATATATTTTTTTTAAGTTGCAGAAAGATATTACGTTGTTTTTGATGCTCTTTTTTTTTGCTAAACTGATACATAATAGTCTATATTATTATTATCAGAAGTACGTGGATGATCGCCTATATTTACCTATTTGGACAAATGGTAAGAGCATATGACATACTCCAGTAAATTAAGTTGTTGTAACCGCATGGTAGCAATACCTCATTTTTGCATCATATATATATTAAAGAAGAATATTTAATTGACAAAAAAAACCATTTCTTACTCCAGTAAAGAAAAAGGAATAAAGGACTAATGATAACAATTCGAAGAGAGCAAATAATGGAGAGCCTTTTTGGTTCAGCTTTTTCGATCTGCCATGATTGATTATATTCTTGAGAATTAGCTTACTTATTCTCAATTGAATAATCTTAAAGAGAAAGTAACGCTATTTCTCTAACATTAATTATTGAAGTTTGTGCAAAAGATTATCACATAATGATTAACCTCTAAAATTACAAAAGTGTATATAGTTTGCCTATGCTTAGAGAGAGAGATATTTAGCTTTTTGTATCAAAAGGTTCTATATGTAGCTTTTTTTTTTAACATTAAACTTCGAATGTTTGCAACAGGATAAACTATGTTGTCAGTGAGACCAATACAAGCCAAATGATATTGTCGGTACGAAATGAATGGTGCAACTGTTGAGACATTTTTGTTTGTAATCATATGAACTGTTCAAATGAATCAATTTAGTCCAAAAAAAAGAGAATCATTTCAGTTAAAATATATGAATTGTGCAAATGAATCAACTTTACAATACAAAAATCTTCGATACTAAAAATGTATTTTAATATAATTAGGTTCTGATAGGCAGAGATGAATATAATTTCAATTTTCTTCAAACCCACAAACGTCTTTGTGTAACTAAGAAACAACCATTGTTTAAATTTAATTTCAGCTTCTAGGAATCTGCAAAAAAATAATACAAAATTGGTAGTGTAAAACTTTGTTCAAAACCTCAACATGGAAGTCTCTATGTCAGACGGTGGGTCTTCGCGATGTTTGTAAAGATTAAAGAACACCAACACATTAGATCTTTCTGAATTTTCTCAATACATAATAGACATGGGTCTTTGGGTGTTTGATTTGATTCGTTTCTTTCAGTTTTCAGTATTTTAGATATAAGAAAAAGTATGAACAGTTCGGACATATATGAAATTTATATTGGTCTTGGTTCAGTCATTTCTGGTTTTTGGTTAACAATACTAATCCGTTCAAAAAAGTGGTGAGTTATATCATGATGATGATCAGACTCAGAATCCTGATGGTATATTCAGCTAAAGCCTAGCATATATGAAAACGCAAATGTTCAACAACTACCATATCATTGGGCTGTTTCTCGTCTTCTTTCTAAAGTAAACAAAAGGCGAGACGAAAAACAGAGTCTTGAGACACTCTCCGTTGAGTAAAGTTACACTCTTTTAACACTTCAGTTGTCAATATACAAAACATCGTCTTTAGATAAATTCATTTTCCCATTCTTCCTCCTCCCTCCTCTCCTTTGACCTCCATCAGATTCTCCTCCTCTCTGTTAAAACACACCTAAATGCATAAGAGGAAAGAACTGAAAACAAAAAAGAAGATGAAAGAAAGAAAGAAAGAAGACAAACCTTCCTCAAGACAAAAGAGAGGTATAGATACGCAGCGTCCCATTCATCAGCTGATAACGTGCCTGAAATATAAAACGGTCCCAACCAAATAGTTATTTATGTTTCTATCGCAAATTTGTTTAGGATCAAAAACACTAAGACTTACTCTGGTCTTGGTTACCATCACCCAAAGCACCAAGCCTTCTCATGAGTTCTACAAACTCTGGTTTCTTCATATACTCATGGACAAACTCGTGTGAGTTCTTCACAAACACCAACTCTAGATCATACTGTTGTTCATGGGACAAATGTCAACCTGAATGATACATATATATAAACCCTTGAACATGGAGAGGAGTAAACTACTTTACCTCTTCTGCTAAAGACTTGAAGACGTTAAAAGGCACAATCCATTCAGGGCAATCAACAGCATCCTATCATAAATAACATCACTAAATGTTATTCTAGAACGTTTCAGTTTCTGAGGTAAAGTACTAAGTGAGTTTACTCAAGAAAATTGAAGTACCTCAAGATGAAAGACGTATTCAATACCAAAGGGGTTGCTTGATTTGAACTTCTGAAGCATAAAAGAGAATCATCATTAGAATCAAAAAGATAAATATAAGGAATTTGTACTTAAAGTAACAAAAGAAGTAAACACCTTTTGAGAAAACTCTTCACCAAAACGAATCCAGTATACACTATTACCAATCTCCAAACCTTCAGCTGTGTATGCAATATAGACAAAGAACCATATTAACTGAAGTGTGTATAAGATCAGTGTGAAGCCGTGAAGCTGAACTCAATGTTTATAAGTCAGATATTAAAAGAAAAAAAAAAAGGAACCTTGTCGGAGTTTTTTGATAATAACATTGGCATCAGGCATTGTTCCGATAAAGACGCCTCCAGGACGAAGAAGAGCTGAGACATTAGCCAAAGCTCGTCGTGCACGTGCCTCCGTAGTCCATGAGTAATGCATAGCAAACTACAAATGATTTAAACAATACTTTAGTATCTTTAACCACACCATTCCACCAAAGCGCTACTCGGCATAAAGCAAACTTCAACATATCTCTATCAGTCTGTAATACCTAATTTGGAACAACCTAGTGGTAACCGAACATGCTGTATCTTGAGGGGAAACATTTAAAAAAACCTGGCAACTGCAGATATCAAAAGGAGCATCCTCTTCAAGAATCTTGTCAAGTTGTACCTGAGATTGACAACAAAATGAAACTTTTGAGTTGGCTGTTACATTTTGCATCTGATAGTATCATGACAAGAACTTGTGTGTTTAAAAACTAGTCTAGGAGCTTACTTCAAAACAGTCCCCACATAATAAGCGGGATGGAAAGCTGAACTTCTTACGACGTTGGTGATGGTCTGCGTCACCGTTATAACGCGTTCGACAATCTTCAATCTGTCACACATAAAAGCATTACATTACACCACATATATAGAAGAAGACGCAAGAAAAAAAGATAGGATAACAGAGAAACACATACCGACCCTTCAGCTATATCGATTCCAACATAGTAACCGATCCTTGCCTTATCCCACTTGATCAAATCACCACCCTGGTAGTAGACACAAACGCAAATACATTAGACACACAGTAGTGAGAAACAAGAAACAATTAAGAATGTTTGTAAGACAAAAGAAGGAACCTTCCCACAGGCAAGGTCTAGAACAGCATCGTCAGGACGAGCATAAAGCTGGATCAACACACTTTTAATCTGTTTTTTTTTTGCAAAGAATAAGAAGGAATAATCAATATCTCATTGAAACAACGAGAACAAGTGTAAGAGACAAGTTAAAAAGAGAAGAGCAGACCCAGTTGTTGAGTTTCTTGAGATGAATGATGGGACTAGCTTCTCTCTCTTCCAAAGTTTGGTTTGTTCTTCGACTGTAATGATCAGCTACTTTCCTCGCAAACTTCTTTGTGCTCTCCTCTTCATCATACTCTGTATCACCACCTCCTGAAAATGTCCTCAACCCCCAAAACCATAAAAAAAAAGAATCTCACTTTAAGCTTGATTGATACACCAAAACTATAAAGGACAGTACTTTTTGCCCACCCGGCAAAGAAAGAAACAACTTTCAGAGATATCGATTCGAACCAAGATATGATGAAAGACGTTTCTTTTATATGGAATTGACAAAAAAAAAAAAAGAAGGAAGAGGGACCTTGAGGGTTGGATTTGAATCTGGAGGAAGGAGGAGGAGTAGAGCTGGACGGAGATTGTGCGAATCCTCGTTTCATTACAAAGCAAAGCTAAGCCCGTTCGAATGTCTAATTAGTTGATGGTTTGATGCTTCTCCAATTATATAACCAAACCCGACAAAGAAGACGAGAGAGACAGTGAGAGAGAGAGAGGAGATGGTTCGATTCAATTGACTTTTGTTTCTTCGACAAGCAAAATTGGTTTACAAAGTCTCTTGTTTTTGGTCGGTTGATAAGATCTCAGAAAACTCAATCCTGTTTTCTTGCGGCTGCGTCCTTGTTTCGTTGAGCTCTTCTCTTCAGACTTTTGTGCATCCGATGGATGGCATAACAGAAAAAAATGGTTACGAGAACCAAAAGATTACGATTCCAGTGAGGATCGAACTCACAATCTCTGGTTTCGTAGACCAGCGCCTTATCCATTGGGCCATGGAACCGGATGACTATATTTAGTAAGAATATGATTTAACATTATATATCGATTGACAAAGGACTATGATTTTCTATCCTTTTCTTTTCTTTTCGAGTAACAGATTAATGTATAAGTTTTCCATTTTATGTAATCCTCCATTCATTTTATTTTGATATATACGTATATATATTCTAATGTGTTCATACATATTAATTTATCTTTTATATTATAATACATCACCAATGAAATATATTCAAAGGTTGTCAAATACACATCTGTATATCCTTATAATTGCTCTTGACAAAATAACTTTTTTTTTTTTTGTAACACAAGACAAAAATACTCATTAACTAACTCAAGGGTACTCTGGTCAATCTATTACATAATGCGCATCCTCGCAGTCTTTATCATCAACCGTCGATCCTAATTCTGATCCAACGGTATCTAACATCGATCCGCGCGATAGTTTTCTATTGGACAAAAAATCACTCAACCGTCTTTACTCTTTACGCAGTAGTATATATATATACATCCACGAGACTCCTCGTGTCCACTGTGTAATTTCGTACGCTTCCCCTCTCTACTCATTTTAAAAAAAAAAATTAATTACTTCGATCGTGTCTCTCTAGAAATGGCAGGCCGTGGAAAAACTCTCGGATCCGGAGTTGCCAAGAAGGCCACGTCGAGGAGCAGCAAAGCGGGTCTCCAGTTCCCCGTCGGTCGTATCGCCAGATTCTTGAAGAACGGCAAATACGCCGAGCGTGTCGGTGCCGGAGCTCCGGTCTACTTAGCCGCCGTTCTCGAATACCTCGCCGCAGAGGTAATTAAATTAATAATTACTCAATTTCTTTATATCTTGGTGGGGATCGATTTCGTAAACCCTAATTTCGAAATTGGGATCTGTGTGTAGGTTCTTGAATTGGCGGGAAACGCAGCGAGGGACAACAAGAAGACGAGGATCGTGCCGCGACACATTCAGTTGGCGGTGAGGAACGATGAGGAGCTGAGCAAGTTGCTTGGGGATGTGACGATTGCGAACGGAGGTGTGATGCCCAACATTCATAATCTTCTTCTTCCTAAGAAGGCTGGTGGTGCTTCCAAACCTTCTGGTGATGACGATGAGTAGAATCTCTAGTTATGTTGTTGTTGTTTGAAGATGGTTCAATGTGTAGCGTTTAGATTTAGATTAGGTCTTTGTTTTTTGTTTTCTCCCTCTTTTGTTACATTAGAGACTACGTTGTAGAATCCTTTTCGTTATGAATGAAAATCATGTTTGTTATGTTTTGATTCCTTATTTAAATGTGCCCACATACGAATTTAAACTCTTAACCAATAAACCTAAATTTGGGAGCCTTTAACTTTTGTTTACTTGATCTGACTAGAGATTAAAGTTGCCAGCTTTGTGAAATTCTGATTAAGAAACCACAATTTAATCTCGCTCTGTATCTTATGATCTTGGTTACAACAACGGTTGTAGTGTTTTCACTGGTATTAAGTTCTTTATCTTAAGACTTTGCTTAGTATCTGCTGAGGGTCATATTGCCAAATTTGTGAAATTAAGATCAAGAATCATAGTAACAGCTACAATTTTTCTTGCTCTGTAACTTCTCTTCTTGGTTCCCCCCCCCCCCCCCCCCCTCCTTTACCTTGAGTTTTTGATCGGTTCTTTTTCCTCTATGTTGATGTGATCTGTGTTCACAACAATAATAGTTTCCTAGGTGATTGAAGGGGTCATCTGTGTCTTGAAACTAGTCTTAGTCGACATATTCTTTCTCTGACAGGGCTTTTTATTGTTGCCATACAACAGCAAAAAGGACAGAACTAACTGGCTTGTCTTAAAGATTGATTGATCGTGAACTTGTACTAAGTTTCTCTGAATTCAACAAAAAAAGGATATAGTTTGGTAATCTGCAAGATCAAATCTGAGTCCTGCTCTGGTTCTAGATGAAAGCATGCATTAAGACACTGAGGCGTGATAGGCTAAATGAGAACTATACAATCACATCTCAGATTGTGCATTTATCATGGAAATAGAAGCCAAGGAGCATTGAGCAACTTATAATAGTATACAATGCTCAAAGGTTCATCATTGTTTCTTGTCACTCTCTCAAGCTCAACGTTCTTGGATGGTTAATTAATCACATTCAATGAGCTAGTTTTCTTTTAACAGAAAACATTGACCCCGTTATAAGCATCTCTCTTAATTCCAGGGAAAGTGAAAACAGAACAAGAACACACTACAAAATTCTCTCACTAATAAAACTACTTCTTCCCAGTGATATTAGAAACCAAATCCTTAAGAAACTTAGCCGATTTGGTGATGGGCGAGTTCATAGCCATCAAGTTATACAGCACAAGCTCAACTTCCTCCATAGACGGCCTAGCTTTGAACTGAGACACCACTTTCAAAGCCCCATCCCCTTCTTCTTCCTCAACGAGAACATTCCATCTCTCCCCACTCACAACACCGTCCCTCACACACTTAAAGATCACTCCTTTCCTCTTGCTCAAGATCCCCCTCACTTCCAAACCCGTGAACGCGTAGATCACGTCGAAGGAACCGACGAAGTCGTCGTCTCCGAAGCTCTTCTCTTCCTCGAACAACCACCTCGGGTTGATCATCACCACAGGCTTCGTGGCGAAACCTTCCGTGGATAGCCTCACGTCTTCGAGCTGCGATCTCTCGGGCGCCATGAAAACCGCCACGTCAGCAGATTTTAGAGCCTTTTTGAGTGGTTCCGAAACGGGAGACATGGCGATGTGGTTGGTCGTGCTGTCGGAACGGAAGGCTTTGACTGCTGGTTCGATGAAAGAAGGGTCTGGCCAGAGGAAGAGGAGCTTGACGACGACGTTGGAGCCTCTTCTCGAGATGGGCATGTCGCTGAAGATGGAAAACGCGAGCTGAGTGAGAGAGGAAGGCGAGCCGTCGTCGTCGTCGAGGATCGGGATCTCGAGGCGGAACCGAGGCTGTTTGAGTTTCTTGAGCTTCGGGGAAGCGAGCTTGGGGTTGTTGAGGGGTTTGACGAGACAAGAAGAGAGACAAGTCTTGGCTTGGAGGATGGCTTCTTCTTTGGAGACGGGAGGAGAAGAAGGAGAAGGAAGGGAGGAGCAGAGAGGAGCCAAGAAACGAGTTCTGGTGGCGGATTCTTTGTTGAGATGTCGTGAGTGGGGTGAGGTTAGATTAGGGAAATGAAGATGTGAGATTCTGGGCTTGGGATGATGTGATGAAGGAGGTGAGGGGTTTGGAGATTTGAAGGTCTGTGAATGGAACTTGAAGAGAGCAGAAGAAGCCATGGCTGATGATGAGAGAGGACGAACAAGAAGGAAGGAAGAGGATAAGGTCGTTCAAATAAGAATTTCGCATGTTAAGACGTTATCCTCACACGTGTGGATTTAGAAAACGTATTCAGTAAATTAATGTTGATATTAATTGATAAAAAACTATAATAAAAAGATATACTAATAGTTATGATTCTAAATCAGGTCAGTATATAATATAAATAATTAAATAAATAATCAAATTTAAAGAATTTATGTAAATATGGGTTCAAATAAAATCATAAATTAATATTTTATAAAATTATATCTAAACTATTTACATTGTAAGGTATAAAAATACATTAAAATCGGTTAATTTTAAATTTAGAATATTATAAGATTGTGGAAGTAAATGTATTTTATTTAAATATAAATCAAAATAACTTTTCTTGCTCGATAAAAAGAAACAAAAACTCTCTACATTAATAATTGCATAAACTGATAAAATATTTTCATTTTAACATTATTAATTTATCGTGCATATATTCACAGGAGAAAAAAAATCTGAGACATGTTCACTGAAAAACATATAATTAAAATCTTAAAATTAGGATGTTGTATAAGTATACAAAATTAAGTAGAGGAAGCCATGGACTGCTTTTTCTAAGATGAACACAAGTAAATAAAAGAGAGGAAGTGCTCCCTCTTTTGTGAAATTTAAATAAATTAATTCTTCATCATCTATTTGCTCATATAGAAGATACGGGAAACAATCTTCTCTGTTAAAAAAAGAAGTTCCATTTTAATTACCATAAAATCATAATAGTTACATTTCATTAATTATATAATATGACATAATAATTAATAAAATATTGATAATAAATGACTTTTAGCTATAAATTTTAATCTTATTTTTAATTATAACAAAATCTATTGAGAAAATTTTAACAAAATCTTACTCAATTTTTTAAATATTTTTATCAAATAAATATTATTTAATATCGTAATTAGTAATAGAATAATAGTTAATATTAATTAAATTTTATTATAAAACAAAATTTCTATGCTATTTTGATAAATTTATAATTATAGTCTGTATTATATTATAATAGAAGTATTATGTAAATTAAATATGACAAGACTGTATTAAATTGGTAAATTAACCTATTTAAATTTTATAAAATATTTTCATTTAAATAAATTATCATTTACCATTAAACGAGTAAAATTTGTTAACTATGTAATATTTTTATACAAAAATAAAGTTCTTAACATATGCTAAAATTTTATTTCTACAGCTATATATTTTTCAAAAATAATATGCTGAAGAAGATTCTTAATTTTATTATTTTAAAATATATATTAATAGTATCAAACTCGAAAATGTAATAACAATTAATAAAAATGTAAAATACATAAAACAAATAACTATATATTACTAAAGTAATAAGAAACCTAAACAATAAAATTTAATAGTTATACAATACATAATACTAAAGTATAAATCATATATTCAAAAAAAATGATAATATCAAAGTGTATAAAATGAAAAAACTCTAGTTTTTTTTTTTTTTCAAACAAGATGCACATGGACTAATAACTAATCTGTTACTTAGATTTGCACAGAGCTTGGTACATAACAGCCCACATGTTTGTAAGGTCGTACGTATTTACTATATACTCTGGGATACATTTTTCTGAAAGGACCACTCTCCCCGCAAATGTGGTATGCATTGTCATATCTATCAAAAACCACAATGACCTTCCTCTCCTCGTCAACAAAAAAATGGGGAGAGTTAATGTGTTGCATCGTTTCAACTTTAAAGAATTTGCTCCACGACACTTCGTAGGGTTCAATCTTATTTGTAACCCAAATATCATCAACCCCAGAAGCATTATACCATGGGGCAAATAACAGTGCAAGCCTCTCCTCTTTAACCGAAGATAGACAAACAGTATGAAAGGAGTGAGAGCATGGAGGTAGAGGCAGATGTGGTCCAAATCTCTCTCTTGTAAAATCAAAACAGTGTAAGAAACCATCTTCTGATTCATAGTCTGTAGCATACCAATAAGTGTTTCCCTTCAGAGACATGCCAGGTTCATTATACTTTATTGTATTTCTGTTAAAAGAGGCATCATAAGTCCTCCATGAATTAGACCTCAAATAGTAGATTTCCATGCGGGGGTTATCATTGCTGAACCTCAAGATTTTGTGGCTACCACAAGTTTTATCATAGCCGAAAGCAAACTTTTCATTCAAACAGTGTGGTGGGCATTCGATCCATCTTCTTTTCCCCCAATAAGGGTTCCAAACCAAAAGCCTATTTTTGTTGTTTCTCCATACACAGAGCAATAAACTTTTGGAGAAAAAGGCTTGAGATATAAAGACTATTTCCTCTGAATGTTCTCGTTCAATACTTATTCCTTTACGGTTTATGGATAAATCAAAGTCTTTGTTGCAAGTTTCATAGAGATTGACGCTAGTCAAATAATCCATGGAACCCCCCCGCAGTGATTATAAGGTACTCCTTTTCTCTTGCTGCAGCTGCTGCTCTGTCAATGTGCTTATTGGCAAATCTCTCATCTTTGGATAAAGCGTTCCAGTTTTTGCAAGTAGACCGCACTACTCCGATAGATTTCACCGGAACCCTGCAGAGTATCTCCTCCACCAAATCTTGTGGAAGATCGTTAATTGTCATCAGTCATGTTTTCTTTCAACTTTCAAACCTTTGTGGAAACAAATAAGTCCAATCCACCTATAAAAGACGCAGTTCTTTTTTCCTTTGTGGTTGCGTGTGTTTTCTTCGAGTTGCTGACGATAGTTTGTTATAAAAGTAACAGAAACCCTAAGACTTAGTGAAGTATTGAGATGTTGGGCTAGTCTTGTTTAGGCCCCATTACACGTATTAGAAGCGACCTTAAATTTTTACTTTTTTTTAAACACAACCTTAAATTTATACTATTTTCAATTTTTAATCAAGATACATAGACGAGTCATTGCGGAAAAATAAACAACTAAATTCTGCGTCCGCTGAGATGTATTTTTTTTTAAATATGTTGCTATTTGTTTTCATGTTAATAATAGAGCTGGGAAAAAAATTCGAATCCGAAAAACCAAACTAATTCTGATCCAAAAAGTAATACCAAACTCTAACTGAAATTGATTAAATATTCAAATTATTCATTTTTTTTGTATTTGAAGAAAACCAAAACCAAATCCAGTCTGAACATAAGTATTTCGGATACCCGATTGTATCTGAAATAGATTTATATATATATATATTGATTATTATAAGATTTAATTTATATAAAAACTTCCAGAATATATATGATATTTTTAAATTGGTTTAAATACTTGAAAATATATACAAATAGTCAAAATAATATCTAAAATAGTTAAAGTATACTCAAAACACCAAAAATATTTGAAAAATTATTGATTCTCTATCCAAATATTTTAACCAAACCGATTTATATGTTAAGTTTAGGTATTCTTACATATGCTATTCAAATTTATATTAGTATATAATGAATTTTAAAATTTAAAAAATAATTTTAAATGGGTTTTCCGAGCCAAAATTTAACCCGCAAAGATCTGAATCGAACCCGAACCGAAATTTAGAAATATTCGAATGAGACTGGATTTTTTTACCTCGGAACCCGAAATCCAAACATACGCGAATGGGTATCCAAACGCCCATCCCTAGTCGTTATTATATATCACATATGTCATCATATAATTTATCGTATTTTATACGTATCATCATATAAATAATCATATAACTAATAGTATTTTATACATACCATCATATAAATAATCTCATATATTATATTTTTAAAATATAATGTGAAATATTAAAACCCCTAATTTAAGTTTGTATATGAAATTGGACTTTGTATTGTATTTTTCTTATATATATTGATTTTTTAATAATGGTTATTAGAAAATATTTTAGTAAAAATCAATTTTTGAATATATGTATATTTTGAATCAGTTTTTCATATAAATCAAATTTAATTATTATTTTGATTTGAAATATGTATATGAAGTTTAAATTTGGTTTTATGATTATTTTAGACAAGTTTTTTAAGTAATTAAATTGACCTATTTTCTTATATTTTAAAGCGGACTCAGATAGAAAGTTTTTCATAATATAATGAATTTCTAATTTTTCTTACTAACATAAACTCATTATTTTTTTAGTATATTACTATTTATGTTTCCAAACAATTTTTTTTTAAACTGCTATTTATATTTCAAAACAATTTTTTTAAAACAGGTATCCATGTTTTCAAACAAACATATTTTAAAATTTGCTATTTATGTGTCCAAATAAACCTAATTTGTACTTCAGTTTTAATTATCTAGATAGATATATTCAAAATAAAAGTAATAAACCGAACTTCAATGGGTTTTCCGAAAAGTCCCAAAATCCAAAAAAAAACTCGAAGAAAGCCTCAAAAACCTTGGTTTGAATATCTACTCTATTAAAATAGAATCCTAAATTTATCTACCATTGAAGTTGTCATTTAATTTTTGGGCTGTTTCAAGTTTGTTAGGATGTTGCATAAATTATGGACCATATCAAATTAGTTACAATTAATTATATTATATGCTACAATTAAATTAAAACCAGACTACTTAAATTAAACCAACAATGTACTCTAGTATAAGTAAATCAAATGACTTATGTTCTATTAAGCCAATCTTCCTGGGATTTTAAATTAATCATGAAAAAGAGTGCATGAGGAAGGGCCACTAATGCTAATAAAAACGAGAATTATGGTTTGAGTTATGCACATTTGATTGGAGCTAGATTGAACACGTGGTTTTGTGCATTCTGATATCGACCTAATCTTTGCGTATATATATATATATTTTATTTTGTTTATAAAACATATATATATACATAGAGATGAATATAGAATATCCATTCGAGTCTGGTTCGGATCTATTCGAGTTTCACATTTTTGGATGAAAGATTTCAGCCTCATCAGAGTAATTATAAATTTCGGCTCTGGATCTTTGCGGATTCGTATAACCTATTTAAATTATTTTGAAATTTTAAAAATTAAATATTTTAAAAAAATTTCTCAAAATCTAAGAAAATAATATATAACAAATAAATTTAAATAATGTATGCCAAATTACCTAACCTTAACACAACAATTAGTTTAGATTGAATATTTGGATGAAAAATTAATAGATATTCTAAATACTTTTGGTATTTTTTACCTATTTTATATATTTAATTTTGACTATTTTTATCAAGTATTTTGGACAATTTCATAATATATTATATATTTAAAATATTTTTTGGATATAATTCTGAAAATAATTAATATATTTAAATATTAAAATCTGATTCTGATCGATTCGGATATCCGAGATATTTCGGTTCAAACCGGAGTTTAATTCTAATTTTATACCAAGTTTGAATCTTTAACCAGTTTCGGTTCAGATTCGTGATTATTTTTGTGGACCGGATTCGTTTTGATTTATCGGATTCGGGTTTTCTGCCAAGCCTCTATATTTCATTGAATAGATTTGTGGTTTGCCTTTGGTAGCATTTATTTGATTTAACTCCTAGTCATATTAAGATCATTCATAACAAAAAAAAAACTACGAGGTTATAAATTTCAAAGAATATATCATTTTTAATGGAAAATTCAAATGTCTCCTCCTTTCTCGAGAATTTTTCATATTTTAATTTTTTTTTAGCTTTTTAGTATAAATATAAATCACTTTTACAGTTTAACAGAGAATTTTTTTTTCAAAAACTTAATGTAAATATATTTACCTTCTTCAAATTAGAATCTGTATATTCGAACTAATTAATGTACACATAATTTATCTTCACATGATACTATACACACAAATTATCTTTCCATTGTTTTTCAACAATTACAACATAAGTAATAAAATCAGATATGATTGCTCCTACATTAGTAACACAGGTCCAAGCAACAAAACATTTAATCTAACAATTTAACATTCATAATAATTTAATTTATCGGTTTTATAAATCAAACAACAAAAAAACATAATCCGCGTTTTAACGCGGGTCAGAATCTAGTAATCTATTAACTCAGAGTACTATTTGAATTTTTTTCATGGCAGGTTTTAAATTTGAACCTATTGTGCCTAAATATAAAAACACTTTCATATACAAGTTTAACATAATGTAGTTTTTATATCTATCTAATAATATCCCTATAATAAATTGTGACATTAAATAGTAGGATTTTTTTAAGTTTTTTTTTGTAAAAAGGATTTGAAATCAAGAAACGTAATTTAAGTTTCTGGGTTGTGTATCAAAAGGGAAAAAGATGATAACCCTAAATAAATTAGCTTTTCCGCTTTTTGTTGAGGATGAATGTGAGCTGTTAAGTGAAACCCCAGCATAAAATGATTCAAGAGTTGTATGCTGAGCTTGACGAAGAGCGGAACTTTGTTTCCACAACTGCGAACAAGGCAATGACTACTGAGACTGAAATGGAACTGAGACAGTTGAAGCACTTTGTTGAGGAGAAGATAGAGCATGATCAGCTGGCGGTTTTGGCTCTGGAAGATTTGGTTTATAAGAGGGAGCAGAGTATTCAGGCTCTCACTTGTGAGAAGGTCTGAGTTTGATAGTGAGAAGAATATGCTTAGTCGTAACACGTGCATGATAGACAATGATTTTGAACGAGAACCCAGATCCCATAGAGGCTGGCATTGATATGAGGATGTTGAAAGTACACATTGACTGATTCAACTCATGGCCAATAAGATTTGAAGACACTGAAACAAAGGATAAATCAGATGGAGAGGATTCCTAACTTTACTCCAGCTCATGGTGGGTGGTGGTTAGTCAAAGTGCTAGGCGTCAGATACATCTCAGAAGGGTTTTCACTTGTAGTTCAAGTTCACTTTTTGGAACAAATAGGGACCAGAGACCTGATTTTTCAGTTGATTGTCCAAGGTCCAACAACGGTAGCTTTAGGAAAGTGGAAGTGTGAGGGTAGATTATCAGAAACAGGAGATAATGACTTAGTGAGAGAGCTATACCATTGATTCTATCCATCATAACGTAATTCAGAGTGATGCTTCTGAGTAGAAGTTAAGGATCACCCGCTGATGGCTATGGAGAAAATTGAATCAGCCTGATCACTATATAGTGGTGTTCACTATATATTGAAACTCTACCCGAGGCTTCAAGCACTAGAGGCCGACAGGGAATTAATAAGACATGCAATTTTCTACGAGAACTGAGAAAACTCAAATGGTTCTTGTGTTGTCATTGGTTTCTAACACAAATTTTAAAATTATATTTGGAAACAGCAGTCAAAAACCATCTTCAGAACTACCTATATTTTCATAAATCTTGATCTCATGCCACTCAAGCAAACATAAGAATCAAGATATATGTTTACAACTGCATGTTTGGTTGCTAATGACATTTATAGCATATGGTGAGTTGGTTTTGCGTCACTTTAAACTCTTTTTTTTTTACGAAGTCACATCATATACTATGGAATTTGTAAATAGTATTTCCTTTTTGTATTTAATATATTTAAAATGTTATTATAAAACCAAAAACGAGAAACATATAAAAGAAAAGTAAATATATACGTTGAACAACTACAATTTTATAATATGATAGATAAGCTATTTACATGATATCATTTTCGATTGAATATTAAACAACTACGTGAATCAAAAAACACTATCGAAAAAAAATTCTTTTATAAAAATAGCAAACTATAGATAAAAAAAATGAAAGACCATCCACATGGACGTGCATCCACAACCAAATCCAAATTTTTAAATAATTAAAACAACTAAAGTTTATTCTTAACCCCTAATTCAATTTGTATTTCCTATTGCTTTAAAATATTTGATGTTACATGTATAGTAATATCTAAAACATTTTAAGGTATATATCTTCAATACACAAAAAATATTAGATAATTTACCATAGAAAAAGTTAAAAATTTAGTAATTATAGCGATCGTGAAAAATATTTTTTTTATTTAAATAACAAATCAAATATAAATCTTAAAGAATTCTTCTGGTCAACAAAAACAATAAAAACTCTGTAAATTAAAATTAGTATAAATTAATAAAATATTTTACTTCTATGCTCAATGGAAAAACAATCTGAGTTGTAAGCAATCTGAGACATCAGAACATATAATGGAAAACTTAATTATTACAGACTGAAGTTGTATAACAAATTAAGTAGAGGAACTATCCAAAGTTGTAGCAAAGAGAAAAAAAACACAGGGTAGAGGAAATCATGGACTGCTGCTGAGATGGAACACGAGTAAACTGCCCCCACGCCCACAGCCACGGCATGGAGTTGCTTCTCAAAAGGAGAGGAAGAGTGCTCCCTCTTCTGTGAATTTTAAATAAATTAATTATTCATCATCTATTGCATATATAGATTCTACCGCATATATATAGCAGATGAGATACATCTTGAAGATTATTATTGTTTCAAGGAAATCGCTAATCTGTTACGTACCTAGATTTGCACGGAGCTTGGAACATAACAGCCCACAAGATCGAAAGCTTCTGAGTATTGTCTGAGATCAACTTTTCTGAAATGACCACTCTCCCCACTAATGATCCATGCATTGTTATGTCTATCAAAAACCACAACGACCTTCTTCTCCTCGTCAATAAAAAAATGGCCAGACTTAACACAATGATCAATGTGTTGCCTCGCTTCAACTCTGAAGAATTTGCTCCAGGACACCTCGTAGGGTTCGATCTTATTCGTTACCCAAATATCAAGCCCAAGACTAGGATACATTGAGGCAAATAACACTGCAAGCTTCTCCTCTTTAACCGAAGATAGAGAAACAGCATAGTAATTAGAGTAAGAGCACGGAGGTAGGGGCAGATGCGGTCCAAATCTCTCTCTTGTAAAATCAAAACAGCTTAAACCATATCTTGATTCAGAATCTCTAGCATACCAATAAGTATTCCCCTTCAAAGACAAGCCAGGAACAATGTACTCTATTATATTCCTGCGCGAAGGTGCGTCAACAGTCCTCCATGAGTCAAAGCTCAAATCATAGATTTCCACGTGCCTGTTGGGTTTGTCACTGCTAAACCTCAAGATCTTGTGCCTACCACAAGATGTATCATAGCCGAAAGCAAACCTTTCATACGAACAATACATAGTTGGGCAATCTATCCATCTTGGTTTTCCCCAATACGGGTTCCAAACCAAGAGCTTGCTTTTGATGTTTCTCCATACACATATCAGTAAACCGCTGGAGACAAGAACTTGACTTCTAACGAGTGTTTCATCTGAAAATTGTAAATGTTCTCGTGGAATACTTATACCTGTACGGTTTATGGATACATCGAAGTTTTTGTTGCAAGTTTCATAGAGATTGAACCTAACCAAGTAAACCATGGTATCCCCCGTCGTGATCATGAGAAACTCCTTTTCTCTTGCTCCTGCTGTTGCTGCATTTTCGACGTGCTTATTGGCAAATCTCTCATCTTTAGATATAAGATTCCAGTTTTTGCAAGTAGATCGCACTGCTGGTATAGTTTTCACCGGGACCCTAGAGAGGATCTTCTCCACCAACTCCCTTGGAAGATTGGTCATTCTCATCTTAATTCTGTTTCAAGTTTCAAAGACTCTCTGACTTTTCTTTCTCAAGTGGCTGTCGATAGTTTGTTAAGAAACCCTAAAACTTAAGTATATCAGAATGTTAATGTCTCCGAACTCCAACAAAGATTACTTTTGTTGGGTCAGTATTATTTAGGCCCATTACATGTAACATAGATTTTTATAAGTTTGTTTAACTGAATCTGTAGCTCTCTCTCCGTTTTGTAAAATAGAAGTAAATTAATTTTCGATCACATATTGCAAAGGAGAGATGAGATACAACTTCAAATTTATCTATCGGCTAGTATAGTTTTGAAAAACATGTAAATGGCCTAATCACTAATTCTTTTAGATTTGCACAGAGCTCGGAACATAACAGCTCACAAGTTGCAAGGTCGTGTGTATGGAGATTGTCTGAGATCCACTTTTCTGACACGATCCCAATCTCCCCATCAGTGATGGAAGCTGTTTTGTATGCTTTCTCATCAGTCCGGCCCGTCTATATCACTAAAAGCCACATCAATCTTCTTCTCCTCGTCAATCAAAGAAGTTGCTACACAACACCACATCATGCTCAATATTATATATTGGTAATCCAAATATCAATCTCAAATGTATGCCACAGGTATAAAAAAGCGCCGCAAGCTTCTCTTCTTTAACCGTAGACAGAGTCATATTACACACAATATAAGAGTTAGGCACATGAAGAGGTAAAGACAGACGCGGTCCAAACAAATTAAAAGCAATTATAATGAGTGTCTTTATATCTCTATCATGTCAGTAAATATTTCTCTTCAGAGGCAAGTTAGGTCTGTGAAACACTTCTATATTCCTCTCAAGATCGAGTGGCATCAGGAGCGCTCTATGAGTTAGAGCTCAAATCGTATATGTCGAAATTACTATTGTAAAACCTCAAGATTTTAGCTTTCCCTTTTTCTGTGTTTGTTTAAGGTTTCGTTTCTTTACGAGAATCGAATGATGATGGAGTCTATATAAGCAGGTGAAGCAATCTTCACTTCGCAGCTCCATTACATTGGCTTCAGATGCAAGGCACTTCTGAGTTGGTAATTTCAAGGTTATTTTACATGCTAATGTTAATGAAAAATAAGTGAGAACAGAATAAAACACACGTAAAGTGAATGCTTCAGCAAAACACACCTAGAGTCAGCCCTGGATACCTGCGAAGTCATCCTCACGTGGAATTAGAAAAAACATATAAATGAAACAAAAACAGTGTTTCAAGCAAAATTAGTTTGAAGATATTTGAAGAAGCTATGGACTGCTGCTTAGATGGTACAAAAGTAAAGAAAAGAGAGGAAAAGCTCTCTCTTTTAAGATATTTAAATAAATAAATTCTTTATCATATGTTGTGTAGATCGAAGAAATTATATAGAGTTTCGAATTTATTGCTGTTTGAAAGAACATGTAAATGGACTAATCACCAATCTGTTACTTAAATTTGCACCGAGCTTGGAACATAACATCCCACAAGTTGGAAAGTTCCTGAGAATGGTCTGAGATTTACTTTTCTGAAATGACCACTCTCCACACTACAGATGTAAGATCTGTCAGTTACGCCATATATATCAAAAACCACAGTGACCTTCTTCTCCTCGTCAATAAAAAAGTAGCCAGACCTAAAACCACGATCAATGTCTTGTATCGTTTCAGTTTCAACTTTGAAGAATCTGCTCCACGAAACCACGTAGGGATCTTCAATCTTATTTGTAACCCAAATATCAAACCCGAAAGTACTCCATGGTGAAAATAACACAGCAAGCTTCTCTTCTTTAACCGAAGATAGAAAAACACAATATCTAGAGTAAGAGGACGGAGGCAGAGGTAGACGTGGTCCAAACCTCTCTCTTGTAAAATCAAAACAGTGTAAGAAATAATCTTTGGATTCATTATCGCTAGCACACCAAAAAGTATTTCCCTTCAAAGACAAGCCAGGTTCAGAAGACCCCACATTCTTGTCAAAAGCTACATCAACAGTCCTCCATGAATCAGAGCTCAAATCGTAGATGTCCATCATGTGGTTGCCAGGGTTATCTTTGCTTAACCTCAAAATCTTGTGGCTACCACAAGATTTGTCACACCCAAATGCCAAAATTTCAAACGAACGATATACTGGGCATTCGATCCATCTTATTTTTCCCCAATAAGGGTTCCAAAGCAAAAGCCTACTGATGCTTGTGGTGTTTCTCCATACATATAGCAGTAAACCATTGGAGAGAAAGACTTCAGATATATAGAGTGTTTGATCTGAATGGTCTCGTGCAATACTTATAGCTTTACCGTTTATGGATAAACCAAACTTTTTATTGTGAGTTTCATAGAGCTTGACGCTACTCAAATAATCCATGGAATCCCCAATTATAAGGTACTGCTTTTCTCTTGCTGCTGCTTTGCCAATGTGCTTATTGGCAAATCTCTCATCTTTAGATATAACGTTCCAGTTTTTGCATGTAGATCGCACTGCTCTTATAGATTTCACCGGAACCCTAGCGAGAATCTCCTCCAGCAGATCCCTAGGAAGATTGAATATCATCATAGTCACTGTTTCAAGTTTCAAACAACGACCAATGAACACAGAGATCAAGTTAGGTCAACCTTCAAACACTCTTTCCTTTTTGGCAACTGATTTCTCGCGAAGATTTATCGTTAGATTATTGAAGATTTAGAAACCCTAAGTTATAAGGATTATGAAGTATATATAGCAAATATTCAACGGTGGAGTGTCTGTTAGGTTACGGGTATTGGGTCATTCTTATTTAGGCCCACTAGATGTATTAGTGATGAAGATCTGATTTTAAGGCCTTTATTTTTATTTTTTGCTACCAATACCAGTACGAATCGATTAAACTGAGTCATAGATATCAAACCAAACGAAGTCAACCATCCCAAACCAAAAGTGTGAACCATAACAGAACCGGCCTTATGTTTCTTTTATTTATTTAAGCTTTTTGTTTCAGTCAAATAATGAAACTGTGTCTTCTTAACGATATATAAGGAATCAACCTTCTCCATTTTCCTAATTTCACATAATTGCATGGAGATAATGTCTACACCTTCCTTCTTGTATTTTTTCATAAAATATTATTGTTATTTATTAGATTTTAAATTGATTCAAGCCATGACCTAAATCATGCAGTTTAACAACTTATTACAAAAGTTAGGAGATCACAAAAGAACTATAAACAATCGGATCAATCATGATTCGATTGACTTTAGAGGTAGATCAAGAGAACATTTACCCACACTTCCACTTCAATTTCCACGGTTTCCTTGTTCGCGACTCGTAAACCAGAGCTGGACTTGGTAATATTCAAAAAAAAAAAAAAGCAAAGTTTCTGTTTTGGGTTATAAAGTTTGTGTCTTTGAGCTCTCATGTCGACTAGTGTTCAAGGAGAGACAATGGATCTTGATTTAAACCAAGACCCATCTTCTGGTTCCGAGATTTCTCCATGGTCAAACGAGCTCGACACTACTCACTCGCGGATTCAAGAATCAGGCAACGAGAAACACCAACAACACCAGTACATGTTATCCGCAACCAGAGAATCAGTGGAAGAAAAGTAAGTAATGTCTTCACTTATCCTATGTGCAACTCTCTAACCTCTGTGACCTTAACATACTCTCTCTTTTTTTTCTTCTATGTCAGCTTGGTCTAGTGATTGATCTTATGATCTTATCTAATACAACTCGTTACTATTCTACTTTCTTCTTACGCAGCTGTATTCCTTGCTTGTCTTTTTGTGCCCAAAGTTATATGCTTGTTTTCTTTCAGTTTCGTATTCACCGTCAACTCAAGGCAAGAGTTTCAGCACATGGAAGAGTTGGTGCCACTGCTGCTGTCTAGACAGCATCGATTCTGGAATAATTAACTGCAGAAGTTGTTGAGTTTGCTAGAAACGCCAGCAAAGATCTGAAAGTGAAGAGAATAGCTCGAGGCGTTTTGCAGCTTGCAATCAGATGAGAGGAGGAGCTTGACACCATCATCAAAGAAACAATTGCTGGGAGGAGGTGTCATCCCTCACATTCACAAGTCCCTTGTCAACAAGATCACCAGTAAGTGTTCCCCTTCAAAGACAAGCCAGTTTCAATATAAGCATATTTTACTGCTAATATCTATGTTAAGAGTCCTCCATGAATCAGAGCTTAAATCGTAAATGTCGAGTTGATCACCATTAGGGCTAAACCTCAAGATTTTGTGGCTACCACGAGATCTATCATATCCGAAAGCAAACACTCCACAGGAAGAAGATGTTGGGCATTCGATCCATCTTCTTTTACCCCAGTACAGGTTCCAAAACAAAAGCCTATATCTGATGTTTCCCAAGTTGTTTTTCCATACACACATCAATAAACCGTTGGAGAGAAAGGCTTGATCAAAGTCAAAGACTGCTTCATCTGAATCTTCTCGAGTAATATTTATAGTTTTACGGTTTATGGATAAATCGAAGTTTTTGTTGCTAGTTTCATAGAGATTGAAGCTAACCAAACAATTCATGGAATCCCCTGCCGTGATCATAAGGTACTCCTTTTCTCTTGCTGCTGCTGCTGCTGCTTTGCCAATGTGCTTATTGACAAATCTCTCATCTTTAGATATAACGTTCCAGCTTTTGCATGTAGATCGCACTGCTCTTATAGATTTCACCGGAACCCTAGAGAGAATCTCTTCCACCAAATCCACTGGAAGATTGGTCATTGTCATCGTCATATATTGTTTCAACTTTCAAACAAAGATCGATGAAAATAAATAAGTTCGATCAACCTTAAAAGACTCCTTCCTTTTTCCTTTGTGAAAAGTCAATACACTTTCTCTCGTTCCCTTAGTTTAGTGTCGATTGATTGAAACCCTAACGGATCAGTCTTGTTTGAGAAAAAATGTGGTGATCCGGAGTGTGAGTTTCAAAGGATGGTGTTTTCTAGCTGAGTATCATCCATTAACTTTTGTGTTTTGTTTAACTTTTCTTTTCTTTTTGAGAATCGAATGATGATCGGATCGAACTAATATAAGCAGGTGAAGTAATCTTCACTTAGCAACTCTGTTAGATGGCTTCAGACGCAAGGCTCCTCTGATTAGGTTATTTAATTAGGGTTATATATATATATTTTTAATTAGGGTTATTTTACGTGTTAATGTTTCATTTTGGGATGAAAACGAAGCTTCATCCGGATGTGCCCAAAACCGGGGTTAGGCACATTTCAAAGTCATCCTCACACGTGGAATTAGAAAAACATATAAATATAACAAAAACAGTTGAGTAATATAATTAGTTTGAAGAGATTTGAAGAAGCCATGGACTGCTGCTGAGATGGAACACAAGTAAAGAAACGAGAGGAAGTGACTAATTTAAATTAATTATTCATCATCTGTTGCATATATAAAAGGAGATGAAATACAACTTCAAGTTTTACTCTTGTTTGAAAGAACGTGTTAATTGACTAATCACTAACCTGTTAGTTATATTTGCACAGAGGTTGGAATATAACATCCAACAAGTACGGAAGCTCCTGAGTATTGTCCGAGATCCACTTTTCTGACATGACCACTCTCCGCACAAATGATGTATGATTTGTTAATTTGGCCATACATATCAAAAACCACAGTGAGCTTCTTCTCCTCGTCAATAAAAAAATGGCCAGACCTAAAACGATGATCAATGCGTTGCATCGTCTCAGTTCCAACTTTGAAGAATTTGCTCCATGAAACCACGTAGGGATCTTCGATCTTATTTGTGACCCAAATATCAACCCGAAAAGTACTCCGTGGTGAAAATAACAATGCAAGCTTCTCTTCTTTAACTGAAGATAGAAAAACACTATCTCTAGAGGGATAGGACGGAGGCAGAGGCAGAGGTAGAGATGGTCCAAACCTCTCTCTTGTAAAATCAAAACAGTGTAAGAAACGACCTTCTGATTCAAAATAAGTGTTTCCCTTCAAAGACAAGCCAATTTCAATATACTTTATTAAATGTCTGTCAAAAGTGGCATCAAGAGTCCTCCACGAATAAGAGCTTACATCGTAGATGTCCATGTGCTTGTTCGAGTTATTAGTCCTTAACCTCAAGATTTTGTGGCTACCACAAGCTTTGTCATAGCCGAACGCAAACCTTTCATACCAACAATATGGTGGGCGTTCGATCCAGCTTCTTTTTCCCCAATAGGGGTTCCAAACAAAAAGCCTACTTCTGTTGTTTATGGTGGTTCTCCATACGCATAGCAGTAAACCGCTGGAGACAAACACGAGATAGATAGAGTGTTTGATCTGAATGTTCTCGTGCAATACTTATAGCTTTGCCGTTTATGGATAAACCAAAGTTTTTGTTGTGAGTTTCACAGAGATTGACATTACTCAAATAATCCCTAGAAGCCCCCGTTATCATAATATACACCGTTTCTCTTGCTGCTGCTGCTGCTTTGTCAATGTGCTTATTGGCAAATCTCTCGTCTTTAGATAAAACGTTCCAGTTTTTGCATGTTGATCGCACTGCTCCAATAGATTTCACCGCAACCCTAGAGAGAATCTCCTCCACCAAATCTCTTGGAAGATTTGTTATTGTCATCGTTCTCGAGTGGCTGTCGATAATAGCACAGAAACCCTAAAAATTAGCAAAGTACTGTATAATATATGTACTGAGAATATTAGGATGTGTTTGGATTTTAAAAGAATTTAATCTCACCAAATTAGTAAAGTAAACTTGATTAGTTATCACATTCTCCATAATTCTAGGATGAATCATTAACTTTAATTATATAACTTATTATTTGATTAATTAAAAATTAATATCTATCTTATTAAAAGAGAAGTACCCATTTAAAAATACCCCTTAGTTTTCACTTTTATTTACACTTTATGCCACTGTAATATTAATTAAGTTTCCTATTTTTATGCTTGTCTTTTTCACTTTAGTTAATGTGTTTTCCAAAATTAAATACACAATTAAACAATACTTTCTATTTTAATATTTTGTCTTTTTCACTTAGATTAATGTGTTTTCCAAAATTAAATTTGAATTAAATACACTTCATTAATTTCTCCATTAAATCAATTTCAAATTAAAAAAATTACATTTTTATTGGACAAACAATTCATAGAAATTATAATATCAACTTTTCATTTAACGAATCTGAACGAAAAATATTATCAAATTTGAACCGAAACTAGATAATATCTAAACGGATTTTTACCATTTTGGTATCTAGAAAACCATAACCAAACCTGATCTGAACGAAATATTTTGGATATTCGAATGTATTTAAATCATATTTATATACTTAATATGTTAACTATTTTTAGAGTTAATATCAAAGATATAAGCTATTTTAAAGTTGTTTAAAATATTTGAAATATAAAAAATAGTCAAAAGTAAACATCTAAAATAGATAAACAATAATCAAAACACCAAAAATACTTAAAATATATATTTATTCTCATCCAAATATTCAAGTTAAACATATTTTTAATTTTTAATTTAGGTACTTTGGCTTACATTACTCAAATTACATTACTCATATTTACATGTTATATTATTTTTATTTTTAGATTTAGAGATATTTAAAGATATATAAATTTTGAAAATTTAAAAATAGTTTAAACGGGTTATCAAACCCGCAAAAATCCGAATCAAACCGGAACCAAAATTTATAAATACACGAATAAAGCTAGAATCTTTAAACTCGAAAATCTCAAACCCGAATAGATTTTAACTGAATTCGAGTGGATACCCAAATATCCACCCCTAATTTAGTCAATATAAATAGATCAAATATTATAAATATATTATTTTGTATAAATAAATAAAAACTAAAAGTGAAAATTAATACCCGTGCGGTCGCACGGGTCAAGATCTAGTATCTTATTAAAACAAGAACATTACAACTTCTTCTAGGTGGATTTTTAAAGATGGACCTCATATATTTAAATTAAATGTCTCATTCTTTATATATAATACGTACCATACTCTAACTTTGCATTGATGTATTTCTTTAAATACAGTTCTTCTTTTTGTCCATATTTCATATATAATTTTTATATTTATTACATGTCGATTTAAATAAGATATATACTAAGAATACTAAAAATATTAATCGTTCTATAATTACCCTGTACAATTCATTTTAAATTGATCAGTATACTTTCATTGGCCATATTAATTTTATTAGTACGAATAACATTAGATAGATAAGTCATAGACACATACATAAATATGTTGGGCCTAATCTACTTTCTAAAACAAATAACACATAGCTTCATATATTGTATAGAATATAGTAATATTGTATAGTATTATATTTATACAGTAATACTAAAAACAAACCAAACTGAAATATAATATATATCAAAAATGCTTTGAACCATTACACACAAAATATATTAGACCTCAGAGATCAAATTCATTTTGAAATTACGTAATAATTATTTTAAAAAATTAAATTTCGTAATGTACAAAAAAACATAAGTTTTATATAAAAATTTTGTGTTACAATAAAAAGACACAACTCGCGATTGCAAAATGTTATTTTTACATACGAAAGACAGTTTTGATATTGTTCTTGTAATATACAAACTCGATACTACATAAAACTAAATAATATAGAATACATTTTAAAAATAAAACCCGTGCGGGTGTGCATATGTTTATATAATATATAAATATATTATGTTATACATATTTTCATATAAATAATATCCCAATGTAAGTTTATATGATAAATGTTGAAAATACAAACTATATAGCACTATATATTTAAAATAATATAGAAAAAATTACTTTACGTTATCATAAATTTTAAAAATCAAATTTAGAAATTAAACACATTGCTTATTTAAACACATTAGTACACATTGTTATTTATCAAAATTTTATATTAGTACACATTGCGATCATGTATAACATTTAGTAAAAACAAAGATAAAAAAAATTGACTCCCGCTCGGTCGAGCGGGTCATGATCTAGTTATAAACATTATTTAGAAAATAAACGGAAAACATGTTTGAGAAGAAAAAAAAAGATAATTCCATATATTTATTTTGTGTTTATCTACATCTTTCTTTCTTATTTCTTAATTTTATAATTAGTAGTTTTATATATACGCATATAATTATTAGATTTATCGTTATACTAAAATAATTTTAAATTAATTTATATAATTTTAAATTGAAATATGCCATGGAATATATTTTTAAAACTACTAATTTATTTTAGTAATAGAATGCTAAAAAGAGATAATAAGCAATAAAAAATAAATATTATTTATATTTGTTTGTTAATGTGATTTTTTCTAAACAGGTTTTACTGGGAATGAAATAGTCATTTATAATATTTACAACATATCTGTCTCCAAAAGAGAATATTTTAAAATTATTAACTTTTTAATTACATCAAGTACCTTATACTTATAAAAATTGAAAATTAAATTTATTTAATTTTTTAAGAGTTTCACAGAATCATAACTTTGTTAAATTAAAGTTTCTTTAAGAGACTATTATGTAAAGAAAAATTTTATTCTAATTTTTAATAAAAACTGTATTTTCCAAATTTATTTGTTTGATTTATAATTATTCAAGCTTTAAAGTTAAAAGATCATTTAAAAATAACAAATTATAGTTTTGGAATAAAGAAATTCTAGTTTATAGGAAAAATAATAATCTCTATTTTGAAATTAAAAATATAGATTGACTATAGTTTATTTTCTCTATTATAGCATTTAGAAATGAAAATAACAATAAATAGTAAATATTCCTATCTTATACATTACATATTAATGTTTTATTTTTCAACATGGTTGGTCTATTTAAGTGTTTATTCAGTTATTATATGAGGTATTTCACAATAAAATTATCCATATATTAATAGTTTTATTTATTTTGATTAATATAATATGTAAAGTTGGATTTTGGTTAACATTCTTATGCATTTGACTTACTTTGAGATTTTGTAGGTCTGGCAATTTCAATAATTTTTTTTAATAACATCACTTTATATTAACAATTATATATTTTTATTTAATTGATTATTGTTTATAAATTAATAAAAAACTGGTTAAAGATAAAAAATATTAAATTAAAAGATATTATTTTTTATCCAAAATAATGTTTTTGAATCAATAAAATTTGAAAATTTGAAAAATTCGTAAAATAATATAAATTCAATGTTTTATTTATAATTTTATACCCACATGTGCGGGCTAAACACCTAGTTAGATATAAAAAAATTATGTTTGAAAGCATAAATCAAATGATGTTAAAAGTTGTACCCAAATCCTTGAGATGGGTATATCATTGAAGATTAGGATATCATAAAACTGATATTTTGAGGTCTCTCCGTTTTGTAAAATTTAATAACTTAATTTTTAGGGAAATTTGGAGCTCTACCAACGTTCTTATACAATATTTGCCATATACCAAAGAGAATAAAATGTGTGATTGTTCATGGTGTTCTTTTACTCTTCAACCCCTACATCATACTTCCCCTTATAACCGGTTCAACTAAGATTTGCTAAGATCTTATCTTCTGTCATAATTTTTCTTTCCCCTGTCAAATCATTGTGAGCTTTCTCTCTTAACTTTTCTAGTAGTTTCTTTTCTCTTTCATCTTTCCTCTGCACGAATTTTTTTCTTTTTCGCCTAGAAATGATTTGTTTTTGAAAGTTTCCAAAACTTGTTGTTTGGGAAACTTGTAAATAGAAAACAGCGATGGGCAATCAACAACATATCCAATCCTGAATTAAAATTTGTGAGACTCAGAAAATTGATGAAGTTTTTTTTCTTTTAGATTTTAACAGATTGAAATAGAAACAAAACATTATAGAATACTCTCTGTTGATGACAACAACAGCCTCGTACCCAAGACTAGCTCAGAAAGAAGAAGATGAAAGAAACTTTTGGTAATGATGATAATTTGGCTGAGAAGGTGTTGGAGTTGGATCCAGGGAACACGACGTTAAGAACATATATTTAGCAGTGTAAATAATATTATATCAATTAGTCTTACACATTAGATATGTATGATAACTAGTACATATACCTCAATTATATTAGCTGGTTATCTTAGTACATAACAAGACATTTAAGATTGATGACTATCACCTTCACTATGGTGCATCGTAGATATTCTACCAAAATAGTAGAAGTTCACGTAATATATTAGATACGTTAGTGCATTGCAATAAACTAAAATAGTAGACCTTTATTGTAATATAGTAGCCATGATACATAACGTTGTTTGTTGGTTAATAAAATTATAAAAATGGATTATGGATAAAATGATGGTTAATAATTACAGACTTTCCAATCCATCATAAGTCTCACTCTCTCAATATGTTTACGACGAAATGATACATCACTTGATTATTTTTTTTAATTTGAATAAAAAAATTACCTAGTTTGATAACACATTAGACAGGAAATATAGTTGAGTTAGCCGAAAACATAATTTCTTAACTTATTACTTTTGTAATGTTTACGTCAACAAAGTTTTAGTAACTGGTTAATCAATCTAATAGATGTGCAACATATATTTGTTAGCCGACAAAACTATTTTTTTACTTAGAATGTTATATTTTGTGTCTACATAGGTGTTCGCAAAACTATTTTTCCATTTGAATAAAAAGGTTTACTTAGTTTGACAACATATTAGACGGGAATATATTTGAGTTAGCCGGAAACATAATTTCTTAACTTATTATTTTTATAATGTTTACATCAACAAAGTTTTAGTATCTAGTTAATCAATCTAATAGATGTGTAACATTTATTTGTTAGCAGGCTAAACCTTATACCCTAAACCCAAATCTTAGACCATAAACCCAAACCGTATACCCTAAACCCAAACCGTAAATCCTAAATTTTAAATTTTAGAGTTTACGGTTTTGGTTTATGGTTAGGATTTAGGATTTGGGTTTAAGGTATACGGTTTGGGTTTAGGGTTTACAGTTTGGGTTTAGGGTATAGCGTTTGGGTTTAGGGGATTTGGTTTTAAGGTATACGGTTTGGGTTTAGGGTTTACAGTTTGAGTTTAGGATATAGCGTTTGGGATTAGAGTATACGGTTTGGGTTTAAGTTTGGTTTAGAGTATTGGATTTTGGTTTAGGGTATAAGATTTTGGTTTATAATATAGGGTTTGGATTTAGGAATTAATGTTTAGGGTTTTAAAATTAAGATTTGTGCTTTAGAATCAGTATTATTATTTTTGAACTATTTTAAAATAAATTTAATATATTTTATTTAATTACCTACATGTCACAAAATATATTTTACAATCTAATAAAAATAAAAAAACAATGAAAGTTGAGAGAAACAAAACATGTCTAATTTATTTTCATTCAAAGAAGACAGATAATAAAAGTAAACACAAATTTAATTTAGAAATATTCTTTGTAATGTGAACGAAATCTCTATTTTATTTTGTCATATCTAGAAAATATATTGTGTCAGAAATAGAGACCTACAAACCTACAACCGCGAAGTGGATAAAGGAAGCGTCAAGGGTATCGATGTCTTTCTACATCTTTTTTTGCTGCCACATCGTCTCAGGTTTTCTCTCTTTCTTATTCTCCTAATATCACTATCTTCTATGGTTTTCCACCTAAATTACCCAAATTTTTATTACATATTTGCATAGAAGAGATGAAACACAACTTCAAATTTATCTATCCCCTAGTCTAATTTGAAAGAACATTTAAACGGTTTAAGCCCTAATTTACTTACATTTGCACAGAGATTGGAACATAACATCCCACAAGTTTGCAAGTTCTTCTGTACGGAGATTGTTTGAGATCCACTTTTCTGACCTGATCACTCTCTCCATCAATGATGGAAGCTGTTTTGTATTCACTAAAGACCTTCTTCTCCTCATTAATCAAGAAAATCCCAAACTGAACACTAACTCCCCCATCACTTCAAGTCTAAAGAAGTTGCTCCACTACACCGCATCAGGCTCAATCTTATTAGTAATCCAAATTTCAATCTCAAAGGTAAGCAACCGGCATAACAACGCTGCAAGCTTCTCTTCTCTAACTGTAGACAGAATCATATTACCTAAATATAAGAATCAAAAGGCAGAGGCAAAGGCAGAGGCGGACCAAATTCATCTCTTGTAAAAGCATAAGAGAGTGTAGAATCATATTAATGTTTTTATTTTTAATATCTGTAGAAAGCCGGCAACTATTTCCCTTCAGATTCAAGTTAGGTCTGTGAAGCAATTCTACATTCTTCTCAAGAGTGGCATCAGGAGTGTTCCATGAGTTAGAGCTAAAATTGTAGATGTAGAAGTTACTATTGTCAAACCTCAATATTTTGTGGTTACTGCGAGATTGGTCGTATCCGAAAGCGTGTTTGATCCATCTTGTCGTTCTCCAATAAGGGGTTATGAATAATGAAGTACTTATATTTTTTTTTTGTCACGAATGAAGGGTTTATATATTTACAGCAAGATCCAAGCTTACGGATATCAAGTCGAAAACGGTAGAGTATTTGTCACGTTTTTAATATTTGTAAATTAAATTCATGGTAAAAATAAAAAGGATAAAACGAAAGGCAACCGTAACAAACTAAAGATGCTGCAGCAGAATAAAACAAAGATTTGATGACGATATCCTATAAGATAGGAAATATTTATTTATTTGGCTGTAAAAGAAGTTTAAAGATAAACAACAAATAAATAATCATAATCCTGTTAGAAATGAGTTTCAAAACCAATTTGACATTGGTTCATGAGAATGTAGGGTGGTACAAATACAGGCGATGGTTGATCACAAATCTCATAGAACACTTCCCAAAGAACTCCTAAACTCAAACACACTATAAGACACGTAAGAGAAGATGCATGAATACAACGACATGTATGAATACAACGAAGAAGATGGAGGGATTCAGTTTCAACCCTACGACGACGAACTCATCAACGAATATTTAATCCCCAAATTAAAAGGTCAACCGCGTGAAGAGATCACTACGAAGGATGTTTACTCAAAGGAGCCATGGTTGCTGGACCATCCCATGGGTTCCTTTTTCAAGAAGAACGAGTGGTACTATATTGTGACAAGGACTCAACTCTCTAAGAAGAAGATTGGTTGTGGTAAGAAAGCGAAACGGAAGATCACCCGAGACGACGATAGTGGGTCTTGGAAGGCTAATGCGAAAGGCTATATCAGGGACGAGGAAACAAAGATGGTCATTGGGCAACATCAAACCCTAGCTTTTGTTAAAAGCAAAGTAAATAACGAGAAGAAGCAGAAGAGGGGAGACAATACTTCTTGTGATGTTGTTGTACCAGGTAGCGAGAGTAGCTGGATTATGACAGAATATATGCTTCCGGAAATAGAAGGTAAGTTTCGTGAACTGGTCATATGCAAGATTCATGTGATCGAGAATTCCAATGAGAAGAAGAAGGATGGATGATCGTCATGAAGCTTCTACTTCTAGAATTTAGATTAGGTCTCTCTTATTGTTAATTAGACTACGATGTTGGTTCTTTTCCTGTTGAATGAAATCATGATAATCTTGTTATTTGTGTTATGATTTGATTGTCGATTTAAACACACCCACTAACGGATTTGAATTCTGAACCACTAAACCCAAGTTTGTAATCTTTCAAATTCAGAAAAGTTGGCGACTTTGCTTAGTGTCTCTATCAATGGTCAAACTGCCAAATTTGTGAAATTAAGATCAAGAATCATAAGAACTAAAAGACTTCTTGCTCTGTAACTTCTCTTCTTGGTTCCCCCCATGTTTGTAGTGTATTTACCTTGAGTTGTTGATCGTTTCTTTTCCTCTATGTTGATGTGATCTGTTCACAACAATAATAGTTTCCTTGGTGATTGAAGGGGTCATCAACATATACTTTCTTTGACAGGGTTATTTTGTAGTTGCCAAACAACAGCAAAAAGGACAGAAACATTGCTTGTCTTAAAGATTTGATTGATCGTGAACTTGTACAAAGTTTCTTTGAATTCAACAAAAAAAGGATATAGTTTGGTAATCCGCAAGATCAAATCTGAGTCCTGCTCTGGCTCTAGATGAAAGCATAATGTTATTCAATACAAAAACATACATGTGGGAGCTTGAGATTTTAAAGCCAGACATGGAGGAGCGTGGCGAGTGCGGGAGCTTTTATGGTTTTGTGGATGAGTGGATGGTGTTGGCTGATAAGATGTATTTAGGGCTGAGGCCTGTTCGTTACTGCCTTGTTTACGACCCAGCGGAAAATATATGGAGACAGGATGATATTAATATTAGAATGAGTTACATAAAGAGGGCGACCGCTTGTGTCTTTTTTTTTTCTTTTCTACGACGCGGACCATGGTCCTTCAACGAATGGATGTGTTCGATACAACGATGGAGCCCGGAACTCATGGAGGATGGATTATCTCCAACACATTGCTTTCTGGGTTCAATTCCTGTCAGGCCGAATGGTTACTCATATTGGTCGTATAAGGATCATCGAATCTTGACTACGTTCGTATAAGGATTCTCTGTTCTGCAAGACAATTTCAGTTTGGTAATCAAACTGTAACGTTAAGGTTTCGCTATGAAAAGTTGCGAGGATTCTGCACCTTTTGTGGACTCTTGACTCATGGCGCTTCCGAGTGTCCTTCTGGTAACGAAGACATCCCATCTCTGGGACCAGAAGATGATGATGATAACGACTCTGATGATGATGAAGGTCATCCTCCAGGCTTCCCTGATACGTCTCATACTGAACCGGTTCCACCACATTCACATGGTATAGAGCCACACAAGGACAACGGACCTTCATCGTCTAAGAAAAAGGAAAACAGAGGACTCTCCTTCTGCTACTGCAACAAGAACAACTTGTAACTCCGCACGCCAGGCT
Source organism: Raphanus raphanistrum x Raphanus sativus (assembly GCA_019705995.1). NCBI lineage: Eukaryota > Viridiplantae > Streptophyta > Magnoliopsida > Brassicales > Brassicaceae > Raphanus > Raphanus raphanistrum x Raphanus sativus. The sequence goes on along the minus strand of CM034035.1, from coordinate 57,906,780 downwards.
CTCTACATGGAGGATTATGAAGAACATTTTGCTAAAAGAAAGAGGGTACAAGAAGAATACAATAAGAAATTGTTTAGATTTGATAAAAGATTTGTACATGATCCGGAGTTCCGTCAAGTTATTCAAAACGGATGGTTAGATACGGATTTAAGTCGGAATGTGTCCCTTAAAACACGTATACGGCAATGTCGTCACAGTATCTCTGTATGGAAGTCTACTGCTCAAACAAATTCTCGGAAACAAATTAATAGCTTGATTCAGAAGATTGATGAAGCTCACACCGATTCCATCTCTACTACTGAAGATATTCACCTTCTCCAAAATCAGTTGACTGAAGCATATAGACAGGAGGAAGAATACTTGTATAATAAAAGCCGAGTACGTTGGTTGAATAAAGGAGATCGTAACACTAGGTTTTACCATGCGTCTACGAAGAATAGAAGAGCGATGAATACAATTCTTTCAGTTCTGGTAATGTAGTTAAAGGTAATAAGCATATTGCACGGGTGGCTACTTCTTTTTACAGTGATCTTTTTACGTCATCAAATCCTCCAAATATCACATATAAGCATATTGCACGGGTGTTTTTGATATTGGTGCAACTCGTGCTCCAGGGCCAGATGGATTTACGGCTGCTTTGTTTCGCTCCTACTGGGATATAGTGGGTCCTGCAGTTATCCAAGAGGTTCGCTCTTTCTTTGAAACAGGAGTTATGGATCCGGATATCAATCACACACACCTCTGTTTAATACCAAAGATAGAACGACCGTTTTCTATGAAAGATTTTAGACCCATTGCGTTATGTAATGTGATATATAAAGTTATTTCAAAGATCCTGGTATGGCGATTAAAGAAAGTTCTTCCTCATACAGTAGCAGAGAACCAAACAGCTTTTATTTCTGGTAGACATATTTCTGATAATGCTCTCTTAGCTCATGAATCTTTTCATTCTTTACGAGTTAATAAGAGATGTGCAAGCTCATATATGGCTGTTAAGACAGATATTAGTAAGACTTATGATCGTATAGAATTGAGCTTTTTAGAAGAGGTTACGAGGAAAAAAGGATTCAGTGAGGTCTGGATAAGTTGGATCATGGGATGTGAAACGTCTGTTTCTTTTTCGGTTTTGATCAATGGGAGTCCATATGGAAGATTTTCTCCGAGTCGAAGCTTGAGACAAGGTGATCCTCTGTCACCATACCTTTTTATTTTGTGTTCAGATGTGCTGTCATCTCTTATTCAAGAAGCAGAAAGTACAAATCAGTTAACCCCACTTCGTCTCACGGTTGGAGGTCCATCTATATCTCACCTATTGTTTGCGGATGATCATTATTTTTTTAAAAGCTGATCAGCGGAATGCAACCAAACTCCTACATATTTTCAAACAATACAAGATTGGATCGGGCCAACTTGTAAATCTAGAGAAGTCTAGTATTACTTTCGGAACAAAAGTCTTTTAACATTCCCGTGATTCACTGCAACAGATTCTGGGTATTCATAAGGTATGTGGAGGAGGTAAATATCTAGGATTACCGGAACAATTTGGTCGAAATAAGCGTAAGCAGTTCCAGTATATTAAAGATAATGTACTCCGGAAGATAGGTGGATGGCAAAACCGTTTCTTAACAAAAGCTGGAAAAGAAATCTTGATAAAATCTGTAGCTTTTGCTATGCCAGTTTTTTCAATGAATTGTTTCCAACTACCCCAATAACTCTGCAAAGAGATTGATAGTCTGATTCCTCAATTTTGGTGGGGATCGACCAATGGAAAACGAAAAATGGCCTGGGTATCATGGAAGAAAATATGTCAGTCTCAAAACAACAGGGAGGGCTTGGATTCCGGGATCTTCAACAATTTAACCAAGCCTTGCTTGCTAATCAATACTGGAAGATAGCACACAGACCAAATAGTCTCTTGTTTCGGGTCCTGAAGAACAGATACTTTAGGAATGGATCAATTTGGAATGCTACAAAAGGGCACCAAGCTTCATATGGATGGCAATCACTGTTATATGGAAAAGAATTACTTAGTCAAGGATACCAATGTGGTATTGGCAATGGATCAGAATTCAGAAACCTTATTGAGCGACCCGTGGTTACCTACAATACCCCCTCGCTCTCCTTTACTACTCCCGTATACAAATCCAACGTTGAAAGTGGATTGCTTGATCAACAAGGAAACAAAACAGTGGAATCTTGAAGTGCTAGAGGATTTAATCGAGCAACATGATCATCACCTTATAAAGAAAATCTTCTTAGGATCATGTGACTCAAATGATAATAAAATATGGCCTTATACTACTCATGGGAACTACACTGCACGTTCTGGCTATCATTTCAGTGTTACAAGGAATGATCCTTCACAAGAGCGACCGCCTTTATACTCTCATCCGTATGTGTCTAAAGCAATATGGAATGCTGATGTCGTTCCGAAACTAAAACATTTTCTCTGGATCGTATTCCTTCGAAAGCTATTGGAATTACTGAAAACTTGTTACGGAGGAACATTCAGGTAGATCCATATTGTATTCGATGTTGTGATATAGTGGAGACGGCTGATCATATATTTTTCCAATGTTCCTATGCCCAACAAGTCTGGAGACAGGTGGGAATAACGATTTCGAGTTTACATAATCCTCATATACCTATTGAAGATAAGTTACTTACACTTCTCCGACTCTCTAATGATACTGCTATTCTCCGTAAGATTCGTCTTCAACCAGTTTGGCTATTATGGAGACTATGGAAAAGTAGGAACGAATTACTATTCAATTCTAAAGTTATTGCTCCGGAGATCTTGTTTAACCTTGTAGTCTCAGATGTCAATGAATGGGTCTCATATAATCAAGACTATAATGATACTCAAGAGAGGCAACGATCTCGAGTAACACAAGCTAACAAATCTCAATGGAAAAAGCCACCCAGTGGATGGGTTAAATGCAACTATGATGTATCACACCGTACAGGTAATAATTCTTCGGGGATGGGGTGGATTATTCGAAGTAGTAATGGAAGCTTTCTGAATTGTGGACATGGTGCTTTCGAAGGACGATCAACAGTAATTGAATCAGAAGCAACCGCTTTAGTATGGGCTATGCAAGCATGTCTGGCCCTTGGATATCGTAATGTAATATTTGAGGGAGATAACCTCATTCTTCATTCTGTACTTGCACATATGGAGGATAATATTAAACTACAAGTGTTAAAATCAACAATCATGGGACTGCGTCAAAACTTTGTACGGACTCGGTTTGAACACTGCAAACGAGAAGCAAATGGGAGTGCTGATAAACTATCAAAATATTCAATATCTTGTAACCATTTATGGGGTGTGTATCATACGTGTCCATTCTTCCTACAACATTTTGTAATTCTTGATAATGAATAATAGAAACAAAGTTAGCCGGAAAAAAAAATCCAAAAAGGTGAAAGGACGGAGGAAGAGACAGACCGGTCCAAACTTCTATCTTGAATGATCAACAAAATAAATAAAAAAAGATATTCATTTCGTAATTCCGTAACCATACCAATAAGTATTTCACTTCACAGACAAGTCAGGTCCGATTATGCATAATAAATGTTATTACTGTTAAAGAGTGGCACTATGAACCCTCCACAAACTAGAGCTCAAATTGTAGATTTGTAAATGTTTTATGACATGAAACACTAGGGCTGGACATAAAACCCGTAACCCGAAATCCGAACCGAACCCGAACCAAAAAACCCGATCCGAACCGAATCCGAATTCTAAAAAATATCCGAATGGATCTTGTAGGGTGTTACAAAACATATCCGAACCCGAAGTGTTATTAACCGAACCCGAATGGATAATCCGAAAAACCCGAAAACCCGAAAAACCCGAAAAATATCCGAACAAACCGATCCGAATGTCCGAATTAATATATAATATAAATATTTAAAACATAAATATGTACTTCAAATATTCAATTTCATGTTTATTTCAACATGATATCTAACAATAAGTATCTAATTTTTTTTTAAAATATTTTAAATACTCCATTATATATAAATAAGTATATATTTTTATGTTTTTTTATTGAAATTTAGATTTTACTTAGGGTATATCCGAACCGATCTGATATAACCCGAATCCGAATGATATATGGTTACTTCGGGTATTAACCGAACCGAACCGAAACCGATGTGTTATATCCGAACCCGAACCGAACTTGTAGATTTACTAGAATGGGACCTAGAAGGTGTTACAAAATAGAACCGAAATCCGAAAAACCCGAACCGAACCCGAATGGGTACCCGAACGTCCAAGCCTATGAAACACCTTCGGCATGTGATAAAGCAAATCCATGTCCAAATAATAGAGGCATCATCTCCTGCAATAATACACAACTCAGGTCGAGTCAGATAACTCACACGTGCGAACCGAACATCCACGCACGTGCCAGCATTACAGTAACAACATAACATCATCAAGATCCCATGCCTAGAATTGATTAATGATTATTACAACACACAAGAAAGGAAGAAAGACGCAACCTTTATCGATCCCACGTCTTTGCTTTCTTTCTCAAGTTTCTCGGATCTGGGGGGATCGATCGTAATCAGAGAGAGAGAGAGAGGGTGAAAACTCAAATGGAGTCGATACTGGCACGGGCCTTGGAGTATACTCTCAAGTATTGGCTCAAATCATTCACCAGAGATCAATTCAAGCTTCAAGGCCGCACCGCTCAGCTTTCTAATTTAGGTCCTCCTTCCTCTTCTTCTTCAGTAATGGGTTCAGTTTCATTTAGGGAAAGGTTGTGCCTTTGTGATTCAGATTTTGTGTGTGTGTGATTGCAGATATTAATGGGGAAGCTATACATGCCAGTATGGGTTTGCCTCCTGCCCTTAGTGTCACCACTGCCAAAGTTGGAAAATTGGAAATCATGGTTTGTTCTCTTCTGTTCTGTTCTGTTCTGTTCTGTTCTGACTCTTTGGTGAACATCTCATTGAATCTGAACATCTTAGTTTGTTCTTGAGTTGGTTTTGCTGGCATTAGAACTCTGTTATCATTGTGTATGTCTCTAGTTTCTCTACCTTTTTTACTAGATGTAGCTTTAGGATTGGTAAAGAACATGGATTTGGGTTTAGGATGGTACAATTTTTTTTTGACTATTTGGGCAGGGACTGTCGGTGGGATTGTAATAGCTCTGTTGATTTTGAATGCATTTTCCACTTTTACCAGATATAGAATATAGATTTAAGATCTGGAATAAGTAGTAACATAGTTTGGTGATCATAATACTTCTTTTGAAGTTTGATAGAACATGCTATTAAATTGAAAAGTTGTTCTGCTTTCTGTTAACGTCTGTCATCTCTCTTGTTGTCCACAAGCATTGATTTATTTTTCTCTTTCACTCTTGTGCTCAAATAGCTTCCCTACGTGAGTAATGTGCAAACGGAGCCTATAGTTGTGCAGATCGATAAACTCGATCTTGTTCTTGAAGAGAATCCTGATGCTGATGTGACAAAGGGTCCAAGCAGGTAGGGGAGCCCTGCTTCCTCTGTTTTGCTTCTACTCAGTCTTCATTGATGCTTTCTTTATGTCCCAGAAATTTATTGAGCCTTTCATTTTTTTTTTCACTTTCAGTGTTCAGTCTCCTACCGCCTCTGGAAAAAGTAACGGTTATGGATTCGCTGATAAGGTGAGGTATCTCTGCTACTTGGTCGATATTTTCGAAAACATACCAGTAGAAGCACGGAGGCAATATCAGTTTTCTACTGATTCAAATAGTCCGGCCTCTTCTTGTTGTTATTTTGTGATTCATGCAACCGATAACTATCATCATTGTAGTACCATTTGCCACTATATTGGCATATTGCTGATAATGTTTTGGCCGACATCTGTTTGTGAGTCTTACTAAAAGAGCAAGACCGAAACTGAAAAAATGAAGTTATGTTTTTTTTTTTATCACTTTTGTGGTTTGGTAGGTGGTTTGAGCATTGCTCATTTTCGGTCTTTCTTGTACATATGGTTGAAGACTAGTTAAGCATATAATCCTTTTGTTTTCTTGGAGCAATATGTCAATTTGCTAGAGTGTCTTTCGTCAGGTCTATTGTTCTGTTTATTTTCGCATAGAGGTCCACGGTGCAATTATATTTTTCTTTTTATGCTGATCAGATTGCAGATGGAATGACTTTGCAAGTTAAGGTGGTCAATCTTCTGCTTGAAACAGGTGGTGGTGCTCACCGTGAAGGAGGGGCAGCGTGGTAAGTTGTTTTTAATTATCCATTGTCTCTTGCAGTTAGAAATATAGCTTTACGTCTATGGATGTTGGAATCTCGTTACTTTGTGTTCTTTGGTGGCCTAAACCTGGTTGTTACTTTTAATTACCTCAGTTAATTTATGAGTTTCACATTCGATCCGCCTTGTTAATGCATTGGATTGTTGCTGTTGTATGTTTAAGCTCTTATACTTTGTATCTAGGGCTGCTCCACTGGCATCTATTACAATACGCAACCTTGTTCTGTACACCACAAATGAGAATTGGAAGGTGAGTTCTGCGAGCATGATGTAATAAAATCCTCTTCTGGAAGAATTAGTATCTCTTAAACGGAATGAATTATTGATTACAGGTTGTAAATCTGAAGGAAGCAAGGGACTTCTCTACTAATACAGGATTTATTTATTTGTTTAAGGTATTGATGCCACTCTTTTTAGGTAGTTGCCTTTGATACTACTATGTATATTCTTGATGGCTCAAGATTGAGTACTCCATGTTAGGAAAAATAGTGCCAAATATCAATATTTTCCATGGCGCTTGCTTTCCAAACAACTTTATTCCTTCTTGATAATCTCCTTTGAAGATAAAATTATTAATATTGTCTTGTTTTCTACCTGTGACCGCATATATATTTTCCTTGTCAGAAACTTGAATGGGAAGCTTTATCAATTGATCTTCTGCCACATCCTGATATGTTCACTGACGCTAATTTAGCACGTTCTGAAGAATCAAATCTGAGAGATGATGATGGTGCAAAGCGAGTTTTCTTTGGCGGGGAACGCTTTCTAGATGGTATTTCTGGCGAAGCACATGTAAACATTTGTTTCTGAATTGTATTTTACTTGCATATTTTACCAGGATGCTTGAAGGAATTTAATGTTTTGGTGCCCTGATGGTACACTCTTGTTTAGATCACAGTTCAGAGAACAGCACTAAACAGTCCACTTGGGCTTGAAGTTCAGTTGCACATTCCAGAAGCTGTTTGTCCAGCGTTAAGTGAACCAGGTTTGAACACACTCTTTCTCTCTTTAGTTTTCAGAATTCTGGTCTGGTGGATATGGATAACTAAGCCTACCTATTATTATTGGTAATAGGGTTACGCGCTCTTCTCCGCTTTCTAACTGGAATGTATCTATGCCTAAACCGAGGAGATGTAGATCCAAAATCTCAGCAGGTCTTACAATTTCATATTCCCTGTGGATATTTATAAGGATAAGTTTGATATGAAATCTTTTTTCTCACTCTTTAATGATATGCGTCAAGCAGTCAGCTGAAGCAGCAGGACGGTCTCTAGTCTCTGTTCTTGTGGATCATGTGTTTCTTTGCATTAAGGATGCCGGTTAGTTTATGTATATACTTAAATTGAAATATAATTTACTTAGTTAAGAGTGCAGTGCAGTGCAGTTTTGCATGGAACCATTACTCTTGTTTCTTGGGTTTAAACTTTTACCCCTCTTCATGATATTTCAGAATTCCAACTGGAACTACTGATGCAATCACTCCTCTTTTCTCGGGTATGTTCTCACTGATTTTTAGATTTTTAGCTAGAAACTTTCATTAAGTTGTTTCCTACCAGTACACACATTGAAACTTTTATCAATTCTGGAAAATCGTAAATCAAATTCCAGGAACTCTAGTTTGTATGTATTTACTCTATAATGTATAAGTTCAGTATGTGTTGGAACATGAAACTGGATTCTGGACGAAGTGAGGAGCTCGTAAGGAAATTAGAGATCTAGATTAGATTCTCTCTCATTAAAATGGTTTATTAGTTAATATAGTTACATTTAGCGAGTTTGCAAATAAACTATATTCCTCTTCCAGTGATGTATGTTATGTTCTCTAGAAACTTAAATCATCTCATAGGATTAGGTGCACTTCATTACTTTGAGAATCTTAAGGAATTATATGGCACCGAAATCTGATATCGATAGTCAATGCCTGCAGGCCTGTGTTTCGGACGGAGAATCAGCCAACTATTTGACTAAGATTTTGATTGGTGGGCTATTTTTAAGGTGAATAGCTCGGACCAAAATCTCTGTTTAAACTGTCGATAGGCTTTTTTTATTTTTAAATTTCAAATTGCTTCCGGTTATCATATCAATAAATTTATAGCTACAAGTTTACTAGGCTGATCTCTGAGCACTTTGTTATTACTGTTTATCTTCAGAGAATTGTGTTTTTTTCTTAGTTGTGACTCACCGTTTTACATACACAATAATCTTCGTTTCTGATGGCTGTTTGAGACTTTATCCTATTACCTTCTTATTACCACTGTTTAGAACTTAAAGTTCTTTCTTAATTGCTCATGGTTGCAATTCAGGGATGCTTTCTCCCGCTCTCCTTGTGCTCTCATCCAACCATCTATGAAAGCTGCTGCGGAAGACCTTGCAGTTCCTGACTTCGGTAAATATTATTCTGAACTGTATTTTACAATAAATTATTCTTTTGTGATTCCTGTCAATTGTTGAAACATCTTCATGCTGATTCATTTTCCTTCATATATTTGGTGCAGCCAAGAACTTTTGCCCTGTCATATATCCATTGGACAACGGGCCGTGGCAACTAATCCAGGATGTACCTTTGATCTCCTTACACTCTCTTCAAGTCAAGCCATCCCCAAAACCTCCACACCTATTCTCAAAGACAGTTATCCAGTGCCAGCCACTCATGGTATTTTTCTGTATATCAAGACAAAATCAAAATCTGTTTTTCGTCAATAATATTTTCACCATTTTACTTGTGATTTTTCCAGGTTCATCTTCAGGAAGAAGCTTGTTTAAGGATCTCTTCTTTTTTGGCTGATGGCATAGTTGTGAACCCTGGTTGTGATGTTTTACCAGATAATTCCGTTAACTCTCTTCTTTTCACCCTCAAAGAGTTAGATGTTTCTGTTCCATTAGACATGAGTAACTTGGAAGAGTCACCAATCAAGGAAGATCTTTCAACGAAAAAGGTCTTCGCTGGAGCAAGGCTTCATATTGAAAACTTATCTTTTGCGGAGTCACCTACCCTGAAAGTTCGGCTACTAAACCTGGAGAAGGATCCTGCTTGCTTCTGTCTATGGCCGGGACAGCCCATTGACGCCAGCCAAAAGAAATGGACAGCTGGAGTCTCACATTTTAGTTTGGCTTTGGAAACATCTCCCAACTCCACTGATCTTCAGAGCTCTCGTGGACCAGAAATGGGTTTATGGAACTGTGTTGAAGGAAAAGACGTGTCTATAGAAGTTGCAATGGTATCTGCGGATGGGAAGCCACTGATAACAATTCCTCCTCCTGGTGGTATTGTTCGTATAGGAGTTGCTTGTGAGCAGTATATTTCGAATGCTTCAGTTGAGCAGTTATTTTTTGTTCTGGACCTCTATTCTTACTTCGGTAAGGTCAGTGAAAAGATATCGATTGTTAAAGAAAGCAAACGCAAGAGTACTGTTTCTTTGACTGGAGGTTTGTTGGAGAAGGTTCCTAGCGATACTGCTGTAAAATTAGCTTTGAAGGATCTGCAGCTGAAGTTTCTCGAGTCTTCCTTTACTGGTACTCAGGACATGCCACTCGTCCAGTTTCTTGGCAAAGATCTTGTTGTGAAGGTGACTCATAGAACCCTTGGCGGCGCTATTGCAGTATCTTCCAACATATACTGGGAAAATATTGAGGTAGATTGTGTAGATACCGAGGTACAACAAGAACATGAGAATAACTGTAATGGTCAGTTAGTTGGCTGTAATGGGTCAACCCCTTTGAGGCGTGTCTTTTGGATTGTCAATGGAAGACGTGATGGGCATATTGTGACGCCTTTTCTTGACATAAGCATAACCAATGTGATTCCCCTCAGTGAAAAGGATATGGAGTGCCACAGTTTAAGCATCATGGCTTATATTTCAGGCGTACGTCTAGGAGGAGGAATGAACTACACTGAAGCTCTTTTACACAGATTTGGAATTCTGAATCGTAATGGTGGTCCAGGAGAGGGTCTTTCTAGAGGGCTAGAGCATTTATCTTCTGGACCTTTGTCAAAACTTTTCAAAGCATCTCTTGTTGATGACAGGAAACAAGGTACTGGAATGGAATTATACCACTTTATCATTGGTACTCTTACCATGTTCATGTAGAAGTATAATATGCAGATTGTTCTCGTTTACAGCTTCAACTCAGCTAACCATTTTTGCTAACATATGCATCTAGATGGAGCTCCAGGGAGTGGGAATGGAGATGGTTTCGCACATTTGGGAACGCCAGATGACATTGATGTCTCCATTGAGTTAAGAGACTGGTTGTTTGCTTTGGAGGGGAGAGAAGGTGTGGCAGAAAGGTGGGGGTCTAACGATAATGAAGATATTGGAAGGGAAGAAAGGTGTTGGCACACAAACTTCCAAACTTTCCGAGTAATAGCCAAGAGTACACCAAAGCTTGTGGATCCAAATGTGACAGAAACCAAGCATGATGCTCACAAATTTCCTGTAGACTCAATTATTGTAAGTATCTGTACACCTTATTTCTCCACAGCTTATATATCCGTTCCTGAACTTTCTGAGGTTAATGATAACTTGTTCATCTTTTAAAAAGATCATATGTAATTCTCAGAGCTGCCTTTATCTTCTTGGTGTCTTATAAAATTACATTCTTGATTGCAATAATAACTGTCAACCATTAGGTTACTAGGCCTTTTATATTTTATTTGTAAAATGCATTATAGGTCAATGTGGAAGGTCTTCAGACGTTGAAGCCTCAGATGCAGAAAGAGACCATTCCAAATGGACATCACGAAAATGGTCACCTGCCTGGAGGGGTAAACATTGAAGCTAACATTGTAGCATCTGAAGACAAATCTGGTCATGATGACACGTTGAGCTGGGTGGCAGAGAGTCTGAAATTCTCCGTTAAGCAACCTGTAAGTGAATCTGAGCTCATTGCTTTCTTCATCATAGAAAAGTAGATTTTGTAATAAGAGTTCTTTTTTTCCGACTTGTTCTTCCTCCTGCAGGTTGAAGCAGTTGTTACGAAGGACGAGCTGCAACATCTGACATTCTTGTGCAAATCTGAAGTTGACTCGATGGGCAGGATAGTCGCAGGCGTTCTACGCGTGCTGAAGCTTGAAGAATCTGTTGGACATGCAGCTCTAAATCAACTAAGCAACCTTGGTACACTTATCTCAAACTCCTCTGCTTCTATATAAAGAGAATAGCTTTAGCTTCCTCCAGTTATTGAAGTTTATCGACCACATGCTGCAGGAAGTGAAGGTTTTGACAAGATGTTCTCCCCAAAAGCAAGCAGAGCAGGCACTCCCAGAAGCTCACCTTTTGGTGCAGCATCAGATTCAATGAAGGAATCTTCTTCACGTGCAGACCTGGAATCTACCATTTCATCCATTGAGGAAGCATCAGTGGAGCTAGAGGCCAAGTGTTCATCTCTAGTTTCTGATCTCTGCGATTCAGAGTCTGAAACTTCGGCAAAACACATCAAAGACCTGAAGCAGAAACTCGAGAGCTTGCAGAGCTTGATGGCTAAACTACGAACCCAAATCTAAAAGTGAAGCAGAGAAGCTAATTCTTTTATGTATATAGCCATATACAGAGATGTGAGAATCACTACTTGAAGCGGGAAAGTTTTGTATTTTAAATACGCCCAGAGACTATATTTGTGTATGCATATGTGCAATGCTCTGTTTTTACAGTTGCCCAAAAGAAACTGTCTTTAAATCTTTATGATAAAGTTTTGAGATTTACCAGAAAAGCTCTGTTTTTTATTTGTGTACGTTCTTTGGATGACAGTTAATAAACGGTTAGCTTTACGTCTCTTGAATGATGGTTGCTTATGGGGAGAATCCGATTGTTTCGAAACCATACTTACTAGACCCTTCCTTGTACCTCAAGGCTCTCAAACTATGCAGCTGCCAAAACGTCGAGAAACAGTTTGTGTTGATCCACAGGAACTCTGTGACAAATGGGTTCGTCTCCAATCTTCAGTTGAACATAGGGATGTTAATACGGGCGGCCCGGGCCCGTTTAGACCCTGCCCGTATAGTACCCGCCCGTTTAAAACCCGTCAAAGTCACGCCCGTTTAAAGCCCGTTAATGTCCTGCCCCTTTAGCAGAAATACTTCTTATAAACACAAAATATAATTAACTTCACAGATCCAGCAGAGTCCATAATTAAGTTCAACACCAAGCAAGCATATACATGAAGCTAAAGGTTGTACAGAGAAATAAGAATCTGAATATACATAAAACTTAAGGTAAGCAAACACAGAACAATACAAAGATGTCTGTCACTGGTTTTAGTTTTTTGCTAACCTGAGACCAAGCTTCTGCAATGAACTCAAGCTGCTGTACGGTTGCTACTTAGATCCGGAATCTGGCAAACATAGTCAAGAGTTGTCAATGTAATTTATTAAATGAGTACTGGATACAGAGTTTCATTGAAAAGCTTACAACATTTAAATCCCAGAGAGTTTTACCTGAGCGAGAGAGAGAGAGGTCGCTGGAGAGAGAGAGGTTGCCAGAGACTGAAAGAGAGAAAGTGGTTTCTCAATTTGGATTCATGTTTTGAGATTCATCGACACAGAGAGGAGAAACGAGAGAGACGACAACGAGATTAGTTTTGAGATAAGGAAACCTAAGATAAAATTAAGTAGTTTCACATATTCTGAAGAAAAAAAAACCTAATGGGCACCCTTTTATTCACGGGTAAAGCCCGTTTAATAAACACTCTTAAGGGGCGGCCCGTGATGAACCCGTTATGACATTTTTGATATATAAACGGGTACGGGTTCCGCCCGTTTAAATAAAGTCCGTCAAGCCCGTGGGCTTCGAGCCCGTTTAAACATCCCTAGTTGAACAACAATTTGTTGAACTTGTACGTAAGGCAAGGAGATGTGAAACACGCACGTAAAAACTGTTTGATAGAATGCCTAAAAGAGAGGTTGGTTCTTGGACAGCTATGATCTCGGGATATTGTCAACTTGGCTACCACCGGCACGCGTTGCTGTTGTTCATACACATGCGCCGGGAAGCTGTTAGGGGCCTTAGGGCTAATGATTTAACTTACGGGAGTGTTTTTGAAGTCGTGTAAAGATTTGGGTTGTCTGAGAGAAGGTATGCAGATACATAGTTGTGTGGAGAAAGGGAAATTCGCAGGGAACTTAGTTGTGAGGAGTGCATTGCTTTGTATGCTAAGTGTAGGAAGTTTGAGGATGTTCGTCTTCTGTTTGATTCAATGAAACAAAGGGATTTGTTTTCTTGGAATATAACGACCAACTAGACTTTGATTGCGCCGACGTATTTTCAAAAATATTGCTATTTATTTTTCATGTCAATATTAAAACTGAGCAAAAAATTCGAAGCACCGAACCGAATCCGATCCAAAAAGTAATACCAAACTCAAACCAAAATTGATTAAATATCCAAATTATTCAAAATTTTGGTATTTAGATAGCCGAATCCGATCTGAACCGAAGTATTTCGGATACCCGAACGTATTTGAAATATATTTAAATACTTACTATTTTAAAATTTAGAATATATAAAAACATCCTGAATATATATGATACTTTTAAGTTGGTTTAAATACTTGAAATATATACAAATATTTAAAATTAAATATCTAAAATAGTTAAAGTATACTCAAAACATCAAAATACTTAAAATAATTATTTATTCTCTATGCAAATATTTAAATCAAACCAATTTATATGTTATGTTTAAGTATTATGGCATATGTTATTCAAATTTATATGTAATATATTATTTTGTTTATAAATATTGAGAAAATTAAAGTATATAATGAATTTTAAAATTTTTAAAATTTTAAAATAATTTAAATGGGTTATCTGAACCCGTAAAGATCTGAATCGAACCTGAACCGAAATTTAGATATATTCAAATGAGGCTGAAATCTTTGACGCCGGAAACTCGAAACTCAAGCAGTCTGAACCGAACCCGATACTTAAATGCCCAACTCTAGTCACTATTATATATCATATATGTAATCATAATAATTAATTGTATTTAAGCTCCTCTTTGTTTTTTTAGATTCTGGGATTGCTTAGGCAAGAGTTCTTCCACAGCCGGCCACAAAATTCAACCACTCACCCTTAGCTGTAGAAGCTACAATATGAAGCATGGTGTTTCCTTCTCTGTTAATCATAATAGCAATGTGATTCTTCAATGCTCCTAATTGGTAAATCGTCCTGAACGGAGTTTTTTGACGCCATGCAGCAACAATGTGATTCACTGTTTGTTGGTTTACATAATGGATATAGAATCACAATAACTAATGAAAATACAACACATGTTTTATTCTATATGGTACAATCATTGTACACACCATATAGCATAAATATATCCTTACCAAACTTAACCTATCTATCTCTTCCAACTTATACTTCGTAAGTTTACCGTCTATGTTGATTTAGATATCTTCTTACCAAACATAACTAAAAGTTAATTGAAATTAATTTCTTAACAAGAAATTTTCATATCTTCCTAGAATATTCAATATAGTATAAAATTATTCAGATGTTGATTGCAAAATAGAAGATATCATTATGTAATTTGAAATACTGTTGAATTAGCTCTAGCAATTTTATCATAGTTATCTATTTTACTTTTTTCTAATATCTATTGTAATCTTCTATACAAAATAACTCTCTCTTCAATTAATTATTTTGTTTTTGCTAAAGAAGTTTTAAAACTCAGAGCTTTTGAAATTTCTATAGATGTTTTTGGTAAATTAGATAATATTTTTTTCATAATAGTCAATTTCAATCTATCAGTTCGAAGAACATATATACTGTTACACACAATTTTGCAATGAAATGTTTCTGATATATCATTTACATTCCTATGTTAATCAAGTAACATCTTTAATATGAGTATTTATCATTCCTAACTATAAGATTTTTCAATATCATCTCATGAAAGTTAACCTATAATAAATATTTTTTTTACTCTTATATTCTATATAAATCAATATAAATCTATAAATAGTATATTTCTTGATAATTTTATACCATTTTCATACTTTCACTTTAAATATTACGGTTAATACAATAATACTTATAATATTCAAAGTTTATATGATAAATTTAACATAATATTTCGCAATGATTTTCACAAATACAACATACCCTCTGGATTATGAGAGCTTTAAAGATCTGGGAAATGATATTCATCACCTCACTAAAACATCAGGAGCATAAAGGTTATATCCCCAGCTTCATCAGGAGTAACCACATGATAAAACACTTCATTAGATATTAGCTACATTGATTAAACTTAGCAGTAATCAAATTTAGTAAAGTTGTATTATGTGTTGTAGTAAAAAAAGGATCCTCTTCTCCCTTTGCTTCTCTAAAATTTCTTGAGCCAATCTGAGATAATATTTAGGCAGTGGTGGTTATGAATTTGACTCAGATAGCTTCCTGGCTTGTGTTCTATGTCAGGGAAGCAGCCAGATTGCTATACGTTTGAGAGCCTCTTCAGGGGTTCTATTCAAGTCAAGTGTCTTGATATGGTTAGTGAATTACATGGATTTGTGATCAAGATGGGTTTGGAGAGATCACATGCACTAATTAGGTCTATGATTGATGCATTTGGGAAGTGTGGTAGCCTTGTCAATGCTAAGATACTGTTTGAGAGACCAATGAGAAGAGACTGAATCTCTTGTACTGCTCTAATTATCACAGGCTTTGAACAGCGAAACAGCTTCACAAGTGATGCTTTTGATATCTTCAAAGAGATGATACTGATGAGAACTCAGCTGGACGAGGTTGTAGTATCTTCAATGCTTAAAATATGCACCAACATCGCTTTGAAATCCATTGGAAGACAGATCAACTGTTTGGCCTTAAAATCCTCCCAAATCAGATTCGATGCTGCTTTGTGTAACTCTCTGATAGATATGTATGCAAAGTCTGGGGAAATTGAAGATGCAGTTCTTGCTTTTGAAGAGATGGAAGAGAAAGATGTGAGGTCATGGACCTTTTTGATTTCAGGATATGGAAGACATGGGAATATCGAGAAAGCAATTGATCTTTTCAACAGAATGGAGCATGAAGGGATACCCAAACCGAATGACGTCACGTTTCTTGCTCTCCTCTCTGCTTATAGCCATACAGGAGAAACCGAACTTGGCTGGAACATTTTCAACACAATGATCCACAAGTGTGGTATCAAAGTTCGAGAAGTGCATTTATCTTGCATCATAGATATGCTTGCTTAGAAGAAGCTTATGAACTGATAAGAAACAAAAAAACGGCATTACAAGTCATAGCTCATCAGCTTGGGGAGCTTTTCTTGATGCATGCATGCGTCATGGGAACATGCAACTCAATGAAGTAGCAGCTGCGCAGCTTCTGAGTATGGAACCGAAGAAACCGGTCAATTACATTAATTTGGCAAGTGTGATTAGTGTAACTGATTCTTGCAATAAAGAGACTCGGACAATGCTTTGAAGACTAGAAAGCTTATGAAAGAGAGTGATTCTTGCAATAAAGAACCTGGATACAGCATTGTGTATTGATCAGAAGACTATAAAGGTTTTGAAAATGCAAATGTTTTAAACCAAAGTGAAGTTATTGAGGCCATAATAAGCATCTTAAAGTTTCAGGGAATAGTGATACACTTTCCAAATTGTAATGTGATAAATATATATGAGTTACAACAAAACAATATAATATCTTCTTCCTGCAGGGTCCTAATCCATCAGTTCTTAGAAGCCTCAGTTTGCTACTTGGTAATCACGTCCCAACGCCATATGGTCCCGTCCTCGCAGGCAGCAAGAATTGTGCTACAATGTCATTGAAGAAACGGATTGTCTCAAATGTTTAGGATCAGTCATAAAATCAATATACATATTGGTGAGAGAAGATGAATATAACATACTTTCCATCAACGGACATAGCGGTTTGCCTGATCACACATTTGGATTGATTGTGTGATAACCTATATAGCAACAGAGAATCATGTCAAGAAAACAAAAAGTAGTGAAGCTTAACTATTTGATTTAAAGATCAAAGATCTGTGTCTGAAGCTGGAAGTGAGACTTACTTTGTAATCAAAACAGGAGGGCAACTTTTCAAATCCCAGACATAAATCTTTCCTTCCTGGTTCCCTGATAAGTGATAAATGTTCCACAAATTTGGTAACAAGATATTCAAGTTTAAAGTTTAATGCAGAATAGTATATAGAGAGAGCATTGTGATCTCACCTATTGCAAGAGAACTGAATTGGAAGTCGCAAGAAAACTTGATAAACCAGATATCAGACATTGGAACCGGGTATCTTTGTAGAACATCTGAAGTACCCTGCAAACATCATCATCAACACAACTTCAGTCTTGTAACATTTGTGATTAAATTAATAAAATGAGATCCTAACCTCTCCAGGAGAGTTCTCTTTCAGTTGTGGTTCCCACAATAAGATCTCGTTGTCCACACTCTGAATCAGATATATAGAACATAAGAGTGTAAACTATAGCTTATTCCACCAAAAAAGAAAAAGTCACTTATTCTAGTAGCACTGACTAACTAACCTTTGAAAGGATAAAATCACCAACCCAACGGTTACAATCTACATAGTTTGTATGAACTGAAGCAGTAAATACCTACATACACACACACACAGAAGTAATGTTATCAACAAAGTCCATCAATACATTGTTTACAAGACGAAGGAAAAAGAAAATACTTACAGGGAATTGTACATACTTTGTTGGGAACTTTGTTGGGTCATCAGTCCATGTGTATGACTTCTCAACATAAGTCCAAAACTCTGAAAGCAGACAAAAGAACAAGATCATACAAATACAAGTTCCTTTCAAGTGTGTTAAGGTTTTTTACTCGTACCTTTCATTGACCATATCTTAATAGTGGTGTCCATACCACAGCTAGCAAAACGGAAAATCTCAGTGGGATGAAAATCCTACAAAGTCAAGAGATGGTTACACTTAACAATCAGATAATTGTTTTAAGGGAATATAAAATACCATATTGGTAAAGGCTTACCACACTTAGAACTTCGTATCGGTGACCTCCAGCTCCAGCAAATATCAGAATACATATCCCAGTTTCAACGTTCCACAGCCTAACAGATTCATCCTGATCCAATCAAAACCGTAAAGAGCTCTTTAATCATCAACAAATAAATAAATGTAGAGAGAAACAAAAATAAAGCCAAGAGATATTATACCTTGCTTGCAGTAATCACAAGCTGAGGTTTCAGAGGTTGTGTCCTGATTTCGTTCACTGAATCCCCATGGCCCAAAAGGCTCTGCACATGTGTGAGAGAGCACACAGATTATACAAACACAGAACATCATTCTAAAAGCTAATTAAAAAAAAGAATATGCAAAGATACCTTGTGAATCTTTTCATTGTTGACGTCAATGACTCGGACTATGCCTTTCACTCCACCAGCCGCAACAAATGGGTTCCCCAAAACGCCGCAAGCCCAGCTAACAGTGTAAAACGACTCCTCCTTCTGATCTCATATAACAAATGGACCTCAATGTTACATGGAAAACCTAGAAAATATATATAATAATAATGTATACTTCCTTACATCTTCATCAGCATAGGATTGCAATGCAGATATGGCACCATCTTCAAGACAATTGTACAGCGTAATCTACATAATAAGAGAGACACACCAATTGCAATAGTGAGATCCATGACTCAACCAAGATAGAGAGCAACCTAGTCTGTTAGGTAATGAAGCCATAAACACCAGCTAAGTTTAAAACAGAAAAAGCCATAAACTTTCACACAATCTCTAAGCTTATCACAATCAGCTATCTGTATAGAAGGAACCCATCAAGCAAAGTTTCAATTTTTATTTTCCAGACAAGGGAATCAACGACAACATCCCAAAACAGAAATGACAAACCCCCAAAATCAGACCAAAAAAGGGAAGATTTCAATAGGGCAAAAATCAATCTCCACCTAAAACCTAAACAGACCCAGAACAAAAGGAGAAGACTTTTTACCTTATTTCCACCAGCGGTGACGAAGACACTGAAGAAACGAGAATCAAGGAAGTTGAAGACAACAGCGTACAGAGGCTTCTTCCCTTCTTGAATCCTATTGGTCACTTTGTACGACTTCTTGTTCGATGGAGTCAATGACCCAACAAGCGATTCGTTCCCTAAGGTTACCTTCGACATTTTTCAAATCTCTCTCTCTTGCACACTGTTCTGTTTCTCTAGTCTTATAAGCTCACTAGTCTCATGCAATAAACAGGTCTTTGTAAGTTTCGATAATTATGGGTTTCCCAAGTTACTGCTAATTTGGTAAGAAAATTATTTTTGACCAGACCAGCAAAAAGATAGCAAAGTTTGCTATGAAAATCGGAATCAATATTATTATTTAGAGAAAAATATCTCAATTACCACTAAAAACTGACTAAGTAAATTGAATATTTTAGTATACCATATTTTTATTATGATAGAATATTTTGAAGTAGGAATGATATATGATTTGTAATTAATACAATAGAAATTGACCAATCTACAATCAACAAGTTTTGATTAAATTGGCTGAATGTGGTATATTGACTGTATTTTTTTTGGTCATTATATTGACTGTAAATACATGTTAATCTTGTAATTGCTAAATCTTGATAACATTTTATTCCTTTGAAAACTATTTTACAAATCTTTCTTGATTTTTTCTAGATGTTACAAGCTGCTTCCTAAAAACACAACGTTTTTTTTTTGCTAAAACCCTAAAAACACAACGTTGGAATGAGTTTCTAGATGAAAGATTAAAATGAATACTAATGTTTAAAACAAAAATTGAGACTATTTTCATGTGCCTACTTTAAAATGATATATGCATTTTCTAATTCTTACATATAACTAAAATACTTAAAATAATAATTTAATAATGTTAAAAAAAATTAAATGAGAAACTACTGAATGATGCTCTAAGAAATTGTTAGCTCCAATGTAAAACTGAAAATCTAGATCAGTGATCGGTTAGATATCAAGTTTTAAGTAGTTGTCCCAGTACACAACAACGGGCTCAATTTTAATCCCTGTTCGGAATCGCGCTAGACGGTATCCGTGCGGCAACCTCGGACCTAGCGAGTTATAAAAAAATCGGGATAAACTCGGGATATACGCGGGGCCTAGTTTTTAATAAATTTTTAGTTTTAAATCTGCAAAGATTCATCAAATACCAAAGTAAACCATATATCATATTTATTCTTCTTCAATCACATCTAATATATGAACAAAACAAAAACAGTTCACTCACAAAAAATCACAAAATATTGTTTTGACAGTAAGAAAAGAAACAAAATATTAATTATAATCCTATTGTTCATCAGTGATCAGTAATATATATTGATCTTCTAGTGGTTTTTGTAGAGTGCTAGAATTAGAACTTGATATAAAAACTAAAATAAAGAAAGGCCAGACAATTAACATAAAGTTCATAAAAATGCAAAAATTCAAAAAAAAAGTTCCATAAGAAACAAATAAAAGTGACGTGATGTTAGGATCGACAATTCCTAGTTATGTTGTTGGGAGAAACACAGTTAACTCAGATTAATTTTTGCTAAATGGGCCAAAATACATTTGGACCAAAAAGTATCTCGCATAATGTAACGTTTTTATCGGACGATTTCTAAATAACGCGGACGCGTAATCAATTTTCTCGTTCAACTCGGAACAAAATCGACTCACCGTATAATGTAACCGAATAGACCTTATTCGCCATGGTCAACAACTGAATCACGTAAACTCGGACGATTACGCGGCTAGGCGGCCGTATTTTAGAACAGGGATTTTAATTCTGATTCAAATCTCTATATCAAACGTATATTTTTTTTTTGATAATTCAGAATATTTGACAGAATAAAGTCCAATCTGCTAGTATATTGAAGGATCGGAGGTTCATATAGTTTTTGTCATTAGTGTCATGGAATTGATTTGAACCCGGATTTCTTAACTCACCAGAATTCGCTTACCACTAAACCACCCATGTGTTATTATTTCGGGTGTATTCTTTATCGTTTCTACGAAAAGATAGTCCCTATATATTTTAGGGAATTTGTAATGTACAAAAATTAATAATTTGTTCAGTAATTAATTGACTTAGCTTTCGTCTATACAACATATATTATGTAATATTGATCTTTTATTCTTTTGTGTAAGTGCAATACATGTTAATCTTGTAATTGCTAACATTTTGAAAACATTTTCTTCTTGATAACATTTTATTCCTTTGAAAACTATTTTACAAATCTTTCTAACAAGGTATTTTAAGTTACAAGCTTCTTCCTAAAACCATAACATTGGAATGAGTTTTTAAATGAAATACATGTTAATCTTGATAACATGTTATTCCCTTGAAAACTTTTTTACAAATCTTTCTAACAAGGTATTTTTAAGTTACAAGCTGCTTCCTAAAAGCACAGTGTTGGAATGAGTTTTTAAATGAAAGATTAAAATGAGTACTAATGTTAAAAACAAAAATTTGAGAGACTATTTTCATGTGTCAACTTTAAAATAATATATGCATTTTCTAATTCTTACATATAACTAAAATACTTAAAATAATAATCTCATAATATTAAAAAATTAAATGAGAAACTACTGAATGATGCTCTACTCTAAGAAATTGTTAGACAATACACAAAAACACTTTACTTTTAATAATCTATAATGATTCTATACATATTATTTGTATTCTATACAGCATATATATTATGTAATATTCTCTTTTAATCTTCTATAACTAGTTCAACCTGCACACAAAAACACTTTACTTTAATAATTATTTACAGAAACGCTAGTTGTGTACCTTCTATATCCATTCAATAAGTAATTTATTCATTGGTAAAATTGTAGTAAGTGGATTTTTTTTTATTTTGCGATTTGAGCTTCTCCACCTACTTCTTTCACATAGTAGCTTTGCGGAAGAAAGATAATTTTCAAAGGATCTATTAAGTTACGAAGAAGATAAACATTTTTTTTGTTGAAAAAATGTGTTCTATTTTATTATATGCATATAAAATAAAAATGCAAAATAGCGTGTATTATATTTGTTCTATTCATATTATGTAATGTAATATATTATGTTAATATACTATATTATCATATTCCATTTTATTTGGGTTTAGGATTATTAACATTGAGAGTTTAATATTTAAGGATTGGGGTGGGATTAAGATAATGTTAAGGGTTTGACTGGTTTCTCCGCTACCATTCGTAAAAGCAGTTTTTGCGATTAATAGCAGTTGACAGCGTTTCAAAACAATCATACAAACCAGTATATATCGTTTCAAACCGCTCCGAACCTCTTAAAATCAAAAGCTGGTTGAGTTAGCCATTGCGGTTGCGGACAGTTGCAGATGGATAACTAAATATAGAATTAACTTTTTAGAATATTTAAAATTTTAAATTAAAAATTAAAAATGGAAATATTATAAATAATAATACATACACATTTTATATATTAATTTAAATTCACAAACAATATCATAATTTATTTTATAAAAACTTTAAACTAGGTATTCATTAGAACTTTTAAAAATTAGTATAATACATATATAAAGATATACACATATATAAAACGAAACAAAATATTCTAATAAAAATTTTAATATAAATCTTCAAAAAATTATTAAAATTATAACTTTCAATTAACTAAAAATTTAAATAAATAAAAATAATATAAGTAATCATATTATAATAATAACTATTATATTTTATCAAAATAGTATATTTTATATTTTTATAATATTATAATATGTTTATATTGGTAATTTATTATTAAAATACTGTAATATTTCATAATTAACCAGTCACAAATATCCTGTAAATTCAATAATTTTCAAGTCATACAAAACACAAAATAAAGCTTAAAATTGTAATCATTCGCATCCGCTAACTCCCGCATCCGTAACTGTAACCGATGTGTTGGAATCTGTCGGGCCCTTAGTATTTAGATTATAGAGATTGAGATAGAATTGATGTCATATAATATTTTGGTGATGTTGGATAGAACATTTAAACTTTCTATGCGGTAAGAACGTACTTAAACATGAACCAGATACGTAGTGATCGATGCCATCTTTTTTTTATTTGTTACATGTAATTTGTACAAACCAAAAATATAATCGGATAAGTTGAAGTCAAAATCATAGCCACTCACTTATTAATTTCCTTGAGATTTTAGTCATTTGACAAATTATCCCTTACAAGAACCCTTAATGCTTATCAATGCCACTAAAATGCCACACACCCTCCCCCATTTCTTCCATCCCGACATGTGTTGTTGGATATTGATCTCTAAATCCATCCCAAAACAAAAAACGGAAAACTGCCAAAATGGAACAAAAATTCAGTATGGTTGTTCTTATAGTATAAAATTATCATTTAGCTGTTCTTTTAGTATAATTTTTTCATAATCTCAAAATTAACCCTTGATTAATCTAATTTAAAACATTAAACTAATAGATTTTTTAAAAATAATTAAAAGCGTTTCAAAAGGAAAAATAAAAATAAGCTTATTAAAAACGTTTTACAAAGTTTTATTTTTATAAAAAGTTTAAAACGTTTTTAATAAAACTTTAATAAAATAAACTTTGTAAACTTAAAAAAAAAAACTTTACAAAAAGTTTTTGATAAAAACTTTAAAAATACTTTATAAAAAAATTTACAAAGTTTTATTTTTATAAAAAGTTTAAAAAGTTTGTAAATTTTTTAATTTTAAAAATCTTTTTAAGAAAAATAAATTTTTAAAATGTTTTTAATAAAAATTTAATAAAAATAAAATTTGTGAACTTTATAAAAATAAAACTTTACAAATTTGTTTTAGTAAAAACGTTAAATAAACTTTATAAAATAATTTTACAAAGATTTATTTTTATAAAAAGTTTAAAATGTTTGTAAACTTTTTAGTTTTATTAAACTTTAAAAAAATAGAATAAGAGTTTGTGAAAATCACAAAGCAAACTATGGAGATATCAAAGATTGATGAAGAAAAAAAAATACAAGATCATTTTTTTAAATTTTGACAAAAAAATCGCTCAAAACACGTTTTAGGAAATTAGAATATTTTTAGGATATTGTAAGAATATTTACTTAACTGATTTTTTTTTTAATTTTCGCAATAAACAAATTTTCTTATCCGTAGAAATCACCTTTTACTTTTTTAGAACAATGACAAAAATCGTGAATGCAATTTCTACCTCATGTAAACGTATGAGTAGATTCTAGATTTTGTATTCCCGAAACTTTAGAATACTTCGGCTCTAACTGGTGACCAGTAAGGAATCATAGGAACAACAAAAAAAGGAATAAAAAGGAAAAAAATAATAGGAGTATTGTTTTCTACTGTTCCTTCCCGGATTTCATAAGGAACATATTTCTTCTTTATTTCCTTAAATTAAAAGGAATGAGAAGGAATACTGAAGAAAAAAATATTCTTTATAAATGGTGTCGGATTTAAAGAACGAAGAAGAATTGATTATTTTCATTCCTTATAAATGGTGTCAAGTTTAAGGAATAAAAAGGAATTAGTCATTCCTAGTCATTTCTTTGGTTACCAGTTAGAGTCTTCATTAAATTAGAACATGCATTCCACATGAAAGTGACTATCTTTAGGAATAGTAGAATTCGCATTCATGCACTTTAGAATTTTAATAAAAAGTAAATTGTTCGTTCTAAAAAAGTAGATGAACATGTTTAATTTAGAATTCTTTTTCTACTAACTCATTTTCCGTAGAAGACTCAATCTTCTTTTAGTAGAACGTAATTCAAATTTTTTATTTATTAAGTTTTTTAACTAAAAAACCTGTTTGTGTATGTGGTGTTTTATTAATTTTTTATATTTTTTATAACTTTTGATTCACAAAACTATTTATTTCATTAATTTCATTAATTTTCAAAAATAGAAAAGATAAAAGAAAGACAAAATGGACAAAAATTGTTTTATATTAAGGGGACAATCATGCTGTTTTTTGTTTCATTTTGGCAATTTTTCAAAAAATAATCAATAGCTATATTATGGGTCCGATTGGTAATGATTGTAGCTCCAAAATTATTGTTGTAAGAAAAAATCTGTAAACTTTGCTGTAACTTTAGATTTTATTGCTGTAAAATTTTATAGAAAGCACTAATAATTGCTTTGGATATTTGACTCTACAGAGTATTTATACAGCTTTAGATTTTTTCAAAAGTTGTGGTTTTAAAAAGTAAATTAAAGCCTAGTTACTCTAATTTTGGTGCTTTATAAATAAATGGGAATGTGGAGAACACCCACAAAAATTATCAATCACATCCTATATAAGTTGTTGATTTCTTAGAAAGATGACTTTTGTACACCAAGTTGACCAGTCTTACTCCAAGGAGTTTTACTAAGGATTTAATACACTATGAACCACCACCAGAAACACATTAAAATCTACATAGAGAATATATTATTAACAGAAACTTCAAAAGTAAATTATTTAATAAATAAGTATTTTGTGATAAGGAAGGGATATAATCTTATCTCCATTTTTGATTAAAAAAATCATACAAGATCTATAAATAAATCTACTTACATCTTCCAATCAAATCAACTACAAATCGGTATAATCATAAGATAATATTTTTTTAGAAAGTCTTATATAAAATATTGTTCCATTAAAATCATTAATTAATAATCTATTTGTACATACATTTTTATAAGTATAAACTATACAATATATAGTTATCTTTATATTCACAATGAAACTATCTTTATTTTTTCTTAATAACTCAATATGTTTTGATAACATTTAGAAAAAATATATCTAAAACCAAATTTAAATTTTGTGAAACATAAAAATATATACCAAATAATATAATAAAATAATATGAAAGTCGACTTATAAAATTTAATTAAATTATATACAGTAAATTCAACTATTCTCTTATTTTATAAATAAAAATATTCAAAAAAAATTGAATGAAGATTTTTGTAAATTAATAACTATATAAATTAATAAAATATTATAGTCCTAACATTGTTTATTTATAGAGTTTTTACTGTATAAGTGAATAGATTCTCTTGGTCTGAATTCTCATCTTCTCTTCAGTCTTTTTTTTTTTTTTGAGAAAGATCTTCTCTTCAGTCTTCTCATGTTATTTCCATGGTTGGTCTTAAAGAAATTTTACCGTTTTTTCATATTCAATGCTTTTATTCGAAATGAAGCTTAATTTGTCATGTAGCAATCATGATTTGTAGATAATCACATTTCTCATGCCTTAGGGTTGCTCTCTTAATACGTGCGTATATATGAATATAACGCCCATATATTTGTCTATGTGTATATATAATTGCACCAAAGCAACACACGATCTCCACAAGATTAGTGGATCGATTACATTCAGATCTGAAAATCTAAAACTAAAACTTGTGGGTCGGTTTTGCATTATCAGTCATCTCTGTAAGTGTATTAGCACATACCATTCATGCCCATTTTCATTTGTTAAGTTTGTTTATATTGTTCTCCGAAAATGTTTTCGTAGATTGAAAAATAACATGAATATTGTCTAACAGTTACATGTATTTATATTGATTTTTTTCTTCAAATTTCTATAGAGAAATGGAGAACGAATTGGATTTAACACTGAGGTTGGGTCTGTCAAGTCCTACTGTTGAGACACATCTGAGCTTAAGCACTCTCGCCATTGATCAGGTTGTTTTTCCATTAATATTATCCTTGTCACTGTTACTGATTGATGAAGCCATGAATAACAAGAAAAATTACACACACACAATTTTGAAGTTCCTAATGATCTCATCGTTGTAATTTTGATATAATTCAACGAAATTTTAGTTGTAAAAACATGAAATATCTGATGAATAAATCCTAGAGATCTATCACACCAATTACCACAGAAAAAAATACATGACTTAGTACGTGTTTATCTTAAATCTTACACAGAATTTTCATTTGAATAATTTCATGTATATTAATTGAACTCATATTTAATTCATTAATCTTTGTTTAAGGAAAAAAACTAACCCCACACTGTTTTAAAGGTAACAGTTGCAATTTGGAGGAAAAAAACATTTAATCCTTGTCATCATTTTGTAACAGCGCTGCATATGGACAATTATTACATAAATACGTATTGAATGCTAATTAATTACACCATATTAGGGGAACAACGTCGACGGTAACCGCCGAGACAACAACAACGACAGCGAGATTTTTTGGAAAAACAATGAGTCGACCAACGACCACGAAGGTGTGAGAAAGAACGTCGACGTCAATATCCAATACTACAACTTAGTCTTCAACCACTTCGCCGGCATCGGCGAGACCTTGAACTTTGCTCCTTTCCCAACGCAGCCGTCTCCGGCTCCGGCGACGGAGACTCCTATGGGAAGTGAACATGTGCTCATTGATGTCCCTGCTAAGAGAGCACAACGTAACTCTTTAGCGTTTAAAGACGCTGTGGACGCAAACGCAACTTTAGTGCGTCGTTGGGGCTGCAGCGGCGCCTGTTTAGCAGGAAGGATTAACGAGATGAGAAAGTGTACGAACAAGAACTGCAACGCAATTAACACTCCTATGTGGCGAAAGGGTCCTCTTGGTCCCAAGGCAAGTTCATTAACTAATCTCAAAATCTTTAACTTATTAACCGTGTCCGAATTAAATTTATGATGATAACTGCGCTGCTTAAACCTAAACTTACACTAAATGAATGTTGATTGGTTAACTAATGTGTTTCAGAGTTTATGCAATGCTTGTGGGATAAAGTTCAGGAAGGAGAAAGAGAGGAGAGGCAATGGAACTGAGTGACTGTGGAATTGTTTTTGTGTTTGATTAATATAAACAAAAATAGAGAAAATGACTCATTGTTAACTAAGCATTATCTGTCTCTGATTAAGCTTATTGAGATGAAAGCTAAACTATGGAGATTTAAGCATATTTATTGAAATGTCATTCATATTCTATATGTTAGATATATTTATTTGCAGCTTTTTTTAATGAAAACAAAAAATGTTCCATATACCTACATCATTAGAGTTGTACCAAATTATGCTAAATAATGGCATTAAATTTTAAAATAAAATACCATTTTACTTTTTTATATCCTTTTTAATTTTATTCGATATGTTTCTATTCGTTGTTTCGAAATCGATCTGTACTTAGTACTTACATTTCAGGTACAACTTTTAATTTTTGTTTTATTCTTTGTCATCTATCTTTACTAGTTATCGATTAGATTTCTCTTGTGATCGTATATCTCCGGAAAGATTTTGATCTTTATTGGCTTCTAAAACAATCTGTGATTCTGTTTCGATGATATTAATCAAGGCTACTTACTACTTATATATTACTGTACGATTTGTTATTTTTGTTTTATTCTTTGTCGTCTATCTTTACTAGTTATCGTTAAGATTTCTCTTGTGATTGTATATCTCTGGAAATATTTCAATTTTTATTGGCTTCTACTTCCGAAGATAATGTGTTTTCATCAGTTTATGTGTTACTTGTTTAATAGAATTTTTAGAAGACAAAAAAATATGTATTCGTTATTAAAAAAAATACAAAAGCATATTCAATCATGGAGAAATACTATATATTAGTAACTTTAAAAAGGCTATTTAAAAGAAAAACATATCAGAAGTAATACATATTCGCACACGAATTTACATAAACTATTATTGGTTCATCTATCTACTTTTATCAGGTTTTAGTGTTTTTATTTTCTTTTGACACCAATTTTCAGTTTTACAGTAATTTACGTCTAGTGATGAATTCATCCGTCGTCATTAGTCATTTAAAAATTGAAATATTGACGTAAAGAAAATTCATATTACTGATTTTAATACAGACAGATTTCTAAAATGTAGTCTTTATATATATTTTCTCAAATTCATCCCATTGCACTGCTTTTTCATTTCCTATCAATTTTAATGGATTTTCAAATGGTTTGTACGGTTAAAATTTCTCTCCAAGGATGAGATTTATATTTTTTTTTTTGTAAAAATGATATTTACATATTTTGAATTCTGGTTATGTATAGAAATAAAATGATTAAAATTAAAATATATTGATATTACAGCTGTATGTATGACTGGACGTTATTCTTCTTCTTTTTTAAGCAATAGAGACGTTATTCTTTAGAGAGATTGGGTGAAATATACCCACCAAGAGCCCATATTAGGCGAATGCCCATCGATTTGGATAAGGCAAAAAGGACTAACCTTTCTTCCTGGAATGGACGATTTTGCCCCTTCCTTGTTTCGCGGTTGTTCGGCGTTTTGCAGAAAGCGTTGTCAGAAAGCAGAAAAAAGGGAGATTTGGTTGATGCGTGTGCAGAAGCACGTGTCTGACACAAGGATGCGCCGGAGCCGACGAACCACTGGGTAATAACGAGTCCCTTACTCGTTATGATGACAAAAGCTTCGGTAACCGGAACTATGGTTGCGTTTTGGGTTTAGTGGATGGTACTATGGACAATAGGTTGGAATATATATAATTAGCAGAGGGCTGAGGGATTAGTGTGGGAGATTAAGCGAAAACGAAAATTGTGAACTGGAGTTTAGAGGTTTGAAACTCGATTGACAGTGATCGTTCTCTCTTAGGGGAAATGTATGGATTCTTCTCAAAGATGATAAACTATAAATAAACTTGTTTGTTTATAAACTTAGTTAGTAGACATTGTTGACGAAGCAACGACATGTTGGTGAAACTCAGACTAACTGTGTTTGTGTTTGTGCAGGAACCAACGACATTGTTGAGTACGAACAATGGGACATCTTGTGAGAGTAATGGTTGGTAACTGGCACCGACTTGCCCAGGGAACGTGGAAGTTCGGCATCCAACAGTCAAAGGTGAAATACGATCTTGTGTTGAAGGAGAATGAGAGTTACGAGTCGTTGGTGTCAATGGTGAGGGAAAAATACCAAGTTTTCCCGGGCGAGCCTGTCGTCTTGACATTTGACTTCCCTGACTGGATGAAAGTTCCTGGAGACTTCACCAAACCGCCTCTTGAGATACTGGAAGACCAAGATGTTGCGCTCTTCATGGCTGTGAGGATGGAATTCGCCAGCTTGGTGCTATGCGTGGTTTATGGTAGCATGGAAGTGGGTGAGTTCCGCAGAATCCGTAGGGATGAGTTCGGCCTTACAGAAGACGGGACCGACGTTGTGCCACCTAAACCAGTGCCATGGAGAGGTAGAGTTAACCTAAATCACTGTATACAAATCGATAAAATAGTGTGTTAACTGTTAAGTATGTTTACGCGTGACAAAAACAAATTTACCGGATATATTCAATGCTCTGTTGCGTTCACAGATGATTAGTCTAGTTATATAGTGTGATAGGTGCTAAGTTTGGTAGTTATAGTGTTAACATTTGATTTAGCAGTGTTACCAGTGTTATTAGCATTGTTCACACGGTAGTAACAGTGTAATTAATGTTGTTACCGACTGTTTAGTTCTGGCTGTTAATATAGCTATTTCGTTATCAGAAAATATTACACCTTGGCGCGTAACAAAAATAGTATACCACAAATTATAATGTTGGCTGTTAATATAACGATTTCGTTAACAGAGAACATTCTATCTTAGCGCGTAACAAAATATTAAACCAAAAATAATTATGTTAGCGTATGTTGTCTAATTTGCTATTATAATTTAATTTTGGCTAACGTAATATATCTAGTTGTTAAGCTGGGTAATTAAATACAAACGTAATTTTGGCTAACGTAAAAATAATTACAGTGATATATAATTGTAAGTGTTAAGTAATTACGTAGGTGCAAATACAAATGTTTACCTGTTCTTCTTCTTCTTCTTCTTCTTCTTCTTCTGCGTCCTTTCCTTGGTCCTCGCTTTGCTGATCAAGGATTTGTGCGTCTAAAACCGCCTCCCCAACAGCCGTACTGCTGCTGCCCATTGGGTTATTTTTCCCCTGCGGGCCATTGTTGTACAAGAAAATCGTTAACGATAAATAAGTTGGTAAGGAACATTTTATATCTGCAACAATTACGTTCGGCAGTGATATCGAAGTTTAACTGTTAAGAAATAATTTAGTTGAAAATTTAAATGTTAACCTGGTCTCCCTCCTCTCCGTCCTGTCCTTGTTGCACGTTTTGCTGTCGAGTGAGTTGTGCGTCAGCAACCGCTGGTTGCTCTGGCGAAATGAGTTCGGAGGGGACCTAAGAATATACAACCATTCAATTATAGGTGAACGACAAACAATATTTTTAAAGATAAATTATTAGGTGGGCAAGATAAAAATATTACCTGTTCCCCACCAATGTTGGGCGCTACGTCGGAACTTAGCGGATGAGATTGGGCGTTAACATCTAATACTGGACTTAGGGGTTCGTTGGTTTGGATCGTAGCCTCAACATGTGTTGTCCCAGCAATGTTGTCAACATCAGCTTCTATATCGAGATCACGAAGGACGGAGTTGATGCGGAACTCTGCAGCTTCAGATGGAGTGCTGTGTATTGGCAAATCTGGAATCCCAAGATTAGGAGGGTGGGGGCGAACATCATTAGGAGACAGAGGTTGCTGAGACTGCTGAGGAGGGATGTCGTCAACCGGAACTTCGCCGCTTGAGCTGCGCTGGCCAATTACTTCAGATATAATCTGGGTAAGTGACGCTTCCATAGTCTTCAGTTGGCGTACAAGGGCGTCGCCGATTTTCCTATCAATGTCCTCGAACGCGAGCTGCTGGGATAGGATAGTAGATGCGCCAAGCTTCTCAAACTTGTCTTCTATCGCTTGGTAGATACGCTTCTCCAAAGCGATGATTTCTTGACGTATAAAAGTTTGAGTGCCAGTGTCAGAACTCTGCCCTACAGTTGCCTCCCCACCGTGCTCCTTCTGCTTTTTTTCCTTTGGTTCTTTCTCCTTTTGTTTCTTCCCCGACTTAAGACCACCGAGATCATTTTGGTTGACACCACCTTTGAACATCTCCTTTCGGAAAACAAATCCTGAGTTAATCAGACGGACCATATTATCTACCGCCAAATCCACCAACTCGTCAACCCACGTGAAATCTTTTCCAGTTGACCATCCTTCGTGCGGGTCATCTAGAATGCACTTCACAGGTACCTGCAATAAAAACGGGATGAATGTAACAATTATTTTGGCTTCTAAGTAATTGTGGTATAGGAATGGTAATAAACGTTAGCAGCTAACATGACAATTTACAATCAAGTGTGTATGTTAACTAGCTAACCAAACAAAATAACATGGGTTGGTGGTTCCTAAAAAAAGCTTTAAAACATCTTAGCGTCTAAACAATCAATTATCCTTATATACTGAAGTTAACTGTAAACAAATAACTAGTTCATCAAACCATCCTAATTAATGCGTGGCCAAAGGAAGAATTTCATTACCTCGCACTCGACGTCTGCACTCTTAGCATGACCGGGAATCAGACAGTACTTTGGCGCCTTTGATGTTGTTTCCTGCGGCATCAAGTTTTCATCTTCTGGCGGTGCTTCTTCTTCACCGGTCTCAAGATCACTATCGGAATCAACAATGACAATTGGCTCTGACTTACTGATTTCTTCTTTCAATACAGGGACGGCCGCCAAAAGCACAAGCTGAATTGCATCAACATACCCGCGAATCGCGACAGGCATATGAGAAAGTTGCTCTTCATCCTTAGAAATAAGAGAGGTAGCGAGC
Organism: Raphanus raphanistrum x Raphanus sativus; assembly: GCA_019705995.1. NCBI lineage: Eukaryota > Viridiplantae > Streptophyta > Magnoliopsida > Brassicales > Brassicaceae > Raphanus > Raphanus raphanistrum x Raphanus sativus. Next base: position 57,873,898 of record CM034035.1, on the reverse strand, counting down.
AATTGGAAAGAAGCTCTGCCCCAAGGGTAGGCAAGAAACTCGTCTAAGTTTCTAATCATTTCAACATGCTCCGGCATGATTCGAGGTATGTGAGAAGAAGGAAAAAGGATCGAAGATGTAATTGCAAGACAAGCAAACTTAATCCTCGCCTCTTTGCCTCTAACATGCTTGTTCTTCAACATGTCGATGGCCGTGTCCACCGTACAGAACTTCAGGGACCCTAGAAGCTCATGCTAGTAAAGCTTCTCCTTCAATGGGTTTCTGTTCTTCTGAGGCTTGGGTTCCGGTAACTGATCGCAATTCAATCCGGTGACAATTGCAAACTCACGAAGTGACATCCTAACCGGCCGGCCCGCAAACAAAAACCACACCTCATATAGTTTGTTAACTTTGAGGATCCTCACGACGATGTATTGTCCAAACGCACCTGAGAATGGAGGGTTCTCATAGATATCCAAAATCTTCGCGAAGGTAGAATTTCGAAGAAACTCTAACTCATCAGGTTCTAGGGCTTGGAGAAGGTTCTCGGTCCTCTTCATTCGGTGGTACGAGTTGACTCGCTCACCGAGTGGTTCTTCGCCGGCGGCGAACATTCTAGGTGGTAGCACCTCTTCGGTCATCTCGGCGTTAGTCTAGAACGATGACTGTGGTTTTTGGATAAAGAGGGCTAATTGGAAAGAAGATGATGAAGAAGATAACGGATTACGAAAGAGAAGGAGTGAGAGATGAATTTAAATAAGAGGAATTTTAGTTGGGGGATGTGAACAGAGACACCTGCGAATAAATGCAACTGTCCGTTAGCGCGGTTCACGAAAGGTTACACTAACACTCTATCGAGTGATTTAGCAGTAAAAGGAATTACACTAATCTATTAACCAATGGAAAAAGAGGGAGTGCCCGACAAATATCAAGCGCGTGGCAGGCCTACTCCGTATAGGTTGGCGCGGTATTGAAGGATAAAATCGTCAATGAAAAATGGTTTGTTTGGTTAGGGGTAAGCCATCAATTATCGGTTTGGTTAGGGGTAATTATACCAATTTCTCTATTCTTTAAACCAATGTAATTGGTTTTCTTTGTTTGTGTTCGAGTTGTCGCATATATTAATATGATAAGTATCTAGTCCACAGCGAGAAGATATAATTGCAAAACCGGTTACATTGGTTTGAGAGAATGTTGTTTTTTATTGGCGAACTCGTCAGTTAAAATAATGATATTGATTTAAGTACATTGATAGGAAACTGTCATTTTAAAAATCAAAGTAACAAATATTTTATTTGTTCATAAACAAAATGAAATTGAGACATATGAACATAAACATATAAACTCAAATACGAGCATAAACATATAAAACGTCGTAATATGTAAACCTCTCAAATATCTATGAAATTTGACCGCAGTTGGAGATCACAGCAACGGGTACGGAAGTTTCCGTGCTCAAAGCCATAATGCTCGTGACTATATCCATTCCTTGAACAACTTGGCCGAACACAACACACTCGTCATCCAGATCCGGGTTCGCCTGCGCGTGGATCATGAACTGAGATCCGGTGCTGTTTCGACCACGGTTCCACATGGAGAGTATACCTGGACCGGTGTGCTTCTTGATGAAGTTCTCAACCTCGAAAAACCTACTGTCGTAGATACATTCGCCTCCGTTTCCTTTCCCTCCGTCAATGATATCTCCTCCTTGGATCATATAACCTGGGTCAACATGGTGGATGATCGATCCTTTGTAATGGAGTGGCTTACCAAGCTTCCCCATGCCTTTCTCACCGGTACAGAGGGCGCGAAAGTTCTCTGCCGTCCGTGGGGTCGTGTCGGCAAAGAGTTCCATTATGATCATACCAGCTGGTTTGCCGTCCACGGTCATATAAAAGTAAACCTTAGGGTTAGCCCGAGGAGGTGCAGGGGTTCCATCAATGGCTGGAGGTGGTATGAGTCGACCAACAGGGTTAACGTTAATTGTGCACACACCACCAGCCGCAACGTTAACTGTGATGTTTCTGTCGGTTTCATTAAAGCGAGAATTAGTTTCCATTTTCAGAGGAATTTAGGGCTGTTTCTGCGAAGAGACGAACTGATTCACCAAGCAGTTAAGATGGAAGAATGGTTGAAATAATCAAATCTTATCTCAGTATTTCATAGGTATTTACGGCTTTTACAGCTAATTTTAGACCATTTAAATTTGACAACACTCATTGAATTTGTGTTTTTTTTTTCTAAGTCCATGTAAATGTGGCTATTGTGTTCTTTTATTAGCTAAACACACAAATATTTTACAGTCATTAATAAATCGGGGAAAACCAAAATATAAACCAGTCCATAATATATATTGGATATTGTTGTACCAAAATACTTATCAATTAATAAAACATCAATCAGATTATAGTATTATACAATTAGTGGGATTAGTTTCAATACACTACTAAATACACTACTAGATTTGATATCTATATTTAAAACCCATGATTTTGACAAGATAATTTAATATTCTGTTGTTTTATTTTAGTTGCCGTTTTAAGTTTGTGTATATTGATTAAAAAAACATTTATTTTTTTCTATTTCTTATGTAAAAACATCATTATCGGTTCTTCTAACTATATTTTAACTAATAAAACTAAAAGAATATATAAATTTAATAAATTTTTCGACGAAATTTTAAGTGATATTTATTTTGAAAGAAAAATTTTACTTTACAACTACAACTAAATTGAAATGGAAATAGTATAATGAAATTTATAATTTTATATGTTTAATTTATATTTAACTTTTGAACTTTCTGTTTACTTTTGTGTTATTTTTTATTTGTTTTTCTTATTGAAAAAACTTATTTCCGGTAGAATAGACGTGACAAAAACATAACGTATTGGCTAACCGTCCCAACCGTCGAGTTTATAGATACCAGCATCGGTTAAGATCGTTTTGATAACCTTGACCAATACGTTTAGTTGTCTACGAAAAGACGTTTAACAATAGCTTATATCTGTAATAATTTATTTTCGTTTTCTATGGTCTGTGAGTATCGCTAATTCGCTTGTCAACTGACCCATGCTCTACTACCACCGAGCCACTGGCAACACACACTTTTGCTTACAAATATAATGGTTAGTTCATCTTTTTGTATTAAATAGTATAATGGTTAGTTCATCTTTTTGTATTAAATAGCATAATGGTTAGTTCATCTTTTTGTATTAAATAATTGTCCCCAATTTAAGATTCGAAGTGGGTCAAGTGAAACACATCACCATTGTTCAAATCATCGGATTACAAAGGCTGAACAACGACAGTAATTGAGATTAATTCCAATTTCCAAGTGATATATATTATGAGAACTTACATTGTGTTTGTCCCCAAGTATGGGGTGTGTAACTAAAAGAAGCTATGAAAGAGATCCACCAGCCAAGACCAAGACACAGTAAGAGAGAGAGAGGTCCCCACACCGAAGAGTGAATGCAGGAGCACAAGATAAAAAAATAAACAGAAGATGAAATCTACTTCCAAGACTTAGAACCATATGGAAACATCATGCTGCTTTTGTTGCATCGTTCCAACTACTCCTGGCGGCGTTAACATATCATCTCTGTAAACGAATGAGGCCATATCGATCGGTCCAGCAGAATCATACACACCCTGAAAACTGTTTCTGCTACTATTGTTATGCGCAGCTTCGGAGTTGTTATTGTTGTGTGCAGTGTCGTAGTAGTTGAACCCATTGATGTTGTACGTTTGGTTAGCTCTGTTTGGGATGTTGAAGTCTTCAAAGAAACTCCCTTCCACCATGTTTCCTTGGAAATGGAGATGCTCTTGATGACTCTGGACCGTTGGTTCATGACCATAGGAGTTTGGTTGCTCTGGACGTTCCTGTCGTACATTGACATGAGCTCGGAGATCATCTTCTGCCCATCTTCAGGAACTCCAACACCCGTTAAGTCAATTGGCTGGTTCACTGGCATTGCCTGAGAAAATCCAACGACAGGCTTAACTTCGTTGACATGGAACCTGGACGGTCCTGCTCCTCCATACGGTAAGCAACTGTCTCGGTGTGGACAACCCAGTTGATGGTTGTCTCTTGAGTTCCTATCCAGAAACCCCCTATGGACACAACCAGGATTCTCACAGGTGAAGACCGTTCTCTCCATTATTGTGTTCAGATCTCTGTTAGGCTTCCTCTTCCTCATGAATTCTTCTTCCTTGACAAGGAAGTCAGGCTTGACCTCTTCCGCTTCATAAACACCGTCAACGTCGTACTGACTAGACTCATTCATCAGAAGCGAGCAACTTCCACCGCCTGATAAAGGAGGGCAGGACTGAGGGTAAAGCTCTCGAGCCAGGGCCTCTTCTTGATTAACAATGGCGAGCCAAGTAGCACTCTCTTTAGCAGTCATCTTATCCTGCAAGCATTTGGACTGCCTCACGAGCTTACGAATCTTGGCAACATCAGGAAACATATGCTTGATCACTGCAGTCAAAACACCGACTTTCCACGCCTTCTTCAGATCATGAGGCTTCTTGTAAGGAGCAGGACCACCGAGCTGCTGACACCACCAGTCTTCTTTCCCGGTAGGCCACCACGGAGGAGGGACACCTTTCTCCAGAGGAAACCGTCTCTGAGGAGGATCGCAATGCTGCATCAACGCCGACAAAAGAGACCCGAGCGTCGTGTCCTGAAGCTCTTGCAAACTATGCGATGTAGGTCCGCTACTTTCACAAACCCCAGAGATGTTGTTGTTGTTGTTCTCCGCTTGGTACTTAGATATAGCAGCAGGACCGTTACGATCGAACCTGACTTTATCTTTCCACCACTCACGTAGATTATCCGAAGCGCCGGTGACAGGCTTCCCGTTCTCGGGGATGATACCGTAGACAAAGCCTTGAGCTTTGCAGACTTCCATCATCTTCAACATGTACTTCAAGATCCCGTCCTGAGCTCTAGACATTTTCTTCCTCCTCGCTTGCTCTTGGGACTGTTGTCTCTGCTTGGCGGAATCAACAACAACAACAACTAAAAAAAAAAAAAAAAAAAAAAAAAAAACAACAACAACAACTCCTTGTTTTTTGCTCTTGTCGTGTTGCTGCTCCTTGAGACGTTTGAGACGCATTTTGTCTCTCCACATCCTCCTCTCGAGCTCGTCCACATCGATTTCTTCATCAGTATAGTCATCTTCAATGATTGAATCCGGTTCAGGGTGTGGTGCGGCACAGAAGTCAAGTTCGGAAGGAGAGTAGAAGTCCATGTTCCCGCCTAACATCCCCATCTCGTTAAACATCATCGTACAGAGCCGGTTAAACCTAGACCAGAGCCAGTAAGAACAGAACCGGTTAATACAAAACCAAAACAATCAAACCAGAAATATAGAAGTACCAATACTGATATATCTGATGAACAACAAAATCAAACTGGAAAATAAAATTAGTATCTCTCTATTTATCATCATGGATTTAGATAACTGGTAAACCCATGGATGTATCTACCAATAGCACCATGAAAGAATCTATCTACCAATCATCATCTTCAGTACAATAATCGATTGAAAGAAAGTAGTTACCTGGAGATAAAAAGGAATCAACCCAATAGATATGACAAAAGCTTTAAAGAAAGTGGAAATGATTAAACCCTAAATAAATTCATCCCAATAAAAAAGTTGATAAAGGAGAAGAAGAAGAAAAGTCGACGAAGATCACGTGTGTGGAAAGCGACTTGCGTTTCTTTGTGGAGTCTCTCTCTCTGTACATCATGGAGACACCGGGGGTTTATTATATATTATTTATTTTAAATTTATTTTTAAAGACATCATTTTATTGACCAATTTATTAAAATAATTTCCGAAAATAAATAGCAATTAGCAAAGCGCCTCTTGACTTATTTCTCTCTTTTTATATTACGCGGTATTAGTTTAACTGTTTTAACACGTATTATTAATTGCTTCGAAATTAAAATACGTAATCTATTTCTGTCCATTGTATTCATTAAAATATACTCTTCCAAAGTGATGACAGAAAAAATGTTCCACAGTAGTTGACTTTTTGATTGAAACACACAAAGTCACAAACGAATAAAATATATACCGATCATCTTGATGCATTTGCAGCATAAGGAACAAAAGCCTCATCTACATACGTGGAAGGTGCTCGTGACGTTGCTGTTCTTGAGTCACTGCTTGAGTCTGGTGCAAGAAACGGAGCTGTTAACGGACTTCTAGCTTTAAAACTTATCAGTAAGTATTATCTACACTACACCAACCACCACAGCTTTGTCGAAATAAAAAATTTCAAACTAATATTATTTGTAAACATTCCTTTTATTATCGAGCGCATTCTGATGTTTAATAAAATAATTACAATAAGAATATCAAACAGATTAAAAGCCTATAACTCATCGTCATCTAAGTCAAAGGCATCAAAAGCACAAAAATAAATTCGAAACGAAAAAAACACTCCAAAGGATAGGCTGAGATGCATTCAGATCAAAGCATGTGCTCAAATCCTCCACCTTGATGTGTTGGGACTCGCCCAACTCCAACATTGTGAACCAACTGTTGCAGCCACCTCCTTGCTATTTGATCCTCCTGAAAAGAAACATAACCCAAGTTTTCAACTAAGCCAGCCATCTCTTACACAAACAAATTCAAAATAGGACAATGACTTACGCGAAGACAATTGCTGAAGGTTCCATCTCGTAGAGAGTCAGGGAGGCAGCTTCCGAGTGCAGCACAAGCCCTAAATTAACACACAAGTGACAAAGCTCAAGCATGGAAAAAAGCCAAGAGAAACAATGTGATATGATTATCTCTGAGGAAGTTTGTTTTGAACTAACACAAACCTTGGGTTGTCTGATAAACGGAGGTAACAACGAATGATATGCTTCAGAAGGCGTGGAGAAGGCTGCTCCACTAGCGACTGAACCATATTGCCCAACACTCGGCCAACAGCAAAAAACCGCTCTGCTGTTGTGCAGATGTAATCCATCCCTACATCATCCAACAAGATCTTCTGAACTATGAATGTTGCAACCTAACATTTATCATCACAGCAATGTTAATTTCGTAAACAAGGCGTTTATGCACATTATCCAGTGGAAAAAATGGTGATGTTAAGTTAAAAAGGGTTTACAGTTTTGGACAGCTCACTCCCCATCTCCATGGTGCGAAGGCAGAGAGGAATAATTTCGGTTGAAAGAAGGAAGCTAATGACCTCTGTATCATCAACCTGGTTAAAGAAGGATGCGAATGATCATATTCTTATTCCACACACTAACTAGCTAAAAGAAACACAAAGCATCATCTACCCTTCATTCAGAGAAACCAAGACCATTTACGCAAACTTTTAGTCCTTCTACTTTCAGCAACAATTTGGTGGGGGTGGGGGGAATCTCAAAACTGAGAAGCTACAGAAAAGGTTTACCTTGACAAGTGCACCAATGACACCTAAGCTAGTAAGGCGCAAGTACTCGAAAGGTCTGGACTTGCTGGTTGTATTAAGGAAGGGGTAAAGGTACAATGGGATGTGAGCTGCGCATAAGAACAAACAAGGGCATAACAATCAGTTGTCCACCATTGTGAAATAAACTAAAACCATAACAAGAAACTAATACTCAATAACAACCACTAGTAGCATTACCCTTGAGGAATAACATTCTGGTGTCGGAATGAGACGCTACACACTGCAGAGCGAGAGAGAGAGAGCAAGAAGGAATTGTATCAGGAGGAATCTGATGGATTAGGCAAATAAATGAACAAATGAAATATCTAACCTGAAGTAGGGCAAGTGAATTGCAAACACGGTTGGACTGAGCAGGAGTAAGATTTGGAGGTGCAAGAACAGAGTAGATCGAAACTATCTCCTGTTAAGCATTTGATTAGTAACTTTCACTTGGATTTAAAATTAAAAAAGAGAGAGAGAGATACCTGCAACAAAGCAGCAATGGTACCAAAAGAGTTCCACAAGAGAGGAGCCAGATCCTGAAACAGTTCTCTTTTCTACAACAACAAGTGGTCAAACAAACTAAATTCAGACAGTGAGATTGTCAAAAACCATATCATCGAAACCCTAAGCTATTGTTCTCGAACCTTGGAAAGCTCGAGGAGAGCATTCTCTCTGAGTTCGGGATTGCTGAGATCGAGAACCAACTGCTCTGCGGAGGCCAAGTTTCGATCTTTGTTCGCCGGAGCTCCTCCGGCCATTGAGAGAGATGGATGTAGATTCGCCATTTTTGTTCCAAACCAGATTCGATTAACTTTGTGTTTCGCTTTTTACTCTCTTCCTACTTTTTCTCGAGTTTGAACCATTCGGTCTCTTTCTTCTTCTCTCTGTGAAATTTTGGAAATGACAATTACGCCCTTTGTTTCTTTTTTCTCTCTTCGATTCTACTATAGTTTAGTTATGAATCCTGGTAAATCTGTTAAGAACAAATTTAGTAAAAAATGAAAATGGTAAAGAAGAATGATTAGTATGATACTGATATTGTTCGAGATGATTTTGTTAGACCGTTGTGACTTGTGAGCGGGTGTTCTCAACGTCAACTAAAAATGATTACTTTCTGATAGAAAATATGGTCAATAAAGGGATATGTTTCCATCAAACGAAGGTGTTTTTTTTTTGGCTTAAATTTGACTCAAACGAAGGTGTTGGAACGTCTTTTATTCATCTATATGTTTATCTATATAATACTAATATTTAAAGTAAATTATAATACATTTATTTTTTTAAACACAAATCTCGTTTTCTCCAACGTAAATCTCTATCTTTTTTTCTATTTTAAAATAGCAAGTGGCAACAAAAATAAAATTAGTGGAATAAAAGAAATGAAACAATAGGAGTGGAACGTAAAGAAAATAGAATACCTTTATTTCATGAGAAATTTTGGAGAAATACTTAAGATTTTCGGAAAATACATTTATGTATATATAAATTTACTAAATTATTCAATCTTAATATTTTTCAATTCCTAATTTATTTTATATTTAAAGTAACGGTTTTACAATCTTTAAAATATCTACCCAATATATTTAATATATCTTAAACTTTTTATTAGTTGGAAAAAGATAAAATAAAAAAACTCAACAATGCGTGTCTCCTTCTTTGTATCCTCTACTTTTGAACTTTTTTTTTATTTCTTTAGTTTTACAGATTATTCCTCTCTCCTTATTAAAAAAACTTGGTGATTCACGAATTAGTTTCAGTTTCTAATCATGCTTCTATTTATTATGACAATAGTTCTGTTTTTTTTTAAAGAAAAATCATATTGCATATGCCGGTAGATAATCAAAACCATACTAAAAGGTGAATAAGAAGGTCAGGGAGAGTGTCCACGTCAATTAAAAAAATCAGCCTATCAGAAGGCTTTGTTTCGCCATGTCATGTAAGATTCAATCGAATAAGTTTGCCATTGTGTGTTCTTAAATTTTTTGACTATAACCCATATCAAGTCCATACCTCTTCGTATACCATTAACTAAAATAATGTCGTCTGGCCCATTTAAAAAATAAGCCGTCGTCTCTGATTCTTCCTTTTCCTCTGCGTCGTTTCGGGTCGACTATCTGCGTTTCACCGTTCTTTCATTCCTGTTCTTTAGTTTTCTCTTAATGAGCTATTCTTTCCTTCCAACTCCCTCTCTTTCTACTCCTATATAAACCACTTCGTCAAAGACTCTCTATAACATCCATTCAATGATAACAATCGATGGCTATGAAATTGATTCAAACCTCCGACAAGTCTCGTGCTGCACTATATTTCGTCGACATATCACCAAGGCTATCAGAGTGGGGATTACGCTTTAGTTTGATCTATTTCTGGGAGGCCAGAAACACTGCCAATGGTGGGAGCTGCTCATCCTCGACGAACCAGGGTATGATTGATTTTCTCTGCAATTTCCTTCATGTGGATTCTCACTCAAACTTCCTTACATCTTACTGATTTCGTTTCCGACAGGGCACTGTGATCTACCAGCCTCAACTCAAACCAGGATCCACTTACAGCCTCAAGAATTTATTCGCTACGAAGCCGAAAGAGATCTATCGAGTTGCTGATCTGCGTGTAACCATTTGTTTCTCGCACAGCTCTGTCCTCTTCCATCTTGAATACCTATCAACGCCGACCGGTTCAGATTCTACTTACATGAAGGTTTTGAGTCCAACTGTGGACTCTGAAACAGTCTTCAGCTTATCTGCCATGTATTTGATGCATATTATTGAGCTTCTTTTCTAATTTCACTTTATTAATTTTCAAAACCACTATCGTTGTTTACAATTGGTTTAAGAAACATTGGTGCAAATTAGCATATCGTATAAACACCAAGACAACATAGAACTAGAACTAAACTTTTTGTTTAGTTTACGTTGTAAGTTCTATATTTTGCCTACTGCTTTGTTACTTTTATAGGTGATCTCCATTGAAAAGGGCTTATGTTTACATGAACAAGATGAATCAGGCAAAGGACTGTTTTCCATGTCTCTAAAACGCTACGAGAGGCACTCATACGCCGAGAAACAGGTAAAGGCTCCATATTCCCACAATGTATGTTTACTGTCTCCGAAGCTCTGTCAAACATATACTTATGTACAATATCTATTACAAAACTGGCTTACAAACTGAGAATAAATTGTGTATACACAAACGAACAGGTCAATGGAACATAGCAGGCTTAAGGCTAGGGGTGATCTTTTGGATATCAAAGGTACTGATACATTTTCGTGATGAACATGTATATATAAGGTTCAATTTTTTTACTTAACATTGGGGATTAACAAAAGTGATGATGATATGGATTCATTGCAGGCATTATGTGGGAAAGTATTTAGAATCAATTGCATAAGTGAACTCCAGACTCTCGAGTAACAGCTGGACACTTCTCTTAAACATCTTTGCTCCAGAAAAGTATGTATGTATATCTTCCTTATGGACGCATACTCACACGCACACATCTCTTTTAAATTGTTTGAGTTTGTGCAGATATAAATATATGCCTAACTATTGTAAGTGATGTGGAAAGATTCTTATTTATCTTTAAAACTATGGTTATAGGTCATGCATGGTTTAGTGTTTGTCTCATATGAATGAATACAATTTTGACTCATTGGTGCATAATCAATGTACGAGTCCCTCAACCACCTTCAAAGAAAGGTATGTTAACACCACTTTATCTCTGAAGTCGTGAGTATGTGCGACTTATGTAAACGGGGATGTCAGCATCAAGACAGCTCTCATATTGGAAGACTCATGAGGGACTTAGGGATGGAGATTTTTACTTGTGGGATTGACCTGATACAAGCAGATGTTTGGGGGAAACTGAAGAATTTTTTTTTATCAATCAGGTGTCCAACCGAGTTCAAGGAGCTTGCGGTGCATTACTTGCGTGGAGGCGCACAATGGTGGGTCAGTGTGGTTCGGAGCATGCCTGTTGGATATGGATCCCTTGGGAGACCTTTGGAGAAGAATTGAATAGGAAGTATTTTCTGCAAGAGAGCTGGGGGGATTGAGAGCTGATATACGCAAGCGATGTGCAATACATGCATATGGTATCTTGATTGAGTTGGTTGAGAAATCAGTCTTGATGGAGGCTGTGCTTTTGGAGGAAGCAAAGTTCCTGAAAGTACTTAATCCAAGACGACCAGGCGAGCAGAGTTGTCCTGGTGGGGTCAACAACTGTAGAAGGTGTGGTCAGCGAGGCCATTATGCATGGGACTGCACAGCTCATATGGTTGGAGGACAACAAGGTAATCAAAACCAAGGAAATTTTCCACCACCTCTTAAGAGACGAGCCGTGGGACATCGGATGTGTGTCACAGCAGGTCAGGATGACACAGAACCAATAGAATACCAAGAGTGCTCGGAGATATCCCTAAGAATGGTTATTTTTTCGTGGAATTTCGTGGAAATGGCAGGAGAGGGCAATCAGGAGGAAAACACATGCTTTGTAAATAGTTGATCATTGCTTTTTTCTTCTTTTTTGCGTTTCTTAATGTTTGATAACTATTATACTCTTTCAAGTTCCAGTGTTTTACTCCACTTCAGTCTCGAACTTGAGCTACCATCGCTCCACTTTGGGCACCAAATGTTTCTTAAAATGAAGAATTAGTTGTTTCTTTTCATTTGCATAATCATGCGGCAAGCTGCATTTAAGCGGGATTTGTCCGTTTAGTATTAAGGTATCTCCTAGATTTGAACTTGAACTGTCTTCACATTTTCATGGTCTATATGAATACACTGCACAAACACTAACCATGAGCTTCTTAGCAAAAAAATAACCATGAGCTTTATTTTAACAAGGACATGCGTGGTTTTTATTGAGAAGTAATAAAGCATTTTTTGCTTAAAAGTAAGAAAGAACTTTACAAATCTGTTAAATTAAAAGACAAGATTACTTTGTCAATCAATATACGTGTAATCTAAATGTTTCCAGATTACATTAGTAATAATATCATATTATGAAAAATGTAATAATACTAAAGACCGCAAGGATTTTCAAGATCATTAACGATACCCAACTTAATAGTAAACTCCGAGGTGAGTTTTCCAATTTTATGTGTATCTCTTTCAGATAAAATGTTCATAAATAGTATATAAGATATATTCAACTGCCATATACATGTAACACAAATATAGTGAAAAAGGTTAATGGTTTCATTCATTTGATTTGCCAACAAAAATCGATGAACCAAGTAGTTATTAAAATTCAAATAATATGTAAAAGATATAAAATATCTTTTCTAGATTTTGTTTAATAATTGTTGTAAGTCTTGCAGTTTTTCTTTATGTCGCTTGACAAATTATAGTTGTTGTGTTATCGTGAAATGTAAATGAAATTGCAAAAACATCACTCTTTTTTTTTTAAGTTGGAAGATGAAGTGCAATTAATATTTTCTTTTAAAGGTCACTTAAATTAAAGAAAAGGGACCAGCTAAATTTGAATTCAATATGTGTATATTCGTTAAAGCAAGTTTGCAGAAATGTAGTATATTAGATCATGATCCGCGCATCCGCGCGAGTTTATTTTGATTCACATATTTTATATTCACGTTGTATATTATTTAAGATTTATATTATAAAAAGTTAAAATAACCCGGATCCAAAAAAAATCAACCCGGACCAAAAAATTTCAAATACCTATTTAAATCCAAATGTTGAGGACTCGAAGAACTCATACCTGGAATGAACAGATTTATATCTGACCCAGTAAGCTAAATTCCAAACATAATATCTTTTGTTATATTTTTAATTCATTTTGTTGGGTTGGTGAGATTTACTATTTATTCGGAAGATTTTGGCTAACTTAGTGGTATATATTTGTAGGTTTCTTTTTTTTCTGAACAGGAAAAAAAAATTTGGTTTTTGATTAAATTTATCTTACATAACAAATTGTTGCTATAAATAATTTTTATAAAAACTAATTTGTAACAGTAAATATCATTTTTTATAAATTAGAATATTATGGTTTATAGATTCAAAGTATAAAGTTAGTCGTCTTCATAGTACAATATAACCTCTTTAAATTAATAATCTATAAATTAATATCTTTATAAATTAATATAATTTCATAGCTCAGATTGAGTTTTTGGTTCAATTAGTATCTCGATAAATTAATAATCTCTATAAATTAATAAAAAATTATAGTTTTGATATAGTTCCAACATTATTAATATATAGAGGTTTTACTGTATTGCTAATATTGATAGATGTAAGTTAATGAATACATACAATATATTGTATTATTAGTAATCTGTCGTATAGTATTATATGTTAGTAGATGTATTATTAATAATCTATCTTATAGTATAATATGTTAGTGGATGTATCTAGCTTATAGTAAAATGTATGCAATATAAGGAAATATGCATAGTGGATATAATAATAAGGTAAGAAGTGAAAAACTATGGTAATGATTGATATTAATTATTTATAAAAATGCATGTCTAATGTATGCAATATAAAAAAACATGCGCAGTAGATAAAATAATAACGTAAGAAGTGAAAAACTATGGTAATAATTAATATTAATTATTAATAAAAAGACATGTCTAATAGTAAGTAGATTAATATAACATTAATTACATAAGGTCCTAGGGGTAGGCATTTTACCCGATACTCGAACCCGTACCCGAACCCGACCGAAAAAACCCGAACCAAACCGAACCGAAGTAGTAAAATACCCGAACGAGTATTGAATTAGGAGAGATTGGATATCCAAACCCGAATGGGTAATACCCGAACCCGAATGGATATTCGAAGATAACCGAACATATGTATACTTAGGTCTATATTCCTAGTTTACTTCTTTAATTTTATTCAAAATGTTTATTTTTATTATGCACATAGTTCAAAATTAGATAATTTACATATAATTGAAAAAATGTGAATTTTTACTCACTTAAAATGCATGTCAAGATTTTTATTTCATGCATTAACAAAAGTTACATCCAAAATTTAAAAATAATAATCAATTTATTATCTTTTATTTGTAAAATGTTATCTTCAAATTTATTAATCATTCAATTATTAGAAAATAAAAAATCAGTTAAGTGAAATTTCTATTTTTTAAATACAAAAAACTTGAGAAATAAAAAATTTAATATTTTTTTCCAAAATCTAAATATCCGAAAACCTGATCCGAAATACCCGAACCCGAACTAAAAATACCCGAACCCGACCCGAAGTAAAGAAATACCCGAACGGGTATTACATTCTAAATACCTGAAAACCCAAAATACCCGATCCTAACCCGAACGGGTACCCGAACGCCCACCCCTATAAGATCCAACTTTAAAATTCACCTAGAAGAAGTTGTAATGTTTCTGTTTTAATAAGATAGATTAGAAAACTTTTTTTTAACAACAATATATTAGTATATTAGATAACTTAACAATACAAAAGAAAAGACAATTATCGTTATGAGACTAACATACTGTTCAATCATATAATTCAGTATAATACACATTCCACTGCCAATAAAACTCTCTAAATAGAATTAGTTGTTTATGGTGTAAATCGGTTAACAGTAATCAAAATAATATGAATAATGGACTACAAGGTCAAAACTCATAATAATTGAAAATTTTAAAACATGTTTGATTATCATATAGTTGAGTTATTATTTACATTTTTTAGCCTGAATAATATGTTACATTGAAAAATGCTTTAATTTAAGTGATTTAAACATATAAACATTGTTGTTTAATTTCTGCTAAAACATATTTAACCTTAAAAATAGAGTCGATTAGTCGAAACATATAAATAACACACATATTAATCGTTTTCTAATGAAAGTTTAATCAAAATATCACGTGGTTACGATAACAATCATTAACCCAAAATTTTATGAAAAATCAACAAACATTGCTTTTATGTTTAATTATTTCTAATTATTTTTCTTAACAATTTTTGGAAAAATTATTACTCAGTTAAACACCAGTAACACAATATAATTTACAACATAATTAACCATGATCATAAAAACACTAAACTTAGTAGAAAAAGACAGTGTTGAAGATTCAAGTTGATCCAATTAAAGAAGTTCATAAAAAAACAGAAGAAATCACACTTCAAAACTATTGTCAATACCACTTTCAAACTCTTAGGAAAGATAAGAGTCAATTTCAATGTGTAAGTTAGAGCTACATCTCCCATCTACACTTCATAAGAAAATAATCTAGAAAACACTACTAAGAACAACTTTCTGAGCATCTGAATTGTCTTTGTATTCTAAACTCAGTTTTGGTAATCTAATAAACTAATTAAAAGAATTCTATTACAAAAATATGGAGAAAAAATTATATACAACATTTAAACAACAAAAAGCAGATTATGTCTCTCCTCATATATTATATCCTACACCCTACACAATTTATATACAGATGAAAATTCTGAAATATTTTATATTCACACAAAAAAATAGTTGTAAAATTTTAACAGTAACTATCTGCGCGTAGCGCGGAAAATGATCTAGTGAATTTTAAGAAGAATGAATACTTTGTAGAGAATGCAAAAAAAAAAGAATGCAAACAAACATAACTTATTTATATAAGTTTAAGAAAATAAAATAAAATCTATATAAATTTCATAATAAAGTCAAAACGAATCATAATTTGTATGTTTTATAGTATTTTGTGACGACAAAAAAAAATTCTTATTATTGTATTATTTTAAATAGTAAAATAACATATATATCTCAACACACACAAATTTATTTTAAACCTAAATATTTATAATAATATGATTTTTATTAATTTCGAATTTATATCTTACTTATTGAAATCTAAGGGAGTTTTGCAAATATGACTCAAAACTCAAAGTCAAACACAAACCTAACACATGATTTGTTTTGGAATTTTCATTTGCCCTAGTTACCCCAAATGTTTAGATTATTCACGAAAATGCCATTTTTCTTTCTTTTTTCTTTTTTTCGAAAATTTAATTTTTACTCTTTCATCCTCATCTTCTTCAAGTATTTACAATATTGTCATTGCCATCAATACACCAACCACCATGAACAACCAATTTAAAGCTTTTAATGCACCTAAAATCGATATACTAAAACGACTTACATGGAAGTCGTCTAACTATAGTTAAATATTAAAGTTTTATTTTTCCGTTGGACAACTTCTTTGTAAGTAGTCTAGAAAAAGTCAAATTTCTGACGCAATCCGGTCAAATGCAAATTTAACCTGTTTATCCGGCCCATCAACCTGCGGCCGTAGCCAAACTTGTGACCTGTCGGTCCATTACGGCACATAATCAAACCTGCGGCCGAAGCCAACCTACAACCCGAAGGTCCATAATGGCCAAAGTCAAACCTGCGATCCGTCGGTCCCTTAGGGCCCGTAGCCAAACCTGCGACCCGTCGGCCCCTTACCTACGACCCGTTGGTCCCTTGCGACAAGTAGCCAAAGTTACGACCCATCGGTCCCTTACGGCCTCTAGCCAAAAAAACATACTTTACTTAATTAAATCATGTTCATCTAATCCCGTACTTTACATAAATTACTTCAATTCTCAATCGGTTTCTATAACATTTCCAACCGAACATTCTAGTTCTGGTCGAATCAAATCTACATATTTCACATAAAAATCTCAATTAAACATGACATTATTTCACGCAATCTAGTATGCAAAATATCCTATGAACGCATAAACATTCTTCGATCCTTGAAAACCACCTCGAAGAACGAACTTTCCATAAACGATTCCTCTAGCATGATTATCATCCTAACAAACCAACTATAATAAAAATACTAATTATTAGTTGCCACAAATCATGCCCTCACATTGGCTGAATCTTTAAGATTCAAAAACTCTGAACTTCCTTGCTTTTTCTGGTGAAGAACTTCTCTGTTCCTCCTAGTTTGATCCTTCTTCTTGAAATCTTCTTTCTAGAACTTCGTTGTTCCTCTAACTTCTCTCTAAGTTTTGTTTATCTAGTGTGTGAGAATTGAAAGCTTGGGGTCTCCTTTTATACTAATTTATCGGATCAAAAACTGTTGCCACAATTAACATCTTATTGATGTTCTTTAGTCCATCCCAATACTTGTCAAACTTTTTGTACATCTCTATAGTTTTACCCTTCAGCTCATGATATGTGTTATTACTTAACGCCATAATAAGGTTGGTGGCTATGTTCGCAATCTCTTCGTAACACTTGTAAATATTGACTGTTGTTGACGCAAACACAACCAGTGTGGAGTTGTATAAGATCGCAGACACAACCAGTGTGGACACCATGTGTCTCTAACATAGCACGTAGGTTAGAGTCCTTAAAAACTTAAAAAAACAGAAGATTCAAAATTTAAAGCATCTATGATTTTATTCAAAAAAATATTGCAAATCAAAACCAGCAAAATTGAATACTAAAAAATCTTATATATATTTAAAAGGGATCTAACAAACGTTACAACTTCTCATAAACCATAAACATTTGGTAAGACCATACCTATAACTGTTTTTTTTTCTGGACATGGTATAAATGTTTTCTAAAACTGCAGCCTTTAATATTTACGATGTATAAAGTTATATTATTTTTATAGATTATATGTAATTAAGTGAGCATTATTTATTTATAAGTTACTATTCTGGTCTTTATTTTTTTAATATTCTGGTAAAATCAGTTTTTTCAATATATCATTTACATTTTATATTAAAATTTACTCTAGCTATAAAATTTTAATACATTTGATATTCAAAATAGAGATTTAATTTTTGCTAGCAAACTTAAAACCACAAACCTAAGCATATATAACAGTAATACAACTAAAATGACACTCTGAATTAATTATTCTCATTTTAAAATACTTGTGTACAAAATTCACATATTAAAATCGCTTATGTGTTCAGTATCCGAAGATTAGAAACTCCTCGATGAGTATAAATGATGATACCACGTAGTATCTGTTGGCTTAATTCAAATATCTGTAAAAATAGTTGTAATTTTTTGATACATAGCAGGTCCGAATCGGTTTGGTATCTAGGACCTGAAAAAATCTGAAGTATCCAAAATATAAAAATATTAGAAACCCAAAAATACCCAAAAACTCAAAAAATATCAAACATATTTAAATCTCCAAAATACTCTAGATTTTACTCGAAATCTGATTCAATGAACCAAAAAATACCCAAAAGTTCATCCAAATATTTGAAATATATTTTAATTTTTTTACCTGAATCTCAAAACTAAAACTGAAAACATTAATCTAAAATTTAAATGAATATATGTTACGCCAAAAATATATCCGAAATACCTAAATATACTATTATACACACAATATTAGGCATTTTGATTATCTGATCGGATCTCAGCCCCAAATAAGACCTTCGGATCAAAAAAATATCTAGTAGGTACTTTGTCCTGGACCAAGACTCAAAACAAATCTTTATTTTTGGACTAAAAATAAAAAGTCGAGACCTAAGAGACCTTATATAAGAACAACATACTCCCTCCGTATCATTTCAAATGGTTTTTAAGGTTTTTTTTTGCAAATAGATTAAGAAAATACAAATTTCTATACAATTTATTTTGGTTACATAAAATTATTATTAAACGAAATTAATTCAACCAATAAAAAAAACTCAGTATTTTTAACTGGTCATAAAATTCAAGTGATATTAAATTCTACCTAGGAAAATGAGAACATCAATTATTTTGAAACAATTTTTTTTTCTATAAACACCACTTAAAGTGATATAGATGGAGTATATACAAAACCTCAAATAAATTAATTCATAAATTATCTTCTTTGGAATAATACAGACTTTGTAACAGAGTAATTTTTACAATAATGATGTACAATCTCAAAATACTTATTTATATGAAATATTGTTTATAGTTTAAGAAAATCCATTCTTAAAAGTGCTGATAAAAATGTAGTTTATTTTATTTATGCTTGTAAGAAAAAGAAAAAAAAAGCGGCGCTAACAGCGTTTTATTCGCGTGAAGAGGAAAATAAAGCAATCCGCGTTTAACTTTACTCTTCCTAACTTAGAACCCTAATTCCAAAGTCTCTCTCCCTAAAAATCCAAATCATGGAGGTTAATATTCTTCCTCAGGCAGTCGTAGGAAATGTGGTTTTGTTGCAAGGTGGAGGAGCCAGAGTAACGATTCCACCGGGTAATGGTTTTACCATTACTGTCAATCCGGTGGAATTTGCTGCCGCTGGTGCTTTAGGAGCTGGCGCTGGTGAGGGAGCTGCCAATAACATAGCCGCTATCACAGGTGTTTTTTTTTTTCAATTCCTAAATCAACGATGCTTTCAATTTCGATTTTTGTTGTGTGTTCTTCTTGTCGGTCTTGTAATGCTGTTTAATCTCTAAATGTTTTGTTTGGTATCACATCCTGAGTCTCATATGTTATATTTCCAGCCGGTATCCTGCAGGCTTCGGTTGACAGGCCGCTATCTGCCACTGAGGTACTGCATATGCTAAGGGTCGACAACACGTTAATGGTGCAAGACGATTATGCACCCGTACCTCCCGCCACAGGTCTTTTCCTCTACGACATGGAGATTGCAAACCGTTCAGACCACCATCACTTCGACACCCGACCTCGCTACTACAAACAGCCTGCTCAGGTTTTTATCTTGAAACTTTCTATTAACCTTAAACATCAGAATTTTAGTTCTTAACTGTTGTGATACTAGAAACCATTTATAGAAGGAAAGAGCTCAATTGATTGGGCTTAGTCAAAAGTCTTTTTAACCTAGAGGGTTTATCAAAGTTACTGATGTGGTGCTGCTGGGGTTAATTCGGATTGAGAACAAGCCGCCATGTGCGAGATGATGTTCTATCTAATAGAATTGAAGGAGCAATGGGTAAGCGTGATACAAAGGAAGTGGTGTAGGTTAGCTACGGTTGGTAATAGATGAAGTTTCTGCTAGGAGCTGTGGGGAAGAGGAGAGCGATCAACAATTTTGCCTCTATCTTGATGCATTCTTCCAGATATATGATCAAGCAATTTATCACATGTTTGGAAATTGCTAACTATAGTGATTTCTGGGCTGAAACGAGCAACAATGAGACACCAAACGAGATATGGATGAGAGTGAAACATCTTGGGGTGGCGAAGCATAGAACAGGCTGGGAATTGAGATGACCTTGGTGTGGAGGGGATTGTCGACTTCTGAATCTAAGTGTGGAGAATTAGGGAGAAGAGTGTTGATACCAATGAAGCAACGCAAACAAGGCAAACTTCCTAAATCATGGACGTTCAAGTTCAGGAACAACTCACTGAAGGAGTTAGTCAGAATAAGCTCTTGTGTCATGAGACAACTGAAGCTGAGGGCCATAATTCTGAAGTAGTGCATGATGGGGCTGTGATTAGGAAGCAAGCGTACTTCATTTGCTTGAATGGTTTTCTCAGTGGAGAGAAGGTTTTCTCATGAATCACTAGTGATTTAGTTCAGCTTGATCAGCAGAAAATGCTCCGCATTTTACTATGGCGAACAAAAACACATGAGGAAGCGAAGCACACACATTTTTCTGAGTCTGTGATTGGACGTTGCTGACTATATCAGAGTTTGTGCTGTTAAGACTGGTGGTCATCTGTTACTTTCCAAGAGGATATTGATTGGCAAGAGTCCAAATGGAGTATAAAGAAGCCTTGGAGGTTAAACTAGTGATTGAGCAGAGTACTGAGAAGAAACTACAAGCTCTGCTAGTGGACTTGTGTATGGTCTTGGCTCGAGCTGCACCTCAAACTGCTTCAGAGATGGATAGAGGGGTTATGGATCGGATCTCAATTGGTGATTCAAATTATGCCAAGTGTTTACGGAAGCTACCAGCACCACTGCAAGAACTTCAAACTGGTTGACAGTTTCTGTTGTCACTTGCCTGTGTGGTACATACATCTGGCTACAAGTTTCATGGAAGCTGAAGTTGTGCAAGGATTTGTGGTTTAAATTCAAACAGGGTACAAGGGTGGTTAGAAAAGCTTTTCTATTACAATATTACAGGGAAACATGTTTCAACAAGCAGTTTCTGATTACACATAAGAGGTTGAGCAACGTGGTACATGTTCGGAGCAAACAAGAGCACATGATAAAACACATTGATGTTCATACTACATGTACTGCAGATCAAGCGTGTGATAGTGCCAACCTTGTGCTGAATCACACTGCCTTCCATGTATGCAAATTGTGAAGCTACTAGTGAAGAAGCTGAGCAATGACGTGATGATAAGGAGCACCGTAGCTGCGTGGCGTATAAATTTGCTTGCACAAGCCTATAATGATTGGAGTGATGGTCGCCACATTCCGCAACTGACTCTGGCCGACTCAAACCGTGAAATGGTTCAGCTGTTCCACTTGTTTTGTATGTTGCACGGGCTAACAGAATGATGCGAGACAAGCTGTGTTCGTGTCAGTCTTTGAAGCGTTATCAAAGTTGTATGGGAATTTAAGGTTGCAAAACAGACAGCATACCTGAGTGTATCACAAAGAAAGTTGATAGGATGGGTGAGGATTAGACAGCGGGTTTATTAACACTTTTCTTATGAATATCTTCATATTTTTTGTTCATCTCTGTATTACTGAATCCGTAATTGTATCATGTTGTCTTTACTTTTGCTAGTTTGGAGCTGGATTCGTGGTGATCAAGCACCGTCGGAGGGTGGCCGTTCATCCAGCACATGTTGCACATCAGAGAGTTGTGTGCCGGAGATATTTGATACTAGGAGATCCACGTGTCCTCTTTCACTACCTTGAAGAGCATGTAGATGATGCATTTGTAGAGGAGGAGGAACCAGCCATCCCATTTGACCCAGTGGTACCACTCCTCATATAGGGTGGTTTCCAGTTTAAAATTTCTTTGTTTAAAAAGTTCGGTCATAATGAAGTCTTGGTGGGATATTGGTTTTTATGCTTATTCAATTTTCTTTGATAAAGAATTTTTGTAACAAAATGTAGCTGGAAATTGTTTTCACTTTTCCGGTTCGAGATCCTTCTTGATTTTTTTTTGTTTCTTGAGGTTTGTCAAAAATTAAATCGAACCTTGAGGTTGCGAGAGGTGTCACCCAATGGTCACACCATTGGGACAACTATTTGAAATTAAAATTTAAGTTTATTCTTAGTCAAAATGATTTATTTTACTTTCTTAATTACTAAATGTACACATGATTCTTTCCCCTAATTAGGAAAACTATACTTTTGATAGCTAAAACAATAAAAAAATGATAATCATACTATATATTTATTAAGAAGTTACATAAGTGATTTTTGATTGGACGATTTTTTTATTAGTTTTAATCAATATATTAAGTAATTTAAGAATTAACTAGATCTTGATCCTTGCAACCGCAAGGATTAAATGATGCATTTGTCAAAGTTAGTTGCATTACATTAAGTTATTTTTTTGCGGCAGTTAATAGTTTATCGGTGTCATATAAACAAATCAAACATCTGAAAAGTGCATTCGCGGGGGTGTTTCTTTTCATTTTATAAACAATATTTGTTCGTATAAGCAATGATATATATTTTAAAATTACCTGTTTAAATAATTGGTTAATATAAAATTTCTAAATAAAATAATTTTATAGTTTATATTGAGTAATCTTATTTTATCTTACAAATCATCAATTGTATCATCCATATCTTTAGAATATAACCTATATATTTGCACAAATGAATTTTTGTACTTTTATGAATTAAAATTTTATGATAATGTACAATAAAATATTGCATATACTATTTAAAATATATGGCGCTATATATTTTATAATTTATAATTTTAAATTTTTTTAAAAAATATTTATATATTAATCTATATATTATATAAATGATTCATTTTATATGACTTTTCTTTTAGTTATTAATAATAAATAATAAAAATATAATTATATAGAATTAGAAAAATAGGAAAAGATAAAGAATACTAAATCTAGGTTTATTAACTATTGTTGCCATGATTTTAGTTAGAATCTTATTTTGGAAATGCATTAATTAAACATAAAAAGACAAAGAATCCTAAAAGGTAGGTTAATTAATAATTTCAATGGCATAACTTTGTAAATAAGTTGAAAACTAAGAGGTATTTTATTTTTGTACTTATTTTTAATAATATAGATAAATAACACTTACCAAATATCTAACACAAATGATATATGGTAAATTGGTAACTATTTATAAAATTAAGGAAATTGTATATAATCTCTCATCAATTCCTTTCTAGCAATCAAAATATTTATAAACTAGGTGATAATTCGCGCTTTGTGCGGGAAATACCTAAAATTTAAATGTTTGTAATATAAAATCGGTAATGTATTTTTAATTTACATTTTGGATTTTAAACGAGTATCTGAAACCGGTGGTACTCGACCAATACCCAAACCGAAATCTTGTAAGTGCCTATGGGTATATAGAATTCATTTATCCGAAAGATCCGAACCACATGCGTATTACTCAAACCCGATCTGAATATCCAAAGTCGCTGGCCTAGTTCCAACCCTTGCAATCCTGGTAAGGTCAGTTCTTTACAAAATGGCCGAGGAGCTCTCTCGGATTGACACATAAACATGCTCCATAATATTGTCATTTAACCAATGCTCAAGGATTAATATATAAGGGATCTTGAATAATTGAGAAGAGAGTAAATATTATGTACATAATTAAACTGGAATAAATACACATAAAAAATTTAATTGAAGCTTCCTAGTTCCTACTCATATGATTTTATTAACATTTTGTATATTTTCTGTAACAAAAAAAATTAAACAATTAATCAAAAAAATTTCATTGTGAGATTTTTAATAGTTTTAGTAATTTATAATTACTTTAATAGATTCATTGAAAATTTAAAAATTAAAATAATCTGGTCTTAGTACATTTCCAATGTAAATTTTGAAATCAACGTATTTATATATTTTATATAGCATATAGTTTAATTTAAATGATACTAATATATATATATATTGTTAATGTGAATATAAAATATCTTTTAATAGATATTCAGATTATATATATATGATTTTATGATCTTCGTATCTTTCGAAAAGAAAAATTAAAATAATTGTTCACAAAATTTTCATTGTAAGACTTTTAACAGTTTTAGTAATTTATAATTATTTTTAAAAGTTCAAAATATAACATATAAGAAAAAATCTAATTTTTATTATATTGTTAATGTGATTGTTTAAACTTTTATTAATATAAATTAAACAAAAAGGAATGAGGATAAAAATTATTATCAAATTTTTATTATTGAAAATCATTAATTGTAATATATATGTTTATCATATTAGGTAATTCTGCAGCTTTTATTTAAGGAAATAATAGATAATTATATTTATATATTACTAATCAATTTGATAATTAATTTAATAAAAAGTATAATATATAATTAGATGGACCAACCTATTTTCTAAGGATTAATCATCCTAGTGATGGCACGTGACTACACACCTAAAGGTTATCATTCTCCTCAATTAATATATAATGGGTTTTATACAAATTTTTAAAATAATAGTTCTTAGAACCAGTAAATGACTTTACAATTTTATATACGATTTTTAATATCCCTTATATTTTTTTTAAAATCCTTATATAATTTAAAATTATTTATAAAATTTATAATCTTATTAAAAAATAATATGTTCTTAAATATTATAGAATTACTTATGAAGATTTATAAAATAAATTATATAGATTTATAAAATTATTTATAAAATCTTTTATGAAGGCTTGCAAAATAATTTTATAAGATTTTTAAATCATTATAAAAGTCTAAAATCATTTATCCAATCATTCTATATATTAATTGAGAATGGCCTTCTTTCAAAAGTGACTCAAAACTTTGAGTCAAACACAAAAATGACTTATGCTTTTTTGAATCTTTGTTTTGCTTTATTCAACCTAGAAGTTCTAGTTATTCACGAAAATGCGATTTTTTTTCCCCGAAAATGATGATTTTATCTTATCATCCACATCTTCACTAAATATTTACAATATTGCCATTGACATCAATATCTCAACCACCATGAACAACCAAAATGAAGGCGTTAATGCCCTAAAGTTTTGATTTTTTCTAATCCTTTCTCACTTCCTATCCACACAAACCACATATCTTACACTTTCTCTCAAAATTCATCCAGAAAAATGAAGATTTTGATTACACAATTTGTAGGGTTCATAGAGGCATTGAAGCTCATGATTCTTGGTGTTTAACGAGTTGGTAGCTGTTGTGGTAAAATCATTGAGAAATATTTATATTACATTATTTCAATTTTCTACCCATCAAAATATTTTTTATAAAAGTTTTAAATTATTTTTAAGATATTCTCTATGAAGACTTCTTTGTAAGTCTTCTCTAACGGAGAGTTATAATTGGTAAAACTGAATATATGTTTTTTGTTTGTTCATAAGGGGGTTGTTGTAATTTCACTAGACTTTTAGGTTATTTTGCATTTGATTGAATTTGGGGGTACATTTTTGTATTCAAAATCAAGTTTTGAATCATTTTTGGTAAATCCTCCATTGAGAATTCAATTTAGTGACTTCTAGTGATGTGTAACTCATAAATGCAGTTTGAAATAAATCCTTATAATTTCATTAGTCAATAAATTTAAATTTTTATTTATTTTAATCAAATTTTAAAAGGCAATATTAGAACCAATTAATGTTAGTTGTCAAACAATTTATATAATCTTATGCATAATCATTTATAGTATCTAATGGTAGCAATTATGGAAATTTTATATGATACTTCATCATTTATTTTTCTTCATTAATAGTCTACTTATAAATTATATGAAGTATGTTGTTAAAAGTAGTTAATAGACTAATATACTAGCTTTATTTTTCTATTATAAACAGTCTTAAAAAGCTTTATTTTCCTATATAAGTCATAATATACATATATAAATCATATAATTTTAACGAAAACATATTATAATAACTATTAATGCATCATATAACGAGTTTATAAATTATTTATATTAGTTTAAAATCATCTATGATGATTAATATATATTTTGTAAAAAATCGAAAGTCATTGATATTGATTCATTTCTAATGGTTTAGAAATATATATGCTGGTTTATAATTATATAAATATTTGGTAATAACTTTAAAGGTTTTAAATCATTAATAGTGATTACTGTATCATTAATAACTATTTACAAATCAATATATATATATATATATATATATATATATAGATCTATAAAAAATGTTATAAAGTTTATAAAGCCATTTATGAAGGTAACATGTTTGTAAATTATTTGAAATTAACTATCAGTCATTGCTAAGTACTTAAAAATATTTTATCAAATTCTTAAATCATTTTAAGTTTATAAATTATTTATCATAGATAACTAATTATTTTCTTGAGTTATAAAACCATTTATTAGGATTTATTAAACTATTTATATGGATTTTAAAATTTCTGAGAATAATTCATAATTTTTTTAAATATTTTATAAATTAGTTATAATTGTACAGTTTCCTTTATAAGAGGTTGTAAAAATGTTATGAAATCAGAACTAAGCACAAAATATTATTTTGCTTCCCAAGTTCATCATTTTTAAAACTTTGTTGACAAATCTCAAAAACAATTTTTTTTTTTGATTATATCTAAAATAAAAATAACCACAAAAATTACATCAGTCATAAAATAATCCAAAGAATATTATGAAAAAACTGGAAAACATCACTATAAATTTAATATAATAAAGTAGAGGTTTTTTTCTCCCTAGGGGAAAAAACTATGTGGCACTCTCTTTTTAATCATTAAAATCCTTCCTCAACTTATATTTAATGCATTTTGGTGTTAATTGTGAAATACATTGGGTTTTTAAACTTTCCTCATACAGGACAAAGCGTTTATAAAGTGTTTTGAACCCAATCCGCATCCGATTTAAACTGGTAAACCCGGTGATCTAATATAAATCAAATTTGGGTTTTGTGAAAACCCAAAATTTAAAAACCTGCAAAAACTCACTAAAACTCGAAACCCGATATCGGTTGAACCAATATATAATTTTTACTTTTTATTTTTTTGTTATGTTTTCAATTAAAAAGTTAGTTTTTCAGTTTTATTGTTGTCTTTCTCTTCCTCTATACTATAATTTACGTTTGCAAGAAAGGTGAGAAAGCATGATCGTGCTTGACCCGCAAGCCCGTAAAACAGACTCAAGCACTATCAGACTTATTATTCCTCTACAATACAATTTATATTTGAAAGACACTACAAGAACACATGTAATTACCGACTGCATGTTGCGGCTGATTATGCAGTCGCAAAATATCGCGACAGAATCGACAGTATTACGACTGTTTTGTCATTAAAACATATTAGTCACAAATCAGTTGCTAATATCAGACTGAAAGAATCAGTCTCTAAACATTTGCTAACTAACAACTATTTTACGACTACATAATATGGTCTGCAAAAGTAGTGGCAAAATAGTCGATAAATAGCAATGTTCTGCGACCACATATTACCGACACAATGAGTAGTCGCAAAACATTCGCTAATTAACGAGTAATTTGTGACTACTTACTATATACCATAAATTCTAGAACATCTAAACCCTAAACTCCGAATTTAAACCTAGATATAAAATTATAAACTCTCATATTTTTAATGCTATAGTAACAAAATTAAAATTAAATTCTAAATTTATTAAATAATGATATAGTTAATCAAAATATAATCATTAAATATAAACTTCATATAGTCATATATACTATATATATTATATGATAACACTAAACTTTAAATATTAAATTAATCTTAAATTAGAAAATTATTTTTTCAATAATTGATCTCAATCTTAAATCATCCAATTACTATACTCTAAACCCCTAAACTCTAAACGTAAAACATATACTATAAACTCTTGAAATCAAACTTAATTAAATCATATATCTTAAAATAATAAATCGAATCTCCAATTCTAATGTTTTCAAACTTTAAATCCAAATTTTAAACTAAAACTCTATATATTAAATACAAATTTCAACGATAATATTCTAAATCTTAATCTCAGACCCTAAACCACATAGACTAAACCTATACAATATATATCAATTGAATTTTAAAATTTAGTTAATAAAATTGAAAATGTAATTTTAATCCTAAAGTTTAAATAAAAAATCATGTTATTATTTTAAAAAATTAAATACTTCCAGAAATAAACTTAAACCATTATATAAGAAACAAACTAAACACTTCATATTTGTCGACAACAAAACCACTTCATATTTGGATTTAAAAAAAAATCAATTAGTGATCTCTCACCTTGTTTTCTATTGGCTGAAACAAAAGTGGTGTGAATTGATAATATAAACTATTGATTACAATTAATCAAAAGAAATTTCCTTAGATAATTTTTTTAGTTTATTTTCACAAAATAGCTTTATAAGGAGGAAAATGACCAAACTAGAATTTATTGAAGGATAAATATGCATTTATAACATTTGTGTTAACTAATATAAGACTTAGAGTTTAGAGTTAAAGGATGGAGTTTTAGGAATGTGTTTAAATTTTTAAAATAAAAAATAAATATTAAAATTTTCAAAACTGATGCTATTTTAGTCATTTTATTTTTTGAAAGCTATTTTGTGAGAATTTTTTTTAAAATGGCTATTTGAGAGAACTGCCCATTAATCAATGGTTCAGATTTGTTTATATTGCGTTTCTTCAATCTCACATCTCTCCTCTCTCCATTTCATCACGAGAGATATCTCTCTCTCATATCACTTTTGTTCAATGTTAATATATGATTGGTTTAGTATGGTTAAGTGTAAACCGACATGTAATTCTTACTATATAAACCAATGTATGATCTTTGTAATCCCTTAATAGAGATAATAGAAAGTTTGTTACAGAGTTTTCTTCTTCGCTTCATCAACTCTAAGATGGTATCAGAGTCTTGAGGCTGCAACCTCAAGCGATCCGTTCTTCACCTTCTTTCTTTGACCTCCGATCAATCGATGAATCTCTCGATTGATTCTTTCTCTGATCCGATCTGATTGTTTCCATAAATTCTCGAAAAAATCTCTGACAATGGTGGTTATCGCAAGGAGTTAGACGCGTCATGGTAGTAGACAGGTTTCGTTGTCAGCTCTCTGAGTTCCTATTCCGGAAAACTCAGAAAACTCAGCTCCGGCGTCGCCTACACCTCAGATTGCTGTAGAACTTTCTCCCAATAGCATTCATTCACCGTTATTCCTAACTAGTGGCGATCGTCCAGGTCTTTCTATAATCTCAGAAGTCTTAGATGGTATGAATTATGATAACTGGAGTATTGCTATGAAGATGGCTTTAGATGCTAAAAACAAACTTGCGTTTATCAAAGGATCTATTGCTCGACCCATTGAATCACATCTTTATCACCGTATCTGGTCTAGATGTAACTCGATGGTCAAGTCTTGGATTCTAAATACAGTATCTAAGCAGATTTACAAGAGTATTCTTCGTTTCAATGATGTTGTAGAGATCTGGAATGATTTGGAAACTTAAACCATTATATAAGAAACAAACTAAACACTTCATATTTAACACTTCATATTTATCGACAACAAAACCACTTCATATTTGCATTTAATATAAATCACTGATTACAATTAATCAAGAGAAATTTCCTTAGATAACTTTTTTTAATTTATTTTCACAAAAATAGTCTCATAAGGAGGAAAATTACCAAACTAGATTTTATTGAAGGGTAAATATGTTTTTATAAACCTTGGGTTAACTAATATAAGATTTAGGGTTTAGAGTTAAGGGGTGGAGTTTTAGGAATGTATTTAAATTTTTAAAATAAAAATTAAATATTACAATTTTCAAAAACTGATGCTATTTTAGTCATTTTATTTTTTGAGAGCTATTTTTGTGACAAAAATTTTAAAATGGTTATTTGAGAGAATTGACTATTATCAAAGGTTCAGATTTGTTTATATTGCGTTTCTTCAATCTCACATCTCTCTCCTCTCTCCATTTCATCACGAGATATATCTCTCTCTCATATCACTTTTGTTCAATGTTTATTAGAATATATGATTGGTTTAGTATGGTTAAGTGTAAACCGACGTGTAATTCTTACTATATAAACCAATGTATGATATTTGTAATCCTTTAACAGAAATAATAGAAAGTTTGTTACAGAGTTTTCTTCTTCGTTTCATCAATTCTAAGATGGTATCAGAGTCTTGAGGCTGCAACCCCAAGCGGTCCGTTCTTCACCTTCTTTCTTTGACCTCCGATCAATCGATGAATCTCTCGATTGATTCTTTCTCTGATCTGATCTGACAATTTCCATAAATTCTCGAAAAAAATCTCTGTTAATGGTGGTTATCGCAAGGAGGTCGACGCGTCGTGGTAGTAGACAGGTTTCGTCGTCAGCTCGCCGAGTTCCTATTCCGGAAAACTAAAAAAACTCAGCTCCGGCGTCGCCTACACCTCCGATCGCTGTAGAAATTTCTCCCGATATCGTTCATTCACCGTTATTCCTCACTAGTGGCGATCATCCAGGTCTTTCTATCATATCAAAAGTCTTAGATGGTACGAATTATGGTAGCTGGAGTATTGCTATGAAGTTTTCTTTAGATGCTAAAAACAAACTTGTGTTTATCGATGGATCTATTGCTTGGCCTATTGAATCGCATCCTTATCACCGTATCTGGTCTAGATGTAACTCGATGGTCAAGTCTTGGATTATAAATACAGTATCTAAGCAGATTTACAAGAGTATTCTTCGTTTCAATGATGCTGTAGAGATCTGGAAAGATTTGGAAACTCGATTCCATATCACCAATCTTCCTAGATCATATCAATTGTCTCAACAAATATGGTCTATTCAGCAAGGATTGATGGACTTGACGACCTATTACACCACTCTGAAGACGCTTTGGGACGAGCTAGATGGTGCTAATTGTTTTGATACTTGTCGTCATTGTGATTGTTCCAAAGCTACGGAAACAAAAGCAGATCATGCTAAGATCATCAAATTTTTATCTGGATTGAATGAGTCTTATTCTATGATCAGGAGCCAAATCATCATGAAGAAGAATATTACTGAGCTCTCTGAAATCTACAATTTACTGGATCAAGATTTTAACCAGAGGAGCATTATTCCAGTGATGAATACTACTGATTTCCAAGTGTCTGCTCCTGCTCCGTCTGTGGCTCAGTCCTTACCCTTGTCAATGCTGTTCCAGCTAAACAGAGTAGACTTGTTTGTGCTCATTGTGGCTACAATGGGCATACCATTGACACTTGCTATAAGATCTATGGATATCCTGTTGGATTTACACACAAAGGCAAACAACATTCTGATAAAAACTTTTCTGCTCCGAAGTATCACAATGCTAAACCAGTTGTTTCTTAAGTGGGTTT
This sequence comes from Raphanus raphanistrum x Raphanus sativus, assembly GCA_019705995.1. Classification (NCBI taxonomy): domain Eukaryota; kingdom Viridiplantae; phylum Streptophyta; class Magnoliopsida; order Brassicales; family Brassicaceae; genus Raphanus; species Raphanus raphanistrum x Raphanus sativus. The sequence continues at coordinate 57,842,095 of CM034035.1, read as the reverse complement.
TGTCGACTCAGTCTCTCAGGTTGTCAACAATCTCACTAAGGATCAGATTGAATGAGTCATTGCTTATTTCAATTCTCATCTCAATCAACAAACGATCCAAGCAAATTGTGTTGCTTCTAAATCTGGCGGCATGATCACAGCACTTCCTGGTATGGCACTCTCATCATCACCAGCAATGCTCTGTGTTCAGAAAATTGGATCATAGACAGTGGTACTACGCATCATGTTGCTCATGATAGGAATTTTTCATTGATCTTATTGATTCTATCAGCACTTCTGTTACTCTTCCAACTGGACTTGGTATTAAGATTGCAGGAATTGGCAGTATAAGACTTCACGACTCTCTGATCTTGAGAAATGACTTGTATCTACCGGATTTCTGTTTAAATCTTTTGAGTGTGAGCAAACTCACCAAGGACTTGGGTTACAGAGTTATATTTGATCCAGCTGCTTGTTTTATACAGGATCCTACCAAGGGATTGATGATTGGGAAGGGTGAGCAGATCAGTAATCTCTACGTTCTGGATGCATGGGACTTAGTTGGTTCTACAATCCTTCAACAGCAATATGATTCTTGCTCTAATGTTGTTGTTGATGTAAGCTTGTGGCACAACAGATTAGGTCATCCATATATGTCTAAAACAGATTCGATTATTGACATTCTTGGCTTTAAACAAATCAATAAAGAACCTTTTCACTTTGATATATGTCCTCTTGCAAAACAGAAGCGATTACCCTACAATCCAAAGAGCAATATGAATAACAATGTTTTTGATATTCTTCACATCGACACATGGGTTCTTTCTCTGTGCCTACATCGGAAGGTTATAAGTATTTTTTGACCATTGTTGACGATCACACTCACGTTACCCGGATATATCATCTGCGTACAAAGAATAAAGTTTTGACAGTATTTCCAGAGTTTATTCAAATGATTGAGACGCAACATAAGAGTGTAGTCAAGGCTGTAAGATCAGACAATGCACATGAATTGAGTCTCATAACGTCTTCACCACTTGCCAGAAATCATCTCCTGTGATGGCATTCACGTAGTGTCTCATAACGTCTTCCTCTCTCCCTTTAATTAAGGCTTCATGCCTCCTAATAGCCTCTCATGTTTAAGTCACCTGTGTCTCAAACTTCTTCACATGAGTGGTAAGGTGTCAAACTTTGCATTCAGGCTGTTGTAGGCAGCATCTATCTTTCCATTGAAATCCACCGTAAGCTTCTGTTGACCCTCTAGAACTGAATCAAGCATTGCTTCAATTTTGCTTTCCTGAGTAGATGGTGGTGGATTATGATAGAGAGTTGTAAGACTCTTGTTGTTGTTGTAGTTGTTGTTGCTTAAGGGTTTCTGATATTGTGAATTCTGGTTGTAGTTGCTCCTCTGAATGTTACCATAGACGTTTATGTTTTCACTTTGGTTTCCGGACCTCTGAAATCCATTTTCTTCGACGTAATTCACATCTTCTTCTGCACATCTTTCCTCATCAGTCTCTACAGCTTCTACATCTTCTACAAAGCTAACTTGCTTCTTGAGAAGCTTGTTAACACTATCCAGTTTGGCCCTTACCTCGTCCATCTGCTCCTTTCCAATGGCATTGGCCGATTTTCTCCTCTTGCAATCAGTGTCTTCGTGTTGTTGCTAGATGTCAAGTTCTCTATAAGTTTCACAGCCTATTCTGGATTCCTGGTGTTGAAATTCCCTTCACTAGCTGTGTCTAGAGCTGTCTGATAAGTCAGATCTAAACCTTTGAAGAAAGTGCTGAGCAGCTGCACTTGGTTGAATCCATGGTGTGGACAATCTTTCTGATAAAATTTGAAACGAACCCAACAATGTCTGAAATGATATGTAGGCTCGTGCGTGAATGTAGCAATCTTGCTTCTCAAATCCTCTGCGCGCACCTCATCAAAGAAATTACGCATGAATACATTTTTGATGTCTACCCGTGATATAAGAGATCCTGGTGGTAACTGCTTAAGCCATTGCAAAGCTTCTCCAGCAAGAGAGTACTTGAAGAGCTTGCAAAGTAGGTAATCAGAAGGGACTCCATTGGCTTGAATAGCAGAAATAAGATTAGGGGTGGGCGTTCGGGTACCCATTCGGGTTTCGGTTCAGGTCTATTCGGGTTTCAAATTTTCGGGGTCAAAGATTTCAGCCCTATTCGGGTATTTCTAAATTTCGGTTTGGGTTCAGTTTGAATCCTTGCGGGTTCGGTTCGGGTTCGGATAATCCATTTAAATTATTTTTAAATTTTTAAAATTCATTATATACTTTAAACTTCACAAAATATATAAACAAAATAATATATTACATATAAATTTGAATAACATGTGTCAAAATACCAAAATTTGACATATAAATTGGTTTGATTTGAATATTTGGATAGAAGATCAATAAATATTTTATGTATTTTTGTTTTGAGAATACTTTAAATATTCAGACATATACTTTTGACTATTTGTATATATTTTCAAGTATTTTGGATAATTTAAAAGTATTATATATATTTTAGATGCTTTTTAATATACGTTAAATCTAAAACTAGTTTAAATATATAGGCATATTAATCTAGTTTGGATACATTCGGGTACCCGAAATATTTTGGTTCGGATCGGGTTCGGTTTTGGTTCTTTAAATACCAAAAAGTTGAACCCATTAGGATATTTAATTTTGGTTCGGATTTGGTACTACTTTTTTGGATCGGATTCGGTTCGGTTCTTCGGATTCGTTTTTTTTGCCCAGCCCTTAATAAGATCCTCGTACCTTTCTAGATCGTCCATAGGATGCTCATGGGATGACCCACTTTAGGGTGTCTGTCCCACAAGTGTGTAGTACTGAGGTTTCACCTTGAAATCAGCCCTCTGTATGTCTGGAGGACGAATGGCAGAGCTGTTGGCGTAGAATGATCTGGACGGTTGTAGTCAGCAAATGATCTGTTCTGAATGGCTTCTTCTGCAGCAGCTGCAGCAGCCTCAGCTTCTGGATTAGGGGTTGCAGTCCCCTGATTATCTATTCTCTGATCTACTGCATTACGTAGGTTACCATTATCGTCTCGCATAAGTATCAAATTCGCGACCATGTTATGTGGCTCAGTATCGATCGATGTGTGGTATGAGGTATCGATCGATGTCGGATGAATGATTTTCGTTGACGAATACTGAAAAGTATCGGTCGATGTAGATGGATGAGTTTCGGTCGATGTCTGGTGAATGAGATTGGTTGATGTTGGTGAGCTAGTATTGGTCGACGGTATCTGAAACTCGGTAGACGGTTGTTGATCTAAATCGGTCGATGCACTAGTAGTGGTATCGATCGATGTAGAACGACTCTGTTTGCGGATTGAGCGTTCCAAGGCAGCATGATCAATAGACAGCAGTTGTTTGTTCTTGTTGCTTCTAGTTATGCTGGGCATGTACCTGAAAAGCCAAGAAAATAAAAAAATTATCAGTTTAATTAGTAAAGAAAAACCTAGACTTAAATAAAATCTAGTGGCGATCAAAGCTCCCCGGCAACTGCGCCAAATTTGATACATGCTCAAATTACCCTAGAGCTATTTTACTCTCATCAAAAGAGGTCAAGTTGTAGTACTTAGAGTTCGAATCCACATGAAGCTGGAGCACACACTAGATCTTATTATAACTAAGATAGGTTGAAGATTTCAAAGACAATAAATTGCAAATAAACTTAAAGAGGTGAACAAGACAATTGCTCAATTGATTGATTTGGGGTTTAACAATTATGATGAAGGCGTTAAACTTAGGGTTTCTATTCAGGTTATCATGATTATAATGATATGAATGCTTATATGAGATATTTGCATGATATTAAAGAACCCAACAGTAACAATAACCGAACTACTTTCATTTTCTGGGTTATCTATTACTAGATCAAATGATTCACTACACGCGCATATCATAATCAGGAAAGCATCGATCGATGTTCTGTCGGACGTATCGATCGACATAGCTTTGCGTCGAATCAATCGATGTGCTTCTAGTAAACTTTATGCACGGGTTGATAATAATTCACTAGGAGTTTGCTAAATCAACTTTTGTTTGTTTCTAGCAAGTCCTAGCTCAGAGTAGATATATCAGAGGATGAATTCTACAAATCAAGTATAGGTTAGCTAAACCTAGACAAGCATTAAGAACAATCTTCAAAGATGAATATCACAACTCAAGTATTCATATTTGGGGCTAATGTCTCAAAACCTATTTGAACCCTAAATGTAACAAGGTGTTTACTCAGACATAGCTAAACAAAACATCATAACATTTAATAAAACTGCATAAAATAGATAGATGAATAGAAAGTAGTGGAGTTCAAGAAAGTTCTCAATAGTAACTATCTTTCTCACGACTTTGTAAGAAATCCTCTCAACTCACAAAACGGCTTTCTAAAAATTCTATGTATCTCTGCCTCAAATCACTTAGCTAAGATATAAAATATTAGGTTAAAACTCGTCATGAGCATTTTGGTAATTAGATGGAGTCTTGGGCTTCAAGTCGGTTATAACCAAACTGGGCTTCTGCGTGCTCTCCATCGATCGATGTCACAGAGTGTGCATCGATCTATATGTCTCTCTTCGTGTCGACCTCAAATGGTGTCGATATGGTCATTTCATGTAAAATCTCTAAAGTGCTCTAAAATACTCCAAAATTGTCATCTTCTCTCAATTGCTCATAAACTTGTAAATATACTATCTAAACTCCAAAACATATTAAATCTATCCTAAAACCCCTATATACCATGGCTAAAATCGGGTTAAATCCATGATAGAGCCAACAAAGTTAGACCGATGATGATTTTTTTAGTTAACCTGATCAGAAAGAAAAAAATCAATGTTATTAATTTAGAATCATTTTTATTTTTTGTCCCTGCAACTACCTGGTATCTATACTATTAAAGCAAAATCTCTAATAGAATTTTACCTTAATTTTTTTTGATAATTACAATCCATGTCATTTCTATATTTATTGTTTAATCAATATTTTGTTTCCTGTCGCCTAATTAAATTTTGGCCCACTCAATTAACTTCGCAGATTTTGTTCCTAATTAATAGGTAAGTTATAATTAATTGGTTAATCACTTAGCTGCATCTGTTTAATTCATTGGTCACAATTGGCGTTTACATATCTAAAACATTAGTGCTTTGATCGTTTGTTTTTTTAATATTTTATGAAAATAATTTATGTTTCCATCTTTTTTTTTGTAAGACATTATGAATAAAAATTTCATGGGTAAGAACAAACTGCTTTAATTCGCCTAATTTATTTTTGTGTAATATCATTTATATGAACATATGATATACCATAAATTATAAAATATTATGGATTAACTATATATGATATATATTTAACATAAAAGATTTTTTTAAAACTAAACCTTTTAAACAAATTCAAATTTAAAGTACTAAAACTTATTTTTAAATTATGTGTATGTTGTATAATATATGTAAGAGCATAATATAACTGTATATGTATGTTTCATTTTGTGTTAAAATTACCTTTTACATGTGTAGACAATGTTTATGTGAATTTTTTTTTAAAAAATAATAGGTTACCTTATTCACAAAATTATTTCTCATCAGAATATTCTCTCTTCAAAGCTCAAATTTCCATATCTTTTCAGATTTATAAGTAAAATAAATTATATGCACAAATTAAATATAAATAACGGACAAAAAGTTTAAATAGGAGAAATTTTTTTAAAAAAAAATATTGTACGATAAGACATCAAAAGATAAAAAAAAATCAACTATAGATGCAAAGCTCAAATATTTAAATTCAAATGTTAACTATAGTGACATTTTATGAAACATAAGTTTTATATTCGAAAAGTTATTCCTCGCTTTTATACCGCGGATCAAATTCTAGTATTATTAATAACTAGATTTTGACCCGTGCTTTCAAAGCGCGGGGTTGTGTATTTTTCAAATATATTTTGAACATATTATATTTATATCATTTTTAGTAAATATTTTATGTTATATGTGTAGTAGTTGGTTTATTTAATGAGAATAATAAGTATTAATATATAAATGTAATAATATATAATCTGATTGTAATTATAATATATATATATAGAACTATACACATCAATATATTTTTACTATTTATCATTGAGAAGTTTTGAAAGTATTGTTAAAATTTTAATTTGTATTATATATATATATATATATATATATATATATATATATATATATATATATATGTGTGTGTGTGTGTGTGTGTGTGTACATAAAACTAATAAACTAATATACGACTATAATTTTATAAATTTGTTATAATTAATAACTATATATGTAATTTTTAAAATTACAGATATAAAATATGTTTTTGTATAGTTTTGTAGTTCTAGTTTTTTTTTCTTGAGTGACCATTATGTATTTTTTTGGGTTGTAGTAGCTGATTTGTGTTAGTTTTGTTAATTTATTTTTAAAGTGTAATAGGAAATCATATTCTCAGATTTGTTTAATGGGATATTGAAATTAATTTTCAATTTTATTTGTTCTAGTGAATATCAAGGCCTGTTTACATATTTAACTGGGCTTACAACAATGACCCAAAATTTTTATAATATTTTTCTTCTGTTTAATTAAAAAGACAAAAATTGTATGGTCCCTATTATTACAAAATGTCGGATAATGCAAAAAATAAAATGAAAAATTCTGCCGACACTTTTGTTTTCTCAGACAGAAAAATCAGATTAGGAAAGTGTCGACTGGATCTTTAACATAAATCCTGGCGATTGTTGAAGAGAAAAAAAGAAAAAGTAACAAAAATAGCAATCCTTCTTCTTCCTCTTCTTCGCTCCTCCGCTCAGACGGAGGAACTTTTACCATCATGTTTTTAAAGGAACTTTTACCCATTATTAATGGTTTAATGGTAATTTTGTGCATCAACCTACGATCTCTTTTTTTTTTCGAGCAACCTACAATCTCTTTTATTTATTAATTAATGCGTAAATATACAGCTAAAAGAGTTGCTAAAATAATGGTACAAGTGCAACTAAAAGAAAACACACGATTCCTAGTAAATGTAACTGTCGTTTGTCATATTTTTTCAACTTAGTTTATTTGCTAATAAATCTAAATGTCTAAATAATGCATAACTAATTATACAACTACATACAAAAAATACACGACTTCTCATACATTTTACTTTCGTTTATAATATTTTTTCATTCCAATTCAAATATTAAAAATGCGATGTCGTGTGTTGTACCCATCTATATGAAACTCAAACATGTGGAATTCAATAAGATGACTATCAAATTGTCGTCAAAAAAAAAAAAGACTATCAAATCAACGTTGAGTGTATCACCGTAGAATAGGACCTAAGACAATTCAAAATTATAATTAAGCGACAAGAGCACATAATGTGAAATAAAAAATTATAGTTTATAGGTCGTAACTTCAATATTATTATTTATTGTATAACATCTATTATAGTATTTAGCAAAAAAACACCTATTATAGTAATTGGAGATCTTTATATTGAAGTATATATATTCATTATGTATTTATACAGACTATAATAAATATCGAAACAATAATTTGATCTTTAAGTAAATCTATGTTAGTTTTATCAGGCGTTTATACTGTAAAATAATATGTTAAATTTATAATATTTATATTAGAACAAATAGTTTTATTTATTTTAAAATATGATCGGCATTGTAGGCTTTAACTAAATCTAACATTGTTGTATTAATAAACTAGGATCGGCCCGCCTTACAGATGGAATATACTTTACTTGTAATCTAAGTTATTTTTCTGTATACTTTTATGGTTTTTATTTTAGATTTGTATTTGTAAGAGATGTGTATGATGCATTATAAAAAAGTCATATTACATCATACAAATAGTATAAGAAAAAAAATGATAACAATTTTAGACACTTATCAATAAAAGATACAAAATATTTGTTTTGACATCAATTATTGTAATTGGTGTTGTTATATAACTTATCTTGGTCTATATTAATATTTATTAAGCAAGTGAAGATCAATTAAAACATATATTGTATTTTCATATACGTGTAAAAATATTCAGTTTACTCTAAATTAAAAAATAATACCAAAATTCATAAATATCTGGATAGAGTTGAAAATTTTAACCCCGAGACACGAATAGATCCGAAATGAATCTGAGACTCAAATCGAGCCCAAATGAATATCCAAAAAACGCTCAAACATATATATGTTTTATGGTAGTTATTTCTAAGTTTCTAAAAGTCCCATGCAAGTTACGTTTAGATCTTTAACAAAAAAATTTACGTTTAGAATATTGGTATAGTTGCTTTGTCAAAAAAAACAAATACTGGTATAAATAACGGGATAAATTTTATTTGTAATCTACAAACGTTTCATGAGTATGTTTTAGATTTGTATTTGTAAGAGATATGTATGATACATTAAAAGAATCATATTACATCATACAAATAGTATAAGAAAAAACAAATGATATCAATTTGAGACACTTATCAATACAAAATATTTGTTTTGACATCAATTATTGTAATTGGTGTTGTTATATAACTTATCTTCGTCTATATTAATCTTTATTAAGCAAGTGAAGATAAAAAACATATATTATATTTTCATATACGTGTAAAAATATTCAATTTACTCTAAACTAAAAATTATACCAAAATTTATAAATATCCGAATAGAGTTGAAATTTTTAATCCCGAGACACAAATAGATCCGAAATAAATCTGAAACTCAAACCGAGTCCAAATGAATACCCAAATGTACAAACTTATTTATATATAAATTTGATGGTAGTTATTTCTGAGTTTCTAAAAGTCCCATGCAAGTTACGTTTACAGCTTTAACAAAAAAAAAGTTACATTTAGAATATTGGTATAGTTGCTTTGTCAAAAAAAAAAACAAATACTGGTATAAAAAACGGGATAGATTTTATTTGTAATCTACAAACGTTTCATGTGTACGTTTGTAACTTATCCTTGCACTCGGGTGGCTTAGACCGTATAATGATGTCTTCTAGATTTTATATTTCTTTACCAGGATCGGTCCGCATTACGCCAGATTATGATTTATATGTGATACGTATAACTATATAATAAAGTTTATGGTCTTAAAAAATGTTAGGGTGTGAAGGGATTAGGTATGCTAAAATTAATTATATTTGATTTCGATGGTTGTGTCTATATTAATAGATTACATCATATAATATACTATATTGGACGGTTGACGTGTAGGTGGTGTTCTACCATGTTGTATGTTTTTGATAATTTTGAATCCATAATTAGTTGGTTAGTGTGCTATATTTTGGGTTCTTAAGAATGGACTTGTAGTTCTCAAGATCATCATTTCCATAAATAGATTGGGCTCACCCAGGGGCGGACGTAGGTGAAGAGATATGGGGTCACGTGCCACCGTATCTTTTTTATTTTCCTTTCATAATCTATTCAATTCAGGCAATACTCCTCAAATCCTACAAGTAAACTAGGATAAGATCCGCGTCTTGCACGGAATGAAGTTGATATTTTTTATGTTTTGGAGAATGAAATAATAGTTCGATTTTATTTGAATTAGGGGTGTTCAATCCGAATAAAGGGTTGGTTTCGGTTCGGTTTGGTTTTTTCGGTATTTCGGTTTGTAAAATATAACTAATATTCTAAATCCATATTTACTTCGACTCGATTTAGTTTATAAACCGTCGGTTTGCATTTTATTCGGTTTATACCAAAAAACAAAAAGATTTAGTTTGAGATCATATTATATATTATACGAATTTTGGAGTTATGTTGTCAAAAAGTCATTTATTAAACAATATTATATATTTAATAAAAGAATAAAAAACAAAAAAATGTTTCTATCATCTAATAAAATAATCAAATCTAAAATTAATATCAAAGCTCTAAATTTAAAAAAAAAAAAACAAAACATAAGTATGAAAGAAAAGTTTTATTATTCTTTCATATTTAGTTATCATCAAATTAATATGTCTTCGATTGAACACAACTCTGTTTGTTTAAAGATAAAAAAAAGTTGTAAAGAATTTCAACTAATTGTTATCCATCAAATTTATAATATTTATTTCAATTTAGTTATTCTTAAAATAAAGCAAAAAAATCAAAAAGAAAGACTAAGAAATAAGAAATCTCAGTTGTAATAAATTATTACTTAATTATAGTTTAAGTGATTTAAGTGATTTAATATATATGGGATATGTTGAGTTGAACATTTTTAATTATAATTGTGGACCGAAATCTATTTTGAATTTATGATGAGCCTCATTGATTTGGGCTTAAATTTTTTATCAACATGTTTATATCTATAAAAACTGTAATATGGTCAATAAGTCATTTTTATTCCAAAACAGGTTCTACAACTTTTTTAATATTTAATTTTCACATCATTGAGAACCATTTTAATGATTTTAGAACCAGCACCTTATTATTTCTAAAATCAAATTACTTTGACTTTAGCCTTCCACATAGTTTTGAAAAGTTTCACATGGACGATTAAATTGATGCAACCAATCTTGTTGCTTTAAATCGTTAGTATTTATATATATATATATATATATAAATTCATAGTAATACAATTTTATGATCAGTTATATATTATTATAACAAAAAAAATTAAGCTATTGATCACAAAATTTTCAAAGTGAGTCTTCAAATTTCTATTAATTTATAGATGTTTTGAAAATTCAAAATATAACACATAAGAAAAATAAAAATGTTTTTACTCTATAGTTACTGTGATTATTTAATATCTTTTAATAATTTAAAATTAAACAAAAAGAACTAAGATAAAAAAATTGTTATCAAATATTTATTATTCATAATCATTAATTTTCCTATATACGTTAATTATATTAGGTAATTTCGTAGCTTTTATTTAAGGAAGGTTATTTAATTTGAATATTTATTTAATAAAAATTAATATTAACACAATTTTATGATCATTTGTATCTTATTACAACAAAACAAATTAAGCTATTGATCACAAATTTTTCAAAGTGGAATCTTCAAACTAATAGTTTATAGACGTTTTCAAAAATTCAAAATATAACATATAAGAAAAATTAAATATTTTTATTATATAGTTAATGTGATTGTTTAATATCTTTAATAATATAAAATAAAATATAAAAGAACTAAGATACAATTTTTTTTATCAAATATTTGTTATTCATAATAATTAATTTTCATATATACATTAATCATATTAGGTAATTTCGTAACTCTTATTTATGGAAAGTGCGAGATTTTTTTTGTACATTATTTATCAATTTGATAGTTAGTTTAATAAAAAGTGTAATATAAGTTAAGATGGACCAACATATTTTTCTAAGAATAATATATTTTATATAGTTATTTATTAAATGAGATTTCATAATCATATAGTTCTATGATCAACACTTGTATAATAAGTTTATAATTTATAAGTGTTCTTGAAAATTCATTGAATGTTTTAATATTAAAATATTTATGTAATCTTATATGGTATATATTTTAATCTATATATATATATATTTGTTTTATTATTAAATGATATTTTTTACTCATATGATTTTAAAATCATGTGTATCTTTTTATAACAAAAATGTTAAACCATTGATCATTAATTTTAACATATTCATTTTAATATTTTTAGTCATTTATTGTCATTTTTTAAATTCAATATATAACATATACGAAAAAATCTAAATTTAAATTTTGTAGCTAATTTGATTGATTAATTTATTTTAATAATATAAAATTAAAAAAAAATGATGGAGGATATATAATTTGTTATCGAATCTTTATTATTAGAATCATTAATTGTCATATATATATTAGTCATTTATAGTAATTTCGTATGTTTTATTTAAGGAAAGAAAAGAAATAAATCAAATTAGACTATTCATTTTTTTAATTTCAATGTAACCATGATATGTAGAATTAATTAACATCCTAATTGAGTGATACATGGACATTGGACTTTTTCTAAATACTACAAAAATAAGGAATTAATTTTTGAAATGTTTATTCTTTAATATATAGGGGATGTGATGAAAAATTATATGCCCACGTCTAAATGGACCCCTACGTCCACCACTGGGCTCACCAGGATTGTACTTCATTACCGTTTATGTTATGATGAATATGATATCGAAGAGCTGAATAAACAGTGGAAGTGTAAATCTAATCAATACTATTAAACTAGGATATAACTTGCGCCTTGCGCAGGGTGAAAATGTTCAATAAAATAATTAGGGAACATTTAAAAAAAAAAAAAATTAGGGAACATTACATATTCTATATGTGAAAATTGTCAAAATGGTATGAGTAATAATATATAGGAGTTAACATTATTAATAAAATAATATACCTTAGACTTTAAAGTATATGTTCCGGTCTTGTGCTAAAATAGTTGATTGTCACTGCATCTCTTTGAAAAAATAATGGTCTACTTATATACCGAAGCCATATCAAATAGTAATGAGTGTATGCGATTATAAACATAAATACACGTGTCATACACAGTCATAATTTTGGTGAGCAACACAGCTATCCAACAAATTCTAATTAATATATTTGTCCAATTTCCATTATTGACGACCAAAATTTTAGCAAGTTTTTTTTTGACGGCAAACGGCTATTCTATTACTCAAACAAATTTTAGCAAGTTTATATTTATTGTAGATCATCTTTTCATAGTTTAGGAAATGCATAAATATCATGGTCAAGATTGATAAAATTATCCTCGAAATTATAGATATTTGGCTCAAATAATATCAATCACCCCCAAATCACTATAAATTTGGCTTCTAATTTTATATGCTTCCCATATTCCAAAACATGCAATAATGTTGTATGTGGTTCCTATTTTCGAAATTCGAAATGTTGAAAAAAAGCACACATATATATAAAAAAATGTATAATTAAAAGAATGTATAAGTAGATGTATACATATATGCATTTTTTAGATATTTCATAATTCATATCTTGACCAAAATTTTAGCAAGTTTATATTTATTGTAGATCATCTTTTCATAATTTAGGAAATGCATAAATATCATGGTCAAAATTGATAAAATTATCCTCGAAATTATAGATATTTTGCTTAAATAATATCTATCACCCCCAAATCACTATAAACTAGGTGTTTTACCCGCACTTGCGGGTTTAAAAAATTTCAAAAATTTATAAATACTAAATATCATTAGAATAAATCTTCAAAACCCATTAGCATAAACTATTTTCATGCTTTTGAATTGTTAAATACATATTATTCTTTATATAAGATAAAGTGCTTTATTTTAATATAATATCTTCATTACATAAAAAACGTGAAAACATTCATATATATACATAAAACTATATACAGATATTTATATATATTTAAAAATATTATGATGCAAATTATTAATGAAATTCTTTTTTTTTAATTTATGGATAATTATATACTATTAACTAATCTAATTATTTATTAAGGGTAATAAATATTTTAAATGCTCTAATTTTTATCATGATAGCAAAAAATTACTTTGTAAATAATATTATAAAATTTTTTGAATTCTTTGCCAAATTTTCAAAATTATAACAATGAGTAATTTTTATTGTCCTAAAATGTTTATCTTACAAGAGATGATTTATATTATGTTATGTGAGATGTATATATATATAGAGTCGGGTCAATATTACTAAACAAAATATAATATAAACATATAGATGATATTTTAATATTACTAAAGTAAATATAATATAAATTTAAATATGATACTATCGTTATAATATTTTTAGTTATTCTCAAGATAATGGTACAGTTAAATCACTAAAATTATTTACTAAGACTATAATTAAACATAAACTATGTTTAAATCTAAAATTATGGAAAATATATTAAATCAGGAAAACTAAAATAATATATATACTTACATAGAGTTGGTAATAGAGTCGGTTTAAATAATAAAATAGATTCTGCATCGTAGATAAGTTTCCTTGTGTTAGCACTTATATATTATTATTATGATAAGTAGAGTTAACTATTATATTTTACAGTTAATCACTTACGGATAATGAAATAATGAACCAACAATATAAAATTTGGATGCACCAAATATACATCTCTTGTATCAATTAATATTTAGTATCAATCTGAAACATATACCAAAAATGAGCCTTTAATCAGAAAACACCAAAATGAAAATCAACCAATATGTATCCAAAAGTTAATTAATCATAAATAAGATGATTTAATATTGTGATTGTCTTAAATCACATGTTTAATTAAAATATAAAATAATTAAAATTATTAATTATATTTATTAAGCATATGATAAATAAGCAAAATTACCTAAACTATTGGAAAATATGATAAATAAGCAAAATTACTTAAAATTTTACTTTAAAACATCAAAATAAGAATCAACCAGCATATATCAAAAATAATTATAAATAAGATGATATATACTAAATAAGATGTTATAATATTGTGATTATCTTAAATCACATGTTTAATTAAAATTATTAAAAATAAGTAAAACTATTAATTATAATAAATTAAGCATATAATAAATAAATAAAATTACCTAAAACTATGGAAAACATGACAAATAATCAAAATTAACTAAAATCATGGAATACATGACAACTAAGCAAATTTACCACATGTGTAATTAAAATATAAAATAAGTAAAATTATTAATTATATTTATTAAGCATATGATAAATAAGCAAAATTAACTAAACTATTGGAAAATATGACAAATAAGTAAAATTACTTAAAATTTTACTTAAAAACATTAAAATAAGAATCAACCAGCAGATATCAAAAATAATTATAAATAAGATGATATATACTAAATAAAATGTTATAATATTGTGATTATCTTAAATCACATGTTTAATTAAAATTATTAAAAATAAGCAAAACTATTAATTATAACAAATTAAGCATATAATAAATAAATAAAATTACCTAAAACTATGGAAAACATGACAAATAAGCAAAATTAGCTAAAATCATGGAAAGCATGACACATAAGGAAATTTACTTCATAAATAATAGTATAGATTTGGTACCTAATTTTAATGCTTCCCATATTCCAAAACATGCAATAATGTTGTATGTGGTTCCTATTTTCGAAATTCGAAATGTTGAAAAAAAGAGCACACATATATAAAAGAATGTATAGTTAAAAGAATATATAAAAGAATGTATAAGTATATGTATACATATATGCATTTTTTACATATTTCATATTGCAAGTAAGCATACATATATATATATATATATACTAGGTGTTTTCCTACACAATGTGCAGTAAAAAAAATTAAAATATTTTTTAACAGATAAATATAAATTATATTTAATTTTTATTAATATTATAAATTTTATTTTTCTTATCAATCTTATATTATAAATTTGATCTAACTGAACGTTAAAATTAAGATAAAAACAATTTTGTTTATTTTGAATTATATTTAAGAATGTGCATATATATATTTAAAATTATAATCTTATGTAGATTTTTCTATCTATTTATTTTAACTAAATATATTAAATAAATATGTAAAATTGCATAATTGTCAAAAATTAAAATTAAAAAATATTTATAAAATCTGTAGATATATATATATATATATATATATATATATATATAAGAAACTAATAATTTTACGATTTAATTTGATTTTATGATTTAATTTTTATAATTTTCTAAAAATATGTATATATCTTTGAAATATTTTTAATTTAAATGATATTTCGAAATTTAAAATACCATAATTGAATATATTTATTTTAATGATGATTTATGAGTTATTACCATATTTTTAAAAAGTCCAAAAATATAAATCTACAATAAATGTAATATATGAGTTATTACCATATTTTAAAAAGTTTACCAAAAATATAAATTAACATTAAATATAATTGTCCATGTCATATTAATCTATAAGACATGTCATCAATTTTAGTAGATATGTCATATTATTTTTGTGAGAATGATTATAGAGAAGACATATGGCAAAATCACTTCTCAAATATAGACCAGGGGATATACAAAAGAATGTATAAGTTCAAGAATATATAAAAAAATGTATAAGTTCAAGAATATATAAAAGAATTAATGTATAAGTTCAAGAATATATAAAAGAATATCAGTAAGGATAAAAAAAATATAAAAGAATGTATAAGTTCAAGAATATATAAAAGAATGTATAAGTTCAAGAATATATAAAAGAATGTTAGTAAGGATAAAAATATATATATAAAAGAATGTATAAGTTCAAGAATATATAAAGAATGTATAAGTTCAAGAATATATAAAAGAATTTCAGTAAGAATAAAATAAATATATAAAAGAATGTATAAGTTCAAGAATATATAAAAGAATGTATAAGTTATGTACACATATATGATAGCAAAATCAGCAAAGCATGTGATAATTAGCATACAAAAAAATATGATCCGTACAGATGCAAAGGAAAAATATAATAAAAAACTCGAAATGCATGTGTCTTTGGACTCGACAACTCATTTTATATAACATGTTTGTAATGCATATGTGTCAAATAATATAAAGAAGGAGCCAAATAATATGTTGGGAATGAGAATATAACAAACATAATAGGACAAATGGCATTATATGTAATTACTCTAGTAAATTAAGGATAATTTTAAATGATGGCTAAGGAGGATTGTGAGAGTGACACATAGGCATAATGGCAACATCGAAATTAGTTTACTTTTAAAGGTTAAATTTTTAAAATGCTTCTGGATTAATAATAAGGGGATTGGATCATGATCTATTCATATAAGTTTGGTCCAACGATTATTTTCTCATGTTATCTATTTAAAAATAAATAATATAAATATAACTACCTTTTTATTATACATATCTAAACATAACATTCATTCTAGTCCCAAATTTTTAGGAGCCCATTTTTCTAAATACATTTTTAGATGACAGTTATATAAATAACAAAGCAAAGTGAATAATTATATCGTATTTGATATTAATAGATAACAACACACGCAGATATAATACTTTTTTTGTAAGCGGTTTAGATATTGTGTCTACTTTCTTTTGATTAAGTTTCTAATGTGTTTATAAAAATCTAGATTTTAATTAAAATTTAAAAAAAAATATAATTACAAACAAAAACACAAATATAATTATTAAAAATACAACTATAAATTAAATTTCTAAAAAATAATTAAAACAAAAGATAGTTCTTAACTTAAATGTATAGTGGTAAAATTCAATTGAAATATTATAATTTGTTTAAGGTCGTTGCTAGCCATAGAAAAATACATTTGGTGCCTAAGTAATCTACAACTTTCGAAGCTCAGTTATGTTTGTTTGCTATTATGTAAATAGCTAATTTGGTTTTATTGTTTCTATTAGTTTCTTAAACTTTACAGTTTTAATTTAATATTTTGTAGTCTTATATAAATGAATAATATTATTTTTATGTTTTTATTAATGTAATATTATTTTTAATGTCTTTCCTTCCATTGATAAAAAATGTAGTTAACTATTTTATAATTATTTTATGTCTTCTGCATTAATTTTTATATGTAATTCTCTCTTTTCTTTTGTAAAATAATATTGTTACATCAGAATATATGTTGTTAATTTCTTTCTCGAAGGCATTTGTTTATTTGAATGTGGTATCTGTTTAGCTAATTTTTGTTAATAATATTGATCCCATGTGAATTCCTACATCATATTCTTTAGTATGCTTGTAGAATTGTAATTGAAATCAAAGTAACAGTAAAGAGATAAAATGGTATTTATGTAATTTTGTAGATAATACTAAACCAAATAGGGAAATTAGGCTTAATAACCAAGAAAAAACTACAATTCACTAAATAACAAAAACCTCACATTCTCTCATGTTTTCTCTTTCTATCTCTCTATTCTCACACCCAAAATCTAATTTTCCTTTTTTTTTGGTTATTTGGCAAATAAGTCTAATAAAATTCAAAATGAGACTAAAATATTAAACAGTACATAGCTTATGGAAACTTGATCCTGTTTTATATTCTCACGTATTAAACACTTCTCATATGTCTTTAACATTCAAATAGGAAAAGGTTTGAGAATAAAAAAGTTACAATATCATTATTTTCTTATAGTCTCAATTATTAAACACCTTCCATGTGTCTTTGAACATTAGAATAGAAAAAAGTTTGAGAATAAAGATTTTATGATGTCATTATTTTTTAAATTTCTTATATAATATTGATGCAATGTGGCATGTGGGTGTCCAGCTGTGAATTAGTGATTACTCTTCTCCTCACCATTTTTTTTGTCACTGATCCTCACCATTTTGATAAAAGCATTTTTCCATTTATTATATGAAAACACAATAAAATATGTATATAAAATATTTGGTGTGATGAATAGTATTCATTTTACACTAAATTTGGTGGGATGGTATAATTTTTGGTATTTCATTGGATATTATACCAAATTTGGCGTTCTGGTGTTCCCTTGGAGATGGGCCTTATAAGCTTCAGAAACCTTCTTCACGATTTCCCAGACTGGGCGTGACATTCACATATGAAATAATTTCTAGGATTTATCTCAGTTCCAAACCTCTCACTTTTCGGGTTCGGGTTCGAAATGCACTTAATATGAAATATTTAGATTTTATAAGAAAATCTCGTGTATGTTGAACCATAGTAGTTTGAAAGCAAGAGATAGAAATGATTTGGATTGCAATGAGAATTATAAAAATGGACATTCGTATTTATATGAGTAAATAACGGAGGAGTTTTATTGTAACGTAGTGGGGTGTGGACAAAGACAAAATAGTATAATCAGATGATGTGAATATTAGATGCCTTACAACCAAAGTTTCTTTGATATGAAGAAAGGAGGGAATTACCGAGGTGGCTTCTTAATGAATAAGGGAAATTGCTAAAATTATATATATCTCTATAATATTATTTGAGAAGTCAGTTTCCTACGTGTCGCGCTCATGTTAACTCTCACGGTAGTTGATTATGATGATACCCTTAATGAATCAAATATATCTAATTATAATTATTAAACATTTATTTTGTTTTATTTTTTCTTTTCTATTTAGGTTTCCTTTTTTCTTCAAATAACTTATATATAAAGAAAATTTATAAATTTAAAAACGAAAATATCTTTTATATATAGTGTAATTCATAATAAGGAAATTTCAAAATAATTTTGATTTTAAAGTAAAGAAAAATAATCTTCCCTTTTTAAAAATAATCTTAACAATATAATATATATTTTAAAATTATTAAGCATTTTATTTAAATCAATATATTTCTCATATTATTACAAAATACCATAATTTAAATAGCATAAACTAAGATATCTTTAATGAATAAAATTTAATTTAATATTTTTATGTTCCCTTTTATATTTTTCAAATAACATGTACGATAAAGAAAATATTTATAAACTTAAACCAAAAATAATTTATATATATAATTTGATTTCATAAAAGGAAATTTTAAAAAATAATCTTGATATTAAAATAAAGAGTTAATATTACTTTTAGAATGTATCAATTATATTTGTATGCAATTTTGTACCTATCATCACTTTATTTTTATAATTTTATTTGTGATAATTAACATATTCCAAATAACCAAGTACTATAAAATTAACATAGTCATGGGCTATTTAAAAATAGCCAATTCATAAATATATATACACATCTAAGATGAAAACCAAACTAATGAAATGAATACAATAAATATGATTTGGTTGAATTAGATTAGAAATAGTTATACTTGAATTTACGGAAATATGTAACACAATATACCCACAAATGAGTAACTAAACCAATCCAAATTATTTTATACAAAGTAAAACATTAAATAAAAATAATGTATTCTCATTTATTCTCAACATTTTAATAAATAAATATGAAATTCTCAAATAATACTACACATATATTAACCAAATATTAAAATTAAGATGTAACTTTGAACTAATCAACACTATTAAATTATACATAATCCTACTAAAATATATACACAAATTTAAGGCAAGAATCAAACTATATGAAAATAAAAAAGTTAATCAAAATTTTAATCGGTATAACAGAATATTTTAGTTAAATCATAAAAAATAAATGTTATCTAATATATCCAAATAATAGCCAAACAGTCGAGATATTATATATCTAAAATTATAATCTAATTAAATTAATACAATGTTATTTAAAAAAACCATGTATATTGATTACAATATAAATAACAGAATAATTAAAAAATTAATAAACTATCGTAATGTAAATAAAATATTATAATGTATTTACTTTATAAATATTTATATCCGTGCATGAGCACGGGAAAATCACCTAGTATATATATATATATATATATATACTGTATGTATGTTAACTATGTATGTTTACATATGTAATATCAGTGAAAACTAAAAATGCATCAATTATATAACTTATACAAAATCATATTTAAATCAATATTTTAGTTTAGTCTATTATTGTAACAAGTCAATATTTATAATTGGCAGATAAGTTAATATAAATGTATATCAATTTTATTGAAATGATATTAATAAGTTAATATAATATCGCTTGTTATACGTTTATAACTGATGTTTAAAAATAAATTATATCATTTAATCATTTATTAATAAGTGATTTAAGTTAAAATCATTTATTTTCTTATATTATTATATGATGAAACATGGTCCTTTTTGTATTGAGTTCTTATTTAATCTTTATTAAAATATTTGTTTATTGTTAATAAAAAGCTTAATACTTGAACACTTGCAAAAAAAAACGAACAAAAAATAAAGAAAATAACTTACTAAAAAAATTGAGACCATTACTTTTAGAGTCAATTAGGTACAAACCCATAAAGAGAAAGTTGTTTAGGCAACGAGTCACAAAGAAAAATTATTTAGGTGGTTGGTTATATGAACCAAAGCAAATTTACATCTTTTCCCCTTTGCTCTATCGGTGTAGAATAGATAGAATTCACTGCCCATATGATTGCTATGCTAGACATTTTAAGAGAATGTAAGAAAAAATATTTTTTTAGTAAAAGAATTACTAAAAATCAGTATGTGAGGATGTGTTTTATGTCGCTGTTGGGTTTAATCCAAATTAATTAACCATACATTTGTTAAAAAATTATAATGGTTCGTAATTATCATAATAACTACAATAATATATATGAATACTTATTATAATCAAATAGAAACTCTAAACTCAGATAGAAACTTTAAACCAAAACGCAAATAGAAACTCTAAACTGTAAATCAAAATATAAATTCTAAATTTTAAGCCCAAATAAAAATTCCAAGTTTTAAATCTTAAACCGTAAACTCAAATAGAAATTCTAAATTTTAAATTCAAATATAAACTCTAAACTCTAAACCTTAAACCAAAATAGAAACTTTAAACTTTAAACCCAAATAGAAGTTCTAAACCTTAAATCCAAATAAAATTCTAAACTCTAAATCCAAATAAAAACTTTAAATTTTAAACTCAAATATAAATTCTAACCCTGAATCCAAATAAAAAATTTAAATGCTAAAACCTAAACCCTAAACCCAAATAGAAACTAAAAATTCTAAACCCAAATAAAATTTATGAACTTTAAACCTTAAATCTAAATATAAACTCTAAACTCTAAATCCAAATAGAAACTCTAAACCCTGAATCCAAATAAAAACTCTAAACCATAATCTCTAAACTTTAAACCCAAATATAAACTTTAAACTCTAAACCCAAATAAAAACTCCAAACTCTATACTTTAAACCCAAATAGAAACTATAAATTCTAAACCCAAATATAAACTCTAAATTATAAACACTAAATCTAAATATTAAACCATAAACCGTAAACTCAAATAGAAATTCTAAACTTTAAATTCAAATATAAACTCTAAACTTTAAACCAAAATAGAAACTTTAAACTCTAAACCCGAATAGAAACTCTAAACCTTAAACCCAAATAAAAACTTTAAACCTTAAACTCTAAACTCTAAATCCAAATAAAAATTCTAAACTCTAAACTCTAATTTTTATATGAATAATTATAATGCTTTATATGGATACCTTCACTATTAATACGTAAAAAATAACAAATAGAAGGATACGGTACAAGGTAGTTGAAACATGATTTGGGTTCAGTCTCTTGATCACATGTCGATTTGTAAAAATTAGACTCAAGAGAACAAGGAAAAAAAAACAAAACCATATGTCTGAGGGATGATAATGTCATATAGAAAAACCGTACAGTAGATTTAGTGTAGGTTACCAAATATGCAAATAATATTCTAAATATGTTTTTTCCGACAAAAGATATATTAAAAGCCTAAAAGCCATGCAAAAGGGTTCTACACCCGTTACAATTACAGTCCGAAAGCCCAATAAGCATACAGGGCTAAAAACAAAAACACATAAAACAGGTGGACCTAAACCCAACCGCTTTGCTAGCCCAACACCATCACCGAACAGTCGAGTGGTTACTGCCACGTGTTTCAATCCTCTGCTTCTAAATATGTCTATAGCGTGCAAATGCTCTTATTTTTATCTCTTTTCTTTCTCCTTCACTTTTTCTTCTCCTGCAATTTTCTTTTTTATCTCTATTTCTGTACTTATCAGATCTCTTTTCTTTTTTTGTGCAACATATCAGATCTCTTCTTTTTCCATTTTATCCGTCTCTTCTCTTCTTTTTCTGTAACATGTGTCAATTTGAAGTTACTTGATTTTATGACCTGGATCCTACGTGTCCTCACATGAAAGAAGAAAACCCTATTATATATAAATAGATTTAGACGAAAAACTAAACCTCTAAAATATATAAGCCAATGTTTAAAACTGGATTACTCTCTGGATTATCATGTCACTAGATCGGCTGTGGTTAAACTTTAATTTTTCATGAAGAACAAACTATTAATTATTTTAATATTAGATTAGAAACTTTCACAAAATACTAAGATAATAAGATAATAACTTAATTATTAGGCATATATTAAATATACTATTATGTATATAATGTCCATTTAATAATTAACATTGATACAAAATTGATGCACAAGTTAATTATCCTTTCTAACAATTTTGATAAACATAAAGTCTTGCACAAGTACAAAATTAATCAATAAAAAATGTTTGAGAAAATACATTTCCTCACTTTGCAAAACATTATAATTTAAAAGTTTTAATGACAAAATAACCAACAAAAAATAATTCCATCTTTTCAAAGGGCGGATAACAAACTAGTGAAATTTTAAAATAGATTGCAGTTGAATTTCAAGGTGGTCGATAATATATTTATTAATTAAAAAGCCTAGGTTTTAAGGTAGCGACATGGTTATGTAAATATTTTCAACCTCCAGCAGTCATGTTAGAACTAACGCTAGTCAGATTCTACTTAACCACAGTTAACCTAAAATACAGTTTAAAAAATCTCTACGGCCGATCTTCCTTCAATTTATTTTCATTGGAACTTTTCTCTCTCCATAATTTCTTAGACCATCTTTATCGCAAGGACCAAAATTTAAGTCCTTATAATTTTTTATTATTATTGTTATGGTTAGGATATTGTTAAGAAGTTTTATGTAATATGGTGATTATTGGTGGGACTTGAGTTGTTTCTTAGGTTAATAAGGTTAAATTTTTTTTGTCAACTATTTCTTTCATTCAATTTAAAACACAAAAGTTTATAAACATTCATACATTCAAGGCTAGTCTTTGCCAAATCCTTGAGATCAAAATTAAGCCACAACACCATGATGATCCATTAACGCGATCTGTAAACAATTCTAAAACAGGAAACACCAATTGCAATCAAACCAAATTTCCAGAGAGAGCACAAAGACAAGAAGACAGATGATTAATAACCTGGCCATCAGAAAGAAAGATTCAAACTTTGCTCGGTCTTGTGTCGGACCAGTGGAGTTTCTGAGAAGGAAGGGATCATGTGGAACGAACCCGATAGAGAAAAATCGAGAACCAGAGCTCCAGAGAATACCAAGCTGAGAGATTCTGACCGGAAACGAGGAACTCCAAACCCAGATTTCGACAGGAAACGAGAACTCCAGATTCGTCGAGAGAGAGAAGAACACGCCTCGAGAGAAAGAGAGAAGCCGAGAGAAAGGAGAGGAGATCGAAGGATTGGAGAGAGAGGAGAGGAGGAAGAAGACCGTTCGGTCTTCACGTCATGACACGTGCTCCAAGGACGGGAGAAGAAAAGTTCTTATTTAGTTAACATCCCTATTTTATTTCTCTAATTTTGATTTAATTTAAAGCACATTAATGTTAAGATACGTGCTTATAGCCACCGATAAAGATGGTCTTAGATCCATCTCTGAGAATGAGCGGTGGATTTACCATCAACATAAACATTCCGGCTGATGAAGGATTTACCATTAGCATTAATCCAAACTCTGCTCCAGGGGGATCCAGGGTAGGGACAGCCTTTGGTCGAAAACCAACATGAAGTTGATATAATATTTCTCATAATCCCAAAAATAACTCTATAATAAATCTAATTAAACACAATTTAAAGATTAATTTGAATTTAAAAAAAATCTAATGGAAAAAAGGAAAAAAAACATTTGAAAGGCAATAAAAACAAAAAAGGGATAAACAAAAAAAAACAAGATTTTGTGAAAAAAAAATCAAAATAAAAACTATGGAGAAACCATAGATTGATAAAGAAGACAAGGGAGAATTGGGTTTTTAAAATCTTTTCATATGTAAAATCGACCATAACACATTTTAGGAAGTTATAATATTTTAAGAGATTTTTTAGAATATTTCTTTAACTGAAATTTTATTAATTTTCACAAAAAATCATGTATTATTATCTATAGAAGGCGTTTTCTAAAAGTTTAAAAGAATGATAAAAATCAAGAAATATTTTCTACTTTGAGTAGACTAAGAGTACATTGTAGAAAACACATTCCCCAACATTTAGAATACTTTATAAAAGTAGAAGATGCATTCGGAATGAAAATGGATACCTTTACGATTAGTAGAATATGCATTCTTCTTATTTAAAAATGGGAAAATTGCCAATAGAGAACAAAAAAACAAGGGTGTTGTCCCTTTGGTATAAATCCTTTTTTGTCCAATTTTTCTCCTTTTTACCCTTTGTATTTCTGAAAACTAATGAAATAAATACTTTTGTGAATCAAAAAAAAAATTAAAAATATAAAGAATTAATAAAACACCTATATACACATGCTGGTATTTTTATTTTTTTCAAAAAGTTGATAAATAAAAATTTGAAAATACGTTCTACTAAATGTAGAATGTGCCTTCTACGGAAAATGGTATAGTAGAAAGCGATTTCTAAAATAAACATGTTCATCTACTATTTTTAGAACGTACATTCTACTATTTACTAATTTTCTAAGAAAGTGGAATGCGCATTCTACTAATCCTAAAGCTATCTACTTTTCGTCCGGAAGCATTTTCTACTTTTATTAAGTATTCTAAATTTCGCGGAATGTGTTTTCTAAAATGTACTCTTCCGTCTACTAAAAGTAGAAAGCGTGTTCTAGATTTTTGTCAATGTTCTAAACTTTTAGAAGGCGCCTTCTACGGATAAGATACCTGATTTTTGCGAAAATTAATGAAAAATTCAGTTAAGGAAATATTCTAAAAATCTCCTAAAAATATTCTAACTTCCTAAAACGTGTTATTTTCGATTTTACTTGTCAAAAAATTTTAAAAAATGATTATACCTTGTCTTCTTCGTTAATCTATGAGTTTTCCATAGTTTTTCTTTTGATTTTTCTTCACAAACTCTTATTCTCTATGATACATATTTATACAACATGTGGTGTTTTAAAATTAGGTGCAATTTTTTGTAAAGTTTAATTTTTATTTTATAAAGTTTACAAATTTTACTTTTATTAAAGTTTTATTTAAAAAAAATTTAAAATTTTTATTTTTATTAAAAAGTTCGATAAAATTCAAAAGGTTACAAACATTTTAATTTTTTTATAAAAATAAAACTTTGTAAAAAATTTTCTTTATACTGTTGGTTTAAAGCTTTTATTAAAAAAAATTAGTAAAGTTTTATTTTTATTTTTATAAAGTTTAAAATTTTTATTTAACTAAAGTTTTATTAAAAAAATTTTAAACTTTTTATAAAAATAAAACTTTGTAAAATGTTTTTAATAAGTTTATTTAATGTTTTATTAAAAAATTGTAAATTATTTTTATTTTTTACAAAGTTTATTTTTATTAAAAAAAGTTAAAAGTTTTATTTTATTTTCCCTTTTTAAAACGTTTTTAATTAAATCTTTTAAAAATTCTTTTAGTTTATTGTGTTTAATAAAAACTTTAAACAAAATTTATAAAATTTGTAAACTTTATAAAAATAAAAATAAAACTTTACAAAAAGTTTTTAATAAAAGTTTAAACAAACTTTAGAAAAATACATTTTAATTTTTTTTTTTAATTAAAAATTTTGATAAAATTAAAAAGTTTACAAACATTTTAAACTTCTTATAAAAAATAAAACTTTGTAAACTGTTTTTATTAAAAATTGTAAATTATTTTTATTATTATTTTATTAAGTTTTAAAAAGTTTATTTTTATTACAAAATTTAATTTTTTTTTTTTAATTTTCCCTTTTTAAACGTTTTTAGTTATTATTATTTTAAATTATATTAATGTGTTTAATTAGATTAACCAAGGGTTAGTTTTGGGATTATGAAAAAAATTATACTAAAAGGACAACTAAATGATGGTTTTATACTATAGGGACAACCATGCTGAATTTTTGTTCCGTTTTGGCAAATTTCCCTTTAAAAATTTAGTAAATAGTTAAATGTACGTTCTAAAAGAAGTAGATGAACATGTTTATTTTAGAAATCGTTTTTTACTATATCATTTTTCGTAGAAGACGCATTCTACTTTTAGTAGAATGTATTTTAAAATTTTTATTTTTGATCAAAAGAAAAAATTAACCAAGTTTTTGAACAAAAAAAATTACCAGCTTGTGTATATGGTGTTTGTTATATTTTTAATAACTTTTGATTCATAAAGTATTTATTTCATTAGTTTTCAAAAATACAAAGAGTAAAAAATAAAAAAAAAATGGAGAAAATAGTTTTATACTAAAGGAACGTTAACCTTGTTTTTTGTTTTTTTGTCAATTTTCCCATAATTAAAAGGTGAAAGTTCTAAATAAGGCAGTGATATGGTTCTGTAAATATTTTGAAAATAAAATGGTGTCTCAAAAGTTATTAATGGGTATAGATATTTATTATCAGGTTGACAAAAAAAAGAGAGTCAGATTTGATTTAACCACAGTTAACCTAAAATACAGTTTAAAAATCTCTACAGAGAGATTCTGACCGGAAACGAGGAACTCCAAACCCAGATTTCGACAGGAAACGAGAACTCCAGATTCGTCGAGAGAGAGAAGAACACGCCTCGAGAGAAAGAGAGAAGCCGAGAGAAAGGAAAGGAGATCGAAGGATTGGAGAGAGAGGAGAGGAGGAAGAAGACCGTTCGGTCTTCACGTCATGACACGTGCTCCAAGGACGGGAGAAGAAAAGTTCTTATTTAGTTAACGTCCCTATTTTATTTCTCTAATTTTAATTTAATTTAAAGCACATTAATGTTAAGATACGTGCTTATAGCCACCGATAAAGATGGTCTTAGATCCATCTCTGAGAATGGGCGGTGGATTTACCATCAACATAAACATTCCGGCTGATGAAGGATTTACCATTAGCATTAATCCAAACTCTGCTCCAGGGGGATCCAAGGTAGGGACAGCCTTTGGTCGAAAACCAACATGAAGTTGATATATTATTTCTCATAATCCCAAAACTAACTCTATAATAAATCTAATTAAACACAATTGAAAGATTAATTTGAATTTAAAAAAAAATCTAATGGAAAAAAGGAAAAAAAAAACATTTGAAAGGCAACAAAAAACAAAAAAGGGATAAACAAAAAAAACAAGATTTTGTGAAAAAAATCAAAATAAAAACTATGGAGAAACCATAGATTGATAAAGAAGACAAGGGAGAATTGGTTTTTTAAAATCTTTTCATATGTAATAACACGTTTTAGGAAGTTATAATATTTTAAGAGATTTTTTAGAATATTTCTTTAACTGAAATTTTATTAATTTTCACAAAAAAATCATGTATTATTATCTATAGAAGGCGTTTTCTAAAAGTTTAAAAGAATGATAAAAATCAAGAAATATTTTCTACTTTGAGTAGACTAAGAGTACATTATAGAAAACACATTCCCCAACATTTAGAATACTTTATAAAAGTAGAAGATGCATTCGGAATGAAAATGGATACCTTTACGATTAGTAGAATACGCATTCTTCTTATTTAAAAATTTAGTAAATAATTAAATGTACGTTCTAAAAGAAGTAGATGAACATGTTTATTTTAGAAATCGTTTTTTACTATATCATTTTTCGTAGAAGACGCATTCTACTTTTAGTAGAATGTATTTTAAAATTTTTATTTTTGATCAAAAGAAAAAAATAACCAAGTTTTTGAACAAAAAAAGTTACCAGCTTGTGTATATGGTGTTTGTTATATTTTTAATAACTTTTGATTCATAAAGTATTTATTTCATTAGTTTTCAGAAATACAAAGAGTAAAAAATAAAAAAAAAATGGAGAAAATTGTTTTATACTAAAGGAACGTTAACCTAGTTTTTTGTTTTTTTGTCAATTTTCCCATAATTAAAAGGTGAAAGTTCTAAATAAGGCAGTGATATGGTTCTGTAAATATTTTGAAAATAAAATGGTGTCTCAAAAGTTATTAATGGGTATAGATATTTATTATCAGGTTGACAAAAAAAAAAAGAGTCAGATTTGATTTAACCACAGTTAACCTAAAATACAGTTTAAAAATCTCTACAGCCGACGATCTTCCTTCATTTTATTTTCATTGGAACTATATGTTCTCTCTCTCTCGATAGCTCCTCCCAGGAAACCTATAATTTCTTAGATCCATCTCAGAGAATGGCTGGTGGATTTACCATCAACATAAACATTCCGGCGGGTGAAGGATTTACCATTAACATTAACCCAAACTCTGCTCCAGGGGGAGCCGAGGTAGGGGCTGCCTTTGGCCGAATTCAACCTCCAGCTGGTAAACTAGATCCTCTCTCTATATGTACGAATCCCTCCTCTCAAAAGCCCCGAGAATGCTCTGATCCATCTAACCCTAAGGTTTTCTTTGATATGACGGCTTGCGGTAAACCTATTGGTCGGATCGTGATGGAGCTCTTTGCCGACACGACCCCACGGACGGCAGAGAATTTCCGCGCCCTCTGTACAGGCGAGAAAGGCATGGGGAAGAAGGGTAAGCCCCTCCATTACAAAGGATCAGTCATCTACCATAGGTGCGCCGATTATATGATTGAAGGAGGAGATTTCACTAACGAAGGGAAAGGATGCGGAGGCGAATCAATCTACGACAGTGGGTTTTTCGAGGATGAGAACTTCATCAAAAAGCACACATGTCCGGGTATGATCTCCATGAACAACCGTGGTCCTGACACCAACGAATCTAACTTTATGATCTGCTTGACGGAGTGCCCGGAACTCGACGATGAACACGTCGTGTTCGGCCAAGTTGTTGAAGGATTGGATGTGGTCAGGACCATTTCAAAGATATCTGTTAGGGACAAGCTTTCCTGGCCCGTGGTGATCGCCGACTGCGGTCAGATTTCATAGATCTGAGATATTTTCAAGTACAATGGTTGCTTGGTCCTTTTCGCCGACAAGCTTGTGTCCTTTTGATGTTTGGTCGGGTGCGTTTTTCTTTTTGCTTCTTTCTTGAATTTAGATTGGCTACCATTGAAAAATGATAACCATCATCAGTTTTAGCTATAGTTGCTATTGCAGAAACATATTAAAAATAAATCTGTGCTTTTGGACCTTTTAAATATGTTTTCCATCAAGAGATTCTTATTAGAATTTAACATTAGTAATTGATTTCTAAGTGACTATTGTTCTCATGTTCCGTTTGCCTAATACTAAGACAGTATGATTGGCTGTCATATGGCAGATGATTGATATTCTAAACTGGATTGAAAAAAAACTGAATAAAACCCAAACCGAAATCAAACTGAAATATTCTAAACTGGAATTGAACCAAAACCTTTAAATATCTGAATGCTTCTTATATTTCTTCTATATCCAAAATAATCAAAACAGGTATTTCTGAAAAAACAACATAAGGATATGTCGCAAAATTCTCTTTTTAACGGTGATTTTCTTTCAGCCAATCAAAGGAGAGCTAATATCTGGAAGGTTGTTTTCCTTGCCGGCAAAGAGATCAATTCGAATATTTCCCGAGATCTTTTATGGAAATTGTGGTTATTTACCTAAATCTTCATCAAAACATAGTGTTTTTCTAGAGTTTTTTCAACAGCCGCCTCTTTTTTCATCAAGTTTCTGGTTCATACTTAGTCACGCGATCCAGAGGAAAGGGATTTTTTTTTGTTTTTGATGGACGATACTCTGGTAGGAGTGATGCAAGAAATGTCTCTAGAGGAAGATGTGCCAATTCTTTTACCGGACGATGATGATTTTAGCACTGTGGAGAGAAGTCATCGTAGCTTATTGGGACGTTTGCTTAATCCAAACTGTCAGAACATGGGTTGCATGTTACGCACGATGCCGAAGATCTGGAGGATTTACGAAAAGGTCCGTGGGATTGCACTGACTAAGGAGAATTTCCAGTTTATCTTTGAACTGGAAACAGATCTTCAGATGGTGTTGAAACAGGGCTTTTGGACCTTTGAGGACTGGGAAATGGCGATGAAGAGGTGGATGGAGACTCCACCAAGTAACTACTTGCTGACAGCGGCTGTATGGATTAGACTTTCCAATATACCAGTCAACTACTTTACCATCAAGACCAGTGATACGGTGGCATGACCAATAGGTTATGTAAAATATATTGAGTGGGATCCAGAGAAACCACTTTTACATGATTATGTACGAGTCTTGATCATAATTGATCTAAATCTATCGGTAAGAGAGAAGAAATGTCTAACTCTTCCAAAAGGAGGTGGATCAGCTATGAAAGATGTGGAGTATGAACGCATTCAGAAGAAGTGTTTTCGGTTGTCTCATGAGAAACAAGCATGCCCACTGCTCAAAGGCACTATGAAGGGAAGTGCAAAAGGGAGAGATAATCAGAACTTTCCAAATGTTCAGAGGGTGGCCCAAAGGCAACACAACACTTCACTTGCGAATGATATAATGCCATTGTTTGCCCCATCAGTCCATCCTGGTTTTGAACCACCGGCTCGCCTGATTGAACCATCGGTCCGTTTGCCTATTACTAATTAGTGATCTGGCAACAACCAGCGAATTGAAACATGAGTATTAAACTCTTCGACATATTCCCAATTAATAGCATGTCTCACATTATGAATGCCAAGAACAAAAGATGTATCTCGTTGGCCTCTTGGATTACTAGTGTTAAATCGCAAGAATACGTGGAATTAATCGGTTGACTTCGATCGCCGAATTCCCACGGTTATTAAAAAAAAAACTTTATTTCATGTACACGTAGTTCAATACAAAACCGCCGGTGCTGAATTGAATGCGGGGACTGACTTGTGACCTATCTACAACATACCTATTCGTTTCTATTTTGCAATCCCAATCTTAACCACAGCGAAAACGTCAATAATTCATTTATTCCCAGCACCAAGTATTGTCAACGGACTCAACGTAACTAGAAGGAAAAATGATTGATGACTACACGAAGTACGAAGTATTGGCTATCATATGGCTAACCATGCAAACTAAAGTAATATATACCTAACTATATAAAGTATATATTATGCATGACAACATTCATCAACTTAATGATGTTATGTAGTTAACATCACGAATTTAATTTCATTCACCCAAAAATTGGTGTAGATGTTAGCGATCATTTAAGTATTTTATTTCATCAATTAAAATATGATTGATTTGACCGTAATTTAATTAAATTATATTTTAACCCGTATTTTAAAACCGGAAGAATACTTTTAACAAAATCTAATTTACAAAATCAATATTTTTAACATTTTTAATAAGTAGTGTTTTAACATTTGTATTTTAGTTTATTTGAAAACTATATAATTATATTATTTTAATTTATATTAAATATGGAAGTTATATAAGATATTATTTAATTTTGTTTATGAAAATATAGATTAATTCATTAATTTAATTAATTTTATATTAAAAATAAAATATTAGAGTCAATAAACTAAATTGACATCGAACAATTTTTATAATAAAAATTTATCAAAAGAATTAGATAAATTTTATTAATCAAACGAATTACAGAAATTTTATTCAAATTTAATAGCAAAACAGATTAAAATAAAAGAAATTTAAATAATATATTATATAACTTTGGAAACTTTCATATTTAATATTAGTTAAACAATATAATTATATAGTTTTCAAATACACTAAAATAAATAGGTTAATACACTACTTATCCAAATTTTATAAAATATACTGATTTAGTAAATTATATTTTGTTAAAAATATTTTTACGCTTTTAAAACGTAGATCAAAATCTAATTTTAGTGAAATTACTATTAGGTACGTTATATTTTAGTTGATAAAACAGAAGATTTAAAAGGTCTTTAACATCCACATCATTTTCTTGATGAATGAAATCAAATACGTGATGTTAACTACATAACATCACTAAGTTGAGGAATATTATTATTTATAAAATAAACTTCGCGTAATTAAGTATACATTAGTATAGTTTGCATGGTGACGTATGTGATGGTTAATATTTGATATAGTTAACAATCATTTTTACTTGCCTACAATTATTTGCGACTCGAAAACATGCATATAAAACCATTAATATGCAGTGGATGCGTCTTGTAGGCGAAGCTTATCCAAACCAGCAAGTCGCATCGGCAAAAATCTAATCTCCCCCCCCCCCCCCCGCGTGCAGAAGAATACTTTTAACAAAATCTAATTTACAAAATCAATATTTTTAACATTTTTAATAAGTAGTGTTTTAACATTTGTATTTTAGTTTATTTGAAAACTATATAATTATATTATTTTAATTTATATTAAATATGGAAGTTATATAAGATATTATTTAATTTTGTTTATGAAAATATAGATTAATTCATTAATTTAATTAATTTTATATTAAAAATAAAATATTAGAGTCAATAAACTAAATTGACATCGAACAATTTTTATAATAAAAATTTATCAAAAGAATTAGATAAATTTTATTAATCAAACGAATTACAGAAATTTTATTCAAATTTAATAGCAAAACAGATTAAAATAAAAGAAATTTAAATAATATATTATATAACTTTGGAAACTTTCATATTTAATATTAGTTAAACAATATAATTATATAGTTTTCAAATACACTAAAATAAATAGGTTAATACACTACTTATCCAAATTTTATAAAATATACTGATTTAGTAAATTATATTTTGTTAAAAATATTTTTACGCTTTTAAAACGTAGATCAAAATCTAATTTTAGTGAAATTACTATTAGGTACGTTATATTTTAGTTGATAAAACAGAAGATTTAAAAGGTCTTTAACATCCACATCATTTTCTGGATGAATGAAATCAAATACGTGATGTTAACTACATAACATCACTAAGTTGAGGAATATTATTATTTATAAAATAAACTTCGCGTAATTAAGTATACATTAGTATAGTTTGCATGGTGACGTATGTGATGGTTAATATTTGATATAGTTAACAATCATTTTTACTTGCCTACAATTATTTGCGACTCGAAAACATGCATATAAAACCATTAATATGCAGTGGATGCGTCTTGTAGGCGAAGCTTATCCAAACCAGCAAGTCGCATCGGCAAAAATCTAATCTCCCCCCCCCCCCCGCGTGCGGAAGAATACTTTTAACAAAATCTAATTTACAAAATCAATATTTTTAACATTTTTAATAAGTAGTGTTTTAACATTTGTATTTTAGTTTATTTGAAAACTATATAATTATATTATTTTAATTTATATTAAATATGGAAGTTATATAAGATATTATTTAATTTTGTTTATGAAAATATAGATTAATTCATTAATTTAAATAATTTTATATTAAAAATAAAATATTAGAGTCAATAAACTAAATTGACATCAAACAATTTTTATAATAAAAATTTATCAAAAGAATTAGATAAATTTTATTAATCAAACGAATTACAGAAATTTTATTCAAATTTAATAGCAAAACAGATTAAAATAAAAGAAATTTAAATAATATATTATATAACTTTGGAAACTTTCATATTTAATATTAGTTAAACAATATAATTATATAGTTTTCAAATACACTAAAATAAATAGGTTAATACACTACTTATCCAAATTTTATAAAATATACTGATTTAGTAAATTATATTTTGTTAAAAATATTTTTACGCTTTTAAAACGTAGATCAAAATCTAATTTTAGTGAAATTACTATTAGGTACGTTATATTTTAGTTGATAAAACAGAAGATTTAAAAGGTCTTTAACATCCACATCATTTTCTGGATGAATGAAATCAAATTCGTGATGTTAATTACATAACATCACTAAGTTGAGGAATGTTATCATTTATAAAATAAACTTCGTGTAATTAAGTATACATTAGTATAGTTTGCATGGTGACGTATGTGATGGTTAATATTTGATGTAGTTAACAATCATGTTTACTTGCCTACAATTATTTGCGACTCGAAAACATGCATATAAAACGATTAATATGCAGTGGATGCGTCTTGTAGGCGAAGCTTATCCAAACCAGCAAGTAGCATCGGCAAAATTCTAATCGTAGTCTCAGTTATCTGCATGGGAACTCTCCCCTCTCCCCCCTCCCCACCCCACCCACATTCTGTCCATGGGTGGGTGTGTTTTTTTTTTCTAACCACTGCTATAGCTAGTGTTTTAAACCATTTAACCTATGTTTCGGTAAACAAACCCACATGTTAAAAACTATTAGTTTTTCAGTTCGGAAAGTAAGTATTTCCAAAGATTATTTTATTAGCAAAATTTAGTATATTTTAGCATGTGGGAAAATATAAAAAAATATTTTCCAATAATGAAAATGAAGAGAATATCAATATTATCTTATATTAATACCGTGAAATAGATATTTGTTGTTGACTACTTTAT
Source organism: Raphanus raphanistrum x Raphanus sativus (assembly GCA_019705995.1). NCBI lineage: Eukaryota > Viridiplantae > Streptophyta > Magnoliopsida > Brassicales > Brassicaceae > Raphanus > Raphanus raphanistrum x Raphanus sativus. The sequence continues at coordinate 57,806,938 of CM034035.1, read as the reverse complement.
TAATGTAGAATTTTCATGATTAATGAAGATTACACGAACACACCATTATCCCTGTGTCGAGTCCAAAATTTCTAATCATATACTCACAAAATCGAATTGTTATTTGAATAACTCGTGTGGAAAATAGACATCTACTGAAAGAGCCTTGTATTGTCCTTTTTCTTAATTTATCATTAGTATTATTTTGGAAAAAACCCATGAAAAACCTTCAAAGTGACAAGTACTTCTATTTTAAACCTCCAAAGACTATGCTTCCACAATAAACCTTGAAACCAATAACATTGTTAACAAAAACTGTAAAAGTGGTCTATGTGTTTTGTGTTATATTAAGATGGACAGAAATATAAACTCCGTTAAAGTCGTAACTGCGTCTCTTTTGATTAAACATGTGCCTTATTGCAATTAATTATATTTTTAATAGAATCATCGCATATTCTGAAATAAAATAACTAAAAATCTTAGAAAATGACGACGAATAAAGATGGCTTCTCTAAAAATCCTAGTCTTTGCCAAATCCTTGAGATCAAAATTAAGCCACAACACCATGATGATCCATTAACGCGATCTGTAAACAATTCTAAAACAGGAAACACCAATTGCAATCAAACCAAATTTCCAGAGAGAGCACAAAGACAAGAAGACAGATGATTAATAACCTGGCCATCAGAAAGAAAGATTCAAACTTTGCTCGGTCTTGTGTCGGACCAGTGGAGTTTCTGAGAAGGAAGGGATCATGTGGAACGAACCCGATAGAGAAAAATCGAGAGCCAGAGCTCCAGAGAACACCAAGCTGAGAGATTCTGACCGGAAACAAGGAACTCCAAACCCAGATTTCGACAGGAAACGAGAACTCCAGATTCGTCGAGAGAGAGAAGAACACGCCTCGAGAGAAAGAGAGAAGCCGAGAAAAAGGAGAGGAGATCGAAGGATTGGAGAGAGAGGAGAGGAGGAAGAAGACCGTTCAGTCTTCACGTCATGACACGTGCTCCAAGGACGGGAGAAGAAAAGTTCTTATTTAGTTAACGTCCCTATTTTATTTCTCTAATTTTGATTTAATTTAAAGCACATTAATGTTAAGATACGTGCTTATAGCCACCGATAAAGATGGTCTTAGATCCATCTCTGAGAATGGGCGGTGGATTTACCATCAACATAAACATTCCGGCTGATGAAGGATTTACCATTAGCATTAATCCAAACTCTGCTCCAGGGGGATCCAAGGTAGGGACAGCCTTTGGTCGAAAACCAACATGAAGTTGATATATTATTTCTCATAATCCCAAAACTAACTCTATAATAAATCTAATTAAACACAATTGAAAGATTAATTTGAATTTAAAAAAAAATCTAATGGAAAAAAGGAAAAAAAAACATTTGAAAGGCAACAAAAAACAAAAAAGGGATAAACAAAAAAAACAAGATTTTGTGAAAAAAAATCAAAATAAAAACTATGGAGAAACCATAGATTGATAAAGAAGACAAGGGAGAATTGGTTTTTTAAAATCTTTTCATATGTAATAACACGTTTTAGGAAGTTATAATATTTTAAGAGATTTTTTAGAATATTTCTTTAACTGAAATTTTATTAATTTTCACAAAAAAATCATGTATTATTATCTATAGAAGGCGTTTTCTAAAAGTTTAAAAGAATGATAAAAATCAAGAAATATTTTCTACTTTGAGTAGACTAAGAGTACATTATAGAAAACACATTCCCCAACATTTAGAATACTTTATAAAAGTAGAAGATGCATTCGGAATGAAAATGGATACCTTTACGATTAGTAGAATACGCATTCTTCTTATTTAAAAATTTAGTAAATAATTAAATGTACGTTCTAAAAGAAGTAGATGAACATGTTTATTTTAGAAATCGTTTTTTACTATATCATTTTTCGTAAAAGACGCATTCTACTTTTAGTAGAATGTATTTTAAAATTTTTATTTTTGATCAAAAGAAAAAAATAACCAAGTTTTTGAACAAAAAAAGTTACCAGCTTGTGTATATGGTGTTTGTTATATTTTTAATAACTTTTGATTCATAAAGTATTTATTTCATTAGTTTTCAGAAATACAAAGAGTAAAAAATAAAAAAAAAATGGAGAAAATTGTTTTATACTAAAGGAACGTTAACCTAGTTTTTTGTTTTTTTGTCAATTTTCCCATAATTAAAAGGTGAAAGTTCTAAATAAGGCAGTGATATGGTTCTGTAAATATTTTGAAAATAAAATGGTGTCTCAAAAGTTATTAATGGGTATAGATATTTATTATCAGGTTGACAAAAAAAAAAAGAGTCAGATTTGATTTAACCACAGTTAACCTAAAATACAGTTTAAAAATCTCTACAGCCGACGATCTTCCTTCATTTTATTTTCATTGGAACTATATGTTCTCTCTCTCTCGATAGCTCCTCCCAGGAAACCTATAATTTCTTAGATCCATCTCAGAGAATGGCTGGTGGATTTACCATCAACATAAACATTCCGGCGGGTGAAGGATTTACCATTAACATTAACCCAAACTCTGCTCCAGGGGGAGCCGAGGTAGGGGCTGCCTTTGGCCGAATTCAACCTCCAGCTGGTAAACTAGATCCTCTCTCTATATGTACGAATCCCTCCTCTCAAAAGCCCCGAGAATGCTCTGATCCATCTAACCCTAAGGTTTTCTTTGATATGACGGCTTGCGGTAAACCTATTGGTCGGATCGTGATGGAGCTCTTTGCCGACACGACCCCACGGACGGCAGAGAATTTCCGCGCCCTCTGTACAGGCGAGAAAGGCATGGGGAAGAAGGGTAAGCCCCTCCATTACAAAGGATCAGTCATCTACCATAGGTGCGCCGATTATATGATTGAAGGAGGAGATTTCACTAACGAAGGGAAAGGATGCGGAGGCGAATCAATCTACGACAGTGGGTTTTTCGAGGATGAGAACTTCATCAAAAAGCACACATGTCCGGGTATGATCTCCATGAACAACCGTGGTCCTGACACCAACGAATCTAACTTTATGATCTGCTTGACGGAGTGCCCGGAACTCGACGATGAACACGTCGTGTTCGGCCAAGTTGTTGAAGGATTGGATGTGGTCAGGACCATTTCAAAGATATCTGTTAGGGACAAGCTTTCCTGGCCCGTGGTGATCGCCGACTGCGGTCAGATTTCATAGATCTGAGATATTTTCAAGTACAATGGTTGCTTGGTCCTTTTCGCCGACAAGCTTGTGTCCTTTTGATGTTTGGTCGGGTGCGTTTTTCTTTTTGCTTCTTTCTTGAATTTAGATTGGCTACCATTGAAAAATGATAACCATCATCAGTTTTAGCTATAGTTGCTATTGCAGAAACATATTAAAAATAAATCTGTGCTTTTGGACCTTTTAAATATGTTTTCCATCAAGAGATTCTTATTAGAATTTAACATTAGTAATTGATTTCTAAGTGACTATTGTTCTCATGTTCCGTTTGCCTAATACTAAGACAGTATGATTGGCTGTCATATGGCAGATGATTGATATTCTAAACTGGATTGAAAAAAAACTGAATAAAACCCAAACCGAAATCAAACTGAAATATTCTAAACTGGAATTGAACCAAAACCTTTAAATATCTGAATGCTTCTTATATTTCTTCTATATCCAAAATAATCAAAACAGGTATTTCTGAAAAAACAACATAAGGATATGTCGCAAAATTCTCTTTTTAACGGTGATTTTCTTTCAGCCAATCAAAGGAGAGCTAATATCTGGAAGGTTGTTTTCCTTGCCGGCAAAGAGATCAATTCGAATATTTCCCGAGATCTTTTATGGAAATTGTGGTTATTTACCTAAATCTTCATCAAAACATAGTGTTTTTCTAGAGTTTTTTCAACAGCCGCCTCTTTTTTCATCAAGTTTCTGGTTCATACTTAGTCACGCGATCCAGAGGAAAGGGATTTTTTTTGTTTTTGATGGACGATACTCTGGTAGGAGTGATGCAAGAAATGTCTCTAGAGGAAGATGTGCCAATTCTTTTACCGGACGATGATGATTTTAGCACTGTGGAGAGAAGTCATCGTAGCTTATTGGGACGTTTGCTTAATCCAAACTGTCAGAACATGGGTTGCATGTTACGCACGATGCCGAAGATCTGGAGGATTTACGAAAAGGTCCGTGGGATTGCACTGACTAAGGAGAATTTCCAGTTTATCTTTGAACTGGAAACAGATCTTCAGATGGTGTTGAAACAGGGCTTTTGGACCTTTGAGGACTGGGAAATGGCGATGAAGAGGTGGATGGAGACTCCACCAAGTAACTACTTGCTGACAGCGGCTGTATGGATTAGACTTTCCAATATACCAGTCAACTACTTTACCATCAAGACCAGTGATACGGTGGCATGACCAATAGGTTATGTAAAATATATTGAGTGGGATCCAGAGAAACCACTTTTACATGATTATGTACGAGTCTTGATCATAATTGATCTAAATCTATCGGTAAGAGAGAAGAAATGTCTAACTCTTCCAAAAGGAGGTGGATCAGCTATGATAGATGTGGAGTATGAACGCATTCAGAAGAAGTGTTTTCGGTTGTCTCATGAGAAACAAGCATGCCCACTGCTCAAAGGCACTATGAAGGGAAGTGCAAAAGGAGAGATAATCAGAACTTTCCAAATGTTCAGAGGGTGGCCCAAAGGCAACACAACACTTCACTTGCGAATGATATAATGCCATTGTTTGCCCCATCAGTCCATCCTGGTTTTGAACCACCGGCTCGCCTGATTGAACCATCGGTCCGTTTGCCTATTACTAATTAGTGATCTGGCAACAACCAGCGAATTGAAACATGAGTATTAAACTCTTCGACATATTCCCAATTAATAGCATGTCTCACATTATGAATGCCAAGAACAAAAGATGTATCTCGTTGGCCTCTTGGATTACTAGTGTTAAATCGCAAGAATACGTGGAATTAATCGGTTGACTTCGATCGCCGAATTCCCACGGTTATTAAAAAAAAAAACTTTATTTCATGTACACGTAGTTCAATACAAAACCGCCGGTGCTGAATTGAATGCGGGGACTGACTTGTGACCTATCTACAACATACCTATTCGTTTCTATTTTGCAATCCCAATCTTAACCACAGCGAAAACGTCAATAATTCATTTATTCCCAGCACCAAGTATTGTCAACGGACTCAACGTAACTAGAAGGAAAAATGATTGATGACTACACGAAGTACGAAGTATTGACTATCATATGGCTAACCATGCAAACTAAAGTAATATATACCTAACTATATAAAGTATATATTATGCATGACAACATTCCTCAACTTAATGATGTTATGTAGTTAACATCACGAATTTAATTTCATTCACCCAAAAATTGGTGTAGATGTTAGCGATCATTTAAGTATTTTATTTCATCAATTAAAATATGATTGATTTGACCGTAATTTAATTAAATTATATTTTAACCCGTATTTTAAAACCGGAAGAATACTTTTAACAAAATCTAATTTACAAAATCAATATTTTTAACATTTTTAATAAGTAGTGTTTTAATATTTGTATTTTAGTTTATTTGAAAACTATTTATTTATATTATTTTAATTTATATTAAATATGGAAGTTATATAAGATATTATTTAATTTTGTTTATGAAAATATAGATTAATTCATTAATTTAATTAATTTTATATTAAAAATAAAATATTAGAGTCAATAAACTAAATTGACATCGAACAATTTTTATAATAAAAATTTATCAAAAGAATTAGATAAATTTTATTCATCAAACGAATTACAGAAATTTTATTCAAATTTAATAGCAAAACAGATTAAAATAAAAGAAATTTAAATAATATATTATATAACTTTGGAAACTTTCATATTTAATATTAGTTAACAATATAATTATATAGTTTTCAAATACATTAAAATAAATAGGTTAATACACTACTTATCCAAATTTTATAAAATATACTGATTTAGTAAATTATATTTTGTTAAAAATATTTTTACGCTTTTAAAACGTAGATCAAAATCTAATTTTAGTGAAATTACTATTAGGTATGTTATATTTTAGTTGATAAAACAGAAGATTTAAAAGGTCTTTAACATCCACATCATTTTCTGGATGACTGAAATCAAATACGTGATGTTAACTACATAACATCACTAAGTTGAGAAATGTTATCATTTATAAAATAAACTTCGCGTAATTAAGTATACATTAGTATAGTTTGCATGGTGACGTATGTGATGGTTAATATTTGATATAGTTAACAATCATTTTTACTTGCCTACAATTATTTGCGACTCGAAAACATGCATATAAAACGATTAATATGCAGTGGATGCGTCTTGTAGGCGAAGCTTATCCAAACCAGCAAGTCGCATCGGCAAAAATCTAATCTCCCCCCCCCCTCGTGTGCGGAAGAATACTTTTAACAAAATCTAATTTACAAAATCAATATTTTTAACATTTTTAATACGTAGTGTTTTAACATTTGTATTTTAGTTTATTTGAAAACTATATAATTATATTATTTTAATTTATATTAAATATGGAAGTTATATAAGATATTATTTAATTTTGTTTATGAAAATATAGATTAATTCATTAATTTAATTAATTTTATATTAAAACTAAAATATTAGAGTCAATAAACTAAATTGACATCAAACAATTTTTATTAATAAAAATTTATCAAAAGAATTAGATAAACTTTATTAATCAAACGAATTACCGAAATTTTATTCAAATTTAATAGCAAAACAGATTAAAATAAAAGAAATTTAAATAATATATTATATAACTTTGGAAACTTTCATATTTAGTATTAGTAAAACAATATAATTATATAGTTTTCAAATACACTAAAATAAATAGGTTAATACACTACTTATCCAAATTTTATAAAATATACTGATTTAGTAAATTATATTTTGTTAAAAATATTTTTACGCTTTTAAAACGTAGATCAAAATCTAATTTCAGTGAAATTTCAGTGAAATTACTATTAGGTACGTTACATTTTAGTTGATAAAACAGAAGATTTAAAAGGTCTTTAACATCCACATCATTTTCTGGATGAATGAAATCAAATTCGTGATGTTAACTACATAACATCACTAAGTTGAAGAATGTTATCATTTATAAAATAAACTTCGTGTAATTAAGTATACATTAGTATAGTTTGCATGGTGACGTATGTGATGGTTAATATTTGATGTAGTTAACAATCATTTTTACTTGCCTACAATTATTTGCGACCCGAAAACATGCATATAAAGCGATTAATATGCAGTGGATGCGTCTTGTAGGCGAAGCTTATCCAAACCAGCAAGTAGCATCGGCAAAATTCTAATCGTAGTCTCTGTTATCTGCATGGGAACCCTCTCCCCCCCTCCCCCCCCCCCCCCCCCCACATTCTGTCCATGGGTGGGTGTGTTTTTTTTTCTAACCACTGCTATAGCTAGTGTTTTGAACCATTTAACCTATGTTTCGGTAAACAAACCCACATGTTAAAAACTATTAGTTTTTCAGTTCGGAAGTAAGTATTTCCAAAGATTATTTTATTAACAAAATTTAGTATATTTTAGCATGTGGGAAAATATAAAAAAATATTTTCCAATAATGAAAATGAAGAGAATATCAACATTATCTTATATTAATACCGTGAAATAGATATTTGTTGTTGACTACTTTATTAATGTAGAATTTTCATGATTAATGAAGATTACACGAACACACCATTATCCCTGTGTCGAGTCCAAAATTTCTAATCATATACTCACAAAATCGAATTGTTATTTGAATAACTCGTGTGGAAAATAGACATCTACTGAAAGAGCCTTGTATTGTCCTTTTTCTTAGTTTATCATCAGTATTATTTTGGGAAAATCCCATGAAAAACTTTCAAAGTGACAAGTACTTCTATTTTAAACCTCCAAAGACTATGCTTCCACAATAAACCTTGAAACCAATAACATTGTTAACAAAAACTGTAAAAGTGGTCTATGTGTTTTGTGTTATATTAAGATGGACAGAAATATAAACTCCGTTAAAGTCGTAAGTAACTGCGTCTCTTTTGATTAAACATGTGCCTTATTGCAATTAATTATATTTTTAATAGAATCATCGCATATTCTGAAATAAAATAACTAAAAATCTTAGAAAACGACGACGAATAAAGATGGCTTCTCTAAAAATCTTAGTCTTTGCCAAATCCTTGAGATCAAAATTAAGCCACAACACCATGATGATCCATTAACGCGATCTGTAAACAATTCTAAAACAGGAAACACCAATTGCAATCAAACCAAATTTCCAGAGAAAGCACAAAGACAAGAAGACAGATGATTAATAACCTGGCCATCAGAAAGAAAGATTCAAACTTTGCTCGGTCTTGTGTCGGACCAGTGGAGTTTCTGAGAAGGAAGGGATCATGTGGAACGAACCCGATAGAGAAAAATCGAGAGCCAGAGCTCTAGAGAACACCAAGCTGAGAGATTCTGACCGGAAACAAGGAACTCCAAACCCAGATTTCGACAGGAAACGAGAACTCCAGATTCGTCGAGAGAGAGAAGAACACGCCTCGAGAGAAAGAGAGAAGCCGAGAGAAAGGAGAGGAGATCGAAGGATTGGAGAGAGAGGAGAGGAGGAAGAAGACCGTTCGGTCTTCACGTCATGACACGTGCTCCAAGGACGGGAAAAGAAAAGTTCTTATTTAGTTAACGTCCCTCTTTTATTTCTCTAATTTTGATTTAATTTTAAGCACGTTAATGTTAAGATACGTGCTTATAGCCACCGATAAAGATGGTCTTAGATCCATCTCTGAGAATGGGCGGTGGATTTACCATCAACATAAACATTCCGGCTGATGAAGGATTTACCATTAGCATTAATCCAAACTCTGCTCCAGGGGGATCCAAGGTAGGGACAGCCTTTGGTCGAAAACCAACATGAAGTTGATATATTATTTCTCATAATCCCAAAACTAACTCTATAATAAATCTAATTAAACACAATTTAAAGATTAATTTGAATTTAAAAAAAAATCTAATGGAAAAAAGGAAAAAAAAAAAACATTTGAAAGGCAATAAAAAACAAAAAAGGGATAAACAAAAAAAAACAAGATTTTGTGAAAAAAAATCAAAATAAAAACTATGGAGAAACCATAGATTGATAAAGAAGACAAGGGAGAATTGGTTTTTAAAAATCTTTTCATATGTAAAATCGACCATAACACATTTTAGGAAGTTATAATATTTTAAGAGATTTTTTAGAATATTTCTTTAACTGAAATTTTATTAATTTTCACAAAAAAAACATGTATTATTATCTATAGAAGGCGTTTTCTAAAAGTTTAAAAGAATGATAAAAATCAAGAAATATTTTCTACTTTGAGTAGACTAAGAGTACATTGTAGAAAACACATTCCCCAACATTTAGAATACTTTATAAAAGTAGAAGATTCATTCGGAATGAAAATGGATACCTTTACGATTAGTAGAATACGCATTCTTCTTATTTAAAAATTTAGTAAATAGTTAAATGTACGTTCTAAAAGAAGTAGATGAACATGTTTATTTTAGAAATCGTTTTTTACTATATCATTTTTCGTAGAAGACGCATTCTACTTTTAGTAGAATGTATTTTAAAATTTTTATTTTTGATCAAAAGAAAAAATTAACCAAGTTTTTGAACAAAAAAAGTTACCAGCTTGTGTATATAGTGTTTGTTATATTTTTAATAACTTTTGATTCATAAAGTATTTATTTCATTAGTTTTCAGAAATACAAAGAGTAAAAAATAAAAAAAAATGGAGAAAATTGTTTTATACTAAAGGAACGTTAACCTAGTTTTTTGTTTTTTTGTCAATTTTCCCATAATTAAAAGGTGAAAGTTCTAAATAAGGCAGTGATATGGTTCTGTAAATATTTTGAAAATAAAATGGTGTCTCAAAAGTTATTAATGGGTATAGATATTTATTATCAGGTTGACAAAAAAAAAAAGAGTCAGATTTGATTTAACCACAGTTAACCTAAAATGCAGTTTAAAAATCTCTACAGCCGACGATCTTCCTTCATTTTATTTTCATTGGAACTATATGTTCTCTCTCTCTCGATAGCTCCTCCCAGGAAACCTATAATTTCTTAGATCCATCTCAGAGAATGGCTGGTGGATTTACCATCAACATAAACATTCCGGCGGGTGAAGGATTTACCATTAACATTAACCCAAACTCTGCTCCAGGGGGAGCCGAGGTAGGGGCTGCCTTTGGCCGAATTCAACCTCCAGCTGGTAAACTAGATCCTCTCTCTATATGTACGAATCCCTCCTCTCAAAAGCCCCGAGAATGCTCTGATCCATCTAACCCTAAGGTTTTCTTTGATATGACGGCTTGCGGTAAACCTATTGGTCGGATCGTGATGGAGCTCTTTGCCGACACGACCCCACGGACGGCAGAGAATTTCCGCGCCCTCTGTACAGGCGAGAAAGGCATGGGGAAGAAGGGTAAGCCCCTCCATTACAAAGGATCAGTCATCTACCATAGGTGCGCCGATTATATGATTGAAGGAGGAGATTTCACTAACGAAGGGAAAGGATGCGGAGGCGAATCAATCTACGACAGTGGGTTTTTCGAGGATGAGAACTTCATCAAAAAGCACACATGTCCGGGTATGATCTCCATGAACAACCGTGGTCCTGACACCAACGAATCTAACTTTATGATCTGCTTGACGGAGTGCCCGGAACTCGACGATGAACACGTCGTGTTCGGCCAAGTTGTTGAAGGATTGGATGTGGTCAGGACCATTTCAAAGATATCTGTTAGGGACAAGCTTTCCTGGCCCGTGGTGATCGCCGACTGCGGTCAGATTTCATAGATCTGAGATATTTTCAAGTACAATGGTTGCTTGGTCCTTTTCGCCGACAAGCTTGTGTCCTTTTGATGTTTGGTCGGGTGCGTTTTTCTTTTTGCTTCTTTCTTGAATTTAGATTGGCTACCATTGAAAAATGATAACCATCATCAGTTTTAGCTATAGTTGCTATTGCAGAAACATATTAAAAATAAATCTGTGCTTTTGGACCTTTTAAATATGTTTTCCATCAAGAGATTCTTATTAGAATTTAACATTAGTAATTGATTTCTAAGTGACTATTGTTCTCATGTTCCGTTTGCCTAATACTAAGACAGTATGATTGGCTGTCATATGGCAGATGATTGATATTCTAAACTGGATTGAAAAAAAACTGAATAAAACCCAAACCGAAATCAAACTGAAATATTCTAAACTGGAATTGAACCAAAACCTTTAAATATCTGAATGCTTCTTATATTTCTTCTATATCCAAAATAATCAAAACAGGTATTTCTGAAAAAACAACATAAGGATATGTCGCAAAATTCTCTTTTTAACGGTGATTTTCTTTCAGCCAATCAAAGGAGAGCTAATATCTGGAAGGTTGTTTTCCTTGCCGGCAAAGAGATCAATTCGAATATTTCCCGAGATCTTTTATGGAAATTGTGGTTATTTACCTAAATCTTCATCAAAACATAGTGTTTTTCTAGAGTTTTTTCAACAGCCGCCTCTTTTTTCATCAAGTTTCTGGTTCATACTTAGTCACGCGATCCAGAGGAAAGGGATTTTTTTTGTTTTTGATGGACGATACTCTGGTAGGAGTGATGCAAGAAATGTCTCTAGAGGAAGATGTGCCAATTCTTTTACCGGACGATGATGATTTTAGCACTGTGGAGAGAAGTCATCGTAGCTTATTGGGACGTTTGCTTAATCCAAACTGTCAGAACATGGGTTGCATGTTACGCACGATGCCGAAGATCTGGAGGATTTACGAAAAGGTCCGTGGGATTGCACTGACTAAGGAGAATTTCCAGTTTATCTTTGAACTGGAAACAGATCTTCAGATGGTGTTGAAACAGGGCTTTTGGACCTTTGAGGACTGGGAAATGGCGATGAAGAGGTGGATGGAGACTCCACCAAGTAACTACTTGCTGACAGCGGCTGTATGGATTAGACTTTCCAATATACCAGTCAACTACTTTACCATCAAGACCAGTGATACGGTGGCATGACCAATAGGTTATGTAAAATATATTGAGTGGGATCCAGAGAAACCACTTTTACATGATTATGTACGAGTCTTGATCATAATTGATCTAAATCTATCGGTAAGAGAGAAGAAATGTCTAACTCTTCCAAAAGGAGGTGGATCAGCTATGATAGATGTGGAGTATGAACGCATTCAGAAGAAGTGTTTTCGGTTGTCTCATGAGAAACAAGCATGCCCACTGCTCAAAGGCACTATGAAGGGAAGTGCAAAAGGAGAGATAATCAGAACTTTCCAAATGTTCAGAGGGTGGCCCAAAGGCAACACAACACTTCACTTGCGAATGATATAATGCCATTGTTTGCCCCATCAGTCCATCCTGGTTTTGAACCACCGGCTCGCCTGATTGAACCATCGGTCCGTTTGCCTATTACTAATTAGTGATCTGGCAACAACCAGCGAATTGAAACATGAGTATTAAACTCTTCGACATATTCCCAATTAATAGCATGTCTCACATTATGAATGCCAAGAACAAAAGATGTATCTCGTTGGCCTCTTGGATTACTAGTGTTAAATCGCAAGAATACGTGGAATTAATCGGTTGACTTCGATCGCCGAATTCCCACGGTTATTAAAAAAAAACTTTATTTCATGTACACGTAGTTCAATACAAAACCGCCGGTGCTGAATTGAATGCGGGGACTGACTTGTGACCTATCTACAACATACCTATTCGTTTCTATTTTGCAATCCCAATCTTAACCACAGCGAAAACGTCAATAATTCATTTATTCCCAGCACCAAGTATTGTCAACGGACTCAACGTAACTAGAAGGAAAAATGATTGATGACTACACGAAGTACGAAGTATTGACTATCATATGGCTAACCATGCAAACTAAAGTAATATATACCTAACTATATAAAGTATATATTATGCATGACAACATTCCTCAACTTAATGATGTTATGTAGTTAACATCACGAATTTAATTTCATTCACCCAAAAATTGGTGTAGATGTTAGCGATCATTTAAGTATTTTATTTCATCAATTAAAATATGATTGATTTGACCGTAATTTAATTAAATTATATTTTAACCCGTATTTTAAAACCGGAAGAATACTTTTAACAAAATCTAATTTACAAAATCAATATTTTTAACATTTTTAATAAGTAGTGTTTTAATATTTGTATTTTAGTTTATTTGAAAACTATTTATTTATATTATTTTAATTTATATTAAATATGGAAGTTATATAAGATATTATTTAATTTTGTTTATGAAAATATAGATTAATTCATTAATTTAATTAATTTTATATTAAAAATAAAATATTAGAGTCAATAAACTAAATTGACATCGAACAATTTTTATAATAAAAATTTATCAAAAGAATTAGATAAATTTTATTCATCAAACGAATTACAGAAATTTTATTCAAATTTAATAGCAAAACAGATTAAAATAAAAGAAATTTAAATAATATATTATATAACTTTGGAAACTTTCATATTTAATATTAGTTAACAATATAATTATATAGTTTTCAAATACATTAAAATAAATAGGTTAATACACTACTTATCCAAATTTTATAAAATATACTGATTTAGTAAATTATATTTTGTTAAAAATATTTTTACGCTTTTAAAACGTAGATCAAAATCTAATTTTAGTGAAATTACTATTAGGTATGTTATATTTTAGTTGATAAAACAGAAGATTTAAAAGGTCTTTAACATCCACATCATTTTCTGGATGACTGAAATCAAATACGTGATGTTAACTACATAACATCACTAAGTTGATAAATGTTATCATTTATAAAATAAACTTCGCGTAATTAAGTATACATTAGTATAGTTTGCATGGTGACGTATGTGATGGTTAATATTTGATATAGTTAACAATCATTTTTACTTGCCTACAATTATTTGCGACTCGAAAACATGCATATAAAACGATTAATATGCAGTGGATGCGTCTTGTAGGCGAAGCTTATCCAAACCAGCAAGTCGCATCGGCAAAAATCTAATCTCCCCCCCCCCCTCGTGTGCGGAAGAATACTTTTAACAGAATCTAATTTACAAAATCAATATTTTTAACATTTTTAATACGTAGTGTTTTAACATTTGTATTTTAGTTTATTTGAAAACTATATAATTATATTATTTTAATTTATATTAAATATGGAAGTTATATAAGATATTATTTAATTTTGTTTATGAAAATATAGATTAATTCATTAATTTAATTAATTTTATATTAAAACTAAAATATTAGAGTCAATAAACTAAATTGACATCAAACAATTTTTATTAATAAAAATTTATCAAAAGAATTAGATAAACTTTATTAATCAAACGAATTACCGAAATTTTATTCAAATTTAATAGCAAAACAGATTAAAATAAAAGAAATTTAAATAATATATTATATAACTTTGGAAACTTTCATATTTAGTATTAGTAAAACAATATAATTATATAGTTTTCAAATACACTAAAATAAATAGGTTAATACACTACTTATCCAAATTTTATAAAATATACTGATTTAGTAAATTATATTTTGTTAAAAATATTTTTACGCTTTTAAAACGTAGATCAAAATCTAATTTCAGTGAAATTTCAGTGAAATTACTATTAGGTACGTTACATTTTAGTTGATAAAACAGAAGATTTAAAAGGTCTTTAACATCCACATCATTTTCTGGATGAATGAAATCAAATTCGTGATGTTAACTACATAACATCACCAAGTTGAAGAATGTTATCATTTATAAAATAAACTTCGTGTAATTAAGTATACATTAGTATAGTTTGCATGGTGACGTATGTGATGGTTAATATTTGATGTAGTTAACAATCATTTTTACTTGCCTACAATTATTTGCGACCCGAAAACATGCATATAAAGCGATTAATATGCAGTGGATGCGTCTTGTAGGCGAAGCTTATCCAAACCAGCAAGTAGCATCGGCAAAATTCTAATCGTAGTCTCTGTTATCTGCATGGGAACCCTCTCCCCCCCCCCCCCCCCCCCCCCCCCCCCCACATTCTGTCCATGGGTGGGTGTGTTTTTTTTTCTAACCACTGCTATAGCTAGTGTTTTGAACCATTTAACCTATGTTTCGGTAAACAAACCCACATGTTAAAAACTATTAGTTTTTCAGTTCGGAAGTAAGTATTTCCAAAGATTATTTTATTAACAAAATTTAGTATATTTTAGCATGTGGGAAAATATAAAAAAATATTTTCCAATAATGAAAATGAAGAGAATATCAATATTATCTTATATTAATACCGTGAAATAGATATTTGTTGTTGACTACTTTATTAATGTAGAATTTTCATGATTAATGAAGATTACACGAACACACCATTATCCCTGTGTCGAGTCCAAAATTTCTAATCATATACTCACAAAATCGAATTGTTATTTGAATAACTCGTGTGGAAAATAGACATCTACTGAAAGAGCCTTGTATTGTCCTTTTTCTTAGTTTATCATCAGTATTATTTTGGGAAAATCCCATGAAAAACTTTCAAAGTGACAAGTACTTCTATTTTAAACCTCCAAAGACTATGCTTCCACAATAAACCTTGAAACCAATAACATTGTTAACAAAAACTGTAAAAGTGGTCTATGTGTTTTGTGTTATATTAAGATGGACAGAAATATAAACTCCGTTAAAGTCGTAAGTAACTGCGTCTCTTTTGATTAAACATGTGCCTTATTGCAATTAATTATATTTTTAATAGAATCATCGCATATTCTGAAATAAAATAACTAAAAATCTTAGAAAACGACGACGAATAAAGATGGCTTCTCTAAAAATCTTAGTCTTTGCCAAATCCTTGAGATCAAAATTAAGCCACAACACCATGATGATCCATTAACGCGATCTGTAAACAATTCTAAAACAGGAAACACCAATTGCAATCAAACCAAATTTCCAGAGAAAGCACAAAGACAAGAAGACAGATGATTAATAACCTGGCCATCAGAAAGAAAGATTCAAACTTTGCTCGGTCTTGTGTCGGACCAGTGGAGTTTCTGAGAAGGAAGGGATCATGTGGAACGAACCCGATAGAAAAAAATCGAGAGCCAGAGCTCTAGAGAACACCAAGCTGAGAGATTCTGACCGGAAACAAGGAACTCCAAACCCAGATTTCGACAGGAAACGAGAACTCCAGATTCGTCGAGAGAGAGAAGAACACGCCTCGAGAGAAAGAGAGAAGCCGAGAGAAAGGAGAGGAGATCGAAGGATTGGAGAGAGAGGAGAGGAGGAAGAAGACCGTTCGGTCTTCACGTCATGACACGTGCTCCAAGGACGGGAAAAGAAAAGTTCTTATTTAGTTAACGTCCCTCTTTTATTTCTCTAATTTTGATTTAATTTTAAGCACGTTAATGTTAAGATACGTGCTTATAGCCACCGATAAAGATGGTCTTAGATCCATCTCTGAGAATGGGCGGTGGATTTACCATCAACATAAACATTCCGGCTGATGAAGGATTTACCATTAGCATTAATCCAAACTCTGCTCCAGGGGGATCCAAGGTAGGGACAGCCTTTGGTCGAAAACCAACATGAAGTTGATATATTATTTCTCATAATCCCAAAACTAACTCTATAATAAATCTAATTAAACACAATTTAAAGATTAATTTGAATTTAAAAAAAAATCTAATGGAAAAAAGGAAAAAAAAAAACATTTGAAAGGCAATAAAAAACAAAAAAGGGATAAACAAAAAAAAACAAGATTTTGTGAAAAAAAATCAAAATAAAAACTATGGAGAAACCATAGATTGATAAAGAAGACAAGGGAGAATTGGTTTTTAAAAATCTTTTCATATGTAAAATCGACCATAACACATTTTAGGAAGTTATAATATTTTAAGAGATTTTTTAGAATATTTCTTTAACTGAAATTTTATTAATTTTCACAAAAAAAACATGTATTATTATCTATAGAAGGCGTTTTCTAAAAGTTTAAAAGAATGATAAAAATCAAGAAATATTTTCTACTTTGAGTAGACTAAGAGTACATTGTAGAAAACACATTCCCCAACATTTAGAATACTTTATAAAAGTAGAAGATTCATTCGGAATGAAAATGGATACCTTTACGATTAGTAGAATACGCATTCTTCTTATTTAAAAATTTAGTAAATAGTTAAATGTACGTTCTAAAAGAAGTAGATGAACATGTTTATTTTAGAAATCGTTTTTTACTATATCATTTTTCGTAGAAGACGCATTCTACTTTTAGTAGAATGTATTTTAAAATTTTTATTTTTGATCAAAAGAAAAAATTAACCAAGTTTTTGAACAAAAAAAGTTACCAGCTTGTGTATATAGTGTTTGTTATATTTTTAATAACTTTTGATTCATAAAGTATTTATTTCATTAGTTTTCAGAAATACAAAGAGTAAAAAATAAAAAAAAATGGAGAAAATTGTTTTATACTAAAGGAACGTTAACCTAGTTTTTTGTTTTTTTGTCAATTTTCCCATAATTAAAAGGTGAAAGTTCTAAATAAGGCAGTGATATGGTTCTGTAAATATTTTGAAAATAAAATGGTGTCTCAAAAGTTATTAATGGGTATAGATATTTATTATCAGGTTGACAAAAAAAAAAAAGAGTCAGATTTGATTTAACCACAGTTAACCTAAAATGCAGTTTAAAAATCTCTACAGCCGACGATCTTCCTTCATTTTATTTTCATTGGAACTATATGTTCTCTCTCTCTCGATAGCTCCTCCCAGGAAACCTATAATTTCTTAGATCCATCTCAGAGAATGGCTGGTGGATTTACCATCAACATAAACATTCCGGCGGGTGAAGGATTTACCATTAACATTAACCCAAACTCTGCTCCAGGGGGAGCCGAGGTAGGGGCTGCCTTTGGCCGAATTCAACCTCCAGCTGGTAAACTAGATCCTCTCTCTATATGTACGAATCCCTCCTCTCAAAAGCCCCGAGAATGCTCTGATCCATCTAACCCTAAGGTTTTCTTTGATATGACGGCTTGCGGTAAACCTATTGGTCGGATCGTGATGGAGCTCTTTGCCGACACGACCCCACGGACGGCAGAGAATTTCCGCGCCCTCTGTACAGGCGAGAAAGGCATGGGGAAGAAGGGTAAGCCCCTCCATTACAAAGGATCAGTCATCTACCATAGGTGCGCCGATTATATGATTGAAGGAGGAGATTTCACTAACGAAGGGAAAGGATGCGGAGGCGAATCAATCTACGACAGTGGGTTTTTCGAGGATGAGAACTTCATCAAAAAGCACACATGTCCGGGTATGATCTCCATGAACAACCGTGGTCCTGACACCAACGAATCTAACTTTATGATCTGCTTGACGGAGTGCCCGGAACTCGACGATGAACACGTCGTGTTCGGCCAAGTTGTTGAAGGATTGGATGTGGTCAGGACCATTTCAAAGATATCTGTTAGGGACAAGCTTTCCTGGCCCGTGGTGATCGCCGACTGCGGTCAGATTTCATAGATCTGAGATATTTTCAAGTACAATGGTTGCTTGGTCCTTTTCGCCGACAAGCTTGTGTCCTTTTGATGTTTGGTCGGGTGCGTTTTTCTTTTTGCTTCTTTCTTGAATTTAGATTGGCTACCATTGAAAAATGATAACCATCATCAGTTTTAGCTATAGTTGCTATTGCAGAAACATATTAAAAATAAATCTGTGCTTTTGGACCTTTTAAATATGTTTTCCATCAAGAGATTCTTATTAGAATTTAACATTAGTAATTGATTTCTAAGTGACTATTGTTCTCATGTTCCGTTTGCCTAATACTAAGACAGTATGATTGGCTGTCATATGGCAGATGATTGATATTCTAAACTGGATTGAAAAAAAACTGAATAAAACCCAAACCGAAATCAAACTGAAATATTCTAAACTGGAATTGAACCAAAACCTTTAAATATCTGAATGCTTCTTATATTTCTTCTATATCCAAAATAATCAAAACAGGTATTTCTGAAAAAACAACATAAGGATATGTCGCAAAATTCTCTTTTTAACGGTGATTTTCTTTCAGCCAATCAAAGGAGAGCTAATATCTGGAAGGTTGTTTTCCTTGCCGGCAAAGAGATCAATTCGAATATTTCCCGAGATCTTTTATGGAAATTGTGGTTATTTACCTAAATCTTCATCAAAACATAGTGTTTTTCTAGAGTTTTTTCAACAGCCGCCTCTTTTTTCATCAAGTTTCTGGTTCATACTTAGTCACGCGATCCAGAGGAAAGGGATTTTTTTTTGTTTTTGATGGACGATACTCTGGTAGGAGTGATGCAAGAAATGTCTCTAGAGGAAGATGTGCCAATTCTTTTACCGGACGATGATGATTTTAGCACTGTGGAGAGAAGTCATCGTAGCTTATTGGGACGTTTGCTTAATCCAAACTGTCAGAACATGGGTTGCATGTTACGCACGATGCCGAAGATCTGGAGGATTTACGAAAAGGTCCGTGGGATTGCACTGACTAAGGAGAATTTCCAGTTTATCTTTGAACTGGAAACAGATCTTCAGATGGTGTTGAAACAGGGCTTTTGGACCTTTGAGGACTGGGAAATGGCGATGAAGAGGTGGATGGAGACTCCACCAAGTAACTACTTGCTGACAGCGGCTGTATGGATTAGACTTTCCAATATACCAGTCAACTACTTTACCATCAAGACCAGTGATACGGTGGCATGACCAATAGGTTATGTAAAATATATTGAGTGGGATCCAGAGAAACCACTTTTACATGTGTACGAGTCTTGATCATAATTGATCTAAATCTATCGGTAAGAGAGAAGAAATGTCTAACTCTTCCAAAAGGAGGTGGATCAGCTATGATAGATGTGGAGTATGAACGCATTCAGAAGAAGTGTTTTCGGTTGTCTCATGAGAAACAAGCATGCCCACTGCTCAAAGGCACTATGAAGGGAAGTGCAAAAGGAGAGATAATCAGAACTTTCCAAATGTTCAGAGGGTGGCCCAAAGGCAACACAACACTTCACTTGCGAATGATATAATGCCATTGTTTGCCCCATCAGTCCATCCTGGTTTTGAACCACCGGCTCGCCTGATTGAACCATCGGTCCGTTTGCCTATTACTAATTAGTGATCTGGCAACAACCAGCGAATTGAAACATGAGTATTAAACTCTTCGACATATTCCCAATTAATAGCATGTCTCACATTATGAATGCCAAGAACAAAAGATGTATCTCGTTGGCCTCTTGGATTACTAGTGTTAAATCGCAAGAATACGTGGAATTAATCGGTTGACTTCGATCGCCGAATTCCCACGGTTATTAAAAAAAAAACTTTATTTCATGTACACGTAGTTCAATACAAAACCGCCGGTGCTGAATTGAATGCGGGGACTGACTTGTGACCTATCTACAACATACCTATTCGTTTCTATTTTGCAATCCCAATCTTAACCACAGCGAAAACGTCAATAATTCATTTATTCCCAGCACCAAGTATTGTCAACGGACTCAACGTAACTAGAAGGAAAAATGATTGATGACTACACGAAGTACGAAGTATTGACTATCATATGGCTAACCATGCAAACTAAAGTAATATATACCTAACTATATAAAGTATATATTATGCATGACAACATTCCTCAACTTAATGATGTTATGTAGTTAACATCACGAATTTAATTTCATTCACCCAAAAATTGGTGTAGATGTTAGCGATCATTTAAGTATTTTATTTCATCAATTAAAATATGATTGATTTGACCGTAATTTAATTAAATTATATTTTAACCCGTATTTTAAAACCGGAAGAATACTTTTAACAAAATCTAATTTACAAAATCAATATTTTTAACATTTTTAATAAGTAGTGTTTTAATATTTGTATTTTAGTTTATTTGAAAACTATTTATTTATATTATTTTAATTTATATTAAATATGGAAGTTATATAAGATATTATTTAATTTTGTTTATGAAAATATAGATTAATTCATTAATTTAATTAATTTTATATTAAAAATAAAATATTAGAGTCAATAAACTAAATTGACATCGAACAATTTTTATAATAAAAATTTATCAAAAGAATTAGATAAATTTTATTCATCAAACGAATTACAGAAATTTTATTCAAATTTAATAGCAAAACAGATTAAAATAAAAGAAATTTAAATAATATATTATATAACTTTGGAAACTTTCATATTTAATATTAGTTAACAATATAATTATATAGTTTTCAAATACATTAAAATAAAT
Organism: Raphanus raphanistrum x Raphanus sativus; assembly: GCA_019705995.1. NCBI lineage: Eukaryota > Viridiplantae > Streptophyta > Magnoliopsida > Brassicales > Brassicaceae > Raphanus > Raphanus raphanistrum x Raphanus sativus. Next base: position 57,785,592 of record CM034035.1, on the reverse strand, counting down.
AGGTTAATACACTACTTATCCAAATTTTATAAAATATACTGATTTAGTAAATTATATTTTGTTAAAAATATTTTTACGCTTTTAAAACGTAGATCAAAATCTAATTTTAGTGAAATTACTATTAGGTATGTTATATTTTAGTTGATAAAACAGAAGATTTAAAAGGTCTTTAACATCCACATCATTTTCTGGATGACTGAAATCAAATACGTGATGTTAACTACATAACATCACTAAGTTGAGAAATGTTATCATTTATAAAATAAACTTCGCGTAATTAAGTATACATTAGTATAGTTTGCATGGTGACGTATGTGATGGTTAATATTTGATATAGTTAACAATCATTTTTACTTGCCTACAATTATTTGCGACTCGAAAACATGCATATAAAACGATTAATATGCAGTGGATGCGTCTTGTAGGCGAAGCTTATCCAAACCAGCAAGTCGCATCGGCAAAAATCTAATCTCCCCCCCCCCCTCGTGTGCGGAAGAATACTTTTAACAAAATCTAATTTACAAAATCAATATTTTTAACATTTTTAATACGTAGTGTTTTAACATTTGTATTTTAGTTTATTTGAAAACTATATAATTATATTATTTTAATTTATATTAAATATGGAAGTTATATAAGATATTATTTAATTTTGTTTATGAAAATATAGATTAATTCATTAATTTAATTAATTTTATATTAAAACTAAAATATTAGAGTCAATAAACTAAATTGACATCAAACAATTTTTATTAATAAAAATTTATCAAAAGAATTAGATAAACTTTATTAATCAAACGAATTACCGAAATTTTATTCAAATTTAATAGCAAAACAGATTAAAATAAAAGAAATTTAAATAATATATTATATAACTTTGGAAACTTTCATATTTAGTATTAGTAAAACAATATAATTATATAGTTTTCAAATACACTAAAATAAATAGGTTAATACACTACTTATCCAAATTTTATAAAATATACTGATTTAGTAAATTATATTTTGTTAAAAATATTTTTACGCTTTTAAAACGTAGATCAAAATCTAATTTCAGTGAAATTTCAGTGAAATTACTATTAGGTACGTTACATTTTAGTTGATAAAACAGAAGATTTAAAAGGTCTTTAACATCCACATCATTTTCTGGATGAATGAAATCAAATTCGTGATGTTAACTACATAACATCACCAAGTTGAAGAATGTTATCATTTATAAAATAAACTTCGTGTAATTAAGTATACATTAGTATAGTTTGCATGGTGACGTATGTGATGGTTAATATTTGATGTAGTTAACAATCATTTTTACTTGCCTACAATTATTTGCGACCCGAAAACATGCATATAAAGCGATTAATATGCAGTGGATGCGTCTTGTAGGCGAAGCTTATCCAAACCAGCAAGTAGCATCGGCAAAATTCTAATCGTAGTCTCTGTTATCTGCATGGGAACCCTCTCCCCCCCTCCCCCCCCCCCCCCCCCCCCCCCACATTCTGTCCATGGGTGGGTGTGTTTTTTTTCTAACCACTGCTATAGCTAGTGTTTTGAACCATTTAACCTATGTTTCGGTAAACAAACCCACATGTTAAAAACTATTAGTTTTTCAGTTCGGAAGTAAGTATTTCCAAAGATTATTTTATTAACAAAATTTAGTATATTTTAGCATGTGGGAAAATATAAAAAAATATTTTCCAATAATGAAAATGAAGAGAATATCAATATTATCTTATATTAATACCGTGAAATAGATATTTGTTGTTGACTACTTTATTAATGTAGAATTTTCATGATTAATGAAGATTACACGAACACACCATTATCCCTGTGTCGAGTCCAAAATTTCTAATCATATACTCACAAAATCGAATTGTTATTTGAATAACTCGTGTGGAAAATAGACATCTACTGAAAGAGCCTTGTATTGTCCTTTTTCTTAGTTTATCATCAGTATTATTTTGGGAAAATCCCATGAAAAACTTTCAAAGTGACAAGTACTTCTATTTTAAACCTCCAAAGACTATGCTTCCACAATAAACCTTGAAACCAATAACATTGTTAACAAAAACTGTAAAAGTGGTCTATGTGTTTTGTGTTATATTAAGATGGACAGAAATATAAACTCCGTTAAAGTCGTAAGTAACTGCGTCTCTTTTGATTAAACATGTGCCTTATTGCAATTAATTATATTTTTAATAGAATCATCGCATATTCTGAAATAAAATAACTAAAAATCTTAGAAAACGACGACGAATAAAGATGGCTTCTCTAAAAATCTTAGTCTTTGCCAAATCCTTGAGATCAAAATTAAGCCACAACACCATGATGATCCATTAACGCGATCTGTAAACAATTCTAAAACAGGAAACACCAATTGCAATCAAACCAAATTTCCAGAGAAAGCACAAAGACAAGAAGACAGATGATTAATAACCTGGCCATCAGAAAGAAAGATTCAAACTTTGCTCGGTCTTGTGTCGGACCAGTGGAGTTTCTGAGAAGGAAGGGATCATGTGGAACGAACCCGATAGAGAAAAATCGAGAGCCAGAGCTCTAGAGAACACCAAGCTGAGAGATTCTGACCGGAAACAAGGAACTCCAAACCCAGATTTCGACAGGAAACGAGAACTCCAGATTCGTCGAGAGAGAGAAGAACACGCCTCGAGAGAAAGAGAGAAGCCGAGAGAAAGGAGAGGAGATCGAAGGATTGGAGAGAGAGGAGAGGAGGAAGAAGACCGTTCGGTCTTCACGTCATGACACGTGCTCCAAGGACGGGAAAAGAAAAGTTCTTATTTAGTTAACGTCCCTCTTTTATTTCTCTAATTTTGATTTAATTTTAAGCACGTTAATGTTAAGATACGTGCTTATAGCCACCGATAAAGATGGTCTTAGATCCATCTCTGAGAATGGGCGGTGGATTTACCATCAACATAAACATTCCGGCTGATGAAGGATTTACCATTAGCATTAATCCAAACTCTGCTCCAGGGGGATCCAAGGTAGGGACAGCCTTTGGTCGAAAACCAACATGAAGTTGATATATTATTTCTCATAATCCCAAAACTAACTCTATAATAAATCTAATTAAACACAATTTAAAGATTAATTTGAATTTAAAAAAAAATCTAATGGAAAAAAGGAAAAAAAAAACATTTGAAAGGCAATAAAAAACAAAAAAGGGATAAACAAAAAAAAACAAGATTTTGTGAAAAAAAATCAAAATAAAAACTATGGAGAAACCATAGATTGATAAAGAAGACAAGGGAGAATTGGTTTTTAAAAATCTTTTCATATGTAAAATCGACCATAACACATTTTAGGAAGTTATAATATTTTAAGAGATTTTTTAGAATATTTCTTTAACTGAAATTTTATTAATTTTCACAAAAAAAACATGTATTATTATCTATAGAAGGCGTTTTCTAAAAGTTTAAAAGAATGATAAAAATCAAGAAATATTTTCTACTTTGAGTAGACTAAGAGTACATTGTAGAAAACACATTCCCCAACATTTAGAATACTTTATAAAAGTAGAAGATTCATTCGGAATGAAAATGGATACCTTTACGATTAGTAGAATACGCATTCTTCTTATTTAAAAATTTAGTAAATAGTTAAATGTACGTTCTAAAAGAAGTAGATGAACATGTTTATTTTAGAAATCGTTTTTTACTATATCATTTTTCGTAGAAGACGCATTCTACTTTTAGTAGAATGTATTTTAAAATTTTTATTTTTGATCAAAAGAAAAAATTAACCAAGTTTTTGAACAAAAAAAGTTACCAGCTTGTGTATATAGTGTTTGTTATATTTTTAATAACTTTTGATTCATAAAGTATTTATTTCATTAGTTTTCAGAAATACAAAGAGTAAAAAATAAAAAAAAATGGAGAAAATTGTTTTATACTAAAGGAACGTTAACCTAGTTTTTTGTTTTTTTGTCAATTTTCCCATAATTAAAAGGTGAAAGTTCTAAATAAGGCAGTGATATGGTTCTGTAAATATTTTGAAAATAAAATGGTGTCTCAAAAGTTATTAATGGGTATAGATATTTATTATCAGGTTGACAAAAAAAAAAGAGTCAGATTTGATTTAACCACAGTTAACCTAAAATGCAGTTTAAAAATCTCTACAGCCGACGATCTTCCTTCATTTTATTTTCATTGGAACTATATGTTCTCTCTCTCTCGATAGCTCCTCCCAGGAAACCTATAATTTCTTAGATCCATCTCAGAGAATGGCTGGTGGATTTACCATCAACATAAACATTCCGGCGGGTGAAGGATTTACCATTAACATTAACCCAAACTCTGCTCCAGGGGGAGCCGAGGTAGGGGCTGCCTTTGGCCGAATTCAACCTCCAGCTGGTAAACTAGATCCTCTCTCTATATGTACGAATCCCTCCTCTCAAAAGCCCCGAGAATGCTCTGATCCATCTAACCCTAAGGTTTTCTTTGATATGACGGCTTGCGGTAAACCTATTGGTCGGATCGTGATGGAGCTCTTTGCCGACACGACCCCACGGACGGCAGAGAATTTCCGCGCCCTCTGTACAGGCGAGAAAGGCATGGGGAAGAAGGGTAAGCCCCTCCATTACAAAGGATCAGTCATCTACCATAGGTGCGCCGATTATATGATTGAAGGAGGAGATTTCACTAACGAAGGGAAAGGATGCGGAGGCGAATCAATCTACGACAGTGGGTTTTTCGAGGATGAGAACTTCATCAAAAAGCACACATGTCCGGGTATCCTCTCCATGAACAACCGTGGTCCTGACACCAACGAATCTAACTTTATGATCTGCTTGACGGAGTGCCCGGAACTCGACGATGTACACGTCGTGTTCGGCCAAGTTGTTGAAGGATTGGATGTGGTCAGGACCATTTCAAAGATATCTGTTAGGGACAAGCTTTCCAGGCCCGTAGTGATCGCCGACTGCGGTCAGATTTCATAGATCTGAGATATTTTCAAGTACAATGGTTGCTTGTGTCTTTTTGATGTTTGGTCGGGTGCTTTTTGTTTTTGCTCCTCTGTTTCTTTTTTTTTTTTGCTTGAATTTAGATTGGCTACCATTGAAAAACTGATAGCTATTAAGCGTTATTATTAAGTGTTTTTTTTTGTCAACATGACACTAACTATGCGGTATTATCAATTGTTTTTAAACGATTCTTTTTAGTCTTGGTTGTTACTGATTGATTTTACAGCTTAATAAGTTTAGGCCAAGATGATAATTGGGCGGGTTTAGCCGTGGTTTAATCTGGTAGTTGACTAGTCTAGGGTGTGTCGTTTGCCTAAAATAAAGTATTGGCAATAACCAGAGCCACTAACAAGGCTAAAAGAAGAAGAAAAATCTCTAGGTGAATTTGGAGTGGAAATATTCACCAGTTAACTATGTAATAATTAGCTAAGTTGATGTGACAATTTGTCACAAAGACAAACATTCTTCTTTTTACAAACGCGTGAACATGCATCCAACCTGTTCAATCTATACATTACCAATATCACAGTTGTAAATTTGAAAGAAATAATATAGTATTACACTATGCTTTGCAAATCAAAACTGAGAAGAAATAAGAAGAGCCAAACAACAATGACAGAGATGATGATTTTGATGGAAAATAACGGGTCTTGAGATAGCAAAACATAAAACTGATTGATTTTCTTAATTTGTATTTGCATTCACCGACTTGATCTTTACTTCACTTCCTTCAAAGTCAAACTGAACCTCTTTGCTTCTTTTTGGCTATGTCAATGCTTGTCTCCCATTTTTGCCTTGGATGTTTTATTATTGATTTTAAGCCTCCATAAACATCAATCTCTTACTTAATTGTTTTGGGTCTGGGGTGGTTGCAAGTGTGTTGAAAAGTTGTAAGGATGCTGGTTTCTCCCTTCCTCTGAGGCTCTAATCATTGTGCATGCATAACATTCCGATCTTTAGATGTGTGGCTCATTGTACACAGAACACTAATCTTAAGGCTGATTAGTTTTTTTCCTTCTCATTATATTCTGTCCAACATGAACCCTTGACCCTTCTCGAATCCGGAACTTAATATTTCGATTTACTCGGCCATGGTCACTCCCTCTTGAACTGAATTGTGGTTATGTACCTAAATCTTCATCAAAACATAGTGTTTTTCTAGTGTTCTTTCAACAGCCGCCTCTTTTTTCATCAAGTTTCTGGTTCATACTTAGTCATGCGATCCAGAGGAAAGGGATTTTTTGCTTTTGATGGACGATACTCTGGTAGGAGTGATGCAAGGAATGTCTCTAGAGGAAGATGTGCCAATTCTTTTACCGGACGATGATGATTTTAGCGCTGTGGAGAGAAGTCATCGTAACTTATTGGGACGTTTGCTTAATCCAAACTGTCAGAACATGGGTCGCATGTTACGCACGATGCCAAAGATCTGGAGGATTTACAAAAGGGTCCGTGGGATTGCACTGACTAAGGAGAATTTCCAGTTTATCTTTGAACTGGAAACAGATCTTCAGATGGTGTTGAAACAGGGCTTTTGGACCTTTGAGGACTGGGAAATGGCGATGGAGAGGTGGGTGGAGACTCCACCAAGTAACTACTTGCAGACAGCGGCTGTATGGATTAGACTTTCCAATATACCAGTCAACTACTTTACCATCAAGACCAGTGATACGGTGGCATGATCAATAGGTTATGTAAAATATATTGAGTGGGATCCAGAGAAACCACTTTTACATGATTATGTACGAGTCTTGATCATAATTGATGTAAATCTACCAGTAAGAGAGAAGAAATGTCAAACTCTTCCAAAAGGAGGTGGATCAGCTATGATAGATGTGGAGTATGAACGCATTCGGAAGAAGTGTTTTCGATTGCTCATGAGAAACAAGCATGTCCACTGCTCAAAGGCACTATGAAAGGAAGTGCAAAAGGGAGAGATAATCAGAACTTTCCAAATGTTCAGAGGGTGGCCCAAAGGCAACATAACACTTCACTTGCGAATTATATAATGCCATTGTTTGCCCCATCGGTCCGTCCTGGTTTTGAACCACCGGCTCGCCTGATTGAACCATCGGTCCGTTTGCCTATTACTAATTAGTGATCTGGCAACAACCAGCGAATTGAAACATGAGTATTAAACTCTTCGACATATTCCCAATTAATAACATGTCTCACATTATGAATGCCAAGAACAAAAGATGTATCTCGTTGGCCTCTTGGATTACTAGTGTTAAATCGCAAGAATACGTGGAATTAATCGGTTGATTTCGATCGCCGAATTCCCACGGTTATCGAAAAAAACTTTATTTCATGTACGCGTAGTTCAATACAAAACCGTCGGTGCTGAATTGAATGCGGGGACTGACGTGTGACCTATCTACAACATACCTATTCATTTCTATTTTGCAATCCCAATCTTAATCACAGCGAAAACGTCAATAATTCATTTATTCCCAGCACTAAGTATTGTCAACGACTCAACGTAACTAGAAGGAAAAATGATTGATGACTACACGAAGTACGAAGTATTGGTTATTATATGGCTAACCATGCAAACTAAAGTAATATATACCTAACTATACGAAGTATATATTATGCATGACAACATTCTTCAACTTAATAATGTTATATAGTTAACATCACGAGTTTAATTTCATTCACCCAAAAATTGGTGTAGATATTAGCGATCATGTAAATATTTTATTTCATCAATTAAAATATGATTGATTTGACCGTAATTTAATTAAATTATATTTTAACCCGTGTTTTAAAAGCGTAAGAATACTTTTAACAAAATCTAATTTACAAAATCAATATTTTTAACATTTTTAATAAGTAGTGTTTTAACATTTGTGTTTTAGTTTATTTGAAAACTATATAATTATATTATTTTTATTTATATTAAATATGAAATTTATATAAGATATTATTTAATCTTGTTTATGAAAATATAGATTAATTCATTAATTTATTTAATTTTATATTAAAAATAAAATATTAGAGTCAATAAACTAAATTGACATCAAACAAGTTTTATAATAAAATTTATCAAAAGAATTAGATAAACTTTATTAATCAAACGAATTACAGAAATTTTATTCAAATTTAATAGCAAAACAGATTAAAATAAAATACATTTAAATAATATATTATATAACTTTGGAAACTTTCATATTTAATATTAGTAAAACAATATAATTATATAGTTTTCAAATACACTAAAATAAATAGGTTAATACACTACTTATCCAAATTTTATAAAATATACTGATTTAGTAAATTAGTTTTTTCTAAAAATATTTTTACGCTTTTAAAACGTGGATCAAAATCTAATTTTTGTTAAATTACTGTTAGGTACGTCATATTTTAATTGATAAAATAGAAGATTTAAAAGGTCTTTAACATCCATATCATTTTTTGGATGAATGAAATCAAACTCGTGATGTTAACTAAATAACATCATTAAATTGAGGAATGCTATCATGCATAACATAAACTTCGTGTAGTTAAGTATACATTAGTATAATTTGCATGATTACGTATGTGATGGTTAATATTTCATGGAGTCAACAATCATTTTTCTTAACTACAATTATTTGCGACTCGAAAACATGCATATAAAACGATTAATATGCAATGGACGTCACTACGTGGCGTCTTGTAGACGAAGGTTATCCAAACCAGCAAGTCGCATCGGCAAAAATCTGGAAAAACGGCCGATTAGTACTTGAACTAGGTTTATATTGCCTAATCAATACCCAGACTTTTTGACTGTGCGTATTTGTACCTGAATTAACAAATATTTGAAATTGATACCTCAACTTATAAAAAACGTCTTTAACGTACATACGACCGACACTGTGTCAGGTAATCGGTAAACTAATCGGTCGTTATGCTGATGTGGAATTATTTTTGGAATAATCAAGTTAGTTTAAGAAAACGACGTCGTTTAAAAATGAAAAAAATAATAAAACAGAATCTAGTATCGAACCCGGGTTGGATACAAATATAGTGTCTTTACTAACCACTTGTGCCGCGGAAGATATATTGTTATCTTCTATAACCATAACTATATAATGTTTGGTAAACACTTAATTAGATAAAATATTTTATTATATTATGTGTTTCTGAATTTAGTTTTAAAGACATGTTCAACTATGATTTTAGAAATTTAAACATAAGAAATCTTAACAATATTTTAATTAGCAATAAGCATCATTACATTCATTCTAGTCAAAAGTATTATCAAAGTACCATAGACGTCATTACATAGCAGTAATAGAGCCAAAAACCTACACAATCCGATAGCAATAACACTCCAAACCTTGCTAAAACATCCTAGCGACATTTTAAAGCAACCTGGAAATAAGGAACTAAAAACAGAAGTTTAACTTGGTTGGCTTTGTTGGCTTGGTCCTTCTTCACTGTCCATGCCACTTATGGTTTTAGTCCTAGTCTTCTTTGGCTTCCTAGGCTTGTATGGAACACCTCTTTAATGCATTTCAGTGAGTTATGTCCCATCCAACCACATCTGTAGCACTGCATTTTTCGTCCATGGTTGGTGACCTTCTCCCCTTTTTTTGGTTTTTCATTTATCAAATATTATATAGTCATGGTTATAGAAGATAACAATATATCTTCCGCGGCATAAGTGGTTGTTTTATTTTTTTTTCATATTTTTTAAACAACGTCGTTTTCTTAAACTAACTTGATTATTCTAAAAATAATTCCACATAAGCATAATGACCGATTAGTTTACCGATTACCTGACATAGTATCGGTCGTAGGTACGTAAAAGACGTTTTTATAAGTTGAGGTATCAATTTCAAATATTTGTTAGTTCAGGTACAAATGCGCACAATCAAAAGTCTGGATATTGATTAGGCAATATAGACCTAGTTCAGGTACTAATCGGCCGTTTTTAATCTAATGGTAGTTTCAAATATTTGAAATTGATACCTCAACTTATAAAAAACGTCTTTAACGTACATACGACCGACACTGTGTCAGGTAATCGGTAAACTAATCGGTCGTTATGCTGATGTGGAATTATTTTTGGAATAATCAAGTTAGTTTAAGAAAACGACGTCGTTTAAAAATGAAAAAAATAATAAAACAGAATCTAGTATCGAACCCGGGTTGGATACAAATATAGTGTCTTTACTAACCACTTGTGCCGCGGAAGATATATTGTTATCTTCTATAACCATAACTATATAATGTTTGGTAAACACTTAATTAGATAAAATATTTTATTATATTATGTGTTTCTGAATTTAGTTTTAAAGACATGTTCAACTATGATTTTAGAAATTTAAACATAAGAAATCTTAACAATATTTTAATTAGCAATAAGCATCATTACATTCATTCTAGTCAAAAGTATTATCAAAGTACCATAGACGTCATTACATAGCAGTAATAGAGCCAAAAACCTACACAATCCGATAGCAATAACACTCCAAACCTTGCTAAAACATCCTAGCGACATTTTAAAGCAACCTGGAAATAAGGAACTAAAAACAGAAGTTTAACTTGGTTGGCTTTGTTGGCTTGGTCCTTCTTCACTGTCCATGCCACTTATGGTTTTAGTCCTAGTCTTCTTTGGCTTCCTAGGCTTGTATGGAACACCTCTTTAATGCATTTCAGTGAGTTATGTCCCATCCAACCACATCTGTAGCACTGCATTTTTCGTCCATGGTTGGTGACCTTCTCCCCTTTTTTTGGTTTTTCATTTATCAAATATTATATAGTCATGGTTATAGAAGATAACAATATATCTTCCGCGGCATAAGTGGTTGTTTTATTTTTTTTTCATATTTTTTAAACAACGTCGTTTTTTTAAACTAACTTGATTATTCTAAAAATAATTCCACATAAGCATAATGACCGATTAGTTTACCGATTACCTGACATAGTATCGGTCGTAGGTACGTAAAAGACGTTTTTTTAAGTTGAGGTATCAATTTCAAATATTTGTTAGTTCAGGTACAAATGCGCACAATCAAAAGTCTGGATATTGATTAGGCAATATAGACCTAGTTCAGGTACTAATCGGCCGTTTTTAATCTAATGGTAGTTTCAATTATTTGCATGGGAACTCTCTCTCCCCCCCCCCCCCCCCCCCCCCCCCCCCCACTATCAGAGTTTTATACATATATATAATTATATTGATCGACAGTTCGATACACCCACTATCAGAGTTTTATACATATATGCCCATATAATATATTTTATCATTTTTATGCACCCATCAAAATTTTATCCTGGATTCGCCCTTGCACATAGTTGCTATAACTAGTGTTTTTTTTTAACTACGGCTATAACTATTGTTTTAAACCATTTAACCTATGTTTCGATAAACAAATCCACATGTTAAAAACTATTAAAAAAAATTAGTTTTTCAGTTCGGAAAGTAAGTATTACCAAAGATTATTTTATTAATAAAATTCAGTATATTTTAGCATGAGGGAAAATATAAAAAAAAAATTTCCAATAATGAAAATGAAGAGAATATCAATATTATTTTATATTAATACCGTGAAATAGATATTTGTTGTTGACTACTTTATTAATGTAGAATTTTCATGATTAATGAAGATTAGACGAAAGTCCAAAATTTCTAATCATATACTCACAAAATCGAATTGTTATTTGAATAACTCGTGTGGAAAATAGCATCTACTGAAAGAGCCTTGTATTGTCCTTTTTCTTAGTTTATCATTAGTATTATTTTAAATCGATTTTAATTATTATTCGCTATTTAAATGCCATAAACGTTTATCTTCTACACACCATCATCATCAAGTCCCAACTCCCAAGAGGCCAAGACAGTCGCAAAACGATGAACCTCAACGTCGTCGTATTACTCCTTATCCCACCGTCAGACCTCCGCGCACTCCTAGCTTTCCGTTCAGCACTCCACGAGCCGTACCTCGGCATTTTCAACTCATGGACCGGCCAAGACTGCTGCCACAACCGGTACGGCGTCAGCTGCGACGCGATCACTCACCGAGTCGCCGACATCAACCTCCGCGGCGAGTCGGAAGACCCTATCTTCGAGCGAGCTCACCGAACCGGTTACATGACCGGCCGCATCTCTCCCTCGATATGCGACCTCACTAGCCTCTCCGCCGTAACAATAGCCGACTGGAAAGGTATCTCCGGCGACATCCCCGAATGCATCACGCGCCTCTCTTTCCTCCGTACGATCGACCTCATCGGAAACCAAATCTCCGGCGAGATTCCTAACGACATCGGGAGATTAAACCGGTTAGCTGTTTTAAATGTCGCGGATAACCGGATATCCGGTTCGATCCCGAAATCGTTAACCAACCTCTCTAGCTTAATGCACTTGGATCTCCGTAACAACCTCATCTCCGGTCTAATTCCAACTGATTTTGGCCGGTTAACAATGCTCAGCCGTGCATTGCTAAGTGGTAACCGAATAACCGGTCGGATACCCGAGTCTCTGACCAAGATTTACCGGTTAGCTGACGTTGATCTCTCCGGTAACCAACTTTACGGTACAATCCCACCGTCTCTCGGCCGTATGTCGGTTCTCTCGACGCTTAACCTCGACGGGAACAAAATCTCCGGCGAGATACCTCAAACTCTGATGACGTCATCGGTGATGAACTTGAATTTGAGTAGGAACTTGTTGCAAGGGAAGATACCGGAAGGGTTCGGACCAAGGTCTTACTTCACTGTTCTTGATTTGTCTTATAACAATCTCAGGGGACCAATCCCGAGTTCGATATCGGGTGCGTCGTTTATTGGTCATTTGGATCTTAGCCATAACCATCTCTGTGGGAGGATTCCGGTGGGGTCGCCGTTTGACCACCTTGAAGCGGCGTCGTTTTTGTTTAACGACTGTCTTTGCGGCAAACCCTTGAGGGCTTGTTTAAAAAACTGACTTTGTAATTTTCTTTGATTAGACCTTTACAATATTTTTTATGATTATTCGTTTCAGAAAACATATTCGTGTCGTGTGATACTCCCTCTTTTTTTAAATAGATGATGTTTTAGAGAGCTTTTGATGTTTCAAAATAGACGATGTTTTTATATAACCGCGTACTTTTAGTTTTATTAAAAATTGCATGACCAATGATATTTTTGTAGTTTGTTTTGTTATTGGTTGAATAATTTTTAGTTTATATTTTAATGATATTTAAAGATATAAAAAATAAATGTCTTAATAGTTGTATGCAATCCTAAAAGTTCATCTATATTAGAACAAAGGGAGTAATAATATAGATTAGCAGTCTCTAATTAAGCTTAATTAGGCAAATTTATTAAAGGCCCATACACACAATGCAACAAATCCGGTAAGATTAACATATGAAAATCTAATCCCAAGGTCCAAATATAAACAAATTCCGACCATATCTTGGCATGTTCTTTGAAAGCACGGATATATATTCTTGTTTTAAATTTTTGTTGAGAAATTTAATCTTTATGTTTAAGTTTTTATAATCATATTAATATTTAATATTAATTTAAATTAGTATAATTTGTGACAACTATATTAAATATGTCAAATTGTATAATTATACATTTATGACATAACTATACACTTTGGAGATTACCAAAGGATTACGATTTTGGTTTTTCCTATGGATTTTGTGGTATATATGGAAAAATAGGAACAGTAAAATTTATATAAATAAATTAGGTGATCCACAGGAAATCCTTCGGATTACAGAAGTGAAAGTAGTGAGTTGGACAGATACCCAACAAATGGGCCTGGTCAGAAATTAGGCAAATCACAGGACTTCTTATGAACTATCGTTAGAAGGGTCCATGATCTGTTTTGTTGATGGAGCATAGAGGCCAGAAGACAAATTCTTAGGACAAGGATGGTTCTGTAGAATGAACGGTTCAACTGAGAAGATGATGTGTGCAATGAATCTCCGGAGAAGCTTATCCGCTTTGCATGCTGAATGTGAAGCTTTGATATGGGCTATGGAGTGCATGAAGACTCTCAACTTTTCAAAATTAGTTTTCGCAAGAGATTGTTCTCAATTGGTGAAGAAGGTATCCTCACCTAGAGAATGACCAGCTTTTACTACACATTTGGAGGAGTTCCAGCGCAGTAAGACTTTCTTCCCTACCTTTAAGATCTGACATATTTCGAGGGTACATAATCTAGTGGCGGACAAGCTTGCACGAGATGCTAGAAGTTCTCCTTCTTCTATGTTCTATGTCGATTCTATGCCTCCGGTCTGGTTTTCTGGACAGAAAGTGTATAGATAATAGTTTTAGTTTCATTGTTGTCAAAAAAGCCATTTCTATTTTAGAAATTATTTTAAAACTTTATTCCTAAAATTTGTAACATATTATATGGGAAATTGCTTAAAATACTATTTTCATAGTACTATTTTTTCATATTTACACTATCCATTTTTACCACCACTTTAAATTAAGGATTTAGATTTGAAGGTTTAGGATTTAGGGTTTAGATTTGAAGTTTCAGGGTTTATGGTATATAGTAAAAAGAAAAATAATAAAATTACTACTATGTCTAAAGTTAATAATTAAACAACAAATAAAATAAAATTAAAACTTGATCTTAGTTTTTTTGTCAAACTAAACTAGCACTAGAAACTTTTGATTATTCTAGATCAACAAAATTATTATGTAAAAACTTAGTAATATGGTTAGGATTTCTTAGATTTATAAACTTTATGTATAACTTGGTAATATGGTTAGGATGGTTACTTGCATTTTACTTGGTAATCTAAAACAGTATGGTTTTTGTCATGGTGGTAATGGTTACTTGCATTTAAATAGAAAGCCTTTTCTCAAGAAAAAAAAAAGAAGTAAAGATCAAGTCGGCGAATGCACATTACCAAATTAAGAAAACCAATCAGTTTTATGTTTTGCTATCTCAAGACACATTTCCATCAAAATCATCATATCTGTCATTGTTGTTTGGCTCTTCTTGTTTCTTCCCAGTTTTGATTTGCAAAGCATAGTGTATACTATATTATTTCTTTCTATTTTTAACTGATTGATGGTGTTAATTAATGTATAGATTGAACAAGTTGGATTGGTTAAATGCATGTTCAGTACGCGTTTGTAGAGAGAAGAACGTGTCTTTGTGACAAATTGTCACATAAACGTAGCTAATTATTACATAGTTAACTGGTGAATATTTCTACTCCATATTCTCTTTTCTTTCTGCTTTTAGCCTTGTTAGGGCCCTGGTTATAGGCTTTTAGCCAATACTTTATTTAGGCAAACGACACACCCTAGACTAGTGTCAACGACCAGCTTAAACCACGGCTAAACCCGTCCAATTATCATCTTCGCCTAAACTTAAAGCTGTAAATCAATCAATACCGACGAAGTGTAATAAGAATCGTTTAAAAAATAATTAATAATACCGAATAGTTATTGTCATGTCGACAAAAGAAAACACTTGATAATAACCCTTAAACAGGTTTTCTAATTTGTTTCTACAGTAAATCAATTTTTATGGTAGCCAATCTAAACTCAAGAAAGAAAATAGAAACAGAGGAACAAAAAAACCAAACATCAAAAGGACACAAGCAACCATGGTACTTGAAAATATCTCAGATCTATGAAATCTGACCGCAGTCGGCGATCACCACGGGCCTGGAAAGCTTGCCCCTAACAGGATAAGGTTCCTTTGAAATGATCCTGACCACATCCAATCCTTCAACAACCTGACCGAACACAACGTGTACATCGTCCAGATACGGGCTCTTCTTCAAGCAGATCATAAACTGAGATTCGTTGGTGTCGGGACCACGGTTGGCCATGGTGAGGATACCCGGACCAGTGTGCTTCTTGATGAAGTTCTCATCCTCGAAAAACCTATTGCCGTAGATTGATTCGCCTCCGCTTCCTTTCCCTCCATAAATGAAATCTCCTCCGGCAATTATATAATCGGGGCTCATATGGTGGATGATTGATCCTTTGTAATGGAGTGGCTTACCAAGCTTCCCCATGCCTTTCTCGCCAGTACAGAGGGCGCGGAAATTCTCTGCCGTCCGTGGGGTCGTGTCGGCAAAGAGCTCCATCACGATCCGACCAATATGTTTGCGCGCACACCGTCATATCAAAGAAAACCTTAGGGTTAACCATTCCTAGAGATTGATAAGGGAGTTTAGGGTTTTCAGGTTCATGTTTTTCATGTTCAGGGAGTTTAACATCACCAGCTTGAGGTGGTGGTACGAGTAGACCAACAGGGTTAATGTTGATTGTGAATCCACCACTAGCCTGAGGATAAACGCGGGATCCATTAACGTATAATCTGCCGTCAATCTGTGGTACGAGTCCGCCAACAGGATTAATGTGAATTGTCAACTCACCATGAACTGGAACGTTAAGCCTAACGTCTGTTCCATAGTTGCAAAAATTAACTTCCATTTTCGGAGATGGATCAGAGAAATATTAGGGTTTATGGGAGGCCTTCGTCCTTTGCACCAAGTGATAAGTGTAAAAAGAAGAAAACAAATCACGCAAAAATAATATATATATATTTTTTTTTTTGTAAAAACACGCAAAAAGAATATTATCTTCTTGATTCTAGGAGGATTGACGTTATTAGTTTCACTTTGAATATATAAGAGATTTTTTTAAAAAAAATATATGAGATAATATAAGATCTGGAACTAATAATTACGAATGGTATTTTATTGTTATCTTTAGAATACGTTTGTATATTCAAAATTGTAAAACCTCCGAAGATTATGGGAGATCATGATATTTCTATAGGATATGTATTTGTTGAGGTTGACAAAAAGATATAGGATATATTTTTCGACGAAGTTGTTATGATTCGCATAGTATTTTGTTCACTATTGATTTAATTATTTATATAAAATATTTATACAAATTTTGAAATAATCATCATAAGTTTAATACAATTAAAATAGAAAACAATATTTGAACTCAACCTTACTATAATATGAAAATGTGAATCTAAAATTTAACCTTGCACCATAATATTCTGTCTAATATGTAATAACTCAATTATTCAGCTAAATATTTAAATACTTCAAAAATAAAATAATTAAAAATATACGTCAATTTTTTTCTGAGATTGTAATCTAACAATATCTTATATATCTTTTTCTTAAAATAGAAATATGCATGTAGATCAAAATATTATAACTTTAAATATCTAAATAATTAAATAATTTCGTAAGTACTAATTAATAATTATTATATATTAATAGATTGAACAAGCTGGATTGCGTTGGATAACACGCGTTTGTAGAAAGAAGAATGTCCGTCTTTTGTGACAAATTTTCAGATCAACTTAATTGGTGAATATTTCCACTCCAAATATACTCTACAGATATTTTTCTGCATTTAGCCGTGTTAGTGGCTCTGGTTAGCCAATACTTTATTTTAGGCAAACGACACACCCTAGACTAATGTCAACTACCAGCTTAACCTTTGTCAAAAAAAACTACCAGTTTAACCACCGCTAAACCCGCCGAATTATCGCCTTGGCCTAAACTAAAGCTGAAAATCAATCACTACACCGAAGTATCTCGAAACAATGTGGCTCAAGCAATTGCGGACAGTGTCATCCAGGGCTCTCGCTCCCAGTCATACATCTCGATTGGAGGACCGGCCTGGCTTCGCCATGTCCTTGACCAGGAACTGAGTCTGAGATAATTTACCTAACCTCATGGTAATTGGTAAATGGTTTGGACTTTCAGCTCTTGGTCGTTTCTTCTCTTCCTTGGTATTAACTCTTTTTGCCTTCATCGCTTGGTACCTACTGGTATCTATTTTTTCTTTCTTTGTACTCCCTTGAATTTTCTCTTAAAACTTTGTACTATCTGGCCCATAATGGTGTTCTTTGAATGAAACTCAGCATTTAAAAAACGTATAAAAACACTAGATAAAAACGGTTAAGCAGATTTTCTGACATGTTTCTGCAATAGAAACTATAGCTAAAACTGATGATGGTTATCATTTTTCAATGGTAGCCAATATCTAAGTTCAAGAAAAAGAAAAACAGAGAAACAAAAAGAAAAAAGCACCCGACCAAACATCAAAAGGACACAAGCCAACCATTGTACTTGAAAATATCTCAGATCTATGAAATCTGACCGCAGTCGGCGATCACCACGGGCCTGGAAAGCTTGTCCCTAACAGATATCTTTGAAATAATCCTGACCACATCCAATCCTTCAACAACTTGGCCGAACACGACGTGTTCATCGTCGAGTTCCGGGCACTCCGTCAAGCAGATCATAAATTGAGATTGGTTGGTGTCAGGACCACCGTTGTTCATGGAGAGGATACCTGGACCGGTGTGCTTTTTGATGAAGTTCTCATCCTCGAAAAACCCACTGTCGTAGATTGATTCGCCTCCGCATCCTTTAATTTCGTGAGTGAAATCTCCTCCGCCAATCATATAATCGGCGCACATATGGTGGATGACTGATCCTTTGTAATGGAGGGGCTTACCCTTCTTCCCCATGCCTTTCTCGCCTGTACAGAGTGCGCGGAAATTCTCAGCCGTCCGAGGGGTCGTGTCGGCAAAGAGCTCCATCACGATCCGACCAATAGATTTACCGCAAGCCGTCATATCAAAGAAAACCTTAGGGTTAGCTTTCAGAGATGGATAAGGGAGTTTATGGTTTTCAGATTCATGTTCCTCCTTAACATCACCAGCTTGAGGTGGTGGTAGGAGTAGGCCAACAGGGTTAACATTGATTGTGAACCCGCCACCAGCCTGAGGATAAACACGGGCTCCATTAACGTATAATCTGCCGTCAATCTGTGGTACGAGTCGGGCAACAGGGTTAATGTGAATTGTCAACTCACCATGAACTGGAACATTAACCCTAACGTCTGTTCCATTTGTTCGAAAATTAACTTCCATTTTCAAGTGAAAAGTATCAAAAAGACGAAATACAAATCAAGCAAAAGAATATTCTCTTGAATTTACGAGGATTTACCGAAGAATTATCTTTCACTTTATTTGTTGCACTTATTAAAAAAAATCTCTAAGTATAAGAGTAAAAGATATTTTTTCTTAACAAACAATTCTAACTATCTTAAAAAGTTTTCCATCTCACAGCATCATCTGAGCCACCTTATAAAATCTATTCGTGACTGTACATCTTGCTCATTCTTGAATGTTCTGTATAATTTGTATTCTCCAACAATTGAAAACCAAACCTCCTAATTTAAAAACATTAGCGAGTCCGTCAAACCATTAATGAAATTTCAAATATATAGTGTCACTATTCAAAACTTCAAGTTAAAGTTTCATTTTTGTTTTA
The DNA here is from genome assembly GCA_019705995.1 of Raphanus raphanistrum x Raphanus sativus. Lineage (NCBI taxonomy): Eukaryota > Viridiplantae > Streptophyta > Magnoliopsida > Brassicales > Brassicaceae > Raphanus > Raphanus raphanistrum x Raphanus sativus. The sequence continues at coordinate 57,766,335 of CM034035.1, read as the reverse complement.
TATTTTAGTATTTACAAGTACATATTATATTAATGATTCTTAAATATTTTGTCATTTATCGTTTTAACCCTTAAATTCTTGCTTATATATTTTGAAAGAAAATTTATAAATTTAAATTTTACACATAATTTAAAAAAAACATTAAAATAAGATTTGAAATATTGTAAAACTGGAATTAAACAACAACAATATTACAAGAAAATTTATAAAAACATTCATTTTGTTCAGCATCTTTCCTTAAAGAGCAGATAATGAAGCTTTAATCTCACTCTCGATTTTGTTCTCCATATTTTTTAAGGGTAGTGAATGAAGCATGAACAAAGCCTTCAAAAACACTCTTCATACCTTCACTCAGAGTTCCTTGTGTTTTTGCTGCCCTTTTACACCGTAGCTTTGTATTCCGTATTTTTGCACTGTAATCAACTATCTTACCTCTATCTCGCTTTGAACCAATGACTGAACTCTCACTTGGACATGGACATTCGGATACGAATTGGATATTTCGGATATTGGATAATTTTGATATAAGAAAATTGATATCAATAGGTTAATTTTAAATCTTGTATCGGCTTCGGTTTGGAATTGTCGAATCCGATTATTGTTGAGTGTATCCGAATGAACTGAAAAATTTCGGTTATGGTTCGGACTGACTTGTTACAATCCAAATATATGGAAAATAACCAATTTTGTCCAAAATATCCGGTTCATATCTCGGATATCAAAAAATGACCAAGAATATCCAAAATTGACTAAAATTATTTAATGTATCTGAATTATCCAAAATTATATTTTTTAAATCAGTATAATTTTAAATATTTTTATTATTACAAGTATTAGTCCCCAATCTATTATGGTGATGACTGTTTTAGTAGTTTTTAGTTTTAGTTTTTGGTTTTAGATTTTAATTTTTAGATTTTGGATCTTAGTTTTTGATTTTCAGGTTTTTGTTTTTTGGTTTTTGGTTTTAGATTTAGATTTTAGCTTTTGGTTTTTCTGTATTTTTTAGTTTTTCAAAAAATAATTAATACATTACTTTAAAATACCATCATAATAGCAATAAAATAATTATAATTTACCATTAAATTATCAAAATATTGTAATGATTATTTCCAAATAAAATAAAGTAACATGTTCTTAATTATTAAGTTTTATAAAAATAACATATGTTATAGTAAAGTATAAATCATAAGTACATATAAATTACACAAAATCAAAATATTTAAAAATTGGAAACTACTTAGAAAATTTCTTATATAATTTTTTTTTAATTTTTAAAACTATATAAAAGAAGAAGACGTGAGTAAAGAGTTTAACAAACATATGCATCTCAAAGTTTCAAAAAAAAACATATATATTTAACTAGTGTAGATATATTATATTTATATATCTACAAAAAAATTGTCGTTGCACATTTCTAAATATCAACAAAACATGGATTTTGGATTTTCATTGGAAACTTGGTCAAACCTCTAAAAGGTAAAATCTAGTTTCCCTATTTTATAGAAAACTCTTTTGTTTTAATATTGATTGGCAATAAATAGATTTTAGTTTTCCTAAATTGTAGAAAATCACTTTTTAAAAATATTGATTAGACAAAAAAGTAGTTTTTGAAAAACAAAAAAAGTAGTTTTTGAAAAACAAAAACCAAAACCCAATTTAAAAACCGAAAACAATCAACATAAGTAAAACATTATATATTAAAACAGAAGTCATGACTTCATTCATGTGTGTTTTTTTAATTTGGACCAACACTTAGAAGTTTTATTAAATGTGTTTATTATGACTAATAATATATAGAATCTTTAAAATACGTTAATCATAATATCTTTTGATATCTTTTCATTTTAAATATAAATATATTTATCTAAATATTTTAACAAATCTGTTTTAAAAGATTATTACAAGATCTTCATTTTTGAAACAATATTTAAATATTTTCTATAATTTCGAAATTAGTGAATATATTATGGAAAAATTTGGATAAATGCACTTCAATAAGATTATAATTTGAAAAATACAAAGCTTTTGGAAAAATACACTTATTTATATATAAATTTATCAAATTGCTCAATCTTAATATTTTTCAATTCCTATTATATCGTTGGAGAATATGCATAATATGTTTTTAATATACTACACAATATCTTTCTCATATCTTTTTAATATAGTTTAAAAAGTTATTATTTTGAAAAAAAAAAAAATAAGGCAAGACGCGTCTGTCCTCTTGTCTCCTTCTCGTATCATCTCGTATCAATCAAAGTCGGTTCTTCCTAACTAATGCAATATAATTTTAGTTTTGTAAAGTTTCTATTCATTCAAAAAAAAAAATTTCAGTTTCTAATTCTGCTTCTCTTTTATTCTGAGAATAGTTCTGTTTTTTGTTAAAGAAAATTATGTTTCATTTGGCTGGAAATTTAGGAAAGTCAGTGCCGTGCGAGGGTCTAAAGAGGCTTGGGGCAGATTAAAAACTGGGGCCCTTTAATATAGTTATTAGCTAGTATAGTTTTGAAAGTATAATGAAAATACTGTAAAACCATAATCTGTAAAAACTATACGAACAAAGGAGAAGAAAAATTATCACTGTATAATACAAAGGAGAAGAAGATTTATCATTGTGTAGCCATTGAAACAAAACGAGTCAAACGAGGGACATCACGGTAACTGAAACATCAGAAATCTTTTGAAAGAAGATAATCCAATGGAAAATAGATCTCAACTCTAATTAAGATTTAATTTATGTTTTCTGTTTTTTTGGAAACAAATATGTCATATTCCTTTTTGATTTGGAAACATCTTTTTCGGTTTCTGATATTTAGAATCTAATTTTCTTTCTATATAAGTTTTTGTCAGGAAAAACACACATGCTAATGCTTCAACTCAGAAACTACTTTGACACATTGCATTTCAGTAATTTTGGGGCCCTAAAGTTTTTAGTATATTTGGGGGCATGGGGCCAATGCCTTTCCAGATGCACAATAAGCACGGCTCTGAGGAGAGTGGAAGATGAATAAAGAATTATGGAAGTTCACGGTAATACAAGAGCAAGAAATTTAGATGCAAATTACTTCGATATGAGTTAATGGTTTTCATGTCACGTTAAAAATAAGAATAACAAGTCAAAGCTATGAATGATAATTAGTGTTCTTCTTCTACATATTCAAAGTAAAAAAAATAAACACATGCTTGAATTACTTGGTATCTAGATGATGACTTGAAGAATGAAAATTTGGGATAGAATGCAATGTGACTTGTATTTATATAAATTTAACAAAATAAATTAAAATCTATATAAACTCAACACAAATCATAATTTATTTATTTTATACATCTTTGTTATTGTAAAATATTTATCTTTAAACAAATATTTATCTGAAACATAAATAAATATAATATTCTTATTAATTACTAATTTATATATATATTAGTTATTGAAATATTAAATTGGGGTAAAAAAGTAAATTCACATTAAAAATGTAGTTTTCAAAAAAAAGTTAGAAGCAATGATTATTTTTCAAATTTAAAATCTTAAATATGGTATTCATTCATTATTTTATTAAGGGAAAATTTCGGGAAATACCTTCATATAAGAATATATTTTGAAAACTATACCATTATATAATATTTTGGAAAACTACACTTACTCATATTTCAAATTACCAAACTATCCAACTGAAATCTTTATATTTATTTTAGCTTCTAAAATATTTTGTAAATAAAAATAAATTTAGAATCATATACGTTTGAAAATCATATTTTCAACTTGTTCCTTCCCAATCAAAACATCATTCAGTTATTTCAAGCAAATTCTCCATATTCTTGTTCTTAAGATTTAAAGAAAAACATAAACCAATTCTATTCAATAACACAAAGGTGTTTACTAATAATTACATAATCACTTGTTCTGATTGACAGAATTTTTTTGTTCCGATGTACGATTGGATACACATGAAACAAACCCAGATAAAATATAAGAAGTAAATGGTGGATCAGTGGTTTCACAAAAAAAAAGTAGTGGATCAGTGTTTTTTTTTTGTCAACCTATTTATTATATTAACGCCAACTTATAAAATAGCTAGTTTTGATTAGTACATCTAGCCTTTTTGGCTAATTCATCTACGATCATCAGGTTACATCTAGGTACATAAGAAAAGGTAAAGCCATTTGGTTTTAAAGCATTCGCAGTGTCCTGTATCATGGAGATGTTCTCCGTATTACGGACCTTAACGATGGTTGCTGCGGTGGATCGGTGTGTATATTCTACATTTACTACAATTTATTTTTACAGTATTTTTCCTTGACTAACACACATCAATCTAGAGAAGAAATGATATTTTATGAACTTTTTGAATCTACAGCGAGGAAGAACTCTTTGCTGAGACTTGTAGATAATCTTTTTAACGTATTTTTCACTGTTTTTAAAATGTGTATGATTCAACTCATTCATTATTTTATTAAAGATACCAAGAATCAACAACATGAACATATTTTCATGTCAAAAACGTTTATTTTCTACAAACACACAGATAATAATAATATTTTTTAAAGTTTAATTTAGTTATATTCTTTCTTAATTACTTAACTATTAAAAATTAATTACTAAATAAAACCAGGACAAAAGTGTCTTATTACATGTAATAAAGTGTAATTTTCAAAAAAGAAAAGAAAAGGTATTTTTTCAAATTTCAAATCACAAATACGGTAATTTTAAAATTATCCCATTTATTTATAAAAATTATATATGTGTGTATATCAATTCTAATGGAGGTGAATATAAAAGACATAAGTACATAAATATAGATATGAATATTATTTTTACATTAATAATATGTGTTATAGTTTTAAGAAAAAAGATCATAAGATTATTTTCTTTAGAATATGTAGTTGTAAAACACACTATCCCCTAGACTATATTTGAAAAGTGATTTTGCCACATGTCCTCTCTACAATTATTTTCACAAAAATAATATGACATGACTACTAAAATTGATGACATATCTTATAGATTAATATGACATGAATAATTATATTTAGTGTTAATTTATATTTTTGGTAAACTTTTTAAAATATGGTAATAACTCATATATTACATTTATTGTTGATTTATATTTTAGATTTTTAAGAATATGGTAATAACTTATAAATCATCATTAAAATAAATATATTCAATTATGAAATTTAAAATTTCGAAATATCATTTACATTATAAAATTTTCAAAAATGTATACATTTTCTTAGAAAATTATAAAAATTAAATCGTAAAATCAAATTAAATCGTAAAATCATTAGTTTCTCATATATATCTACAATTTTTATAAATATTTTTTAATTTAAATATTGACAATTATGCAATTTTAACATATTTATTTAATATATTTAATTAAAATAAATAGATAGAAAAATATACCTAAGATTATAATTTTAAATATATACATGCAAATTCTTAAATATAATTTAAAATAAACAAAATTGTTTTTATCTTAATTTTAATGTTTAGTTAAATCAAATTTATATTAAAATATTAATAAAAATTATAATATTAATTTAAAAAGTTAAATATAATTTACATTTAAGAAATACACCTAGTTAAGAAATATACTTAGCTGCAGGAAAACACCTAGTTAAGAAATATACCCCTTGTATTCGTTTATCTAGTCCTGAAATTCTAAGATATAGAATAAGCAATCCCTAGTTTTATCGGATTTCTTCTGGGGAATGAATTATTTTGCTGTATTTTTATTTATTATCGGGTTATTGGCGTAGATGAGGGTAGCGTAGCTTTTGCGGACCCATTGATAGATAAATAAGTATGGTTCTACGTCGATTAAATCTTAGAGAACAAAAAACGTATTGTTTAAGACAAAAAGTTCTTAATAAATTAGAGTACTAGATGTGATTGCTTACCCCAAGAATGAAATAATCTTTCATGTGATTCCTTGGCTTTCTACATTCACGAAAATCTATTTCTTCGTTGTCTTACTTGATTTGTAAATATATTAATGGCAATAAAATGGAATGAGCGTAAGTTTTATTTAAATTCAGGAAACTACGTAGACTATATATAGAGCTATAAACTTTAAAACAAAGATTAGAATTACCCATGCGTTAGTGGTCGAATAATACATAACATCATGTAATAACCCTAAAAAATCATCAGTTCGAGTCTGTTATCCTCATACTATCTTACCTTGTGACTAGACGATAGAAGTTTCTAACCACTCTTGTAAACAATCATATCTGACTGGCGCTAGTAGTCAAACATCTGAGAATTAGTCGGTTGGGTCTTAGACCATCGGATATTCCACATAGATATACTGCATATAAGATTTATTTAGTAATTTGGTCTATGCATAGATAGAATTTTTGCTGATCAGTTTTGGTAAACTTAATGGAATTCCACATATACCAAATGTAAATGAGTGCACCCTTTTAAATTATACTACATCCATCATGTATTGACAAAATGTACTCGAACTTCTCATTTTGTAGGACAATGTCTACTGATATTCAAAAAGTTTCTTTGTTGTTGTAAAAGGCATGCTCAACAAGTTACTGTTATGATCAAACAATTAAAAAAAACAAGTTATCTTCTCTGTCAAAATAGAAGTACAAAAAAATCTTTTGTACAAAAGTTATGTTGGACCATTTTATCAACTATTTAATATAACATATTTGATTAATTCATTAATCAATCAAATATATATTATTTAAAAATTATCTTAATAATTAATCAGGATAACGATAATAAATAAATTTAACAATAAATTAAAATTTACTTTTAGTTAGAACGAAATCTTCGTTGAGAAAAAATTTAACAAGATCTTATCAAAGAGTTTAAATATTTTTCTATAAACAATGTATTGATTAATTTCGTGATTAATAATATAATATTATTGTAAACTAAATGCAGTTTGAAAATAAAATTATATGCTATATTTTATAAATCTTATAATTATAGTCTATATTATATTAAATTAGAAATGCTATATGAAATAAATATAACAAAATTATACTCCCTCCGTTTCATAATAGATGATGTTTTAGAAGGATAATTTTGTTTCAAATTAGATGAAGTTTTGAGATTTTAAGGTTACTTTAACTTTATTGGAAACTGTTCAACCAATTAGGTTTTACAGTCTTTTTTACTATTGGGTTAATTGATTTTAAAATTATATCTTTAAAATATTTTTATTAAAAAGGTATAATTTTCTTAATCTTTGTGCATTAGGTAAAACATCAAGTATTATGAAACGAAGGGAGTATTAAATTGGTAAAGCAATTTATTATTTTAAAAATGCTTTCATTTAAATAAATAAATAAAGATCACTCAACAGTTAAGATGTGTTAACTTTGTAAATCATGTAATATTTTTATACAAAACAACATATTGGTAACATATATTTTTGTATCTTACAACAATATATTATCTAAAAATAATATATTATTATTTTATGTATTTTGAAACTCCCAACAATATATCATCTAGAAATAATTATCTATATAATATAAATTATATAACTAACCTTCAATTAATATTTTATTTTAAAATATGCTATTAGAAAACTATAAATTTAATACTAATTACTCCCTCCGTTCCAAAATAGATGATACTTTGAAGAGTTTTAGATGTTTCAAAATAGATGATATTTTGATACTTCTATATCAATTTTAGTTTTATTGAAAACTATGTGACCAATGATGTTCATAATCTTTTTGATGATTCGTGGAATTAATTTTTATTTATAAAATAATGTATTAACTTAGTAACAAAGAGATTCAGAAGTCATATAATCTTCCAAATTCAAAAATAGTTGTATAGTTTCCAAATTTCTATTGACTAAATATACCATTTTGAAAATAAATATTTTAAAAATCATAATGATAATATTCCAAATTTTTAAAAAGATAAAATAATAGGTCCTAAAGTATCATTTTTGAAATGCAACACTAAAAACAAACAATTTTGTAAAACTAGAATAGTATAATATTTTGAAATCTTAACTTAATAAAAAAAAATCAAAAAACTTAAAACCATAATATCAAAAGCATATTAAATCGACTAAAGTTTACTAAAATAATATTATAAATGCTGCTATGCATAAAATTTACTAAAATATTAAGGATGAACAATTTAAACACAATAATGTATTTACTTATAAAATCATGCAGTATACTAAAATAATAGATGTTAAAGTATATTTTTTACGATACAAAAATATAAAGTATTTTAAATAAATATCATTTCTATATATATTGTACGTGAATCTCTATTTGATTATTTTAGATTATTAATTTACTATAAACTCAAAAACATTAAGATTATAGAGTTATATATTACTCCCTCCGTTTCATATTATTTGTCGTTCTAAGTCTTTGCACACAGATTAAGAAAACATTTAATTTTACATATTTCCAAAATAAAAATACTATTACCAATACACATCAACCAATATAAAAATAGAATAGAGAATATTTTCAATAAATTTTGCATTGAAAACCGAAAACGACACTTATTTTGAAACAAAAATTTTGCTCTAGAACGACATATAATTTGAAACGGAGGGAGTATATAAAATGAAAAAAAATGCACGAATGTGTAGATCAATCTGTAGTTGTTATTATTCGTGACTACGAAAAAACTATAAATGAACCAAGACCATCTCCTTGAAACATTTGCACCGTATAACATTCCAAATATTTAATACTCCCTCTGTTTCATTATAAGTGTCGTTTTAGACTTGTGCACACGGATTAAGAAAGCATTTAATTTTGCATATTTTCAATATAAAAACATCATTACCGATACAATTCAACCAATAGAAAAATAGAATGGAGAATAAAGTTAATAAATTTTGCATTGAAATTCTAAAACGACACTTATTTTGCAACGAAAAAAATTCTCTAAAACGACACTTAATATGAAACGGAGGGAGTAACTATTACAACCACCGTTTGTTAAAAAAAAAAAACTATTACAACCACCTAACAACAAACCCTAAACGCCACGGCTATAACTCTCTGTATACATACTTCATTAATTGTACATAGTCATTAACCTATAAGGTCCTTTATGGGGATCATTCAATGTAGTACTATTATGCACATATATTTATTTTACTGACTTACGACAACTAATTAAGCATCCCATAAAATATTATGCGGCATCATGTTTTTACCGCGACAAATTAAACCCATTGTATACACCTGCATCTCGTATATATGCCTTTGTTTCTTTTCCTTTTCGACTTTGCTCAAAAAAAGCTTATATGTGTATGTCTTTCGATCTCTGTACAAAAGTACCCCATACTTATATGTTATCTTACGTTAGCCCTACTTAGTTTAATAGTAAGCATACATGTATTTTTCTCTAAAACAAACCCTCAAAAAGAATAAAATTTAATCGACACTAGTAGCATAGTATGAACAATTTAAAAGAATAAATGGAAAAAGGAGACTCATCTCGAGGCGACACGAGCACTTTTCCGGCTATTCCTCCCACCACACACCACACTTCACCATGGAAATTCTACAAAGCCTTTCTCTGGATTCCCGTGACTGTGTGACCTCTCTTTGAGATTTTTACCTCCAAGAAATTGCCACGGGGTGTCGTGATTTTAACGTCCATGCCTCACTTTTTTATATTTTTGGGGTAAAGTTTTATAATAATAAACCCCATAATTTTACATACATTAATGTTAAAAGCCAGGCTTCAAACAATCAGCTGGCGCCATGTTGACGTTTATATGCATATACACATTTATCTGTAAACGCAAAATGATTTTGTGATTGTGATTAACAAGATAAAACGATAGCATCATATGAAGTATGGGAGATGGATAAATTCGAGCGGCTCTTTTTCCCATTTGATCATATAAGTAAACACTTGCCTTTAGGATTTCGCATAATGGTGCCTACATATATACTAGACTTAGCACAATATTTCATGCATAAAATTCAACAAGGACATAAGGTATAGTCGCAATTAATATGCTTAGAAACACGAAGTGTTGGAAGTATTAATGAGTTTAATTTTACGGAGTATTATACTAGGTTAAGATCCGGAAATAAGCATTTTATATACAAACTATATTTATATATTATTACTTATTTATTTTTTTCTACGTATTATGAAATAATAAAATAACAAATATATATTGAAAATTTGAGAAAACGATAGTATCACGCATATAATTAAATTGGTTTGCGCATATAAGTTAAATGATCACTCATATTTATTAAAGATCATTTTATGGTAAATAAATCAAAATAATCAATTTTAGTTATTCTATATTATTATATATAGCTAAATTTAAATGATATCTATACAATATATTTTAATAAGGCTGTTTGTTTTTTAGTCATATGGTTTTATGATTATCAGCATCTTCTTATAACAAAAATTTATACCATTGATAAACTTTTAAATTTGGATTGTCTAATAGTTTTAGTAATTTATAATCATTTTTAAATTGAATGCAAATTTTAAAATTAAAATATTAGTTAAGTTCTCAGTATTTGTTCAATACAAATATCAATATATAAGTATGTATTTTATATGATATGTAGTTTAATTTAAATGATATAAATATATATATATATATATATATATATATATATTAACTAAGACTTATTAAGTAAGACTTCTTACTCATGGTTTATAATTATAACCATTTATATCTTATATAAAAAGAAATTTAAATCATTGATCACAAAAAAATTATTTTAGAATTTTAACAGTTTAGTAATCTATACTCGTTTAAAAAAAATCAAAATACAACATACAGAAAAAAAATCTAAATTTTATCATATGATTAATGTAGTTGTATAATTTATGTTAATAATAAAGATTTAAACAAAAATGATAGAGGGTGTACAAATTGTTAGAAAATCTTTATTATTAAAAATCATTAATTTTCATATGTATATTTTAATTTTATTAGGTAATTCTGTAGTTTTTATTTAATAAGAGAATAAAAAATAAATTTTAAGATTAATAAAAGGTTTTATGATTAGTTTAATGAAAACTATAGTCTATATTTAGATGGACCAAATTATTTTTCTAAAGACTCTCAAAATTCATCTCATAATGATACGTGTTATGCAAACGCAGCGGTTGCCGGTATGAGAATTTACGGAAGCGGGTGATTGTGGTTTCAAGCGTTATTAAGCGTTTTGTACGACTAGCACAACATTTAAAATTTTTTGCATTTGTGGGATATTTGTGACTAGTTGATTATAAGATTTTGCAACGGTTTAATAATAAATTACAAAATGGAACATATTATAACATTATAAAAGTATAAAAACATACTATTGTAACAAAATATATAATTATCAATATAGTATGATTAATAAAAATATTATGTTTACTTATTTAATTTTTTATATTAGTTGAAAGTTAATCATTTTAATAAAACTTGCTTTGAAGATTTATATTAAAACAAAATTTTAAAAAATATTTTATTTTGTTTTATATATGTGTATATCTTTATATATGTATGTATATTAATTTTTAAAAATTCTAATGAATAGTTAGTTTAAAGTTTTTTATAAAACAAATTATGATATTGTTTGTGAATTTAAATTAATATATAAAATATGTATATATTTTTATTTATAATATTTCCATTTTAAAACTTACTTAACATTAAAATATGCATCTTCATATCCTCATTTTTGAAACATATAAACAATTTCCTTTTCAATTTATCTCTTATTTCATCCAAAAATCCTAATTTTTTTATTTAAAAACTATAAGCTTATGAGAGTTACTCAAGTTCATGATTCATGGTCAAGAACTAGTATGTAACTTCCATTAAGAAGTTATGTGGGCTTATAAAAGTTAAACATGATTTTCACCGGATCTAAAAATAATATATTTGAATTCTTTTCAGATCTGTTTCGTGAAGAAGACTTGAACGAGAATACTTCTAGAGAAGTCTTCTGGTCAATGTATAGGTTAATTTTACAATTGACTTTTTGTATGCTTTTTAGAAAATACTCCTCTAGAAATCTTCTAAATTCTCTTTGTTAACAAAAAAGGATATTCTCGGATAAACAAATTAGTTTTACAATTGACCAAAGTTTGTCAAATTTTGACTTTTTATAGAAGATTTCACGAGAAGTCTTGTTGCAGAAAAATTCTCGGGAAGTCTTCTTTACTGTTAGATGATGTCTTCTCACTATCGTGAGAAGTCTGCATAGGTTAGTTTTGCAATTGACAGTTAATAGTAAAACTTTAATATTAATGAAAAGACTTCTTGAAAAGTCTTCTCGAATTTTATTCCAAGTTTTTGGTCAAACCTTCGGTTACGAGAGAAAATTTCTCTATACAACTCATCACTTCTTCTTACTTCTGGCCATATTTCCGACGTGACATTGAGTGTATTGTGGAGAGATGTCGTATATGTCAACATTCTAAAGGAAGATCGTCCAATGCAGGGTTATACATGGCTCTCCCAATCCTTTCTCAGCCATGGACTAATGTTAGTATAGACTTTTTTCTTGGACTACCACACACTCAACATGGTAATGATTCTATTTTTGTGGTTGTGGACATATTCTAGAAGATGGTTCACTTTATACTATAAGGAAACTACTGATGTTGTTCAAGTAGCCATTCTTTATTTTTGAGAAGTCTATCAATTACATGGGCTTCCCTATTCGATAGTGTCCGATCTTGATACACGGTTCTTAAGCCATTTTGCCGTTCTTTGTGGAATCTGCTCGGCACATCGCTGGATATGAGTTCTGCATATCATCCGCAATCGGATGGTCAGACAGAGGTCACCAATAGGTCGCTCGGGAATCTGTTACGTAGTCTCGTCAGAGATGAAATCAAGTCGTGGGATTTCAAACTGTGTCAAGCCGAGTTTTCTCATAATCACGCAATCGCAGCTTGGGCTTCTCACCTTTTCGTGTGGTTTATGGGATTGTCCCTCGTTGCCCTCTTATATTTGACTAATGCTCCTGTTAAGACTAGACATCACAGTGAGGCAATCAATTTCATCAACGGCCTGCAATACCTTCATAAACAAGCACAACAACATTTGGAGTCCTCTTCCGCTAAGTACAACCAAGCAGCTGATACTAAGCGTCGTGAGGTCATCTTTCAGCCAGGAGATCTCGTTTAGGTATACCTTACCAAGGAATGTTTTCCTCTCCCAAATATAATAAGTTGAAATCCAAGAAGATAGGACCTATCGAGGTCGTCAAGAATTAAGCCTAATGCTTATCGGGTTAAACAACATTTGCATCTCTAAATTTCCGATGTCTTTAATGTCAAGCACCGTTCTCGTTTTCATGGTGATAATCTCCAGTCAGATTCGTGGTCGAATTCTTCCTAGCCTGAGGGAGTTGGTGCAGCATAGCATCGCTTTATGCTTTATTTCCTTTTTGGCTTTAGTTTTATAATTCGTGGTCAAATCCTTCCTAGCCAGAGGGACTTGATGCAGCATAGCATCCCCTTATGCTCTATTTCCTTTTTGGCTTTGGTTTTATTCACATTCCTTTTTCTCGTTTAGACTTATGAGTTATAAATAACTCCTAAAATACGGGATAATAGGACATTAGTGTAGCTTGGATTTCTTATATATAATGCTTTTATTCGATTATATGAGACACATTTGAATTAATATATTTTACGATTTTCGTTAAAGAGCTTAACAGCACCTAGAGGAGTTCTCTAAAACACTCTTTTGATTCTCGACGTGAATCAAAGGTCCGTGATCAATAAGTCTCTGCAAATTCTTGTTGATCTTTTATCCAAAGCTTATGTGTCTCATTCATTTATTAATACACATGATTTTGATTTTTTTCCTTTTCAATTTTTTTTAATAAAATTATTAACTACTTTGAAATTTAATACATGAAGAGACTTCACATGACAGACTTCGAGAAGATTTCTAAAAATCTTAGATTTAGGCGAAAACTTAATTTTTTCTAAAATTTAGACAGAAACCTAAATTCTATTAAAACTTAGGAAGAATATGTGCAAGTCTTTGAGACTTTATAATCAAATACTAATCAAAAACACAAATTAATGTATATACTTGGTTTTTCTTCTCTTACATTTCTTGTGCTTACTCTGATTAGAATAATTAATTTCAGTAAAGAAAGGATATAGATTACCAACAGGAGGCAGTAAATACGGTAAGAAGTCGGCCACAGAAGTATTTAGACCGAGGATTGCCGGTGACTTTAATTAGTCTGCTAACTGCACATTCTCGTCACAGTTCCCTACACAGTCTTCTTTTTTTTTTTTTTACAGTCTTATTTTCTTCCCCTTAGATTCTTTTCTTCCCCTAGTTTTTTTTTTTTTTGGTAAAACTTTTCTTCCCCTAGTTCTTCCTATTTTCTGTAAGTTTTCTTTTTTTTTAGAAACTCTTTTTTCTTATTAATATTTTTCAGAAATAGCAGCAAAACATTTTTACTACCGTTAATACCTTTCTGTTTTCTATATTTCTAATTCTTTCAGAGACGAGACACCAAAAAAAGCTTTGAACCACTAGTAAATAGTAACACTGCAATTTCTGTAGGGTTTGCCGTTTATTTGATTATGCGAAATTAAGTACTTTATTTTAAATCATTTTCTTTTGTATCTATTTGTTGGTATTTCATCGATTTCTGTCTTTCATGTGTACTTTTGTCTGTTGTCTTTATCTTTTTGAATTTAAATAAGTACATGAATAACATTAAGTACCTGAAAATGCCAACTTTTCAGCAATATTCTAGTCATACATTGAATTGAATACAATCGATTCATTTTCTGTTGTTTTGTTATTTTCCATGGAATAACTATACTGGTATATATGAAAAATATAGACATTCGGTCCATTCGGATGCTTCGTTTTTGGTAATGGAATAAAACTATTCTGGTTTTCTAGCTCTTATTTTATTTTGTCAGATGTTAAAAGTTGTAAAGAAATTTGAGTTTTTATTATTATCAATTAATCTATGAGGTAAGAATCGCAAAATGGTTTACCATTTTTGTTGTTCTCTTGAATCCTGGACAGAGGAAAAAAGGGAAACGAGTTTGACGAGAAAGTGTCATATAAAAGTTAACAGATGTTTCTGAATTTGGCATTCTTATTTTTTTAACGAATTTTCTTTATATATTTTACTTAGAAAACTGTTGTAGAATGTTAGAAAACTGCTTTATGAATGTACGGTCTATGCAAGATCATTATTATTTCGCTATCTGATTATTCTTCTGGTTTTAGTTTAGACTCTTAAGTGTGGCAGACTGAAACTCTGAGTGATTCAGTCTGGACGAAAGCCATAAAAGGAAGCTTTCTTTTTAATTTTCATTTTCATTTTCTCAGTCGTAGTCTTCTCGTGAAAATATATTTACAGATAGATTCTTAATTCTGTTTAAATAAATGATAAAAGTAAGAGAAGGATATGGCAAATCTAAAAAGTGGAATAAGAACTTTCCATGTAGCAGACCTACACCTGCTGGATTTTGGTATAGTATATTTATTATTTAAACGTGTATTTAAATTTATAAATTGAAATGTTGTTTAATTAAGTAGCATGTGATATTTGCTATTAATAAAGTTTTTCATTCCAACATGTACATTCTTACTTTTAAGCTAAAACCCCTTCTTAGATATGTAACATTTGAATCGATTTAAGCCCTTTGTCAAAAAAAAACATTTGAATCAATTTTTGAATTAACTGAAAAAGCCATTAGATTAAATAAAGTATCATAGTAGGTGTATAAACACTGTTTCATACTCAAGTAAATTGAAGCCGCACGACGGATTTCAAATCTTTTTTTTTTACTGAGACGGATTTCAAATCTATTATACTTCATTTGACAACATAATAAAAAGCAGATATTACATGTAAGAAAAAATCATATACTCCCTATATTTCATAATAAGTCTATTCTAAACTTTTTTTGTTATACAAAAATATTACTTTAAAATTTTAATGCAAATTATATTTATTTTCAGTTGAAAATTAATTATAAACTGCATTAATTTTATAAATAATTTTATTTATCTCAAATATTATTAGGCAAAAAGTTGTGATTAATAACAATTTAAATATATTTCTGTCATTTTCTTAATCTCTGTAAAAAATAAAAGACGATACTTATTAAAAAGCGGAGGGAGTATATGCTATACAATAGTTTGGGCACAGCACAGTGAACACTAAATTGTATTTGTGTCATAACAAAATTTCACATGTGAAATCAAGTTTGATTGTTGTAAAAAAAACGAAAAAAATCAAGTTTGGTGCACATGCACATATACAATTAGAATACCTAGATACTGATAGATATTAGAATACCTAGATACTGATAGATATTATAATATGACATTAATGTTAATGGATGACACAAAGGCATGCGATTAGAAAAAAGGGCTGGCTCCTAGCACAATACAATCTCCTAGTGTGCAAAGGACATAAGCAATAATAACTTTTAAACTTAAACATAATGTTTATGTTTAATTTGAATTTAATTAATTAACAAGGACTCTTTCCTTTTGACGGGTGCGAAGACCGATTAAGCGGTCAACAGATTTTTACTCGGTGAAAACAAAAACAAATCCCCCCCCCCCCCTCCCCCCTTCTTCACAGTTTCACGATATTTTAATATATACTTCATGCTGCTTACTTATTAACAATTAGACGAAGATATTTTATCTTCTGCATCTCTTCTGCAAGTTTCTTATTTGAACGAAATTTCACGTTAACTGTCTCTCTTTCCATATGTTATTTAAATATTAATAAGCTTGCTTTTATATTATTCCATGAACGTACACATGCAGAAGAGAAAATTCGGGGATCTATATTTATCGCCTCTTTACAGTAACCCATTTGCTGTATTTTATAAATTATCTCTGATTTATATGTGAATGTATGCATGTATGTTTAGTTATATACGTAGATGTGCATATAACACCGGTCCTGAAATTTTGGGGACCTCAAACCATTTCTATGTAAAAAAAAAATTTTGGGGCCTAAAATATTTTTTGGGGACTTAAAACCTATGTAATTTTTTTCAAAAATTTTGGGGGCCTGTAGCAAATGTTTCACTAGGCATTGCTCAGGACCGGTCCTGATAACATGCATAAGTGGGATCGATACGCAAGTATATGTCTAAGTAAACCAGAGTGGTCAAATGGTAATTAAGACTAAGAGGTAATTTGCAGAGTGTGGGAATGCTGGGCTTTGAGGAGTCATGAATCGCATTAAACGAGGACGTGAGTTCCCATAATCCTAGTGGGGTTTAGAGAGAGAGAGAGAGATGGAGAATTGGAGATAGAGACTTAAATCTGCTTTTAGAAAACTTATAGTATTAATTACTTTATTTTACAATGAAATTTAGTTTTCCTTTGCCTCTTAGGGTTGGAATTTTCCGGTTGGAATCTTGGGTTTTGTCTTACTACATGAAACTGAGATATATCTCATTATACTTTTTTTGTTTTTGAGAAATATATCTCATTATACTTTTGATGTATTTTAAGAGAGAGATAGAGATGTTATAATAGTAAGCCAGGCATAGATGCATATATACATTTTTTGTTCAGAACCAATTTGCATAATACAAAATGTATATGTTGATATTTAATATATATACATGTATGAGATTATATGTATGCAGATATAGAGTATTTATACAAAACCGTTATGTGCCAGACCTCGTTACGATGTTTTCATTGCAAATACTATCCATTACTACATACTCTCACTATATTCGTTTCAATAAAATTATCCTTGAAAGTTTTAACTGTTTCAACTTCCAAGGCTCAAAAGAACAGATTTAACTGTTTCAAAATATATGAGGTTTTCTAATTATAATGTTTTTTTTTGCACTAGTACTGACAATTATTCTTACAAGGAGAATTTTCAAAAATACCACTTTTAAAGTATCATTATTCATCTTTACCACCACTAAAGACACATTTTCAAAAATACCTTATTTATTAAAATAGTAAATATTCTTATATCTTTGTTTTATATGTTTTTAAAAATTATAATCCCAAATTATAAATCCTAAACCTCCAATTCTAAACCCTAAACCCAAAATCTTCAACTTTAAACCCTAAACCCTAAACTATATACCCTAAATTCAATATTCTAAACCCTAAACCCTAAAGTCTAAACTATAAATCCTAAATCCTCAACTCTAAATCCTAAATCCTCAACTCTAAACCCTAAACTATATACCTTAAATCCTAAAACATCAAATCTAAACCCTTAATCTTAAACCTTCAAATCTAAACTCTTCATTAAAAATAGTGGTAAAAGTGGTTAGTGTAAAAATGAAAAGTGGTACTATGAAAATGATATTTTTAGCAATTTCTCTTCTTACAATTGCCAAAATTTATGACCTAAACACGCACTAGTATTACGAATTCTAGTAAAAAGTGTGGAAATAACATATACTCCACACTTTTATTTTTAGATGACGCTGTTTTAACATATTTTTAGATGACGCTGTTTTAGATGACGCTGTTTTAACATAGTGAGTGTAAGTTTCGTCACCGCATCACAATTCAGATACAAATACGAGTGTGTGTATTGTAAAATGCTGTCCTAATACTTTTTTTTTGACATCTATGCTGTTCTAATACTTAACAGGTCGTAATGCCCGATTCATTTAAGAACTATAAAACAAACAATCACATGAAAGGCATACAGTATTATTACTTTTTCTCAAAGGCATACAGTATTATTATATATCAACTCTTACAATAATATTCTAATGAGTTAAAATCCATATAATTAAACGGGTCTCTCTAAACCTTCTATGGCCTTCCTCTGTATTCATCTCTCACAAATATCTTCTTTTTTGTTAAAACCCTAAAAGTATCAGAGTTTCCAGATTTTAAAGAGAGAGAGAGACTTTTACCAATATATAAAGCAGAAGAAGATCTCGACCTACATATACACATATTCTCCAATCTTTGGAAAGTAGTCTTGATCATCAATTTCTCTTTCTCCAATCCTTGATTGTTGAGTCTTCTTTTTTTCTTTGATTGGCGTAGAGCTTGGTATATTGATTATACCGAAGTAGGTAGCTTCAATAAAGTGATTGATTAACCTAAAAACAAAACAAACAGATTTGACTCAGAAACAGAAAATGAATTCAAACAACTGGCTTGGTTTTCCACTTTCACCAAACCACTCTTCTTTGCCTCCTCATGAATACAACCTTGGCTTAGTCAGCGACCATATGGACAACCCTTTCCAAACACAAGGTAACATCTATCTATCTATATATATATATATTCTTTTTTTGTATATATATGTTCTGCAAAACAAACTATATGTTCGTAGAGTGGAATATGATTAATCCACACGGTGGGGGAGAAGGAGGAGAGGTTCCCAAGGTGGCTGATTTTCTCGGTGTGAGCAAACCAGACGAAAACCAAACCGACCACCTCGTAGCGTACAACGACTCAGACTACTACTTCCATACCAACAGCTTGATGCCTAGCGTCCAATCAAACGACGTCGTCGTAGCTTGTGACTCTAACATTCCTAACAATAGCTATGAGCTTCAAGAGAGTGCTCACAATCTACAGTCATTGACTTTGTCCATGGGGACCACCGGTGGTAATAACGCTGCAGCCAAAGCTTCGCCATCGGAGGCCACCGGCGATAACACTAGCAGTGGAGCATTAGCCGTTGTTGAGACGGCCACGCCGAGACGTGCTTTGGACACTTTCGGACAACGAACCTCAATCTATCGTGGTGTCACAAGGTTATATATGTGACTCATTACTCAATTGATTCTTTAATGATTTTTATCTTAAATTTGATTTTTGATGATGAAATGTATACGTATGGTTTTGTTTCTCAATTATATCATCAGGCATCGATGGACCGGTCGATATGAAGCTCACCTGTGGGATAATAGTTGTAGAAGAGAAGGCCAGTCTAGGAAAGGAAGACAAGGTAAGTAATTTACTTTCACTTAATTAGGTTCTGTATTTTAGTTTTGATTTATATACTAACTATTTGAATATATTTTCGTCATTCTTTGTTCTACGTAATATGTTGGGGATTCAACACACAATCTAGTTTACTTGGGTAAGTGCACCGAACTGGATTCTTCTATGTCATCTTCGTGGATTGATCATAATATATACTTTAGGTTAAGGAACTAAATTAAATCTACTTCTTGATATAGGTGGGTATGACAAAGAAGATAAAGCAGCAAGATCATATGATCTAGCCGCACTTAAGTACTGGGGTCCCTCGACTACTACTAATTTCCCGGTAGCTAGCTCATATCTGCTTGCAATGATTTCGAAATTATTAGTTATGTATGTTTTTAATCTTTGATTCATTATATCAGATTACTAACTACGAGAAAGAAGTAGAGGAAATGAAGCACATGACGAGACAAGAGTTCGTGGCGGCTATTAGAAGGTGTTTTATTGTTTCTTCGTTTAGACCTTGGTCATATCTATACATATATAAAAATTCTCTATTCAAAAGACACCTTTATATATGCGTGTCAAATCACAGGAAAAGTAGTGGATTCTCACGAGGCGCTTCGATGTATCGAGGAGTAACAAGGTTTATATATTCGTCCTTTTTGAAGTCAATTGATAACAATATTAACAATATTACTTTGTCATATATACATATATAGGCATCACCAACATGGAAGATGGCAAGCAAGGATCGGCCGAGTGGCTGGAAACAAAGATCTCTACTTGGGAACTTTTAGTAAGTACTTTATTATTAGATCTTTACTGCGTTTGGTATGCAACCATACAAGAGTATTTCAAACGATCTAGAAACTACAAAATAAAAGTGAACTTCAAGAAACCTCCGTATATAGAAAAAGCTTTAGAATCGTCATGTTTAATAGAAGGTTTCTTCAAACCATAATTTTAGGTAGCTAACGATATGGTTTGTTATGTTCAGGCACTGAGGAAGAAGCCGCAGAAGCTTATGATATAGCTGCGATAAAGTTTAGAGGACTCAACGCAGTGACCAACTTTGAGATCAATCGGTACGACGTGAAAGCCATCCTAGAGAGCAGTACTCTTCCCATAGGAGGAGGTGCAGCTAAGCGGCTCAAAGAAGCTCAGGCTCTTGAGTCTTCAAGGAAACGCGAGGCGGAGATGATAGCCCTTGGTTCAAGTTTCCAGTATGGTGGTGGCTCGAGCTCAGGAGGCTCTGGCTCCAGCTCATCAAGGCTTCAGCTTCAACCTTACCCTCTAAGCATTCAACAACCATTAGAGCCTTTTCTATCTCTACAGAACAATGACATCTCTCACTACAATACCAATTCTCATGATACCTCCTCCTTTAATCACCATAGCTATATCCAGACGCAGCTTCATCTTCACCAACAAACCAACAATTACTTGCAGCAACAATCGAGTCAGAACTCACAGCAGCTCTATAACGCTTATCTTCAAAGCAATCCGGCTTTGCTTCATGGTCTTGTCTCTACCTCAATCGTTGACAACAACAATGGAGGCTCTAATGGTAGCTACAATACTGCAGCGTTTCTTGGGAGCCACGGCATTGGTATTGGGTCGAGCTCCACCGTTGGATCTACCGAGGAGTTCCCAACTGTTAAAACAGACTACGATATGCCTCCGAGTGATAGCACAGGAGAGTACGGTGGCTGGACTGGTGAGCCTGTTCAGGGGTCGAATCCTGGTGGTGTTTTCACTATGTGGAATGAGTGAAAATGGATCTGTTTCTTGCCGTACAAGGAAATAGGTCTGTATTAGTAACTATTTTATTTTTGTTCTGTTTTTTTTTCTAGTCTTGGAAGTTATATTAGAAGGGACTTTTGGTAGAAGAATTTAGGTAACGCAACTGGTTCATTTAAAATTTACGGCGAAGGTGTTGATTCTCAAACGGTGGTTAAATGGTTCTTGAGGGTTAGGGTTTTATGGGTACTCAGTTAAGTTTAAGGGTACCCAATTTTTGTTTAAGGCTAACCCTTTTGACTAATTTCCAAACTTGTAGTTCGTTTATTTATAAGATCTATATTTCCTCCCGTTCTTATTATATTAAAGGACAAGAATTGCGTTCACCCCTATGGTGAACCTTTAAATTCACCACTTTACTAATAACCTATCAAAGTGTCAACTAGATTAATAATTAAAAAATATTAAATAATTTTTTAAAAACCAAAATAATTAGAAAATAAATAGTGTCAATTTTAATAATGTTAATATCACTATCTAATCCATAAACTCAAACTCTATACCCTAAATCCAAATTCTAAACCCTAAATTCTAAATTATAAACCCAAACTCTATACCCTAAACCCAAATTTTAAACTCTAAACCCAAACCATAAATCATAAACTCAAAAACCTGAACTCTAAACCCAAATCTATACTCTAAACCCAAATCCTAGACTCTAAATCCAAAACGTAAATACAAAATCCAAACCCTATACCCTAAATATTTGGATTAATATTGATGTTGTTCTTTTAAAATTTAAGGTTAAAAATTAAAGTTTTGATTTAGAATTCATGGTTTGGGTTACGGTCTAGAGTTTGGGTTTAGGGTCTACGGTTTGGGTTTAGGGTTTATGGTTTGGGTTTAGAGTCTAAGTTTTGGGTTTAGGGTTTAGGGTCTAGGGTTTGAGTTTAGGGTTAGTTTTGGGTTTAAAGGTTAGATTTTTCGGTTTATGATTTATGGTTTGGGTTTAGGGTTTAAAATTTGGGTTTAGGGCATAGAATTTAGATTTATAATTTAAAATTTAAGGTTTAGAATTTGGATTTAGGGTATAGAGTTTGAGTTTATGGATTAAATAGTGACATTTGCATTATTAAATATGACATTATTTATTTTTTAAATTATTTAATTATTAATCTAGTTGGCACTTTAATTGGTTATTAGGGAGGTGGTGAATTTAAAGGTCCACCATAGGGGGTGAACCCAAGTCTTGTCCAAAAAACAAGGACAAGACTTAGGTTCACCCCCTATGGTGAACCTTTAAATTTACCACACCATTTATGATCAATGAAAATTACATGTAGATAATTAAATAAAATATATTAAATTTATTTTAAAATAGTTAAAAAAAGAATAATGACAATTCTAAATCACAAATCTTAATTTTTAAATCCTAAATAGTAATTTCTAAATCTAAATCCTATACCCTAAATCAAAATTCTATACCCTAAACCCAAATCCTAGATCCTAAACCCAAATCCTAGATCCTAAACCCAAACCAAAATTCTAAATTCTAAACCCAAACCATAAATCTTAAATCTAAACCAAGTACCCTAAACCCAAATCGTAGACCCTAAACCCAAACCTTATACCCTAAACCCAAATTCTATACCCTAAACCCAAATTGTAAACTCTGAACCCAAACCGTATATCCGAAACCCAAATCCTATACCTTAAATCCAAACCGTAAACCATAAAATTTAAATTTAAATTTAGGGTTTACGGTTTAGGTTTAAGATCTAGGATTTAGGTTTAGGATATACGGTTTGGGTTTAGGGTCTAGGATTTGGATTTAGGGTATTAGATTTAGATTTAAGGTTTATGGTTTGGGTTTAGGGTCTAAGATTTGGGTTTAGGGTATAGGATTTTGGTTTAGGGTATAGAGTTTGGATTTAGAAATTAGTATTTAAGGTTTAAAAATTAAGATTTGTGGTTTAGAATTGACATTATTCTTTTTTAACTATTTTAAAATAAATTTATAGTGTTTTATTTAATTATCTACATGTCATTTTCATTGGTTATAAATAGTGTGGTGAATTTAAAGGTTCACTATAGGGGATGAACCTAAGTCTTGTCCTATATTAAACCAAAAGCGAGCCGACAAAAAAAGTCAATAATTAGTATTGTAGTTTGTTTATGTTTTAAAAGAGAGCATTAACCAGATCAACGATTGTATATATATCATATAAGATTAATTTGTTTGAAGTCATTATCGAATCCAAAATAACAGCCTTTTTCTTAATATTCTAATACCACCTCACTATCGAAAGGTTACTATTTAAAGGAACGCCTCAAATTTGCAAGAAAGAAAGTCCATCAACTAAGGCTAGGCAAGCCAGAAATAGACTATCTGTCATGGAGAATGAAGAAGGAGTACCTGTTTACGAAGATGAACAAATAGCTTCAGTAATCTGCAAGTTCTATGAGGAAATTTTCAAATCATCAGGTCTGGATGGCGCTCAAACGATTGATAAAGCCTTAAAACCCTGCATCAACCAGCAGACAAATGAGGACCTCATCAGAAAGCCAACGCCTCAGGAAATCAAAGAAGCTACCTTCGTTATCCATCCGGACAAAGCCCTTGGACCGGATGGATTCTCGGCTAGCTTTTTCTAGGCAAATTGGGAAGTGGTTGGACCGGCGGTTATCGAGGAGATCCAAGGTTTCTTTGAGCATGGGAGAATTCGTACCTCGCAAAACGAAACACATGTGAGACTTATTCCAAAAAGCATAGGAGTTAAGAGAGTGGGAGACTATAAACCGATAGCATTATGTAATGTGTTCTTTAACATCATATCCAAAATGTTATCTATCCGACTAAAGCCAATACTGGAGTCCATCATATCTGAGAATCAATCAGCGTTCATACCTGGAAGAGCTATATCAGATAACGTGCTAATCACTCATGAGATGCTTCACTATCTTAAGATGTCTCAAGCCCAAGTGAAATGCACGATGGCCGTAAAAACGGATATGTCAAAGGTCTACGACAGAGTAGAGTGGTCTTTTCTAGCTCAAGTGATGCAGAAACTAGGATTCCATGACATATGGGTAAACTGGATTGTACAATGCATATCTACAGTCTCCTATTCCTATCTCATCAAGGACAAAGCTATGGGAGCAGTCACACCGCAAAGGGGGATTAGACAGGGAGACCCTCTATCACCCTACCTATTTATCCTATGTGGGGAAGTTCTATCAAGACTATGCACTAGAGCAAAGAAAAACGGGACCTTACACGGTATCAAGGTAGCAAGAGGGAGCCCCGCAATCAACCATCTTATATTCGCTGACGACACTATGTTCTTCTGTCAAGCAACTAAGGAGAGCTGTGGCACGCTTCAAAGCATCCTCCTGCAATATGAAGAAGCGTCAGGACAAAGAATAAATAAGGATAAATCCTCTATTACATTCTCATCTAAGACACCAACAGAGCTGAAAGCAGTAATCAAAGATAGCTTGGACATACATAAAGAGGGGGGGAACAAGTAAATACCTGGGGTTATCAGAGCACTTCGGCAGAAGAAAGCGTGACCTGTTCACATCGATAGTTGATAAAATAAGACAAAGAGCAGCAACAAGATCGACAAAGTTTCTGTCAAAGGCCGGTAAACTTACAATGCTTAAGTCGGTACTAACGGCCATCCCAACGTACCCAATGTCTTGTTTTGAGCTTCCTGCAAGCCTATGCAAACGCATACAGTCAGTCCTAACATGATACTGGTGGGATGATTCAGAAGATCACAGGAAGATGAGTTGGGTTTCATGGGATAAAATGACCAAACCTAAATCAGTTGGAAGCCTAGGATTCCGAGATATACAATTCTTCAACCAGGCGCTAGTAGCTAAGCAAGCATGGAAAGTCCTAACGAAACCGGGAAGCCTACTAGCAAAGATACTACTAGGGAAGTACTGTCACAAGCAATCACTCCTAACAGTAAACGCCCCTACCAATTGCTCACATGGTTGGAGAAGTCTCCTACATGGAAGAGACCTGCTAAAGGGATACTTAGGGAAAGCTATTGGAAACGGATGTACTACTAGTGTATGGAAAGACACATGGGTTTCCCTAACCAGTCAAGTGAAGCCCTATGGTCCTATTGCAGAAGCAGATATGGACCTTACTGTGTCGGATCTCCTAACTGATGACATGCAATGGAACACTAAGAGACTAAAGGAAGTATTACCTCTGCTGGTGGATCAGATCAAGTGCATCAAACCGAGTAGTACGGGAGCTGAAGATGTGTTCATCTGGCAACCAACCTCTTCTGGGGACTATACAACTAAATCAGGCTACGCGGTAGCTGCAACGAAAGGGTCAACCCTCCTAGTACCAAACTCTGATCTGTTCAACTGGATACGTGATGTGTGGGCAACAGAATGTTCCCCTAAGATGAAGGTCTTCACTTGGTCTATAATCCAACGAGCACTGCCTCTTGGAGAGAACCTACAAAGCAGAGGAATACATGCTCAAGCTAAGTGTATACGCTGTAATGAGTTAGAAACAGCTAAGCACATCTTTTTCGATTGTCCTTTTGCAAAAGAGGTATGGAGTCTAATACTTCTCAAGGAAGTAGTTCACCTAGCTACAGCAACGGACTTCAAAGAAGCGGTAGTGGCATTCAAAAGAGCAGTATGCCTCCCACCATCAGGAATCACCGGAAGCATCCTACCGTGGATCTCTTGGACACTCTGGACGGCTCGGAACACACTAATCTTCAAGAAGCGACACCTAACCAAAGAAGAAGTTGCAACGAAAGGACTAAGATTAGCAAGAGAATGGTGTCAAACTCAGAACCAAACCGCAAAGATGGAAAAATCAATACATGTAGGCCCTACAAGAGTGAAGAATCGACATGCAGACCCTACCATCCCAACCTGCAAATCAGATGCAGCATGGGCCAAAGATACGCAGAAAGCGGGGCTAGCGTGGATCATCAACGGACCGGAGGAAGCGCCGATCAAACAAGGATCGACAGTACAGGATTTCGTCACCTTGCCGATTGTAACAGAAGCTTTAGCTCTCCGATTGGGCCTCATCGCAGCAGTGAATCTCGGTCTCCCAAGGATCAAGATGCTCTCTGAAAACGCAACGCTCATCAGAGCAATCAACAACGACGCCCAGAACAAAGAGATTTACGGAATCGTTCGCGATATCCAGCAAATCTCATCTGTGTTCGTCGATATCTCCTTTGTTTTTCTCTCTCGATCTCAAAACAATCAAGCCGATAGCTTGGCAAAACAAGTCTTAGCGGGCTCTGTTTCTTCTGGTTGCCCATTGGGCTAGACTTTGGGCCTGAGGCCATGGACCTTTTATTTCTTGCATTTTTAATATAAGCCATTTGACAAAAAAAAATTTGCAAAAAAGATAAATTTATTAATGCAAACAAAAAGACGAAGCCGGCCCAACATATATAATATTTATAAGTCCAAAAAAATATCTTCAACGTTAGTGGGAACCCTCTAATTTAGAAAGCAAATCCAATGTATTATACATATATATATAAACATACTGTACTTAAGAAAAAATTAAGATCTTAACATTAACATTGAGTATTAAGAAGACAAACATTAAAAATGGTGTATCAAGGTCATTCCTTCACCCTATTTTTTCTCTTCGCAACCCTAATTTCACTTGGTGAATCCAATACCACCCGTAAGCTCCTGCAAACTTCTAATAACTATGAACCTCTACATTCTCCTCTTCCATCTCCGGTCTATTCTCCCCCGGCTGATCTTCCACCTCCTCCAAGTTCGGTTTATTCTCCCCCGGCTGATCTTCCACCTCCTCCAAGTTTGGTTTATTCTCCTCCTCCAACTGATCTGCCTCCTCCTCCTAGTCCAGTTTATTCTCCACCGGCTGATCTTTGTCCTACTCCGGTCTATCCCCCTCCGATTGATCTTCCTCTCCCTCCTACTCCGATATATCCTCCTCCTCAAGCTTACAAAGCCTTCTATTATAGGAAATCTCCACCACCACCACCTTCCCGCCCATGGTGGTGGTTGTTGTAAAGCGTTAAGACATAAGTGCATAAAAAGTGTAATGTCTTTGATGTCTTAATATCCCGAGGTGGTTGTTGTGAAGCTTTTTTCTTTTTGCTCTTTTGTAGAGCGAGTGAAGTTTGATGATCCATGCATTAACGATTTGTTAACTTTTTTTTTTGGTTGTATGTATTGGCTCTTTTCAGTTTGTAGAATTATTAAACTTTCTCTACTAATTCAACATAATTTATGCATGTCTTTGTTAATGGACTAAGGACTTGTTTGTTAATTTTACAAATCATAAATTTTCATCATAAACATAATCTAATACTATAAAGAAGAGGATCTCTCTTCTCCTATACTGCCACGTCAATAATAGGTCACTCTCAGCACGACAAGTGGCAATGAAATACTATCCGCAACGTTTGAAAAAACCAATTTTTGTTGATAGTTTCATGAATAGGTTGTATTTTTCAATATATTTTTTTTAAAATGTTATTTTTGGAAAGTTTTTATTTATCGAGAAATATAGGAGATTTAGGATTGTAATTTAGAGATTATGATAACAAGATTTTTTGTTGATAAATGAGTGTTAGTTCAGAAATTTTTATCAATAAGTTGTATTTTAAATATTTTTTTTTAAAACTGCTATTTTGGATAATTTTCATTTTTAGAGAACTATTGTAGATTTGTGATTGTGATTTAAAAATTAGGATAACATGAATTTTTGTTAATAGATAAGTATTATTTCAGAATTTTTCATCAATATGTTGTATTTTTAAATATATTTTTTTAAAAACTGCTACTTTTGGAAATTTTTCATTTAATAGAGAACTATTGTAGATTTGGGATTATGATTTAAAAATTAGGATAACATAAATTTTTGTTGATAGATGAATATTCTTTCTGAAAAACTGCTATTTTTGAAAAGTTTTTATTTTATAAAGAAATATAGTAGATTTAGGATTGTGATTTAGATATTATGATAACAAGAATTGTTTTTTGATAGATAAGTATTCTTTCATAATTTTTAACAATATGTTGTATTTTTAAATATATTTTTTAAAAACTGCTATTTTTTTAAATTTTAATTTATAGTGAAATATAGTAGATTTAGGATTGTGATTTATAGATTAAGATAACAGAAATTTTTGTTGATAGTTTCATCAATAGGTTGTATTTTTAAATGTTTTTTTTAAAACTGCTATTTTCGGATAGTTTTAATTTTATAGAGAAATATAGGAGATTTAAGATTGTGATTTAGATATTAGGATAACAAGAATTTTTGTTGATAAATGAGTATTCTTTCAGAAATTTTCATCAACAGATTGTATTTTTAAATATTTTCTTAACAAACTACTATTTTTGGAAAATTTATATTTTATAGAGAAACATAGTAGATTTGAGATTGTGATTTAGAGATTAGGATAACAAGAATTTTTGTTGATATATAAGTATTCTTTCATATTTTTTCATCAATAGGTTGTATTTTCAAATATTTCTTTTAAAATTTGATAGTTTTGGAAAGTTTTCATTTTATAGAGAAATATAGGATATTTAGGATTGTTATTTAAAAATTATGATAACTAGAATTTTTGTTGATATATGAATATTAGTTCAAAATTTTTCATCAATATGTTTTAATAATATTTTTTTAAACTAATATTTTTGAAAATTTTTCATTTTATAGAGAATTATCGTAGATTTGGGTTGTGATTTGTAGATTTGGAGATTAGGATAACAAGAATTTTTGTTGATAGATAAGTATTAACTCAGAATTTTGAATCAATAGGTTGTATTTTTAAATATTTTTTTGAAAACTACTATTTTGGAAAGTTTCCATTTTATTGAGAACTATTGTAGATTTGAGATTATGATTTAAAAATTAGGATAACATGAGTTTTTGTTGATAGATGAGTATTCTTTTAGAATTTTTCATTAATATGTATTTTTAAATATTTTTTTAAAACTGCTATCTTTGGAAAGTTTTCATTTTATAGAGAAATATAGTATATTTGATATTCTGATTTAGAGATTAAGATCACAAGAATTTTGTTGATAGATAAGTATTATTTCCGAATTTTTCATCAATACGTTGTATTCTAAAATATTTTCTTTTAAAAACTGCTAGTTTGGAAAGTTTTCATTTTATAGAGAATTATATTAGATTTGGGATTGTGATTTAGAGATTAGGATAACAAGAATTTTTGTTGATAGATAAGTATTCTTTCATAATTTTTCATCAATAGGTTGTATTTTCAAATATTTCATTTAAAAAGTTGCTATTTTTGGAAAGTATTCATTTTATAGAGAACTATTGTAGATTTGAGATTGTGATTTAAAATTAGGATAACATGAATTTTTGTTGATAGATGAGTATTCTTTCAGAATTTTTCATCAATATATTGTATTTTTAAATTTATTTTTTAAAACTGCTATTTTGGAAAAAAAAAACTTATAGAGAAATATAGTATATTTGATATTTTGATTTAGAGATTGTATTAGTTCAGAATTTTTTATCAATAGATTGTATTTTAAAATATTTTTTAAAAAATTGTTATTTTTGGAAAGTTTTCATTTTATAGAGAACTATTGTAGATTTGAGATTTTGATTTAAAAATTAGGATAACATGAATTTTTGTTTATAGATGAGTATTCTTTAGAATTTTTCATCAATATGTTGTATTTTTAAATATTTTGTTTTTTTAACTTTTACTTTTGGAAAGTTTTCATTTAATAGAGAACTATTGTAGATTTAAGATTGTGATTTAAAAATTAGGATAACATGAATTTTTGTTGATATATGAGTATTAGTTCAGAATTTTTCATCAATATGTTGTAAATATTTTTTTAAAAACTGCTATTTTTGAAAAGTTTTCATTTTATAGTAGATTTGGTATTGTGATTTGGAGATTTGGAGATCATGATAACAAGAATTTTTATTGATAGATAAGTATTCATTCAGAATTTTTCATCAATAAGTTGTATTTTAAAATATTTTTTGAAAAACTGCTATTTTTGAAAAGCTTTCATTTTATTGAGTACTATTGTAGATTTGAGATTGTGATTTAAAAATTAGGATAACATGAATTTTTGTTGATGGATGAATATTCTTGCAGAATTTTTCAACAATAGGTTGTATTTTAAATATATATTTTTTTTTTAAACTGCTACTTTTGGAAATGTTTCATTTTATAGATAATATAGATATTTGATATTGTGATATAGAGATTAGGATAACAAGAATTTTTGTTGATAGATTGTATTTTTAAATATATTTTTTTTAAAACTGATATTTTTGTAAAGTTTTCATTTTATAGAGAAATATAATAGATTTAGGATTGTGATTTAGAGATTATGATAACAAAAATTTTTGTTGATAGTTTCAGGAATAGGTTGTATTTTTAAATATATATGTTTTAAACTTCTATTTTTGGAAAATTTTCATTTTATAGATAACTATTGTAGATTTGAGATTGTGATTTATGAATTAGGATAACATGAAGTTTTGTTGATAGATGAGTATTCTTTCAGAATTTTTCATCAATATATTGTATTTTTAAATATATTTTTAAAAAACTTCTATTTTTGTAAAATTTTCATTTTATAGAGAGCTATTGTAGATTTGAGATTGTGATTTAAAAATTAGGATAATATGAAGTTTTGTTGATAGATGGGTATTCTTTCAGAATTTTTCATCAATATGTTGTATTTTTAAAAATATATTTTTAAAAATTTTATTTTTGGAAAGTTTTTATTTTATAGAGAACTATTCTAGATTTCGGATTGTGATTTAAAAATTAGGATAACATGATTATATCAGAATTTTTCATCAATAGGTTGTATTTTCAAATATTTCCTTTAAAAATTGATATTTTTGGAAAGTTTTCATTTTATAGAGAAATATAAGATATTTAGGATTGTGATTTAGAAATTATGATAACAAATTTTTTTGTTGATATATGAGAATTAGTTCAGAATTTTTCATCAATATGTTGTAAATATTGTTTTAAAATGCTATTTTGAAACCTTTTCATTTTATAGAGAATTATAGTAGATTTGGGATTGTGATTTGGAGATTTGTAGATTAGGATTACAAGAAGTTTTTGTTGATAGATAAGTATTAATTCAGAATTTTGAATCAATAGGTTGTATTTTTAAATATTTTTTTGAAAAAATTGCTATTTTTGAAAAGTTTCCATTTTATTGAGAACTATTGTAGATTTGAGATTGTGATTTAAAAATTAGGATAACATGAATTTTTTTATAGATGAATATTTTTTCAGAATTTTTCATTAGTAGGTTGTATTTTAAAATATTTTTTTAAGACTGCTATTTTTGGAAATTTTTTATTTTATAGAAAAATATAGTATATTTGATATTGTGATTTAGAGATTAGGATAATAAGAATTTTTGTTGATAGATAAGTATTCTTTGATAAATTTCCTCTTTTTCTTTTAACGTTTTTCCCCGTTTAAATAATTTTTCCTCCTTAGTCTAGTGGTTTGACTAAGGGTTCATTAATGCTTCTACACGAGGAGGTCTGGGTTTCGAGTCCCAGTGAAAACGAAATTATGCGAATTAAGGGAGAGAAGGCTTACAAGAGGTTCTGCAGCATGGCGCAAGGAATACCGTTAGGCATGGATACGATAGGATGGTTCAGGAGAGGTGATGCAGTCAGTGACGGGTAAAATTATCAGCTGTAAAACCATCTGTAATATTCTCATAGTTTGTAATAGCATAATTATGCAAGTTAAAAAAAAAATTCCTCACTTTTTTCACTACACTTTTTTTGTGTGTAAATGTAAAATTTTATATCAAATTTCCTTTGACAAAAAAAAAATTATATCAAATTTTCTTTGTGAAAGCAGTTACATACAAACAAGTAGCAGAATGAAAATTAAACCTAATGCAACACCAGAGAGGAAGAAAAAACAACACCAAATAATATTCGGACAATGAAACTAATTCAAACAACGCTAACTAGTTGAAGAAACAGCAGAAGCTTGACAATAGGCAGCATTGACGCAAGAGATAAACCTTTGAAGAAACACAAGACCACGCCTTGGTAGAATTTGGCTTGTCCGCAGCGCTACTCCAAATGATTGGATTCATACTCTCGCAGCTTTGCCAAACCGCAAGCTCAAGACTCAAACCACCACCGGTAGTAGGAGATGACGAGAGCCCCAGAAGACCTTAGAGCGCCTACTGGCTAGTCCGAAGATCACCGGAAGCTGCACTTATTCGGCTCGACTTCAGAACAAATGCGAGCCAGCAGAAAAACGGGTGCGGCGAGAGCCACATCTTGACGTCGCTCCTCCTACACTTGAAAGTCAAAATTTAGTTAAAGGGTCCCAGTTTTTTTCTCTCTTCTTGCCTGATTTTATAACTCTTGATTCTCATAGCAGTTAATGCTCATGGCCAGTAAATTCTTGTGAAAGTTTGATCTTTTAAACAGAGGAAAGATCCCAGTTGTTCAACAAGATGAGTGTAACAGTTTCGAAGATGGATGATTATGAAGTCGTGGAACAGATCAGAAGAGGAGCTTTTGGTTCTGTTTTTCTTGTAATTCACAAGTTAGAGAGACGAAGATGGGTTAAAGAAGAGAAAAAATATCTCAATTTCGAGTTTGTTGTTTCTTGATCAAATCTATCTATTCTTCTTTGTAGTTATGTGCTAAAGAAGATTCGTTTGGCTAAATAAACAGAGAGATGCAATCTTGCTGCTATCCAAGACATTAAAATTACGTTTTTAACTTGTAAGTTTTGATTCTTGAAAACTCAAAAATGTGTGTGTTTATGACAATGAAATTCAGTTTTCATATCAAAGCTTAAGAGCCCTTACATAACATGGGTTGAAAGGTGATTTAGCCTGAGTTCAAAGCTCATAATGAAGATCCAAATTCACATAATTTTTACTGGTTATCTAGGATTGTGTGTGCATTATAACTAGTTATTGTGAGGGTGGAGACATGTAAGGCAATCACATTCAAATTTTATGTTTCTTTTTGGTTGTTCTCTGGGGGTTTATTTTTATGATTTTGGTAAATGCAGGACTCAAACGTCAAAGAAAGCTGGTAGTAACATTTGTATCCACATACCGACGCCCTCTGAGGAAATGAGTAATCATTAGACAATTATTTGGTATTAGACAAGTAATGAACTGATATTGAATCTAACATGAGGATTATCTTCTTCAGTGTAGAATCTATGCAGATGGATGGTTCAGCTACTGTTGGCTATAGATTAACTCCATAAGAATCGATTTCTTTACTGTGACCTTAAGGTAAATCAGTTTCTATTTTACTCTATGCTTCAATGGAACAGATCACTCACAAACAATGCAAACCAAATTTATACAGTGCTCCAACATATTCCTCACCAAAGAAAACTAGATTCTCAGATTGTGGGAACAACAAACATGTTCCCTGAACTTCTTGCAGATATACCTTACAGCTACAAATCTGATATTTGGTCTTTAGGTTCATTCTCTTCTTGAACTTACACAATCCTTAGAACTTCTGGTTTCTTGAACTTGTTCTTGATTTTTCTGAAAGATTTTGGGTTTACAGGTTGTTGTATATATGTTTAAGGCTCCTGTAAGAAAATTTCTCATTTGTCTTCTGTTAAATCTGAAATCTCTTTCGAACTTTTTTGAAAATTCTGTTTCTTGGAAACAGGACATGGCTAGACTCATAAACAAGATTAACCGCTCTTCTTTTTCTTTCCTCCCGGTCATGTATTCCTCTTCATTGTAAGTATACATGTGCATTTACTTTGGTATAGTTTACAAGTTTTTGAGTGTTGAATGCTAAGAGTTTCTGGTATGCTTTTTTTTTGCAGAAAACTATGTAATGTAGCGCAAGAACCCTGAACATAGACCAACTGTGATGTTGAGTTCCATTAGTTTCTTCTTTTTGCGGCATTTATAGGCTTCAGAATTGTTAAGACATCCTTTTACTTACAGCCATATGTTGCAAAATGCCAAATTTTGTCTCCAGTTTTCAAACCAGTTGTGTCCAAAACAGAGCACAACACCTACGAAAACAGAACAGGCGAGACCGTCTTCCCCAAGGACGGGCACTGCCAAATCCGCGAGAACACCCGTTAAACGTATTCAAGAGGTAGCAGAAGAAGTAGAGGAAATAGAGATAAGGAGAAAAGAATACAAGTTCTAGTTCAAAAGACATAGAGAGACCATGAAAGACCTAAGAGAAGTCATTGATTACCACATTAACCCTACAACGTTAATATTGGCAGAAGAGCCCAAGAAGTGAGTAGAGAGCAGAAGCATTGGAATCTTTGTTGGAGCTTGTGCAGGTTTACTTAGGCAAGAAAAGTTGGATGAACTCAGAATTAGAAGGGTTCTTAAAGCCTTTTGGAGATGAAACAGTTTCATCAAGATAAACCGCGATTTGGATCACCAGAAGTCTCATGAATGTAAAGAGAAAGCAAAATGATAATGAAACCAATCCTTTAGAAAGAAACACTAAACTCAACTTTTTCATGCAGCCATTTTGTGTATAAAGATATTAATCACAAAGCAATAAAGTTACTAATCAGATTTATAAAATCTGATCAACAAGCGCTTATATAGGACAATATTATTTTATTATTATCATATACTCATAAAAGTATTAGTGTAATAACTTATACAATGAGATTATACATCAAAATGGGTTATTTGACAAAATTATTTTCCATAGATTCTAAAGAACCTATCATAACAAAAAAGAGTTTTGTTATCTCGTAGAGCCCCTCCTCAATATATATATATATTTACTGCAAGAGAAGAGCCAAGAAGGCGGAGAATGATGCAGCAACGATGGAGCCAACCACCGGAAAAGCCACGGTGGCAGAGGAAGCACCTGGTGCTGGTGCTGGAGACTCCATGGTAGCTGCTGTGGCTGAGCTCACTAACACAACCGAGACAAAGAGGGCGACAAAGAAGTTGTTGATGTTCTTCATTGCCATTATTTCTTTTTTGTTTATTTTGTTGATGTTAGTTTTGTATTTTTCTTTTTGGATGGCTTGAAGGTGAAGGTGGTGGAGGTATTTATATAATTAACAATATGTGGAAGGAGAAAAGAAGAGAGTTTCAAGGTCAGCCATTAATTAGCAAGACATGATTCTCCAGTTTTTGCTGCTAAGTTTAGGTATGCATCAATGGCAAAAATACACTAGAGCTATAATTGTTCTTGGATTGTTTGAATGAGTCTGATAAAAGTTGAAAAAATAGTCTAATAAAAAAGAAGGAAACTTTGCAAAAAACATTTTTGGTGCACAAATGATCACATGAGATATAAACTTACAAGCTCATCGTCTAAGTCAAACTCAGCTCCAGAAAGTAAAGACTTCAAAAAAAAAAAAGAGAAAAACATATCACCAAAGTCATAAACTAAAAACGCAATAGCTATTTCAGAAGTTCAAAACCTCTGGTTTTTGAGATTGTGTGTGTTTTACCTTGCAGACATACAGGCGGCCATGCCAACAAACACAGGCACCAGGGGCGAAGCCACGCTGTCAGACAAAGGGTGCATGTGTACCCACAATAATAATAAAGTTTACATTTTTTTTTTGAGAAAAAAAGTTAAAGCCAGATCTATTAAATACACAAATCTAATCTCCGGATGGAGGTATAGTCCACGGATAGACTTTTTTATAGGCATTCAAATGAGCCGAAAGCAATAGTCCATATCCGTGTGGCCGGTGGCGTTTTAACCCGGGTTCGCCGTATATGGTTTTTTAAAAGTTTACATTTTTATGCTTAAAACTAATATAATTTGCTAGCTAAATTGGTAAGAAATTTATTGTGCACCCACAGTTTTCAAATTCTATTCTCTCCAATGTTATTTTTTTATTAAATGATGTATCCATACAATAAATCTTCTGGCTTCGCCCCTCCAGCATGCATCAACAAAGAACCCAATGCAACTTACCCAGTTACCCACGATAATTACACCTAGACGGTCATCTAAACCAGAGAGTGTTCCCAATTTGAATGCCTGCCACTTGCTGGTACATACTAACATGCATAATATCGATGGGATTAATAAGGCCCTAGCCCCAGAGTATGTAATGAACTTCATACGGTGTAAATGATAAGTGAATCCATATGCAACCAAAGTTTCACCAAGTATCCGCAATTATTTATGTTCAGCTAAGACATCACCAAATCTTCATATCTAGGAACCGAACTAGCAGCAATGAAAAAAAAAATCTAGCAGCAATGTATTAAACACAAGATCAGCGTTTCTTTTCTTTTAATAGATTTAGAAGAAACAATCCAGTCTTGCCGAAAATTCTGATGGCACAATTACAACAATCTCAGAATACGCATTGATGATCTTCAACGAAAATAATCACACAGTCTTGCCGGACCCTTTGAGTGCTTCCCGTTTTCTACCCAACCTTTCATCATTTACTTTCTCCTTTCTCTTGTCTGTCCCCCTGGTTTATTATGTTGACCCGGACATATGTCCGGTCGATATAACTCTGAGCACCACCATCTACACATGGGTAAACCCGATTTTAGTTTTGAAGAAAATTAGTAAGACTTTCATAAAGCTATGAAAAGGATCAAAACTTTGATTTGGTTTAATTAAAGTCCTTCGCTTTGCTTAGAGATTGATATATCTTTAAATAAAAGAATTAGAATTTGCTCGTAAAATGAATTAATACATTATGAAATTATTGGCGGAGATTTACGAAAAATTGTGTCATTTTTCTTGAAAATTTAGAATTCTTGATCATATTCATAACTAGAAAACAAGTGTATCATACCTTTCATGATATTTGGATTAAAATGTGACAAAAGGATAACTAATTAAAACTTCTTAACATAGAGAGAGCTACAGTAATATGTAAGAGAAATTAAGTAAGAGTGGCTAATGATGCATTAAAGGTTTTGCAGGTCAAATGTTAGTTTTACTTTTACGATACCAAAAATATCACGAAAAATGCTACTATCATAGTTTTGACTTTTGACTAATTTCAAAATACTTGATTCTTGGTATACTTTTACCAGTCCCTATTCTAAATTCTAGAGATTGATGTACAAGAGTACTGATGCACGTGGAATTCAGCAAATTGAGTCCGTTACATCTACGAGTAGGAAAATAACTCATGATAACCAAAGCAAATTATATTAACTATATATGAAATAAGACATGTTCGACAAACATATTAACGAAGACCTTAAAACATTAAAGGCTTCTACTATTCTCATAAATAAATATCCAAAAGAAAACACCATCACTCTTGATGTTCGACATCAGAAGCAGCCTCCTCGTCCTCATGATCGCCGAAGCAATCATTGCCAAAACAAGGGACATGACCATTACCAAATGCCTTAACGTGGTCCTTAAGCGACCTCTTGTGCTTAAAATCCGAGCCACATGAGCAATACCAAAGCTTCCCACAATTCTTCTCGTGCGTCCTCCAATCTCCCTTGACCGCAAAAGCATTTCCACATCTACGACAAGCAAAGGGCCTCGCACCATGTTTCCGCTTGTAATGTGTCTGAAGCGTACGGAAGTCCTTGAGCGGCCTTGCCCTCGGGTGGTTTATGTTATTCTTGCAGCCAGGTGCGCAACAGTAGCATGGCAGCCTCAGCATCGCCGTTGGTTGTGTCCCTCTTAGTGACTCTGGTCCTTTTCTGTATTGTGAGCCATGTCCCCACATGTGCATCTAATTCCGGTAAAATAAAAACATGTGTAACGTTAGTACCCATTAAATAAAATACTTCAAGTTATACGCATATATATTTATTTGGTTATATGTTCAAACAAAAAAAAATCAGTTACTCCAAATCTAACTAACTAATCTCGAAATATAACTGTCACAATGTAAATCTGTGCAATGACCAGAGAGATCAGCACAATAGGTAAAAGAGTGTGTATTAGGACTTGCACAAACTTCATATGATTCAAGATATTTATCAGTTTATTCGTATATTTCTAGACACAACAGTGTATAAATTTATGTAGCTTTTACGGTAATAATATTAGTAATACTGATACATGTACTACCAGACTCTATTTTCTTGTGTATATCTGCACAAAAAATGTATATGAGATTGAGATCTAGCCAGAGCCGTGACTATGGTTTAATGAAAAAAGCATTTGCCTTAGGCCTCCAAAATAATATATAGATTTTAGGCCCCCTTAATCAATAACTTATTTATGGTATAGTGGTTAAAGAGTTTTTGTACGAGGGTGTCGACGTAAGTTCGAATATCAGTCAATGATACTATAGTTGTTACCTAGAGTTCCTATGATTTTAACATATATTTTAAAGATTATTATTAAGATTTTCTTTTGCTACACATTATTTTCTACTATTTCGATTTATTGTTTTCAATAAAATTTTCTGTATGTAGAAGAAAGAAATTATTAATACTATTGTGTAACCTAAAATTCTAATGTTTCGTGACAAAAAAAACCTCTAATGTTTTGCTATATATATATTTTTTTTAAGTTTTCTTAATTTTTTTGCCACAAATTTGTTTTGTTTGATTTTTATTTGTTTAAAGTTTATAAAAATTGGTGTATGAAGAAAAAAAACATTTATGTAAGATATTTTTTCTATAGATGTTTTTAGAAATTATCTATTGTCTCAAGTTTTTTTTTGGTCAACATCTCAAGTTAAATTATGAATAATACTATTAATTATGAATAATACTGTTAATTAGAACTATAAGAATAAATGCGTAAATTATTTTTCGCCTTAGGCCTCCAAAAGTGTTCGCACGGCACTGGATCTAGCCACGTATAATTGCTTAGGGTTAATAGGAATTAAATACATAGTCAATTAATCTATGCCATGTAAATATATAAATAGGTATAAGAAAAAGAAAAACATAAATCGCAAGACATCCCTCACTTTCTTTTACTTTTTAGGGTAATGAGTGTTGTGTAGTAGAACTGCGCGAAAATCAAGAGAGCAAAAATGGAAGAGGAACACTAATCATATTTTAGGGTTAGAAGGAGCTAGACTAAAAAGACTACTGGTTAAAGAAGATCATCTTGAATTTAAACCCATTGATTGATTTTAGTTGATCTTCTCATAGCTATCAATCAATGTATCGTACATCTGATGACTTGTACCATCAAATGAAACGTTATTCTCGAGTTTATAGTGGTAGCAATTATTATGAAAATTCGTAATGTGTGCTAGAGACGTTCTCTTGATGAAGATTTGAGAACACAAAGAACGAGAATATTACACTATTTAGAATAACAAATTAAGAAAAGTAAATAAACTGAGAAGCGTTTTTAAAGAACAAAAATCAAATCTTTAAAATTATTCTAGGAAAGTAGGATCTAATTAGAGGTAGGTTTATCGGATGAATATAGACTTACCTGCATGTTGTTGTATCTGTTGAAGGTCTTGAAGCAGAGAGGACAAGAGAACTGTGTAGGACCCATCAGAATCTGAGAAGGAGTAGGGATCCAATAGTGATGATGATTACCCCTTTGTTCACCACCATGACCATCATGATCGGACGCAAGTGTTACTTCTACTACTTGGTATTGATGACGATCTTGATGAAGATCATGATGATGCTCTTGGTCTGAATAATCAAGTATGGCGTCGCTGCTACTGCTCCCACCACCACCGCACGCAATAGCGTCGCCACCGAGGTTTGGTAACCCTAGATGAAGATCCACTGTCACATCATGATTTTGAGTTTCTTGGCACTGACCAAGATCATGATCAAGGAAGTTTGAATTAGAAGATTGTTCGGTCGTCTCCCTGAAATAATATTCATGGTGAGGAACACTGGCTTTTTGATGCTTATGAATGGGGCTTAAGCTAAGGAGAGGAAGAGCTTCTCTAAGTGGAGGAGAGTCAGGTGATGTAGAATTAGGGTTTATGTTTTTGGTATTGCTTGAGTAATATAAGCTGCCATTAGAGTTGTAGATGTGTGAGAGAGAAGTTGAATAGTTGAAGCTATAGTCATAGTGATCAAAAAATCCATTGCTGAAGATACAAGCTGGATCAGACATTACTTTGAGGAGAAGACAGAGAGAATAAGAGAGGGAACCGTATCAAGATGATAGTTTGTTTTATGAGAGGAAAGAGAGCTAGATATGCATGTTTATATTAATGCGTGGGTGTTTATGAGTGTATACACCACATGTTTGCGATGTGACAAAGCGGTAGAAAAATAGCATATGATATTTTATAGGAAAAGGGGTACGAGAAGATGGTAAGAGCACCCGAAATGGGGGTATTTAAGTAAAAGTCATTAGGAACAAAATAATTAAATAATCGATAGGTTTTACTAAAAATTAATGATTCGAATTTTAAAATTCTTAAATAAGGATTAGTTCTTAGGGAATTCTTAACACGTGTCGGTCCGCGATTGATTGATATTTTTTATTATTTTAATCTAAAAAAAAATTAAAATTAAAAAAATACTATTCCTAAAGATTGAGATCCACCATTGCATATGCTCTAAGTAGAAAAGAAACAAAGAAAAAATTTGAAGAAGGGAAATTAGTGAGACTTGCTATCTTAGGAAACGAAGTTCACGCATGCATATAATAAAATAAAGGCCATTATTAAATATTTATAAGCATAAGTTTTAACAATATTATTTAAACTTTCTTGTCACAAAATTATGTCAAAAAAAAAAAATTTCTTGTCACAGAATAGTGGATATCTAAGATCGGGTTAAACCCGAGTGCATGTATGGTTTTATTGGCGAATTGAGAGACTTTCCATAACAAATGTACCTCAAAATCACATCTTCGAATTTCTATGTTAGTGAGAGAATTAATATATATAATTTGATACATAAGAATTCAGTCAAACTTTTTTTTATCAATAAAGGATCAGTGTTAAATAAGATACAAGTATATGCTAAGTTGCTAACATAACAATCACTCAAAAACTAATGCGTACAATTATATCAAATTGGTCTTTATTTCTATTTTTATTAACTTGATTAATAAAAAGTTTAGGTTCAATGTTGTATAGTTGGCATAATAATTAATGTTTTGGTTTGATAATTAGTTTGAGTTATGATTCCACAAGCCTGAAAGGATCAGCAAATGAAATAGTCAATTAGACAGACAGATTATGGAAAGGATCAGATAAAATGGACAAGATCGGGAATCAAGGATAAAAGTTTGTCTCCTTTAATGTCTATCAGTGAATTACGAAAAAATATCTTGAGAGAAAGAGAGAGATGAAGCATAGAATCAAGAGTTGATGAACATTTTTGGTTTTGTGGGGAGATTGATCGCGTTGGAAAATGAGACGGTCGTGATCTAAGACAGCACTTGCGTTGGTGGCCTCATCACAGTGTCGGCTCAGCTTCATAAACATATTACTTGGGAACTCCAATTCTTTACTTAGGTCATTGACGTCAAGTAGTAATCAAATGAATTTTTGAAAGGAAAAGGTAATAAACGAAATGCAACTTTCCTTAGTGTTTTTAGATGTTATACACCGAGTATTATGAAAACCAGCTACTACGACCACTAGATTCATAAGATCACCTAATAGTTGAGGTATGTATACTCTATAAGGTAGTACTAGATCTTGACCCGCCCAACCGGACGGGTATTTATTTTATGTTTTTAATTTTTTATTTATAAATGATATATTTGTAATATTTAAACATAAATTTAGATTGAAAATTAACATTTGTAGTTATAATAAAAATTAAAAGTTTAAAAAAATATTTTGATATAAATTTTAAATTCCTAATTAAAATAATATAGAGATTGGTCATAATGTTTTCCAATTTCAAAATCTTAGCATTCTTAATAACAAATAAAATAATTTATAACTACACAAAATATATAAACATATTTGAAATTAAAATAAATTTGTTAAAAAAAATCTTACACCATTGTTGTTTATTTCTATAGTTTGATCCGTGACCGTATAAATATTTGCTTTCACTTCAATTTTTTTCTTTGTTCTAATGATAATATCTATATATATATATATATATATATATGTGTGTGTGTAAATTAATATGTATTATATAATTGTTAGTATAACATTTTAAAACAAAATTTTTATTTATTACTTTAAATAATTATATTATGTGATTTTAATCATCTATTATATCAAAGTGTATCATATAAAAATCTAATATTTATAACTAATTAGACTTATATTATAAAAATATTATACTAACAATTTATAAATAAAATATTTTATATTTTATTTATATGATATATAAATTGATTTTGATGTGTGATTTTTATTTATTATTTTTATTAATAAATATTGAAAAATATTAAATGTTAACAAAAAATCTATAAGGAAATTTATTTTGGTTAAGATTCATTTTATTAAAGAAATATATTATTTAAATTAGGAAAAGACATTAAATACTTAAATCTATCATTTAAATAAAGAAACGACAAAAATCTCTACTATCTTTGTTACCAAACAAAATTTAATTTTTTTAAAGATTCATGTCTCTATTACCAAACAAAAGCTTAAAGTACTTCTACTTTAATAAGATAGATACTCTGCCGTTACCCCATGTGTATATATATATATATATATATATATATATATATATATATATATGTATTGTATTTCTATGTTAACATGATTTAAATTTTTATAGTTTTAAATATCTTCATAAATATCAGTTTAAATTTATTGTACTAACCAGTTTTTTTAGTATTTTTTTTTGTTTTTGAGAGAATAATATTGTCTATCTATTGAATTGATATTATTAAGTCCATTCAACAAAAAGTAAATCTTTTGGTTGAAGTGGCATGTCTCAGTCAATTTATTTGGATCTATTTAAACTTTTTATTGTTTCTTCTAATCTATTATTAACATTTTTATATACCATTATTTAGTTAGTCATCTACTATGAAAAATATTTTTTATGTAATAAAATTTAGTTCATATAGTTGTATATTGGTTCTACATTGGTCATCTATATAGTATGAACTAGTATGATATAAACCATTATACAAAGACTATATTATATACGTGACCAATGTACAAGCACACAAAACTCTATATACATCAATAGAAGTCATAGTTCTCTGACCAATAAATTATTTTCATAAGACTTAAATAGAGTAGAGTGCTTAAATGAAATTAAATTCTGTTATGTTGGGTTTCTCTTTCTCTTATTGATTAATAACTAGTTGCATTGTAAGATCCACGCGGGTCAACATTAGTTGGTTTTGAACAGATGCAGTGGTCGCAATGTGTGAATCCGAAAAGATTGGTGCCAAAGTTCCAGTAATGTAGACATGGTTATTTGATATTCTTACATTAGTATTAATTAGATTGTAAACGTAGATGTTCCCGAGCAAATACTGATAACCCTCGATCCTTACTATTTTAGTATTAATGTATTTCTCTATTGTTTATTTATATGTAGGATTGTCATAAAATGAAGAATTGTTTCGATAAGAAGTAAACACTAAAATTTTATTTGCTATAAAAAAATTATGTTGAAACTTCTAGTAATATTTGGTGATTAAAATTAGAGGTATTAAGCGTATCACATCTAACGAAAGTTCGGTTTCTTGTGGCATTCAAACTAGATCATATTTTCAACGAAAGAATGAGATTAGTGAAATGTGAAATTCTTCCTCAATTAGATTTTAGTGACCTATAATACACATATACACATATAAATAAACAATAGAGAAATACATTAAGTGTAAATTCTTCCTCAATTGGATTTATGTGTACATTTTTTTTGTATTTGAATCTTTTTGCATTTGCATAAGTGCCTTCTTTCAGCCTCTCTTTGTCTTTTATGTATCCTTGGTTGTCTCTTCTCAGACAATTTTATCTATATATGCACCTCATGTCAACTTCCTTTTTAAATGTCATTGTTTTATGTTATCTTGTAAAGCCTTTGGATGTGTGTACGTAAGTGCATGTCTGTATGTGTTTAATTTATATATGTTCTTCAAAATTCTTTGCTTTGGGATTGGCCATGATGTTGTTTTGTGAGTTTTCAACTCAAGTCTATTGCTATGCCTCTTAATTGTATAATATTATTTTTAAAGTTGTTTTATGCCATGTTTAGTTTTTATAGAATTTCATTAACAATCTTAAAGAAATTGGAATTGTATCAAGTGTGAATTTACGAGATAACAGTAGGGAAACACTATTTGCTGAATAACCATGTAATTTGATGTAATTGCTCTATTCATATATTAACTTCTTATTTTTATTTATTTATTTAAAAATGAAACAAAATACTATAAACTTAATTTTTTCATTAGTTTTTTTATGAATTATTATTAGTTTTATGAAATTTTGTTTTCTTGAAAGTATACTCTCAAAATATTTATATT
This sequence comes from Raphanus raphanistrum x Raphanus sativus, assembly GCA_019705995.1. NCBI lineage: Eukaryota > Viridiplantae > Streptophyta > Magnoliopsida > Brassicales > Brassicaceae > Raphanus > Raphanus raphanistrum x Raphanus sativus. The sequence continues at coordinate 57,721,368 of CM034035.1, read as the reverse complement.
TGACTAAAATAAATAAGGTAATATACTATATAGTTTTTGTTAGCCGCAAATAACATAATTCCAGTTTAATTAAAATGATTAACTGTTAATATATAAATATCTATCTGGTTAGATAAGCTTTGAAATTATAATTAATTATTTTAACTGATTTAAATGATGTGGCATAATCTATAAAAATTTATAAAAAGTAAGTATTTAATTTATTTCTGTAGTGGGTAAATCTGTAAATAAAAAAAAATGTAAATCTACAAATAAAAAGAAGCAACAAAAGATATTTCAGTTTAATAACATAGATGTAGTGTCATATGGGTATCTATTACATTTCTTTATGGTTATAAAAATCAAATTACTTTTGTATCAATTCACCGAAAAACTGAGGTATTGATGACATAACTAGGAAAAGAGTAAATTGTGCAAATTTGATTTATAAAAGGGCCATAAAAAAAATATAGGGGAAATCAAAATATCTATACCTGAGAGGTATACTTTCCGTCTCTCTCCAACATTCATTGCTCTCTCCACTGTCCTACGTCTTTCTAGTAAAAAAAAGAAGAAAACACAAAGATCGTTGAATAGAAAAGGATGAATTCAACCTCATTCAATGTAAATTTACATCAATTAAGAACAAGATAAATTTAAATAAAATAAGTTAGGACTGCTTCCTAATTTTTTCAGATTTAAATCTATACTAACCGAAAATATAGAATATATATTCTAAATAGGATAGAACCCAGACACAAGATTAAAATATAAATTCTAACCTTTTTAGAACATAGCATAAAGATAAACAGATGTTTTTATCAACGATATGTGATAGAGTACAGGATAGAACAGAGGTAAACGTCGTAGATTTTTCTACAATGAAGTAAAAAACTTGCAATATATATTGTATGTTATAAATAACAAAGCATTTTTTTAGAATTATGGTATACATATTCTATATATAGATAGATCAAAGAGAAGAGGTTACGAAATAAATATTGACTTAAATAAAACACTGAAGACAAGTTATAATGTCTATTTTATCCATGTAAAAGGATTATAATATATATTCCAATAAATCTAGATCTAACACATCCAGATTGTTTCTCGAATTCATATTTTTATATCAAAACATATAAAATATTCTCATGATTGTATTAATTTTTTCATGTTTTCTGAACTCTATATAATTTTTAATAATTATTTTTATTATTGTGAGGGCAATTATGTCTAAAACTGACAAAATAATACTCCCTCTATTTTTAATTGTAATTAGTTTTAGTTAAAAGCATCAGTATTAAAAAATTGTTACTTTTAAAAAAGTATCATTTAATGTATAAGTTTAACCAATCTCACATAATATTTAATAAGCATAAAATGTATTAAAATGTGAAAACAACTTAAATTTTGAAATAATTTTTCTCTTAAAACTACTTATAATATAAAATAGAGGGAGTATAAAGTTATAGAAGGACAAAAACACTTTCATTATGGACTTTTAGTTTCCTCTTTAATTATTCGGTTACTATGCAAGCAGAAGAAGAAAATTTGGGTTTATCTTTCTGAAAACTACATCTTGTCATTTTGTCATTCTGTTTTCTTACAAAATTTTAAAGTGAATTGGCTTAACAACCAAGTTGCAATAGCAAATGTATTTATTGTAAATTGTAGCGCTGTTATTCCATAAATAAACTTAATGAAACTAAATGTTGCTTTAATCACAAAAATTTGCAAAAGCCAATCCTAATATAAAATGTAAGCAACATGGAAGGTTTCGTGGAGATTAGTTTGGGCTTACCCGTCTGCGATGACCACAGTTATAAAAAAAAACGAACACCTCGAATACTATCAAATAGTAGTCTTCTCAAGCATTTTAAAGGATGTAGAATGGAGATGGTTTTTTTCTCGTTTCTATGTGATTTCTGTTTGGTTTTAATCGAAAACCGTTTTTTTTGTTTTCTCATACATAGAGTTTTTCTTTGAGTGTAACTTCGTTATCTTTGATAGTCGAATCGTCTTCTTCATAATGTTGTTGCGTTTTCCATGTGTGACAGACTGACAGTCAAGTCTTACATTTTTTGTTGTCGTGCATATAGAGTTCAGAGTACCGTTCAGAATGATTTTAGGATTGTTTTTAAATTAGGTAAAGTGTGTGTTACAAATTTTAATAGTTTTAAACGCTTTGCCTTTTAAAAGAACGAATTTTTTTGTACTAGTGAATAAGGTCTCTTGAAAGGAGACATCTCGCAATTTCGTTTTTTATTTATGTTGTATTGATTCTTGTAAATATTGTGATCAAAATGTCAACTTAATTAGTGGACAACTCAATACTTTCAAAATTGCAAATCGTTTTATCAGTGTCTGTGTGAACACATCAGACGTATGAAAATCTAAATTGCCGCTTACTGAATCCTATATTTTAGGATCCCATGACAAGCGCCAGTCTCGCCCATTTTTTATGTACCTTTTGGATTTAAAAGGCTTGTTCAATTTTTTTCTTATTTTCTTGTGAACTGATTTAATATTTGATGTAAGTGAATAATACAAATAGTTAGACCATGTCCAATGGTTAGAGCCCTTGATGGGTTCTAACGATTTGTTTAATTGTTGATTGTCTATTTTATAAAGTTTAGAACCCTTGTTTAATTATGTATTTAGTTTTGTCAAGGTCCAATGGGAGAACTTTTTTTGAGAAAAATTATTGATGATTGTTGTTAGTACTTTACTATCTCCGTCTAACCAGACCTTACGCCAACTTCTTATTAAAAACTGGCATTGTTGTTGTTTCGCTAATACTTACTAATACATGATGCACAACCATACATCAACTAAAATTGGAAATAGTTAGTTGTGGTGTGATATACCTTGGTTAATTTGAGCATATAAGGGTGTACACAAACCCATACTCGTAGTTAAAATATTACACATTGATTTTGCATGTCAGTACACGTGATCTTCCTTCGTAGCTACAACATCTTTATCTTATTGTCTTTCCGGTAATCCTTTTTAATTTAGCTATATTTTACTTTTATAGAGGGTGATGTAGAACAAAATGAACAAATCAATATCGTAGGAAAATAAATTTCTTAAGATTTAGAAATGAGATAATCAAACTAGATGGACACTCTTTTATAAAATAAAATGATTTTGTGTGTGTGTGTGTGAATATCTGGAATTCTGGATGTACAACGAATATTTCTTTTGTAAAAGAACAATGAATATCATTTAAGGAAAGTGTTAAACTGTTGTTTGATCATTGGGTATAATATACTATTTGGACGGCAGAAAAACGTAGTTAATATGATAATAACTAAAACCTCATCTACTAAAAAAGAAGCAAAATAAATAAATTAATGTTCTAAATAAAATAAATAAATCAAAATGTAAAAAGGTCAATTTTCTCGGTTTGTCGCTGTTGGGTCCTATGAGCAATCCAAATGATATAACTTTTGGGTCATCTTTCTCTCTCGCTAGCCCGACATCGTTTGTGTATTTTAAATAGAAAGCTTTACTACTTAGAAATTTTACAGTCGCCATGTGAATTGACAAAGAGTCAAGTACTGTAAACCTGAATTTATAACATCATGCATGTCACCTTACGTACAAACATATCCCTGTTTTCGTTCTCTTGGTGGAAAAAATCGAGTAAATATTTGACATGTTGTTCTTCACAAGTTTTGTAAGTTATATTTTTTTTTTCATTTTTGTAGCAAAACAAACCTAGATAGTTGTTTGGTTTCTTTCTCTTGTGGTCGGTGAAAAAAAAGCAGAACTTGCAGGTAAGTAATTAAAATTCATTTTTATGTGGCAAAGTTGCCTCTATTTTTTACACCTAGTCAATGCCTTATTAATGCTTATTCTTTTAGTCTATTAAAACAGCAGATAAAAAATATACGGCCCATTTTGTTGGTCAGGCTTACGTCTAACTTACTACATGTAAATCTAATCTATTAAAAAAGTCCTATTTTTTGTTTACTTATAAATGTTGTCATTTAAATTTTGGATCTATTAATATTTTACTAGAAATAGATATTAATAAGATTTTTTTAAATCTCCTTAATTTAGTTTTAGTATTTAAAATTTTTCACTCCTATTTTTATAGCTAACAAGATTAATTAGTTTCATCCTAATTACTATACCTTTGTAAAATTTTCATCATTTATCTTTTTTTGAAACTATCGACATTTTATTGTATTTAATTGTTTCTTATTTATATTTACATTTAAACTTTTCAAAACCTAACATAACTGTTGTATTTAGTTGTGCTGCGTTAGAAATATACAAGAACATTTCTTCCATTTTGACTATTAATATAGATTTATGATTAGTAAATTATATTTATACAACTATATGATTTTTATAATATAAATAACATTTAGTATTTTCACAGCTATAGTGCTATATAAATATATAAATGCTATAATAAGTGATTTTAGTTAAACATATTTTACTCAGATGTGGGCTAAAATATTAGATCATCATTTGTAAAATGGTTAGTTATACTATAAAATATATATTTTTACAATATAGTTAAATTTATTTTAAAATGTATTGTATACAATAACAATTAATAACTAAGTAAAATATATAAAATACATCACTATATATTAATAATGTCAAATAAGAAATATTAACAATAAAATTTTAAAGTTACACAACATAAAATACTAAAATGTAAATCATATATTTTAAATGTTTATGATAATATCAAAGTTGTATATTTATAAAAAAAAATATCTGCACGTGCGGGTTCAAATTCTAGTTGATCTTTAATTAAAAGAAATAAGTCTTTTGACCTTTAAAAGAAAAATAAGTTACTTTTTTCTTTTGTTCGTCTCAGTGAAAAAATGCAGAAACTAAAGTGACACTCGCACTCCCATTAACGTGTTGACTCGTGTCTCCTACTATATATGCTGAGTAATCAAATATACAACGACTATCTTCTTCTATCTCCTTGTATCTCTCACCTAACTTTGCAAAGAAAATAAATATAAACTCTCTTCCTCTTTTCTTTTATTTCTTGAAAAACCTCCATCTTTTTGATTACGTCTAAAATGCCATCTAAAAAGGCAACAAAACCAACCCGAGCTAAGAAGAAACTCAAAAGAACTCATGTCAAGAAACCACTTCTACAACCCAAGGACACTCTTCCCGATCATACTTCTTCATCTAGTATCGTCTCTTCGTGTTCTTCCACAGCGACATCGTTTTCACATCAAGACCCAAATAAGTCTATCCCCTCTCCTTCTCCGGCCGTGCTGACGTTGTCATCAGGTGAAGGTGATGGCAGCGGCGGTTGTTGCACCCCTAAAGCTTATAAGTATCGGATACCGGAGATGTTGATTTGTCCACCGGCGCCTAAGAAGCAAAGAGTACCACAGAACTGCGTGTTACGGCGGAGGCAGATCGTTTTCTTTGCTCCTCCGGAGATCGAGCTCTTCTTTGTCAGAGCACACGATATATGAACAAATTTGAATTAATATTTTTTAGTCTTTTTGTTATTGGTGATAGCTAGGATCAATCTATTATCTATACAGAAAGTTGTATGTGAAGATGATTAAAAAAATTCATCTCTTTGATTTGTTAATACAATAATGAAGAGTATATTATATTGTTTCGAATGATGTTTTTTTCTAATTATTTTTTGGCGATGATTTGAATGAAGTCGGTTTGAGGTTTGTGGTAGGGTAAAATCAAAATCAACTACAATTTAAAAGTACTATAATTAAAGCCAACCTTTTATTATTTTATACTTGTCTGTCATCTTTTTCTTGTGTGCTATGTGTTAGGTTGCTATCCTTTAATTTATGGGCCTATTAGCTTTGTCGGTTTCTGTAATTTGAGGCATGGTTTTTTAATTTGAGGCATGGTTTGTTCATATTGCTTGAGTTTTGTTCGCTTTTCTCATTCAGCTGATCGACAGAAACAGTTGCTTCTTATACGGAACATTCACACTGTTTGGGTCCCAATAGCATTAAGACAACAACGATCATCTTTGTTACAAGACCACTGAGGTTGTGATTCTCAAACTATACATCAGCACCGAATGCTATCTTGTATACATGCATATGTCTGCACTCACTTCTCTTGGTATATAAAGACAAAAATTCAAGAAATAGTCATTTTCTATTGGCTATGTAACATAATGGGCGATGATATCACTAATTAATCCCATCAACTAGAAGCTCAATTTGTTTTTGTCTAACTTAATGTACCTTTATGTATGTAAAATATGTTATCTTTATAAGTATACAAAAAATATTATCTTTATGTTATATTTTATAGTTTCCTTTATCCACTTTCGTCACTAATTAAGTTCACATTTTTTGAGATATTTCATTAGATAGCCTTTTTAGTTTATTTTCACAAAATAGTTTTCAAAAAGAAAAATGACTAAAATAAACTTTATTAAAGGGTAAATATGCATTTATACTCTTATGATTAACTAATTTAGATTTAAGATTTAGAGTTAAAGGGTTATTCTAGAGATAAAGTTTTAAATTTTTAAAAATAAAAACTAAATATTAAAAATTTCAAAATAAAAAAAAAACTATTTTGATCATTTTATTTTTTGAGTATTATTTTTGTGACAAAAACTTAAAAATACTATTTGAGAGAATTGCCCATTTTATTTTGTTACTCTTCATTTACCTCTTCAATTACTTTCTGGCCAAACTTAAGTTGTTTAGTTTTTTTTTTTTTTTTTTTTGCTAAAAACTTAAGTTGTTTAGTTCTTTTTCTATATATGTTTTTTTGGGATAAATCTCTATAGATATGTCTAAAACTTTAGTGAAGGCAAAGAGACGAGTGGGGATGGCCACAGTGTCCAGGCAGAAGATAACATCTGCCAAGGGAATCCAATGAAGCGACTTTTCTTTTCTTTTTTGTTCAACATCCAATGAAGCGACTAGTGCGGCAATTTATCTTCTTTTTTCTTCCATAATTTCTCAGAAAAAGTTGAAACACATCTTTATTTGATCGTTCTTCTTCTTCTTATTTTTCACAGAAATACAATTCATTATCTACTATTAATACGTTCTGCATACAAATCCACACAAGGGTCAAACCGTCAAAGTAAGCGAAAATAGTGTCCTTATGATATCATTAGAAATGTCAAAACATAAGAAGCCAAACAAAACTCCATCGGGTGAAATAGAAAATAAAAAAAGCCAAGAAGCCAACAAATATTTTGAAAAAAAGCTAATGGATATTTACTTAATTCAAGAAAAAAGAAGAAAGATTTGACAGAAAGAAGAAAAATTCTAAACATGAATACATGATCATTGTTATTTTATCTGAAAACCCCCGTACAAAAAAAACAATTGAATGATTTTACAATTCTATAAAAATCTTAAATTACCAGGTAATTTATATAACTTTGTTTTTCTTACTAATTAGAAATGACAATGATTATAAAAATGATTGTTCCATTTTTCTATAGTCAAAGTTAAACTTTCCAATTACATTGCATAACTGTGTTTTATTCTTTATTATTATTTTCAGTTTGCATTTCTACTGTATTACCATAACCATTCAGGTTACTAGTTATGTAAAGAGTTGTATAGATTATTTTTCTTTTATCTTTGCTAAAAGTGTGAAACCTACAAAAGTATAAGATGCTGAAAGAAAAAGATAAAAAAAAAAAAGTTAATAGAGGGCTTTTGAAGCCCGTTATAGACTCAGACCAATGCTTTTTAGTGTTCATGGTGTGAGGAGTGCACAAGTATCACTGATAAATTGACGAACTTTGAATTTTTTTAAGTTGGTCGTTAGTGGGAAGAACAAGCAGCTAGAATGCGACTTTCTGATAAGCTATCACTTTCCCTCTTTATCAGACTTATGTTCCGTATGGTGGGATGTCTAATTTCAAGAATGCCACTGCCTCCTGAGATGACACAAGAACCAGTTTACGTGAATGCTAAACAGTACCTGGCTGATTCTGAGGCGAAGGGAAGGCAGGCAGGCACGTGCCAAGGCAGAACTAGAGTTAATCAAATCCAGAAAGGTGATTCGCATGTTATTAATTTCCTGAGACCTATCATCTAAATGGTGAACTCATCACCACTGCTCAATGCCTCTTTTTTTCTTTGTCTTCTTGCTACACAGCCTTACCTCCATGAATCTCGGGAGGCCTAGGAGGACGGTTTGCAAAGAAAACGAACACCGAAGCTTCTCAGCAAATAGCTGGAGAAAAGAGAAATGCTTGTCCAGCTCAGTCCCCAACATCATCCTGATCAACCTGAAGCTTGGACACAATCCGACGAGATGCAGAGCTCAGCTTATAAGAGAAGGGAAGAAGGAGACTGCTCTGCTCAGGACAGCAATGGAAAAGCATTTCTTCAAACCACCCTTCTCAAGCTCGTCTAGCAATCAAGTGACATATCTGCAGGCAACTCATTATTGGCTCTCTCTTTGTTGGCTTCTCTCTGTTCTGTACAAATACTTCTGTGCTTTTCTTTGACAACTATCTTTAGTAAACATTTCTTAGCAAGTGATAAGAGGTTTGCCTCCAAAACTATGTGATTAAATAACTAAATTCCAGAGTGTGCAAAATGGAAAAAAGAGTAATGGAATACCACAAAATCTTTCAAGACTTCCTTATAAGAACTATCCTCGTCTTGGTCACACAGGCTGACTTGACTTATTGTTACAATGAAATGTCGTTTCTCTATATATATTTTTTATCAAGTTTTTATATCAGAGTTGGTCCAGTCTTCAGCTTCCTCCTCGCCGTCTACTAGGTCAGCCTCTTCAGTATGGTCGGGACCTGGTGCATCTGAAGAGTTGTTAGCCGTCTCTGTGATGTTCACAGGCGGCTGATTCTCCATCAAACCAGAGAGTGCTAGCTTTGGTGACCACTCAAGGACATCATCAATGATGTTTGACATCCTTCTTTGGTACCTGTATGCACAAACAAAAAATCATCACAAGTCAGTCAGCCTCTACAGCAAAGAACTCATTAATCTTCTCCTGAGGAGATAGTCCATTTAGTTAGTATACCTGGCCCGAGCAGCCTCATCAGGGGCATGGCGCCTGAGCAGCATGACAACAACAACAGCCACAACCGTGTAGAAAAGCCGAGATGTCCACTTGGGTGGTTCTTCCTCGTCTTTCTTTGGCCAGAAACGGAACAGTTCCTTCAACGTGGCTTCCTCTGCAAGAATGTTGGGGAAGAACCAGACACGCTTTCCAAGAAGAATCCACATAGCACCGAACGCAACTGCTCTCACTGCAACACTCAAGGTAACCAAGAAAGCCCTAGTTTCAGTATAAGCCAAGTTAAAACTAGGTTTCACCCACTCTCCGTGACCAGGATAAGCTAGACTTAGTGGTGATTCACCGTTCTTTCAATTCTCAGTAGTAAAATAACTACTTTTAGAGCCAATAAGGAGCCTACTGAGAGAGAAAATGACTTTCAAAGGTGGAAACTATAAACACATTAAACAGAGTAGATACGCTTACCGAAAAGCAAGGAGAGAATCATCAAAAGAATGCCAGCACATGAGTAGAGAACAATGAGTTTGCAACGGTGTGGGTAAACAGGAAACAAACAGATGGCAAGAGTCAATACAGGCCAGAAGAAAGACAAAAGCGTTTGCCAGAGTGGATGCCGTTTCTCAAACGTCCATGCAAAAAACGCATCAGTTTCAGAGAAAGCTTGATCATCCTGCACATTAGAAAAGATTTTAAAAAAAAAAAAAAAAAAAAAAAAAATCAAAGACTAAATAAGCATACACGGAAGATCTGAAGATGAGCAGGCCAAGTAGAGAGCTTTTTCTTCCCGGGACGAAGGGTTTTAGTAACACGATCACAGCGGACAAGAAGGTTCTTCTCCAACAACACATTGGCGATATCTTCAGTGTCGAGGTCTTTATCTTCTTCGAGAATCTCTTTACACTCGGAGTGGTTCTTGACGAAGCTGACGAAATCTTTGCCTCTGAAGTACTCGACACGAGCTTGCTCCATAACAGCCCATCTCGATTCCAACCCCTTGTGGTCTCTAACTTTCTCAGCAAACAACTGAAACACATCCTTCTTCACACCTTTCTTCTTAGTCAAAACCAAAGAAAAGAAGAATTCGCATTACAAAGGGGGCTAAAGGCTCAAACTTTCAACATGCAAGTGAACAAAATTAACATATACAATTCAGCTAAACAAATAATCAAGAAAATTTCTGTTAAATTAACATATACATTTCGCTTCCATCAGAGACTGAAACAGATCAAACAAAAAATGATATGAGAGAAGAGAAGAGAGGAGCAAACCCTAGGTGGAGCATCAGAACCGGAATCTCTAGCGGCGGTGGATGCGGATCCGGATGATCGTTTAACCCTTTTCTTCTCGGCTCCCACCGGCCTCTTCATCTCTCTCTCTCTCTCTCTCTCTCTCTTCTTCCGAGACGAGGAAACGGAGATTTTTTTCGATTTTTTCTTACAGATCCAAAGTTTTTTTTTGTTTTGTTATAGCAAAAATAAAAATAAAAATCTCTGGTTTGGTGTAAACCCGTCGAACCGGAAAACGGGTTTAAATTATACATGGATTAGCCCGATTCCATCTCCTGTATTGGTTGGTGTGTAAAGTGTAAACTGACTTCGATTTAATTATTACCAAATCGTATAAGATTACGTTAGACTATAAAATATTTATACAAATGGTCAAACAGATTTTTTCCATTATAAGATTCATGTTTGACTAATTATAGTTCTACATTGTGTATAATTCTTAACAACTATCAGTTAGAGGATTTCAGATTCTGCTTCTATGGTGTATTGATTTTTTTTGTCTATGAACTTAGGCTGACTTGAAGTACTCTCTTTTAGGCCTGAAGCTGATTGCAGTTCAGAGACTAATGGGGGTTATTGGGACCACAACTGACGTGGAGTTTGATAATTCTAAAAGTTGATAGATTTTTAAAAACCACATAAACTTAACAAATTTTGTATCAAATATATTGTACTGACTCTCATTAATTGTTATTGACTATAAAAGATTTTTATATATATATCTTTTTCAAAAAGAATTCCTTCTAAGGTAATATATACAAGTTATTTTATAACTTTTCCAAAATTGTTTGATGTAAAACATACAAACATATACACATATATATATATATACAGACATATAAGACATTGCTACTTTTCTTTGATAAAAAATATACATATAATAGTTTTTCTCAATATTTTTCCGACGGTGCTTTAGGAATAATGTTAGCAAAGAGCACTTTTTATTTTTTTTTGTTTTGTAAAACTCAACTGATTAACACAATATAAACATTGAGATCCCATATTTCCAAACAATAGATTCATTTATTTATTTTGTTTAAGGAGTAGAATAAATGTTTTAAATAACGTATATACAAATAGATATTTCATCTGTTTTACATTAAGCGGTGTTTTAAGAAAAAAAATTGTTTAATTGTAATTGATATTTATGATTTTGGCAATATGATTTTTTTGTTAGTTGAAATAATTATAATAATTGTTGTTTCTAGAAAAACAAGATAAAGTGAATTAAAGTTTGTAAATTTTTAATTGTGTTGAAAAACGTTAAAAATCAGTTATTTTAAAATGATGTAGTATTTGTTAATAAAAATATGCATTTAATGTATAAGAGATGAACCATCACATAAAAATACTTTAGAAACATGAAATTGAGATGTAGAAGAGACAGTTTAGAGAATCTAAAACCACTTCCATCAATGGTTCTTAAGTAAAATTTTCTGACACAAAAAAAAATAAAAATAAAAGAAAAATAAGAAAGAGAAAATGGAGAGGTTCTAAAACTAACACTCCAAGAACCGGTTTTGAAACACTAAGACCATGATTATTGGTCGTCCCACAAAGATCCTAAGGGGAGGGAGGGACCGCACGACATCGAAACCGAGAAGAAAAGAGGAAAAAAAAAATCTTAGTTAAAAACCAAATGAAGTTAGTCTTTAGTACTGTTTGCGGGTTCCACGACACATGACGGCCGTGGTTGATTTTTTTTAAAAAAAAAATCAGAAAATCGGAAAAAGATTCTAAGGACAATTTTGTGGGACATCCAATAGTTATGCCCTAACCTCCACATGTTTATCAAATAATGGTTAATTGTCATTTTAGACTTTAGATTTAAATACAAAAGTAATTTAAATAAAAAATACAAGTATTTTATTAAGAAGAACCTCAAATTAGCATCCTCACTAATGGAGGTGCTCTAAGTTCTTCAGTTGCATTAATGACTTAGATAATCAACAGAAAGCACACACACCAAACATGCAAACACATTTACAAAACAAAACACGACATATGTTGCTTACTTGGTCCATTTACAAACAAAACACAAAACCAATAGCGTGGTCGTTTACATATCTAAGACCAAATATGAAATATAACTTAAAATTGAGATTGATCCACAAAAGATTCAAACCTTGAATAGCTAGAAGATAGAGATAACCTGAATTAAGCACTAATCTGAAAATAAATCAAATTTTAAAATAAAAACTCAGATAAGAGAGACAAAGATATACTAGAAGAGGGAGAGTTTGTTCCTCCTTCTTCACCCAAGCCTGCTACAGAACTCTCTGCTCCTGCTGAAGCTACTGCTGAGCTAGCCAAACCAGTGGTCTCTCGAAGCAAAGAAACCAGCACCAAGTCAGGACCGCAGAGTGCGGCAGACCACTGGCGCAAGTTTGTGAAGTCTAGCGCGAAGACGCTCCAGCCTGAGGGCACTCCTTTCACTCTTGACTCCGGGGAAGCTTGTATTAGAATTCCCAACTCTGTCATAGAGAAGAACAAGAAATCATGGGACTCCTTCATACTTGGGCAATTCTATGAGGAACCACCTGCTAGGGGAGCTGTCCACGCCATTGTAAATGGCATTTGGAGCAAGCACCGACGTGATATCTCTGTCTCTAAGATGGAAGGTCATGCTTTCTTGTTTAGAGTTCCTTGTCCTCATGCTCGGCGCCGCATTCTCAGCCAATGCTTATGGCAAGTGGATGGGCAGACGATGTTTGTTGCCAAGTGGTCACCAGGAGTTCAAGCGGAAAAGCCTGAGCTCTCAACGGTTCCAGTTTGGCTTGACTTCACCGGTGTTCCACTCCAATTCTTCAACAGGGATGCTCTGAAAGAGATAGCGGGACTAGTAGGTCATCCCTTATGCCTTCACCCTTCAACAGAGAATCTTACAAACATTGAGGTTGCCAAGGTCTACACGGTAATTGACCCGAGGAAACCGTTACCTGAAGCCGTAAATGCTCAGTTTGATTCTGGAGAGGTTGTTCGTATCACAGTCTCTAGTCCATGGTTGCCTTCTCTCTGTAGCCACTGCAGACAGGTGGGTCACACGATCTCCAAGTGCCCTAATGCTCCTCCTAAGTGTGAAATTTGTGGCTCGGTTAAGCATGGTACCTCCGTGTGCACTCGTCAGCGCTCTGGTCTACGGAAGGATAAAGCTCCACTAGCTAACCAGCTCCCTAATGTTGACACTGCTTCGCCAACTCTGAAGCTTGTAGGCTCAGAGGCGCACGCTTCTTTGCCTCCCTTAGCTAAGGAGAAGTCCGCAGTGGCAGGCCCGAAAGCACCTGATCATGGATCCGAGGCTGGAACCTCGAAACAGCACCACGTTGGACAGACTCGGGACATAGCCCGGAATGATCTTCTTGTTGTTGATCTGAACGGGTTTAATCTGGCTTCCTCTGGTCACTCCGCTTCTAGTTCCGACTCTGCTTTCGATTCTAGTTCTGAGAGCCAGTATGGAGACGAAGGAAATCCCCTCGATGTAGATGACCGCTTCATCGACGTGGTCACTAAAGGTATGAAGAAATCTGCTCGGAAAGCTAGGGTCAGAGGCCCTTTAAACCTCTGAATATCACCCCTTAATGGATATTTTTTGCTGGAATATTAGAGGAATAAATGATAAAATAAAACGTCGCGGAATAAGGAAATGGCTGAAGAAGTACAAGCCTCTCTTTGGTGGTCTCGTTGAGACTCACGCCGATCCAGATAAGGCCCCTGTCATCATTAGCAGAGTCTTCCCTGGTTGGCGTTATGAGTGTAATTATGAGTTCTCAGACTTAGGAAAAATTTGGTTACTATGGCATCCTTCAGTTGCTGTCTCTGTTTGTCACAAATCCCTTCAGTCGATCTCTTGCATTGTAAAGCTGCCTCTGAGTAACTTGGAGTTTGCTGCAACCTTGGTGTATGGCTCAAATTGTAGGAGGGTCAGGAAACAGCTGTGGGCAGATTTGAGATTCTTGAGTATGAAGCCCCAGATCAGAAATCTTCCGTGGACAGTGCTTGGGGACTTTAATCAAACTCTCTTTGCAGATGAGCACTCTTCAGCAGATCGTTACTCCTCTCCTCTGGGAATGAGAGAATTTGGGCAATGTGTAACCTCAACTGAGCTTACAGACCTGACTTATATTGGAAATTCGTTTACTTGGTCAAATAAACAAGGTGATACTCTTGTCTCAAAGAAGCTAGACAGAATTATGGTCAACGATATATGGCTCTCCACCTTTCCAAATGCTTTAGGAGTTTTTGGTGATCCGGGTATCTCAGATCACAGTCCCTGCTGCATTTTCCTTGATACCACCTCTCCAAAGCCTAAAAAGCCTTTCAAGTTCTTCAGTATGCTAAATCAGAACCCGGAATTCCCTATTCTTGTGAGTGAATGTTGGCGAGCCCTGCCATTTGAGGGTTCTAAGATGCTGTTGGTTTCCAGGAAACTGAAAGCACTCAAAAGTGTGATCAGATCTTTCAGCCGAGACAACTACTCTCTTTTGGAGAAGCGAGTTGCAGAGGCTTTTGAGGTGCTTCAAACTTGCCAACGAGTAACCCTGAATACTCCATCACCAGAAGCTGCTCGTTCCGAGAAAGAAGCTCACAACAAGTGGAATGTCCTAGCTAAAGCTGAGGAATCCTTCCTCCAGCAGCGATCTAAAGTCAACTGGTTGGGTCATGGGGACTGTGATTCAGCTTATTATCATCGCTCTATCAGGACCAGGCATTCAGTCAACTTGATCTCTTGCCTACTTGATGATGGAGGCAACCTTCTAGACTCCAAGGAAGATATAGAGAAGCACATTGTTGGTTATTATGAGAATTTGCTGGGAGGTGATCATCCTCGATCTACTGCCACGTCTACTGCTCTCTCCTGCCTTCTGCCTACCTCTCTCAACAGCTCTGTCCTGGACATTCTTAACAAACCCGTCACTGATGCTGATATCCAAGAGGTCTTCTTTGCTATGCCAAAAAATAAGTCACCCGGGCCAGACGGTTATCCCGTAGAATTCTTTACTGGTAATTGGAAAGCTGTAGGCAGAGATGTAATGGATGCAGTTCAGGAATTCTTTTCATCAGGCTGTCTTCTTCAGCAATGGAACACCACTATTCTCTCCTTGATCCCGAAGAAAACGAATGCAAATCGTATATCAGACTTTCGACCGATCTCTTGCTGTAACACAGTTTATAAAGTTATATCCAAGCTGCTCGCTGATCGTCTGAAACTCATCCTACCTTCGGTTATCTCCAATGCCCAATCTGCTTTTATCCCGGGAAGACTTCTTCTTGAAAACGTTCTTATGGCTACAGAGTTGGTCCAAGGCTACAATTGGAAGAGTATCTCTAAGCGCTCAATGCTGAAAGTTGATCTTAAAAAGGCGTTTGACTCGGTCAATTGGGATTTCCTTGTTCTGATTCTTCAAAATCTTGGATTCCCTCCTTCCTTTGTGAATCTGATTTTTCAGTGCATTTCTACAACCCGCTTCTCGGTTTCTATTAATGGGGAGCTTTGTGGTTACTTTAAAGGAACAAGGGGCCTGCGACAAGGAGATCCCCTTTCTCCATATCTGTTTGTCTTAGCCATGGAGGTATTCTCGCAAATGCTAAACAAGGAGTTTGTTTCTGGTCAGATAGGATACCACCCAGCTGCAATCAACCCTCAGGTTACTCACTTAGCTTTCGCTGACGATATTATGATCTTCTTTGATGGTGAGTACGGTTCACTCCGGCATATATCTGCTACTCTTGAGACATTTGCCACCTGGTCAGGCCTGTCTATGAACCGCAACAAGACAGAGTTGTTCACTGCGGGTCTGAACACTGCAGAATCTACTGAAATAAACAGCATTGGGTTCTCTGTTGGTACTCTCCCAGTCAGGTATTTGGGTCTGCCTCTAATGCATAGGAAGCTCAGGATATGTGATTACAGGCCCCTGCTGGACCAGTTAAGAGCTCGTTTCTCCTCCTGGTCTTCTAGAGCCCTATCTTATGCGGGTAGAAGACAGTTAATATCCTCTGTGATTTATGGCACTCTCAACTTCTGGTTCTCTACTTTCCTCTTACCCAAAGGATGTCTCAAACAAGTTGAGTCTCTCTGCTGTAGATTTCTGTGGAATGGAAACATTAATGCTAGGGCCTCAGCAAGGGTTTCATGGGCAAACTGTTGTTTCCCAAAAGAGGAAGGAGGGTTGGGTCTAAGGGACCTCATTTTATGGAATAAAACTCTGAACCTGAAGCTTATTTGGCTCCTCTATCAAGAGAATGAATCACTGTGGGCGTCTTGGTGTAAAGAACATCGCCTGAAAGGTATAAGTCTTTGGAGCATCGATGAGGAAAAGCAAGGATCATGGATATGGAAATCAATTCTAAAGTTGCGACCTGTGGCTGAGCGTTTCTTAAGATGCCATGTTGGTAATGGACGAACAGCCAGCTTTTGGTATGATCAATGGACTCCGTTGGGAGTCCTCATCTCGTTCCTTGGTCCCTCAGGTCCCCGTGCTCTGGGTGTTCCTCTTAACTCTACTGTTGCGGATGCTTGCACGCCTGTTGGATGGAAGCTCAGACACGCTAGAACACCGGCTGCAGAGAGTCTTCAGCTATACCTGTGCACGGTGCCTCTTCCCTCAACCTCTGATGTATCTGATGCTTATGTTTGGGAAGTAGATAATGTGGAACTGGAAGCTTTCTCGACTAAACGAACATGGGAATCTATACGTAACCGTAGAGAGAGGCAATCATGGACTGAAATCGTCTGGTATAAAGGAGCAATCCCTAGCCAAGCCTTCATGATGTGGATGACGCACCTCGATCGCCTCCCCACAAGGGAACGCATTGCTATATGGGCGGTAAACTCTCTAGACTCGTGTTGTGTATGCAATGTATACTTGGAGTCGAGAGATCACTTGTTCTTGCGATGTGTGTTTAGTGAGCATATTTGGTTCCTGGTCCTCCAAAGATTGGGCTATCAACCGTTCCGGTTCCACACTTGGACGGCATTTATGGACTGGCTTGGTCTGAGAGATAATGTTTGTCCTACTACGCTTCGTCGGTTAGCTGCGCAAGCGACCATCTATTCCCTTTGGTGGGAGCGCAACAACAGGTTGCATAACTCGATCTCAACTCCGGTTTCAACTACCTTCAAGAAGATAGACAGACTTGTCCGTAACTCCATCAGTGCAAGAAGGAGCCGCAAAAAGTTCAGAAGCTTAATGCGACTCTGGCTGAAGTATGAGTGATTAAACTAAGCTACTTAGTATACTGTAGTCTTTCTCTGTTTTTCCTTTTTTTGCCAGAGAGGGGCTAGCCCGCTTAACTCTTTTGTATTAACAAACCTTCTCATTTTTAATGATATTCACATTCTTAGCAAAAAAAAAAAAAAAAAAAAAAAAAAAAAGAGAGACAAAGATGTTCCTGTAAGTTGCAGAATTCTTGAGTTGTTCAAGGGCAGAGATGCTTGGAGATCAGAAAGAGAAGACATACAATGTGCTCTATGTTGTCCCTCGGAACAGAACGAACACCGTTAGCCATCCACGAAGATCTTGAGCTCGGAATCTATGGCTGTCTCACTGGCGATCGAGGAGGAGCTGGACCACGGCAACACAGTAGCAATCAGTAGTACCTGCAGTGTTTGTCTCGATTCCTCAGTTTTTCAGAACACTAATTTCTTAGAATACTAAATCAAGAGTGAACAAAACAAAGAAGAAAATAAAAAGTAATCTTATCTCGACTTCGAGATCCTCTCAAATCCTTTTTGATTTCGTCCCCACTTTTTAACCTCCTCTTGATTTCATCTCGAACTTATTGTTTAGGGTTTGTGTTATTGAGCAAAATTCCCAGAACAAAACAAATCAATTTGGGAGTGTATTTGTGGAGAAAGCTTCAACAATTATGCGTCGTATATCAGATTATTTTTTACCTCTATTACGGACATTTGTTTCATTAGCAGGAGACCACAAATCTAAAGAGAGAGAGAAAACAATGAAATGAGGAATAAGAAAACTAGAAAATAATGTTTACAATAAAGGGTAAGAAGGAAAGTTACAAAAAAAGGGTAAGAAGGATAAACAAAAACAGAAATGTGTCTCTCAAATAGTGTTGTTCATTGTAATTTTTTCTAAATTTTTCTAAACTAGTAACATATATCGTAAATCTACTCGAATATTCCACCACTCAAAGCAATGTTTAACAGATTAAAAAATGTTTACATAAACATACTTTTTTTTATCCACGGTGAATCTATACACTTTAAGATCTTTACACGTGTATCCAAGGTCAGTGCCTCAGTGGCTTCTTCCCTTTTTAATCGCTTGGAACTAGTTCCTCTTTCCATATACTTGCGAATCTCGTCTCTCAGAAACCCTGAATTTATCTTATCCATCTCAGAACATGGAAATTACTTTTCGCTTTGATGAAAACGACAGAGCCGTTACAATTAACGTTCCGTCTGGTGGTGGATTCACAGTTAACTTTAACCCTGTTGCCCGACTCCTACCACCTTCTGGATCCCATGTTCATCCACAGGCTCCTGGTGGGTTCACAATTAACGTTAACCCTATTGGCCTACCCGTACCACGTGCGAATGGTGGATTAAACGTCAACGGAACCCATGTTCATCCTGAAAACCCTAAACTCTCTGATCCATCTATGAAAATGGCTAACCCTAGGGTTTTCTTTGATATGACCGTGGGCGGCAAACCAGCTGGTCGGATCGTGATGGAGCTCTTTGCCGACACGACACCACGGACGGCAGAGAACTTCCGTGCCCTCTGTACGGGGGAGAAAGGCATTGGAAAGTTTGGTAAGCCACTCCACTACAAGGGAACAATCTTCCACAAGGTATTTCCCAATTATACCTTGTGTGGAGGAAATATCATTGGTGGCCGGGAGGAACCAGGAGGCGAATGTATCTACGGAAGTAGGTTTTTTGACGACGAGAACTTCATCAAGACGCACAGCGGTCCAGGTATCCTCACCATGTGGAATTGTAGAGAAAACACCAACGGTTCTGAGTTCATGATCTGCTTGAGGAGGATCGAGGAATTCGACGGCGGGTGCGTCGTGTTTGGCCAAGTGGTTGAGGGAATGGATGTGATTCAGAACATTGAGAAAGAGGCCGGCCGACCTGATCATAGCGGCGTGCCTAAAAAGCTCGTGGTGATCGCCGACTGCGGTCAAATTTCCTAGGTCTCGGAGATTTTTATCCTTTTGTTTTCATGTTTTGTGTGTCTTCGTTCTTGGTGTGTTTCACTCTAGTTTGGATTAGCTACCATCGAATAAGAATAAGGAATGATACCACCATAAATCGTTAGCTATTATTGCTACTACTAGAACAAACTTCCAAAGGATGTTTTGAGCGTTGTTATAATCACAAGTGTTTTTAATGATGGTTCTTATTAGAGTCACATCTTTAGCTTTAGGCCGACATGAAAATTCTGGCGGCTTTAAGCTGTTAAAATATAAAGTTAAGTATTGGTTATAAGATGATTGTTTCTTTCCACTATTTAGATGAGAAAAAGGGATAATAAGTTTTGCAAATTGAGCGTTGAGGTTAATGTTGTATGAGCTTTGTTTTTGTTCTTGGGATTTGAGTTTGGTGTGTTCCACTCGAGTTTGGATTCGCTACCATCAAATAATGAAAGATAACATAAGTCTTAGCTATTCTCATCACAAGTAATTTTAAGTTATGATGCTTACATCTAAAGAAGTATGATTATTTCGCCGGCTTTGAGGTGGTAACGGAATGAAACTGCACCATGATTTCGTTCCACCATTTAGATGAGAAAAATGGCTCGCAACAATTCTACATGGTCCCTATTTTCTGATAAAAGTTAATTGTTGCTTGGCGCTGGCAGGAGATTGGTTTGATTACTGTCTTAACTCTATTATTGTGTGTTTGCTTGTTTACATGGTAAGAACTATGTGCACGTCTATGAATTTCAAGATAGTATCTTCTTGTTTGTTTCCTTTGTTTTTTTGTTTGCGTTGGGATGTTCATGAGTTCTATTATATTATTGTAATAGGAATAGATAGACAAAGCAGTAGAGAATGGAATCAGATTCTGTCATGACTACTCTTTACGTCTTAACGTTGCTTGTAGTGTGTTCAAACTATATATTCTGCAACTTAAAATAGTTATGCCAAATAAGAACTTTGGAATAAGATAATGGAAGTTTGTATTGAATGTGAAGTTTATGAAGAGAGTATCTGCAGAGCTGGAAGCCATTGGAGGTGGTGATCCTGAAGAGGAAGAGCTTATAGTTCAAGGCGTCAAATTCGCATTCCGTGATCATCGGGTGAAGTAGAAGACATTTGATCATCTTCTATTAATGTTACAAACAACATTTTGGTTTTGTTTATGAAATACAATTATTAAACTTTGAAAAAAAAAATTAAGAACCTCAAAGAGGTTCTTCAATTGGACCATGCCAAATATAATTACATTACCAAGGGTTTTAAACTTCACAAATTACAAAATTAACTATTAATCTAATCATTAGAAACCATCATGCGTTCTAACCATTAGACATGCTCTAAGTTTTGCATATCGAACATCAGAGTTAATATACCTCACATGCGCGTCCGTGTGGATGTCTTTTTTAAAAATAGGTTGTTATTTATTTTTTCATTTCACTATTATATATATATATATATATCATATAATTTATAGCATTTTATACGTACAATTATATACATAATCATATAATTAATAGTAGTTTATACGTATTATCATATAAACAATCACATATATTATATTTTTAAAGGATAATATGAAATATAAAAACTATAATTTAAGTTGGTGTTTGAAATTGAGCATTGTATTATATT
Source organism: Raphanus raphanistrum x Raphanus sativus (assembly GCA_019705995.1). Classification (NCBI taxonomy): domain Eukaryota; kingdom Viridiplantae; phylum Streptophyta; class Magnoliopsida; order Brassicales; family Brassicaceae; genus Raphanus; species Raphanus raphanistrum x Raphanus sativus. The sequence goes on along the minus strand of CM034035.1, from coordinate 57,700,297 downwards.
TTCCTTATATATATTTATTAAAAATATGTTTTTATAATGGTTATCAGAACATATTTTAGTAAAAATCAAATTTTGAATATATATGTATATTATTGAATCACTTTTTGACATAAATCAATTTTAAATTATTATTTTGATTTGAAGTATGTATATAAAATTTAAATTTTGCTTTATGATTATTTTAGACAAAAAATGTTTTTAGGTAATTAGATTAGACAATTTTCATATATTTAAAAACTTTCCTAGATATATAGTTTCTCGTAGTATAATGGACTTCCAATTCTTTTTAGTAACATAAGATCATTTTTTTTTTTTGTTAATAGACTGCTCTCCATATTTACAAACAACATTTTATTATTTTAAATTATATTGATATTTATGTTTCCAAATAATTCTCAAATGTACTTCTACTTTAATAAGATGGACTAGAACTTGATCCGCATCTCTGCAGGGTGTTTAATTTAACTTGTGTGCAATATAAACTCATAAACTGTTGATTTTATAAAGAAAAATCCATGTATATTTTTTATGTTTTGTAATTTACATATATATTAGAATATATTATTTTATAATATAGATGTTTGATAATAATTTTTTTATTTGTACATAATATTATATTAAAATTTTGTAACTTGATGTAATTCGATGTAATTCTACTATTCATATATTAAAATATTTTTTGGTTAGTTTATTTTAAAATGAAAAACATACTGAAAATTTTAGTTTCTTCCTTTAGTTATCTATGAGTTATTATTGATTTTATGATATTTTATTTTCTTGAAAATTGAACTCTTGAAATTTTTATATTTGACTAAACTAAATAAGATAATAATGTATTTAAAAATGTGTTATATAATATATATTATTTATATTTTAGTTTGTGTTTTTATTTTACCACAAAAAAACAACAACTATTGTAATTAATTAATTTAAATTGATATTAAATACAGTGGTAGATGCAATGACTAAATGTGTAAATAAAAAAATATTTAATATACTATCCATATTTCCAAACAATTATTATTTATCTTGTTATCTAAGTTTTCAAACCGTACAAAAAGGTAGTTCGGTTTTAATAATATTGATAAGATGATAGATTGCTATATAGATGTGTTATGACAGGATGTCAAACAAAAGAAGTGTTATGACAGAAATCTATTTTGGGGCAAACAAACAAATTTCATTGATATCAAATCGTGATACAAAACATCATAGAATTACTGAAGACAAATTAGTACAGGTATATTTTTACAATGAAGAAAATATTGCAGATGCTTTCCAAGGAGTTGTAACATCCCGAGTTGTGATATGTGAAAAGGCTTAAGAGAATTGATTTGGCTACCTATATCACCAAAGTTGACTTACCTTTTCCGTCACACATCCGTTTAGAACTCCAGAGTTAAGCGTGCTTGGGCTGAAGTAGTGAAAGGATGGGTGACCTATCGGGAAGTGATTCGCGATACCGTGTAAGTGAGGCCAAAACACGGAGGAAGGTCGGGTGGTGATTGCAGGGTCAGTAAACGATGATTTCGAGCCTTGAAAAATTAACGACCGACCGTCGGATGGGATGGGGCCCACGGGCCGAGAGAGCGGGCGTGGGTGGCCCATTAGCCGTGGGCGGTCGGGGCGTTACAAGTGGTATCAGAGCTGGTTAGCCGTCTCAGTTCTGACCTGAGAGGCGTCTTGAGACCTGTCGTGGGGCGCAACGAGGACGTTGCGTTCTTTGAGAGGGGGTGAATTGTAACATCCCGAGTTGTGATATGTGAAAAGGCTTAAGAGAATTGATTTGGCTATCTATATCACCAAAGTTGACTTACCTTTTCCGTCACACATCCGTTTAGAACTCCAGAGTTAAGCGTGCTTGGGCTGGAGTAGTGAAAGGATGGGTGACCTATCGGGAAGTGATTCGCGATACCATGTAAGTGAGGCCAAAGCACGGGGGAAGGTCGGGTGGTGATTGCAGGGTCAGTAAACGATGATTTCGAGCCTTGAAAAATTAACGACCGACCGTCGGATGGGATGGGGCCCACGGGCCGAGAGAGCGGGCGTGGGTGGCCCATTAGCCGTGGGCGGTCGGGGCGTTACAAGGAGGTCAATTGGTGACAGCTTGTCCTGTGGGAATGCTGTTAAAGGGTGAGGACCTGGGTTCGAGTCTCACCAACAACCTAATTATGGAGATAGTGAGATCTCATAATGGAGGGATTGGGGTCGGTGGGCTGCAGCGCTGTGAGCCTGGGGTCCATGGGCAGGTGTTCCACGGGACGGGTTGTCACAAAAAAGTCGACTTTTATATTTGATATATCTTATTCTGATATGATCTGTTGCGATAGAAATCTCTACCATTAAATATTTGTCAATAAAAAAGATGGGTTGCTCTTTGGAAAACAAAAGATTACTGAGAAAACTGAGAATCAGCAAGTTCCAAAAATATTATTTAACTAATATTTATCATGACCAAATTCATTTGGATTTCTTGCAAATGCATTAAAGTAAACCAACACCGTTTCGAATTTCTATTTGGTTAATTATTTCAAAATTAATATAGGGCTTACGGTTATGTCACTGACTCACTATATGAAAATTAGGAAACTGTTCGTGTGAGGGCCTATATAAAGTTTATTCGCTTCCTCTTTCTCTCAAGAGAAACAAAAAAAAAGAAACCCTAACCGTTACGGCTATGGCGGCAGTGAATTTCAGCGATGACTTGGACTATGAAACATGGGCTCCAGCGACTAAAGCGAACCTAACCGAGAAAGCACTTTGGGACGTGGTCGAAAACGGAGTCCCGCCAGATCCATCAAAGATTCCAGAGTTATCTGCGACCCTTCAAGCCGCAGAACTCTCTCAATGGAGAGATCTCAAGGTGAAAGACACGAAAGCCCTCCAGGTATTGCAATCTTCTCTCCCTGATTCTGCTTTCAAGAAGACTCTCTCGGCTTCTTCGGCTAAAGAAGTTTGGGATCTGCTCAAAAAGAGTAACCAAGAAGCGACTCAAAGTAAGCTAATTATGGAGGAGGACAAAGTGGAAGGCGTGGACAAGTTCAGCGAGGACATGTGGATGATCTACGCCAATGGTACCACGAATCATATGACTCCGTACGAGAAGTACTTCACTGTTCTGGACAAAACACAGAAAGGCAAGCTTGGGTTACCAGACGGAAAACATCTTAGGATCGAAGGAAGAGGAGATGTGAAGATCATGATGAAGGATGGGAAGAAGAAAACGATTAAGAATGTGACTTTTGCTCCCGAGTTAGACAGAAACGTGTTGAGTCTTGATCTGATGATAGCGAGAGGCTATACAATAGCATCGAAACCAGACAAAGCTGTTTTAGTTGATCGAACCGGGTCAGAGTTTGGGGATACTGTGTGGGGCGATGAGATAAGAGGACCAGCTCTTCGTTTGAACGTGATTGAAGGTGGTATAGATAAGGAAGAAGGGATGTGAAAGACGCATGGCTCTGCGTTTGGAGGTGATTAAAGGTGTAATCTCACTTCTTGGTTAGCTTCATGCTTTTTTTCACTTTGGTGCAAGACTTTACTAGTAAGATGGACGATGTGGTTCTTTTTTTTAGTTTCATGTTTTTGTGTGATTTTATTATTTTCTGTCGTTTAATATTCGGATTCTACTAGTTCGATGCATCTATTTAATCATCATGCTTTTCATTGGGTTTTTTTTTTAGATAATTTTTAGGACTTACTTTGGTTTTACTTTTACACTAACATTACATCATATGCCTTTGGATAATATCCTGAAAATCAAAAAAGGAAATTTTAAACTACCACAATATATTACTCCCTCCGTTTCAAATTATATGTCGTTCTAGAGCAAAATTTTTGTTTCAAAATAAGTGTCGTTTTCGGTTTTCAATGCAAAATTTATTGAAAATATTCTCTATTCTATTTTTATATTGGTTGATGTGTATTGGTAATAGTATTTTTATTTTGGAAATATGTAAAATTAAATGTTTTCTTAATCTGTGTGCAAAGACTTAGAACGACATATAATATGAAACGGAGGGAGTACCAACTATAAAAATATTCTCCATTCTTTTTTTAAGTACAGATTTGCGTAATATAATTAATATATCATGCATCATTTTATTTAATTTATACTAAACCTTGATTTGCACCTATTTATTTTCTGTTTTTAGATATTGTTTGTTGGTAGTAAATGCTGTATTTTAAATATCTAATCTATTAAGTTAGAGTTCCATTTTGTATCTACCGTTCAAAAGTCTATGGCAGACCATTTATTAGAAACTTAACTAAACATCCTATATTTACTCATAATATGATATTTTTCTAACAAAAATAATATACTTCTAAACAATAACATTCCTAAGAAAGGCAAATATATTTTCATTAAGAAATTGTTATTTAATTGATTATTATGTTTAATCTAGGATTTGATAGGACTTATTGTGGAAAGTAAATCGCTTTTCCCTAAAGCGTAGCATTTTTTAGTTTACACTAAAATTATATAGCACTAAGTGATATCAAATGAAAGTTCAGTCTCACCTTATATAGAGTTCAGTTTATTATGAGTTAATATTTGTATATTAATATACTAGTGAGCAATGAACATGCTATTAAATATTTTAAAAACAAATGATTGGGTTATTTGTGATTAACGTACATTAAAACATCTCGGTATTCAAATTATAAATCAAAAGGGTATGACTCATTTAATCCTACTTTTTATCTATCATACAAAGTCCATGTTAGATCATTCATTAGAAACATAACTAAACATCTTAGTTTTACTCATATCTGGTATTTTCCCAACAAATACAATATACATCTAAACAATAAATATTCTAAGAAAAGACAAATATATTTTTTAAACTAAGGACAAATATATTTCCACTAGGCAACTATTGTTTAGTTGTTTATCATATTTAATCTAGACCATATTTTATATATATATATATATATATATATATCAGTAATTAATTTTTAAATTAAATAGTATAGCTCAATTCTTTATAAAATTATCAAATTAAATTCTTATATAAAACAGAATAAATAATATTTTATTGGTTGTAACATTTTATGTTTAATATTTTATAGTAAAAATAAAAAATAGACTGAAATGAAATAGATTAAATAGAATAATATTTTTAGAGTATGATACAATAATTTAATTTAGACACATACAAACATTCCAAGAATAAAAATTAGTTAGAGTTTAAAATTAAACTACTAATATGATGTCGCATAAAACTAATGTTTAAAATTAAACTATTAATATATGTTGCATATTTAAATAAATAAACAAGAATACTACATTAATATACAATATTTACAGTTTCAACAAAAACAAATTTCAACAAATATAAAATTTTCAAAATAATATTATATACATAAAAATTGATATTAAATATATATTTTTATAACTCATTTTATATTTTAAATGTTATAAAATGTAAATATATCCGCACAGACGTGCGGGTTAAAATCTAGTTTGGTGAATTAAAGTGAAAACTAAACTTTGCAGCTACAAAAAAATAAATTATAATTTTAATAAAATATTATGATTTAGATTTCAGTTATCCTAATTAAAATAGTATTGGGATGAGTCATAATTATTTTAAATTCCAAAATTGTAGTACCCCTTAAAAATTACAAATTCAAAAATGTTTTAAAATATTTGAATTTATAATTTCTACTAAAATAATTTTGTTTAAAAAGAGTTATTGTGTATTCCTAGAATTTCAACCATGACCAGTTTGGTTTGGAGAGTCTACATGAGTTTGTTAAGTTGCTAACAAAAAAAAAAAGAGTTTCACCCCTAGTCGTCTGAATATTTTTTTTCAATTTATTTTTTTGTACTAAATAGTGTAATATATATTCGTAAATTAAAATATATGACATAGTTGTATTATACCATTTTAAAACATAATAATTTTATTTATTACTTTGAATAATTATATTTTGTGATTTTAATCGTCTATGTCACACTGTATCATATAAAAAATCCAATATTTATATATAATTAATTGACCTTATATATAAAACAGATTATTTCATATACAATAGATTATTTCATATTTTATTTATATACATTATACTTTATTTTAATAATATAAAATATTATAAAATTTTAACAATCATATCAACCATATAATAAATTTTCAAAAACAAAATTCTTATATGTTATATTTTGATTTTTTAAATGCCTATAAGTTACCAAAAAAATTAAAAGCCTTATGATGAAAATTTTGTGAATAATTGTTTTACTTTTTTGTTAAAAAAAGATACAGATGATAATAAAGTCATATGAATATGAAGTATCATTTACTAGATACTGAGATTAAAATATATATATATATATTATATATATATATATATATACATCTAGATATATATCTGAATATTTTTTAAATTAAACTATCCGCCATATAAAATATAAAAATACATTAAATTCGAAATTTAGATTGAAAAGATATCGAAAACTGAATATTTTATTTTTGAAATTTTCATTAATTCTTTTAAAATGATTAGAAATTACTAAAACTATTAAAATTTGACAATGAAAAATTTGTGAACAATGGTTTAAAAAAATTGTTACAAAAATATTAATAAAATCATATGAGTAAGAACTGAGAAACTTCAATTAAGAAAATATACTATATATTTATATCAATATTATTAAATTTAATTATATATAATATAAAATAAATAAAATGATTCCTTTGATTTATCTATTTTGATTTATGTGTGTTACTCTAATTTAATTATATATATTTACTCGTTTCTTAATATTTAATATACTTATTATTTCATAATACATAAAAAAATTGTATGCATTCATCCTGCATATTTGGAGGGTCTTAATCTAGTTTACAAGTATTTTAGGAACAATGTACAAAACAAATATATATTTCCAAGTTATATTATTTTGGTAAACATAAATTATCACTGTTTAATAATAAAATTTAGCAAAATTAATTTTGATAGTCAGGCGCGCAATCCATTAGAAAACAATAATATTTTTAATATTAAGAAAAAAGAAAGAAAATTAAAGTGTGGGCAAAAATCAACGTAAAACAAATCTTTTTATATAAATGTGGGTACAAGTGAAAATTAACAAAAATAAAAGAATATTGATAACTGATTTACACGAACATATAAAAATTTGAATGTCTTTCAAATATATGAAAATAGTCAAACGAAAACACATACGCGCGATTACAAAGAGCGGTCAACACCTAATTAAAATTTAAATAAAATCAACACCGTCTCGGAATTTGAAACGTTTCATTTGGTTATTTCAAAATTAATTTAGGGCTTACGGTTACATAAAGTGTAACGCTATATAAAAAGATAGAAAACGCCCGTGTGAGTGTTCTAGCAGTTTATGCGCTTCCTCTCTCTCCCAAGAGAGAACCAAAAAAAAAAAGTTTTATAAAAACCCTAACGGTTACAGCTATGGCGACCGCGAATTTTTCCGACAACGACTTGGACTACGAAACCTGGGCTCCCGCGACAAAAGCGACTCTAACCGAGCAAGGACTTTGGGACGTCGTCGAAAACGGAATACCACCGGATCCATCGAAGATCCCAGAGCTATCGGCGATGCTTAAAGCCCAAGAACTCTCTCAATGGAGAGATCTCGTGGTGAAAGACATGAACGCCCTCCAGGTAATGCAATCTTCTCTCACTGATTCCGCTTTCAAGAAGACTCTCTCCGCTTCTTCGGCCAAAGAAGTTTGGGACATGCTGAAAAAGAGTAACGAGCAAGCTACGCAAAGCATGTTAGAGGAGGAGGGAGTTGAGTACTTGATGTTAGTAGAGGAAGGTGAGGAAGAGTTGATTTACGATGAGGATATGTGGATGATCTGCGCCAAGGGTACAACGAATCATATGTCTAAGTACGAGAAGCACTTCTCCGTTTTGGACAGAACACACAAAGGTAGGGTTAGGTTGGCAGACGGAACGTTTGTCAGGGTTGAAGGTATAGGACACGTGAAGATTAAGATGAAGGAAGGGAAGACGAAGACGATGAAGGATGTGATTTTCGTTCCGGGGTTGATCAGAAACGTTTTGAGTATTGATCTGATGATAGCGAGAGGCTATGATGTAGAGTCAAAACCAGGCACGGTCGTTTTTTATGATCGGAAGGGGGCCGTTTTTGGGGAGGCCGTGATGGACGTGAAAGGGCCACCTCTGCGTTTGAACGTGGTCGAAGGTAATCAGGAAGAAGAGATCGTTGTGGATTACGTGATGGCTGCGGTGATAAGTAAAACCGATTTGGTTTATGACGAGGACATGTGGATGGTCTCTTGCTTGTCCACGATCCATATGACTCCGTATGAGAATGTTTTCGCGGCTCTAGACAGGACACACAAAGGGAAGGTTGGGTTGAAGGATGGGACGGTGCTCAAGGCGGAAGGAAAAGGAGATGTGGAGATTGTGATGAAGGGAGGGAAGAAGAAGAAGATGATCAAGAATGTGCTTTATGTTCCTGAGATGATGAGAAACGTGCTGAGTCTTAGTCAGATGGAGACATATGGTTGTTCGTTCAGAGAGGGAAGAGGAGGTGAGTGCATTATTAGTGATGAGACTGGAGCAGTGTATGGGGATACTACGTGGGATGTGAAGGATATGGCTCTGCGTTTGGAGGTGATCAAAGGTAACCGCACCTCTTGATTTGCTTCATGCTTTTCACTTTGGTACTAGACTTGACGATTAAGGTGGACGTTTGTGGTTCTTATCTTTTTTCAGTTTGGCGTCAAGTGTGTGATTTTATTTTCTGTTCGTTTTAAATTCGGATTATGCTAGTTCGATGGGTTCTATTGAATTATCAGTTGAGTTGAATAAGTTTAGTTTTAGTTAATTTATCGTCTTCAGTCAGGTTTTCTTTTCAAAAAAAAGTTTTAGTTAATTTTTAGATAAATTCTGACTTTAATTAAATCACAAATCAGTACTCCTCTTCGGAATCCTATTTTGAAAATATAACATTTAAATTTTACGTTTGTATCTAAAAGCTCTAAATAGTTCCAAGAAAATATATTTTATAAATAAAAATTCAAGAAAAAATAAAAGATATTTTTACACTTCCAGAATAGTTTTTTTTTTTTTGGAATTAATACCAAGCCATGGTTAAAAGAACAAAGACTAAGGGGGTGTATTGAATCTGAAATTTGAAGTGATTTGATTTTTAATGAGTTTTGAGATGATTGCAGGAGAATTAGAAAATTTGGTGTGATTTTTGTTAAAACACTCTAAAATCTCATCTAAAACAGTGGGATTTGGATTTTTATTTTTATAACTAATGAATTCTCCTCGAACACTCTAGAAACACTTAAAGTACTCTAAAATCTCCAACTTAAATTTTGTTCAATAACAGTGGATTTCAAAGTGTTTTATAAAATGCCAAATTCAATAACACTGGATTTTAAAATATTTTTTGAAATCCACGTTTGAATAACAGTGGATTTATCATTTTAATACAAATAACTTAAAACTCTTAGTTGAATACACCCCTTAAGTTGGAATCACTCCTCTTCAGAATCTTGTTTGAAAAATATAACATTTAAATTTTATGTTTGTATCTAAAAGCTCTTAAATAGTTCCAAGAAAATATATTTTATAAATAAAAAATCAAGAAAAATAAAATATTTTTTTACAATTCAGATGAAATCCAACTTTAGACTTTGTTCTTTTAACCATGGCTTGGTATTACTTCCGAAAAAACTATTCTTGTTTCTTCACTTAACCGGACCAACCCATATATAATTAACCAGACCAACTCACATCCCGATACGAAACCTTGTGTACCAACCAAATTTAAGACGCATATGTAACCGAGCCGAATACTTGACCGATATTCATTAATTGCATCAAACCGAGTCAATAACCAAAATATCTACTACACCTGAAGATATTTAACTACTCTAGGTTTTGGATATAGTGTCACTAACTTATTATATAAATACAAAGCGTTAGTGTGAGCGAATGTCGCACAAAAAAAAAAAAAAGTGTGAGCGAATAAACTATTCACTGTCTCCCAAACAAAAAACAAATCCCTAAATGGCGGCGAGGAAGAAGATACAAGACGTTGTTACCGATGACGATGACCTTAAGTACGAACTCTGGGCTCCAATCGTGAAGGCAACGCTGACGGAGGTAGGACTCTGGGACGTGGTGGAGAACGGAGTACCGCCAGATCCGTCGAAGATTCCAGAGCTTGCGGCGACGATTCAGAGGTTGATTGTTTCTAGTTTCTAAACTAGTTTTTGGTTTTTGATTTTCTAAAATCTATTTTTTACCAATCAAAATTTTATAAAAATAGATTCTCTAAAATTTAGGGAAACCAGATTTTGGAATAACTACCTATTTTTTAATAAAAACCAAAAACCATGTTTTCTTAGTTTTTCCAGAAACTGTACGTGACTATTTTCTTTTCCTTGTTTTGAAATATTAATATTACTATATTTCTGCACAAACATAGTATAATTTCATAGATTAGTGATGAAATGGTAACTATTATATATTACTAAGAGTCAACGGAGCAATTTGTCTATCACTGAAGATTTAAATTCTAAACTACAAAATAACTTATATTAGTGAATATATTTTTTGTATGTTTTTAGTATTTTAAGTAAAAATAATTTGCAACCCAATTTTTACAAAAACTAATAATTAATTGTACACTATTTTATGTGTGAAATTATATAGTATTAAAATCTAACTATTGATTTTTTTATAATATTTGATTTATATAAATATTACGGAAGAAATTTGAGATGAAAATATCATAATTTATAAATTATCTTTTAAATTAGTTTATGTGTGTGTTTGATGATTGTATTTATATCTTAGTTTTATAAATTTCATAGTTTTATTTTGTATTTGTAGTTTTTGTATTAGAATATTTTTTTGTGTGTTTTGATGATAGTTTTTATATTTTATTATTTTGAAAATAATTTTTTACTGTTATTAATATTTTCATTTTATCAATTTAAAACCAAAAACTAAAAACCAAAACCTAAAACAACACCATTCATGTTTTTCTAAAAACCAAAATCTCCTGCAAAATCAAAAATCAAAAACTAAAATCTAGAAACCAAAATTTAAAAACCAAAAACCAGAAACCAAAATCTAAAAACTAGGAAAACAATCATCACCTCAAGCCCCAGAGCTTTCGAAATGGAGAAACCTCGCGATAAAAGATATGAAGGCGCTCAAGATAATGCAATCCTCTCTCCCAGAATTCACCTTCAGGAGGACTCTCTTGGCTGCTTCGTCGGCGAAGGATCTTTGCTCAGGAAAGGTAACAAAGAAGCGAAGCTTCGTAGGTTAGAGAAAGATTTCGAAGTGCTTAGGATGAATGAGGGAGAAACGATTGATTCTTACTTAGATAGAGTTATGGTTACCGTCGAGCAATAACGTGATCTGAAAAACGAGAAAGCCGGTTACGAGAGTATCACGAAGGTCTTAGGATCCATCTCTAAAAGCCTCAAGAACAAGTCCAGTCCAAGAACGAGTGTAGCAAGTAGACTTCAGATAAATACTTTTGTTATGTTATTGTTGATGTAACTTTGGCTGTAATTGCACTTGCCTTCAGCTTTTCTCAAGTTCGCTTCTGCTATTTCAAAATCAAATTCTCCGGAAAGGATCAATTTAAACCCTCTAATTGTTTCCGCTAGACCAACATATTTTTTAATCTCATTTTATGAATCAGATACAATCTTCTTTATCTTGGTGACAAACTTAAAGTTCTATGGTTCTTTCTATTTATGTTTCTAATAAAGCTCCTTTGAGCTATTTATCTTTCGTGTCAATAAACTCCTATGAGCAGAATCTGTCTTGGTTTGAGTTTGTCTACAAGGATCGCTCTCAGTGTCGTATGATTGTGTCGCTGATGAAGAAGCACATCAATCTGAAGAAGACTAGTCTTATCGATTTTCTTGAGTTTCTTTACCAGTTTAGATCGTTACCAGGGAGAACCACCGGTCTAATGATGAAGGATCAGTTTGATTCGCAATCTAAACCGAGAAAAGGTGTTAATCAGAGAGATGAAGACGGAGGAGGAGTCGTAGCGAACGTGCTTTTTCTTCCGGAGATCAACAGAAACGTGCTGAGTGTTCCTCAGTTCACATCGATAGGCTATTCAGCGATCATGGAAGGAGGAAACGGGGTTCTCAAGTTTACTATTAAGGATCCGGGTAGGAAACTGTTTGGTGAAACCATGTCGGAAGAGAGAGGTTTCTTTCTTCGTTTCCAAGTAATTGAAGGTGATCTTACTACCCCTTAAGGTCTTATGAATAAATCTGGTACTAGGACTTTTAACTCGTAATTAAGGTGAAGATATCAAGTGTTTTAGGTGTTTTGTGTTTCTTATCCATAACCTGCTGTTGCAGATGGATTACTCTGGTCTAATACTCTAATTAGTAGTAATGTTTTCAAAATCTATTATGTAATTGACGATGCAATGCTTGTAGTTAAGTTTTGTTGCATTCATATCTTGTTCTAGTTAATTTTTAAAACCACCACTAACTCAATAATCGCTGGAGAAACTTGCTTAACCGGATCAACAAACTAAATTAAAACCAGACTAGACCAATAATTGATTTCTCTAAGTTCACAAGTAGTTCTAGTGGAGATAATCTTTACATACAAGTGAATCGATTTGAAAACTCCGTATCAACATGATTCTAGCAATGTTTTAAATTTTACCTTACGAAGGTACCCAGCTGAATTCTTGATCAAATTAACCCAAGTTATTTACGTTATCCAATTGCGTTAAACCGGATCAAAAATTGAACCAAAACCGAGACACCGCATTAGACTGGACCATAAAAGGGAAAAATAAAAGTGTTGGATAGTTTATTTGCTTCCATTGTTTCAAGAGAATCTACAGACGAAAAGGTTTATTGAGAACCCATACAGTTTCTCGACGATGGCGGCAGATATCGTTTCCGACGACCTAAACTACGAACAGTGGGCGCCAAACGTGAAAACTAAACTAGCGAAAAACGAAGTTCGGGATGTCGTCGTAAACGGAGTCCCTCCGGATCCAACAAAGACCCCAGAGTTATCGGCGACGATCACCGTCGTAGATCTTGCACGATGGAGAGACCTCGCGATAAAATACATGCAAGCTCTCAAGATACTGCAATCGTCTCTTCCAGATTCGACCTTCAGGAGCACTTTCTACGTTGCTTCGGCCAAGGATCTCTGGGACGTGCTCAGGAAAGGTAACGGAGAAACTACGCTTTGTGAGTTAGAGAACGAGTTCCAAGAGCTTAGTATGTATGAACGAGAAGAACCTATGGATATATACTTAGCAAGAGTTATGGATATCGTTGAAAGGTTTCGCCGTTTATGTATTGCGAAGTCGGACGATGAGGTTATCAAGAAACTGTTAAGCTCGTTGTCACGGTGCCATCACTTATCATATGGTGGAATCATATAATTACTATAAATTCATTATAGTGCTACTACATTTGACCTTCTGTGTATTTATCTCCATGGCATTAGGACCATCACGTAAATCAGCATTCTCCCCATCAGTATTATCCTGGGACGAATCAAGATGGTACACCTCACCTTTTCCTTTGTTTGAATCCGGTCCATTGTTTTCATCATCCATCAAAGCTGTCTGCAAAGGTTTAATCCTATAAATCAGACGCATAGTCAACTATGTATGAAAACTATGTGTAATGAGTTCGATACTAGTACTTTATCTGTTGGAGATGCTTGGTCTTCTTCATTAGCCTTATCACTCTCTCTTTTTTCGGTGTTTGGGTGTGCATCCTTATCAACATCCATCACATGTGCCAGTATATGTTTAATATTATAAATCATACGCATAGTCAACTATGTAAGTAAACTACGTATATGATGTGGATAGTAGTACTTTTTCGGTGGCAGTGGACTTACTTTTAGCAAGCTCAGCTTTAAGATCTTCGATTTGTTTCAAAAACCTAAGTTCCACCTGTTGCAAGGCCTCCATTGCCTTCTTGTGGTAAGAACCTGTGTGTGGTAGATTATTAGTAATGCTAAAAACTAATAGTATAAACTGCAGATATAAATGACTATGTGTACCAGCTATTTCTTCAGCAACTACATGCATTTCATCAGTAGTTCCCGTACCAGAAGCAGTGGCACTCTTCCGTTTAGCCTGTCGAACAGAAGGAGGTAGATAGTACACCTCACCTTTTCCTTTGTTTGAATCCGGTCCATTGTTTTCATCATCCATCAAAGCTGTCTGCAAAGGTTTAATCCTATAAATCAGACGCATAGTCAACTATGTATGAAAACTATGTGTAATGAGTTCGATATTAGTACCTTATCTGTTGGAGAGGCTTGGTCTTCTTCATTAGCCTTATCACTCTCTCCTTTTTCAGTGTTTGGGTGTGCATCCTTATCAACATCCATCACATGTGCCAGCATATGTTTAATATTATAAATCATACGCATAGTCAACTATGTAAGTAAACTATGTATATGATGTGGAGAGTAGTACCTTTTCGGTGGCAGTGGACTTACTTTTAGCAAGCTCAGCTTTAAGATCTTCGATCTGTTTCAAAAACCTAAGTTCCACCTGTTGCAAGGCCTCCATCGCCTGCTTGTGGTAAGAACCTGTGTGTGGTAGATTATTAGTAATGCTAAAAACTAATAGTATAAACTGCATATATAAATGAATATGTGTACCAGCTATTTCTTCAGCAACTACATGCATTTCATCAGTAGTTCCCGTACCAGAAGCAGTGGCACTCTTCCGTTTAGCCTGTCGAACAGAAGGAGATACATAATTGAAATTCTTGCCTCCTGACCAGCATCGGATTGTGAAAGCGGGGCCATTGACAATGCGTTCCAGCAGATTATCCACCTTTGTATCATCTGCTTCATCATCAAACTTTAAATCATCCTCACTCCTTTACACTACAGGCAATGTCGCGGTCACAGAGCACTGACATAAACAAAAATAGTTGTTTGATATAGTAATATATATTTCCGTTTAGCATGTAAGAAATATATATTTCTTATATGATAGATATAGTTGTCTGTATAGATAAGAAATATATATTACTATATCAAACAACTATTTTTGTTTATGTCAGTGCTCTGTGACCGCGACATTGCCTGTAGTGGAAAGGAGTGAGGATGATTTAAAGTTTGATGATGAAGCAAATGATACAAAGGTGGATAATCTGCTGGAACGCATTGTCAATGGCCCCGCTTTCACAATCCGATGCTGGTCAGGAGGCAAGCATTTCAATGATGTATCTCCTTCTGTTCGACAGGCTAAACGGAAGAGTGCCACTGCTTCTGGTACGGGAACTACTGATGAAATGCATGTAGTTGCTGAAGAAATAGTTGGTACACATAGTCATTTATATCTGCAGTTTATACTATTAGTTTTTAGCATTACTAATAATCTACCACACACAGGTTCTTACCACAAGCAGGTGATGGAGGCCTTGCAACAGGTGGAACTTAGGTTTTTGAAACAGATCGAAGATTTTAAAGCTGAGCTTGTTAAAAGTAAGTCCACTGCCACCGAAAAGGTACTATTCTCCACATCATATACATAGTTTACTTACATAGTTGACTATGCGTATGATTTATAATATTAAACATATGCAGGCACATGTGATGGATGTTGATAAGGATGCACACCCAAACACCGAAATATGAGAGAATGATAAGGCTAATGATAAAGAGAGTGAAGAAGACCAAGCCTCTCCAACAGATAAGGTACTAGTATCGAAATCATTACACATAGTTTTCATACATAGTTGACTATGCGTCTGATTTATAGGATTAAACCTTTGCAGACATCTTTGATGAAAACAATGGACCGGATTCAAACAAAGGAAAAGGTGAGGTGTACTATCTACCTCCTTCTGTTCGACAGGCTAAACGGAAGAGTGCCACTGCTTCTGGTACGGGAACTACTGATGAAATGCATGTAGTTGCTGAAGAAATAGCTGGTACACATAGTCATTTATATCTGCAGTTTATACTATTAGTTTTTAGCATTACTAATAATCTACCACACACAGGTTCTTACCACAAGAAGGCAATGGAGGCCTTGCAACAGGTGGAACTTAGGTTTTTGAAACAGATCGAAGATCTTAAAACTGAGCTTGCTAAAAGTAAGTCCACTGCCACCGAAAAGGTACTACTCTCCACATCATATACATAGTTGAATATGCGTATGATTTATAATATTAAACATATGCTGGCACATGTGATGGATGTTGATAAGGATGCACAATGAAAAATGAGAGAGTGATAAGGCTAATGAAGAAGACCAAGCCTCTCCAACAGATAAGGTACTAGTATCGAACTCATTACACATAGTTTTCATACATAGTTGACTATGCGTCTGATTTATAGGATTAAACCTTTGCAGACAACTTTGATGGATGATGAAAACAATGGACCGGATTCAAACAAAGGAAAAGGTGAGGTGTACTATCTACCTCCTTCTGTTCGACAGGCTAAACGAAAGAGTGCCACTGCTTCTGGTACGGGAACTACTGATGAAATGCATGTAGTTGCTGAAGAAATAGCTGGTACACATAGTCATTTATATCTGCTGTTTATACTATTAGTTTTTAGCATTACTAATAATCTACCACACACAGGTTCTTACCACAAGCAGGCGATGGATGCCTTGCAACAGGTGGAACTTAGGTTTTTGAAACAGATCTTAAAGCTGAGCTTGCTAAAAGTAAGTCTACTGCCACCGAAAAGGTACTACTCTCCACATCATATACATAGTTTACTTACATAGTTGACTATGCGTATGATTTATAATATTAAACATATGCTGGCACATGTGATGGATGTTGATAAGGATGCACACCCAAACACTGAAAAAGGAGAGAGTGATAAGGCTAATGAAGAAGACCAAGCCTCTCCAACAGATAAGGTACTAGTATCGAACTCATTACACATAGTTTTCATACATAGTTGACTATGCGTCTGATTTATAGGATTAAACCTTTGCAGACAGCTTTGATGGATGATGAAAACAATGGACCGGATTCAAACAAAGGAAAAGGTGAGGTGTACCATCTTGATTCGTCTCAGGATAATACTGATGGGGAGAATGCTGATTTAGGTGATGGTCCTAATGCCATGGAGATAGATATACAGAAGGTCAAATGTAGTAGCACTATAATGAATTTATAGTAATCATATGATTGCACCATATGATAAGTGATGGCAACTACATCTAGAGGATATGACTCTTAAAGATGTTCTTGAATTCTTCGGATATTATCCAGAAACTACTATACCTAACATGTTGAAGGATTTCTATGTCGGCTTTAAGAAAGTTAAGTCTGAGCAGATGTGGTGTGGAATGTGCAAGTTGTACAATCACAATCAAGAAGACTGTTATTACAACCCTGTTGCAGGAAACTCTAGTGGAGGAGCTACACAAGCTGAGATAGATCCAGTGAGGAACGCTAACCCTGAACATCTTATGTTAGTGGCAAGTAGGCGTGGTTTCACATTTGATGAGGATATGTAGATGCTTTACACCAATGCTTCCAATCACATGACTCCATATGTGAGGTATTTCACGACTTTAGACAAAACATACATGGGTCGTATTGGAATAGCGGGTAGAAGGGTTATCATGGCAGAAGGGAGAGGAGATGTCAGTATTGTAATGAAGGGAGTGAGAAAGACTATCAAGAATGTGCTTTTTGTTCCTGGGTTAAACAGAAATGTGTTGAGTGTTGGTCAGATGACAAGAGGTTATACAGTTATTATGGAAGCTGGTGAGTGCACTATTAAGGACGAGAATGGGAAAGTTTTTCCTAGAACCGTATGGGTAGAGAGAGGCATTGGTCTGCGTTTGCAGGTTATTGAAGGTAACCTCACCTCTTAGTTAACTGCTAGTCACTTAGCAGGCTTACTCGTAAGGTGGAGATCTCAGGTCTTTTTAGTTTCTGTCTTTTAACCTAGAACGGTTTTGGTTTCAATCAAGTTGTCGGTAACGCTATTTTGTAATAAATATGCATTGCTTTTGTAAACCTTGTTGAATGGTGAAAGGCGATGATTCTAGGTGAGATATATTTGATCAAATATATCATTACATACCAAACTTAATTGAGAGAGAGATAAAGAGAGAGACATGAAAGGTGGATAGTTGGAATCAGTAGCGGCAGACCTTGGCCGTAGGCATGGTGACCCAAACTTGAGCGTACTTTTTTTTTTTTTTTTTCAAAAGCGTACTTCTTCTTAAACTACAGTAACTAAATACAGATTATAGTTTGAGGAGTTAGGCCCAATGTTATTTAACAATGGACCGGGTAAAGCCCTCCGGATACAAAAAAAAAAGGTTTTAAACAACGGTAATCGCTTTTCTCTCTCTTCTCTCAAGTTCCTTCCCACTAGTTCATCCTCGCAATCGATCTGAGCTTCTTCGATTTCTCTCCAACACCAAATCCTGCTTTCGCGTTGATTCTCTGATCTCGTTTCTTGACTTTCAAAGCACATCGCATCCGGAGGAATCGAAAGATATTCATAAACCTAATCGCCTGTAATCGCTCAAGTTTCTGTTGCCTCTTAGAAACCCTAATTTAGGGTGGCCTCTGAAGAGCGCAGCAAGAGAATATGAACGCTCCGATCATAGGTGAGCTCGATTCACACCTCTCCTTCCTTTCTCAAACACTTGTAATTACTTAATTCACTTTCTCTCTCTCTCTCTCTCTCTGTGTATAGATCCACTGCAAGGAGACTTTCCAGAGGTGATTGAAGAGTATCTAGAGCACGGAGTCATCAAGTGCGTCGCTTTCAATCACCGTGGCTCACTCCTCGCAGGTAAAAAGCCATCTCCTTTCTTTAACCCTCTTGTTTTTCGAATTTTTGATGTTATCTTTGTAATCGCTGCTGTTGAGGATAGCTGGATGTGCGGATGGGAGCTGTGTAATCTGGGACTTCGAAACCAGAGGCATTGCAAAAGAGCTTCGCGATAACGACTGCGCCGCCGCAATCACAAGCGTCTCCTGGTCAAAGTACGGACACCGTTTACTCGTCTCAGCTGCAGACAAGTCGTTAACTCTCTGGGACGTCTCCTCAGGGGAGAAGATTGCTAGGACGACTCTTCAGCAGACTCCCTTGCACGCTCGTCTTAACCCTGGGTTAACCTCGCCTTCTCTTTGCTTAGCGTGCCCGCTCTCTTCTGCTCCCATGATTGTTGACTTTGAGATTGGTTGCACGACTTTGCTTCCTGTGTCTGTCCCTGAGATGATGCCTGATGTGTTGTTGGCTCCTCAGCAGCGGAGTAAATGTTCGGAGTCTGGTCCTCCTTTCTCTCCTGCTGCTGCGTGTTTTAACAAGTGTGGGGATCTTGTTTATGTAGGGAATGCTAAAGGGGAGATTCTTATTGTTGATTATAAAAGTGTTAAGGTTCTTGCTTTGGTTCCTGTGTCTGGTGGGTCTGCGGTGAAGAACATTGTGTTCAGCAGGAACGGGAAGTACCTTCTCACGAATTCGCATGACCGCATCATTAGGATATATGAGAATCTTCTCCCTGCTAAAGATGTGCTTAGATCGCTGGAGGACTTGGGTAAGAACGTAGATGGGGGGGTTGATGGTGTTGAGAAGTTGAAGGCTGTTGGATCGAAATGCTTGACGCTCTTCAGGGAGTTCCAAGACTTGGTTACCAAAATGCATTGGAAAGCGCCGTGTTTCAGTGGTGACGGTGAGTGGGTCGTTGGGGGTTCTGCATGCAAAGGAGAGCATAAGATATACATATGGGATCGAGCGGGGCATCTCGTGAAAATATTAGAAGGTCCAAAAGAGGCCTTGATTGATCTTGCTTGGCATCCTGTTCATCCGGTAATCGTCTCTGTTTCCTTGACTGGTCTGGTGTACATTTGGGCGAAAGATTACACAGAGAACTGGAGTGCGTTTGCTCCTGATTTCAAGGAGCTTGAGGAGAATGAAGAGTATGTGGAACGTGAAGATGAATTTGATTTGATGCCTGAAACAGGAAAGGTGAGAAATTGAATATTATAAATTTTCTATTAATTACTCTGTCACCTGTTTACCTGAATATATGTGGTTGGTTGTATGCGTGTAGGTGAAAGTATCAAGTGTTAATGAAGATGAGGAAGTTGACATAGAGACAGTGGAAAAGGATGCTTTCAGTGATTCAGATATGTCAGTGGAAGAACTCCGCTACCTTCCAGCTGAACCGATCCCAGATACAAACGAGGAGCAAGACGAGTTAAAGTTAATAGAAGCTCGTATATCTGCATCTCCTGCTTCCGAAGAGGCGGGTCAGAATGGACATGTGGCTGACCATACACCGAGTCCACTAGGAGGTAAGAAGATCTTTTAACAGCTTCATATGAAAAAACATAGTTATAAATGCACTCGAAGTCTTTCTGAATAAATGTCTAGTCTCTATGTTATGGCACAGAGTTGGATGTTTTATTTACTAATGCATTTGGCTGTCTATTGTAGAAGAAATGGGTGAAACACGAGGAAAGAGAAAAAGGAAACCATCAGAGAAGGCCATGGAGTTGCAGGCGGAGAAGGCAAAGTCATCAAAAGCTTCAGGAAGAACAGTACGAGAGAAAAGCAGAGCAGTAGGCGATCAAGAAATCGTTGACAGTGTAAATGGTGATGACGAAGATGATGTCGATGCATATTATTAACCAAGTAAGTCTACTAATCTCTATTTATTGAGCATAAAAAATGCAGCAAGCTAAGACATGGAATAATTTTATTATTTTATTTGAATGTTCTGGTTGCAGGCAATGCTGTGTTCTTTTCTACCACGACATCTTTGTTGTGAATCAAGATGGATTCTGCACACTAGGAAATTTATGTAGTCAGGAGCGTGTGTATTAAGACAATTTTTAAGCAGTTTAGACAAAGAGATAGAGAGCGAATATAAACATCTTTTTTGAATCATTAACTTTGAAATCATCACATTAACATAATTATTGCTCATAACAGATACATAATACAACAAACAATGGATACAACCAGACAGAGAAATGGATAGATGAAAAGAAAGGAGTGCTGGATGATAAATTTTGTTTTTTAAGTGTCACGAGGGCCGTCAGAAGCTTGGGTCTTTCTTAGGTTCCAGTTAAGACCATCGTGGATGCTGCGTAGGAAGTCCTTAATTGATTCATCCTGGCAAGCCGTTGAGACAGGATACTGTGACATACTACACACTAGTGTATCCCCTGACTTAAGCTCTTTCCGGTCTTTCCCATCAAACGATACCCACGCAGAGCCTCTGCTGTTGGCTGGTACTTTCACTTTCACTAACACGTGGTCTGGTAATATCAGTGGGCGGAAAGACAGAGAATGCGGACAGATAGGTGTGAACAAGATCCCAGGAACCTGCAAGTATATAGAACCATTTGTCTTTCATCTAAGCTCACAGAACCAACAATGCTATTGTTGTTGTGGAGATGAAGATCATTACCTGTGGATGGACCATTGACCCGCCAGCTGCAAGTGAATAGGCGGTGCTACCAGTAGTTGTAGATAGTATTAGTCCGTCGCCTTGGACACATGTGACAAATGAGTCGTCGCAGTAGCATTCAAGGTTTGTGAGGTAAGAAGATTGCCCTCGGTCAATGGTGACTTCATTCAGAACAAGCGTATGCTCCACTTTATCGGAGTCAGGCTTTGCTGTTTCTGTCTCGGAGTCAGGCTTTGCTGCTTCTTTCTCGGAGTCAGGCTTTGCTGCTTTTTCAATGTGACACTGCAACCTGTGTCGCAGTGTTAAACTGATTGGACCCTTCAAAAGCTTTTCAAGACAATTTTGGTATTGTTTACTGTCTGGAGGAATCATTAAGAGTTAAAGAAAAGTTTCTACTAGTGACATATTAATTAAAGAAACTGATAACTGAAAAGATGGAAAGGATACGGAAAGGAGTCATGAATCCCAGAGATCCCATAGCAAATGGGACAATTGGAGGCACTGATTTTTTAAACCTCGATGCTGCCTGTAATGGTCAAAGATGTTCCATGTTTTTTAATAAAACACAAAGAAGGGACAGTGATATAATAAACTTGAGAGTTGAGATTGACGACTTTACCCATAGTACTGTACCATCTCCACCAAGAGTTATAACAAGGTCAACCTTTGGCTGTAGAAGTGAAATTTCTTCGTCTGCATTAAACAAGTTTCTAAACTTTAAAAAAAAACTCGTCTTGGGACAGAAAAATACTGAGGTGATCCATACCATCTTTCCAAGTTTTTACAAAGTTGAAGGAGCTTGACACCGATAAAAGTTGTGCTTTTACTCTTGGTTCCACATAAATATTTATTAGTCCTTTCTGCTCTTTCAACCATCTGAAATAAAGTTTTGTTAACATCCAGTCTTAAAAAAAAAAAAAAATTAGTCAAAAAAAGAAAACACTTAAAAAAAAACCCTTCAGTAATCCAATGGTATCTTGACGAAATCTTTTCACAAGTATAAATAGTACTGACCTGACCATTTCCACAGAAAGAACTTGTACAGGAGTTGAATCAGGTTTAGTGAAAATCATAACACTTTTTGGATTAGTCTCCCATGTCAGTGAAATCTGAATAAACAGTAATTACAAGTGTGCATCATCAGACTTCTAAAAAAAACAACAGTTTTGATAATGAAACAAACAGAGTCCTTACCTGTTTACTACTGCGGTCTAGTGTAGTGATGTTCCCACCCTCAAACGAGACAATCTCTTTCTTGTGTTGATCATTAGCCTGCCCCTTGCATTCCCATGAAAGCTTAAACGATGCCTGCATCAAAAAGTTGATTTGATAAAATGTAATAATACACTACACAGTACAGGAGATAGTTTTTGAATGCTAGACGTTGCCTGCATTGACTTGGATACCAGCAAGAGCAGGAACCAGTAGATATATTACCTTTCGCTGCAATTTGTTGTAAGGACTGTTATGTTCACAATCTTGGAGCATTTCATGAGAGCAAATACGATCAGACCTTGCTAATTTCCCATTTTCCGGGACATGAAGCCTCGGAGACTTGGCTAAATGATCCATCCCCTTGCTATTATTGCTACTGGATGGTGCTGTGATATACAAATCCATATGTTAATATCAAACAAGTCCACAAAGTGCCGAGCTAGTTAGAAGAAAACCAACCTTGACGAAGCAAGCCAAGGTTCTTAGACCTCTCCAACTCATATTTTTGTTTCCATTCATCAGCCACGGCTTGAACCACTGCTTTTCCTTTAGCAGTACCTCTTAGAGCCTTTGCAACCGCTACAAAAGAATGCACCAAAAAAAAAAGTAAGCCCAAAGGACCAAAGAAAAAGCATGAAAGCTTATATTATAGCCTTCAAAATTATCAGAAGCTTTTACTTATCAAAGCCTCAGAGAACTCAATGAGATGATCATCGGTAGCCTGGATAGGAGGAGTCTGTTGTTGACTAAGAAGCTCCTGTACAGCTCTCCCTGATTGAGCTAGTGCAACCAGGCCCAAATCATTGAGACCTGTTTCTGGGTTACTGTTTCCATCACCATTTCCAACAGAATCCTGCCAAGAAAGTTCAATGATTGGATTTTAAAACCAAAAAAAAAACATAAAAGCTTTGAATATGGAGTCAAGAGACATAAAACAAGGAACACAAACGTAGAAGAAATACTAAAACGGAGAAGCCGAAGAAGGAGAGATTGAAGTACAGTGTTATGGAGCTTGTAGTTCGACGACGACATTGAATTCTTTATGATCCAAGACTTAGAGAGAGAGAGAGATCAAAATGCGTTATGGATTTTCCATCTCAACAAGGAACGCATGCATATTTATACAAAAATAAAAAATGGGAAGAGGAAGGAAGAGTTGTAAGCATCTCCATGTTTTTTTTCTTTTCTATGAAACAAAACAGTAGTTGCTTTGAAATTAACTAAAAGTCTTCTCTGTATTAAAATATGCTGTAATAAAGTATTAAAAAAATTCTTCAGATTCTCTTTTTGATGTTTACATTTTTCATGCAAAAGTAAAATTATTATTATCTGGTCATCTTACTTTTATGTTTACATATACAATAATCTCTCTTTTCAATCCCCAAAAAAAAACCTTTGAGTGGCAAGTACCTACATTCATTTTCTCTCTTCTCGATCCAGATCTGGGTGGAAGCTATTGTGAAACAACAAAACATCATCTATACTAAAATAGAATGATTTTTTTTTTTGAAAATTGCACTCATTAATCAGTAAAAGTCATAATTCACTAATTAACCTAGGTATAGACATTCGGATTCCCAATCGAATCTCAGTTTTATCCAACTGGATTTCGATTTTTCGAGTTTGTCAAGATCAGCCCATTCAGATTATATGAAAGTCGGGTTCAGATCGAGTAAATCTTCAAAGAACCGGCACAACTCTATGTACTTTTTGAGTTCGGATTCCAATCAGTTCTTTGGTTTAAAAGTACATGATTTATATTTACTTTATAACCCAAACATAAGTAAAATTGACTTTTCAGTTTTAAATTACTTGATTTGTACCTATTTTGTAACTAAAAATTAATAAAATCAATTCAATAGTAAGAAGCGAACATAAAATGTGATCATTAAAAATCAAACGAATAGTAAACATAGTTATTGATAGAAAAAAACTAAATAACTAAAAGTATAAAATGGAAGCCAAATTCTCATAAAATAAGAAAAATTATTCACTTGAAACAATATCAAAATAAAAAAACTTCAAGCTTCAACCGCCACCTTCAACTATTAACATTCATGTAATATAATTACTAACTTTCATGTGAAGATAATTCTTTTAGATGTTCTATAATATCTTTATATATTATTTAAAAATAAAATATATTAATCTATTTTTATTTTGAAAAGTAATTTTTTATTTTTGGATCCTAATATGGTTTTGTGATATTACTAAACAAAATAAACAAATTGTAGTTTAATTATTATTCATATTTGTATATATTCTAAATGCAAATCTTCAACCCAAAACTTTATATGAAAACATTGGATAAACTACATTTGCAGAATATTTACATTTCCTAAATCTATTCTAAACAATTTTTAGTAATTATTTATTGGATGATAAGAGTTATTCTTGGGTTCACTCCTTAGGATGAACCTTTAAATTCACCAATCAATAGGAATCAAGTATTTCATAATCGATATATTTTAAAAAATGAAATAAAATATTGTCAAATTATATTATGTTTTTAAAATAAATAAAATAAAAGCAAATAAAAATAATAGTAGTTACAAAAAATGATTTTAAAATTTTTTTTTAGCATCGTAAAAAAGAAAACTAAACCCTAAACTCTAAATCCTAAATCCTAAACTCTTGGGTATATCTTAAATCCTTGGATAATTTTAAACTTTAAACCCTAAATCCTAGTATTTATGCAAAAACAAAATTAGATATTTTAACGCCGTCATCGAAATACAAAACTCTAAACTCTTAGGTAAACCTTAAACACTTGGATAATCCTAAATTCTGAATCAAAAACACTAAACATTAAAACACTAAATATTAAACATACTAAATCCTTAATCCTAATCCCTAAACTTTTTTTTATTTTTTTGCATATATTACTATTGTTATTTACTTTTTAACATTTTTTATTTAAAAAATATAATATAATTCGACAATATTTTATTTCTTTTAAAAAATATCAATTGTGAAATAACTGATTTCTATTGGTTGGTAAATCTAAAGGTTCACCTTAGGGGATGAACCCAAGAATAAATCTTTGATTAATTATATGGTTATGGTTGGTACGGGAATGCTATTTAGATTTAAATTTTGTATGATTATCTTTATGAATAATTTATCATTTGATCATTACGTGATCGAATATAATATACTGACCGAATTTCGATCATGATTTTAAAATTACCCTATCCAACAACAACACCCCTTACATAATAATTTGGAATAATAAATGTTTACATGTTTGAACCATATCGATTAGATCATCATAAATAACTTAACCAACAATTATACGAATGAGATCACGTCACACAAACTAGAAGTTCCAAGTCTTTTCTTTTTGTGTTTAGTCAAGTCTTTTTATATGCCCCAGTATTTTTTATACAAATAATAGCAGAATATACCCAAGTGTTATACCTGGATCTGGACATAAAAACCGATAAGCAAAAACCGAAGTAGAATTGAACCCAAAACTGAACCAAAGTTTCCAAATAACCAAACTATATTTATAGAAATTAAAAACAAAACTGAACCGTACATATCCAAATATCAAAATACTGTTTATTTTCCTAAACATATTAGAAATTTAGTTTTGAAATTACTAAAATATTTTTAAAAACTCCTCATAAACCGAATTAACTAAAAAACAAAAAACTCGAATTATTTATCTAGAATATTTAAAATTATTTGAATCTTCTGAAAAACAGAATTATCCAAATATTTAGTATTCAAGTTATTTAAATTTATATAAATTACATGATATTTAATTAAAAAACTAAGATTGTTTTTACTCGAATCATCCAAAATTAATCGAAAAAACTAAAATCCAACAGAACCGAATTAGAACTAAAATTTTATTAGATATTAGTCGGTTAACAGTATTACCGAACAAAACCGAAAACCAAAATATTGAAAAACTGAAGAGTTATATCTCTAAAATTGAAAAACAAAAAATAAAAGAACCGAACCGAAAAAACAAACTAAATCAAATGTTCATCCTTAATTATATCCATATGAAAATCATTCCTCGTTAAGAAGAAACTGATAAAAAATATTTAGATTAGTGAGATGTAAAATAGTAATGTAATAGAAAAATAACATAAAATGACAAAAGGAAGTTATAATGATATAAACATAAATGTTACAGGAGATCGTTATTCGTTACGGAAATAAAAATGTTAAAACCTAATGATGTTCTGTTGGAAAATATTTACTGGTTTCGTCTTTAATAAACTATAACATTTTTATATTTTGTTCGACCATTAGTAGAAACTAGAAAATAACACATCAGCAGATTAATTTTATTTGTTGATAACATGCACTAGAAGTTTGAACATTAATTAATCTAAACCAGTTTTGATTCGCGCTTTCGAAGCTGTTAATTAATTTTTATTCACAAAAATTACTATTAAAAATATTAATTTTATACATATGTATTTTTATAATTATAATTGTTTTTAAAGTATGGATAACTAAGTTAAAATTTTAAAACTATTATTTTATGAAAATAAGATAATTCATTTATATAACCCCTTCGTATTAATTTAACTTACATTTAAACTTTAAATTAACCTGTTGCATACTTGATAAATATATTGAATTATCTTTAGTATTCTAATTTAAATATATATATATATAAAATAAATAAATATATATATATATATAATAAATAAACAAAATTATATATTAGTTTTAATATATTACTTTAATAGTTTTAATAAATTGAAGTATGTATTTAACTTCATGAATACGTGTTATTCTGTATATGTAATTATTTCAATTTTATAATTTATAAAATAGTTGATGAATGGATTTACTTTATATTTATTAATTGATGCAATAGTTTACTTATGAATATGATTATGTATATGTAAGTATTATAGAAATGTTATTTATTATTCAATGAATGAAAATGAGTAATATTCATTCATAATAATGTTTAATATTAATTACAAATTTTATTATATTTAATATAATTATTTTGTTAAAATAATTATATATTTACATTTTAAATAAAAAACATTAAAAGATATTATTAAACGAAATCATATAAAGATACTTAAAAATATCTTTCTAAATTTTTTTATTTTGAAAGTATTAAATTATAAAATTAGGATATATATTAATTATAACTAAGTTAGTTGTAGAAAAGATAAAAAAAATCTAAATAAATGTAATGTTCCACGTCTAGTTATTATTTTTTAAAATATTTTCAGTGTTTCTATTTCAATAATATAGATTTCAAGATAATTTAATTTAAGTAGGTGATACATAACCAACGCGCGCTGATCTAGTGGTGATTACTTGAATGAACGTCAGTTCCAATATGAAAAGCCGTCTAGGTTCTATTTGCGCTGGCCACCCGGACAATTTTAAATGATAAAAATACATAGAGTGTCATGGTCCTAGAAAAATAGTTGGTGATACACCTAATTAAGTAAATTAAAACATATCAAGAGAAAATAAAATCATATCTCTTTTCCTTTTCATCGTTCAACATTGATGATTAATGATATTTGTTGATCACTAATTACTGAACAGAAATATTATTTGTTGATTAGTGACTATGTATATGGTTGCTTTGAATATAGTCCAATCAATATAGGTTTAGCTTCTAATTCTTAAAAGTTAAAAATTTACCAAAATTTCACAAAATTGTTTACTTCTCATATTTTCAAAACCAATCCTGATTGTTAACTACACCATTTACTTTCGGGATTACATAAATAAGTTGGCCCATCAACAACGCGTGGATGGTTTAGGGAACTTTGATTATTTCTGGTCCTTCAATCTCAACGCGGTGTGCGATCGTGGAGTTTCGGTTCCACTACATTAAAGTGCACGCTTCTAGTGCATCAGCCATCAAGATTACGACAACTGGTTTTCTATATTCCATAACTCAATGAACGCTTAAATTTTGATTATGCGAAGCTTGGTTTGGTGATTAGCAAAATGAAATGTTTAGACGGCAGTTTTTTGTTTCATGGAAATATTCAACCAAGGTCTCGATTGATATAGCTGATGAAGAAGCAGTAGCAGTATGCTGTAGAAGCAGTATGCTGCAGAAGCTGTATGCTCTTATTAAAAATTTTAATAAGATGATTGGTAAAGCAGTAGCAGTATACAATTTTATTTTTTTTATAAAAGTTAGTATATAATATATTTCTTTTATAATTATATACATTAAATTATGATATATATATTAATAACATATTTGTTATTAAAAATAATAAATCTCAATTAATAACATAACTTAAATTAAATTTTAAATTTTAAATGTGAATATTATTATTTTAAAAAAATATAAATTTATTTTTGGATATAAAATAATTTTGAATATTATTAAATAAAATAAATAAAATATAAATTTATTTTTGGATATAAATAATTTGAATATTATTAAAAAAATAAATAAATTATCATATATATATATATATATATATATCTTTTTATTTTATATATTAATATATAAAAGAGATATAATTAATTTATTTTATTTACTAATTTCAAAAATTATGTTTATGTCGATAATTTTATTTAAAAAAAATAAAATTTACAATTAAAATATCTATTTTTAAAAAATAATATAATTTATATAATTAAATTATATTTTAAATGTGAAATACTATTTTAAAAAAAAATTATATTGTAAATTTATTTTATAAATCAAAATTTCATTTTCTGGATATAAAAATTATTTTACGATATTATTAAATCAAATAAATGAACTAATTATATTTATTTCTTAAATTTATAAATTATAAATGCAAATGCTCTTCCAAAAGCTTCATATGAGAGCATTTGCTAGAGAGCATTTGGAGAGCATTAGCATTTAGTAAATGCTATTCTAAATGCTTTTTTAACAAATGTTGATTGGATAATGTGGAGCATAATGCTAATGCTAATGCTAATGCTCTACCAATCAAGTTTATATTCCCTTTTTGTCGCATATTCTCTATTTTTATGCTATGATTTTCTTTATGCTATGATTTTTACTGAGTTTTAGGCTCTTCTTGTGGTGGTTGATTTTTTATTACACCTTTTGATGTACGGTAGATATTTCCTTCCAGTAATGAAGTTTTAGATTCTCTTTTTAGTTTGATTGCAACAAATATGCTTTTTTCTAAGAACAATATAATGTGGTTCCAAAACACTAAATTTGGTGTGTGTGTGTTTTTTTCCAATAGAACTGCAAATAACACTATTCCATCAAATTTGATATTTTGCAAATAATCACACCAAATATTAGAAATATTTGTTTAATATCTTTTATTTAATAATTTAGTTAAATTAATATTTAGTAGTTTAAATCCCATAACAAAAATAAATCATGTTTTACAATTTAAATATTATATTTGGAATGTTAGAAAGTCTTAGTATATTTGGAATGTCAGAAAGTCAGCCGTCCCTTTGAATATTGCCTGAGAGCACTTACAATCGTGTATTTCCATTAAAATCCTTAAAAAGTGATTTTCTATTTTTTAATTATTTTTTCGGATTTATAAAAAAAACTAATCAATCGCAGACCGTTCTGTGTGAATGAGATCCGCGAATAATTAACAAACTCCACAAAAACCTAAAAATCGTGACCCTATATAGTTTTATAATAGTTTTGTTTAAGGACTCCAACTAAGGATCAGCATTGCTGATGCTCTGACACCTTGGAATTATATATATTGCCAATGCTACTTGGATTACGATATTACCTTTTAGTTGTTATTTGTTTGTAATTGTGTGAGAAGCTCCAGTGCTACTTAATTACTATCGACTTTTGTCACTAAAAGGGAAAATAGATGGCAAGAAGTCAGCAAAATCTACATTTTGACGGACAGTTTGCTATCTAAAAAGGCCTGAAGACTTCTTTTTAGCGTTTTAAGTATCTTGATCTTGACCCAAACTCAAGTGTTTGGTGTATAGGCATATGGGTCATCCTAAAGCCTGAACTCGAAATGAACTTTCATTAGCGGAATGGAACCTTTGGGTAGTGTTTAGAAGAAGAAAACGTTCTTTTTATTCTCCAACAATGATAAAAGCTCAAATCAGTTTCAAAAAAAAAAAACAATGATAAAAGCTTATTGAGCATATTATGAGATCATGATGAAAAGCTGCATAACAAAGTAAAATTATACATTATATAAGTCCTTTAATATAATAGTTAAAATATTATGTGAATGTGTGTCTTTCATTGATACATAGAGAAGAGTATATATACATCGTACAATAAGATCCTAAGTTATCTAGATATAGATACAATAGAGATAGAGATAAATCTCAGTAGATATAGGAAACTCTGGATCCATCGTTATCCCTTTACTCCCCCTCAAGTTGGCAATGAGATAGGTTGAATGCCCAACTTGCACAGTAAGTATTGAAATGTAGGCGCAGGAAGAGCCTTTGTAAGAAGATCAGCAGGCTGCTCTTTAGTAGTAATATGATGTAGACGAAGAAACTTGTCCTTAACAGCATCACGAGTAGTGTGGCAATCATTTTCCACATGCTTAGTGCGTTCATGAAATACCGGATTCGTAGCAATATGAATGGCAGACTTACTATCACAATGAAGTTGGATTGGTTGATCATGTTGAAACCCAAGCATACGAAACAAGCGTTTAAGCCATTTGAGTTCACATGTGGTATCCGCCATAGCTCTATATTCAGACTCCGCCGAAGATCTTGAGACCGTACGCTGCTTGACAGTTCTCCACGAGACGAGCGAGTCACCAAGAAAGACGACATATGCACTAAGTGAACGACGAGTAGATGGACATCCCGACCAGTCAGCATCACAGTAGGCCGAGATTTGCATATTGCAGGAGGCCTTTAGCATAATTCCCTGATCTGGTGTGCCCTTGAGGTAACGGACCACCCGTAACGCCGCTAACCAATGATCTTCAAGCGGCTTCTGCATAAACTGAGCAAGAATATGTATAATGTAGCATAATTCCGGTCTAGTGAACGTGAGGTAAATAAGACGTCCAACTAATCGACGGTATCGGTGAGGGTCCGGAAGAAGAAGATGCTCAGTTGTTTTATCAGCAGGTACAAGTTTGTGATTGATCTCAGTAGGCGTAGCTGATGGCTTCGCTCCTAGTAGGCCACATTCTGCAACTATATCCAATGCATACTTGCGTTGCGAGAGAAAGATGCCCTCTGGTCCACGAGCTACTTCCAAACCGAGAAAGTATTTGAGTTTGCCTAAGTCCTTCATCTTAAAGCACTTATGTAAGTAGTCTTTGAAGCGTTGAATAACAGAAGGATCATTTCCTGCAATTAGAAAGTCATCAACGTATACCAAGATGTGGAGGCATATACCCTTGGCATGATTAACATACGAGAAAAGAGAATAGTCCTCATGACTCTGCTCGAACCCAAACGCAAGAAGAGATGTACTGAGCTTCTCAAACCAGCAGCGAGGCGCTTGTTTTAAACCATACAGAGATTTTCTAAGGCGGCAGACTTGATTAGGTTTCTCAGATTTAAAACCTGGAGGGAGCTGCATATATATTTCTTCCTTAAGATCCCCATGTAAGAAGGCATTGTGGACATCCATCTGGTGAATTTCCCAACGCTGAGCAGCAGATACTGCAAGTAGAAAGCGAACCGTATTCATCTTAGCAACAGGAGCAAAGGTCTCCTTATAATCAGTACCCTCCTTTTGTCTATTTCCACAAGCAACAAGTCTAGCCTTTGGTCGCTCAACCGTCCCATCAGAATTGTATTTGTTGGAGTATAGCCATTTACATTGAATTGCTTTCCTTCCTGTTGGGAGTGTAGTGACATCCCACGTATGTTGGACCTCCAAAGCATCTATCTCTGTTTTCATTGCACCATTGAACCGCGGGTCTTTGACAGCCTCATTGTAAGTGCGGGGAACAACCTCAGTAGTAATCGTAGCAAGGAAAGCCTGATGTTGTGCAGTAAAAACAGAGGAAGACAAGTAGTTAGCAATAGGATACAGCGTCTTACCTGAACCATTCGACGATGAACTCGGAACAGAGGGTGAGTGAGCGTGAGAGGGGGTCGTAGTCTGAGCCGTGTTAGTAACAAAGTTCTTTAGTAGAATAGAAGGTGTCTTGATCCGTTGTCCACGACCAAGAATTTCTGGTAATCCTGGCGAAGGAGGTTCTTGTAGGTTTCCAGTGATTCCAGTAGGTGTAGTATCTGTAGAGGAAGGCATAGTATCTGTAGAAGGAGGCGTAGTAGATGCAGGTGGAGAAGAAGATGTAGGAGATGGCGTATCTGAGACTTCCTCACTCGTTGATGGTGTAGCAGGCAATGTCTGCTCAGAAGGACCCGAATTGGGTACTTGTGGCAAAGAAGTCACAGGTGCAGTAGAAGGGGACAATCCAGGATCAGTGCTCCTGGACAAGTCAGTCGGATCCAGCCAATCATCAATATGAGTAGGATTTTGCAGAAGTGGAGGTGAAACATAGGAGGCATCCTCAATACCAGGGAACGTATCCTCCAAGAAAGTGACATCACGACTGATAAAAAATACATTACGCTCCAAGTCATACAGACGCCAACCTTTGGTTCCAAAAGGATACCCCACAAAGATACATTTACGGCTACGGTCTCCAAACTTATCTTTGTCCCGTGCTCGACGATGAGCATAGCATAAGCATCCAAAAGCTCGTAAAAGATCAAACACCGGTGGTTTGCCATGAAGAAGTTCATACGGTGTTTTGCCATCTAGAACAGACGAAGGAGTCCGGTTAATGATGTGAGCTGCTGTCATAATGCTCTCTCCCCAGAAGTCTATCGGCAAGCGTCCTTGGAACAAGCACGCCCGAGCTATGTTAAGAATGTGCCTGTGTTTTCTTTCAACTCTACCATTCTGTTGAGGAGTGTCAACACAAGAGGTCTGGTGAAGAATCCCATTCTTTTGAAAGAAAGATTTCAACACCATAAATTCTGTTCCATTGTCAGTACGTATTATCTGAACACTTTTCCCAAACTGTTTATCCGCCATGGCACAAAAGTTTTGAATAAGTGTTGATACTTCAGATTTTTCCAGCATCAAATAGGTCCATACTGCACGTGAGTAATCATCAACTATGGTAAGAAAATAATTTGCACCAGAAGAAGAAGGGGTACGATATGGCCCCCAGACATCACAATGTATAAGAGAAAACGGTGCCGCAGCTTTATTAGTACTTTCAGGAAAAACTTTTCGAGTTTGTTTAGCCCGAAAACAAATATCGCATTGACTAAAAACAGTAGGATCTAACTTAAAATTCTCAAACACCGGTAAAGTAGAAAGCACTTTAGAAGATGGGTGACCAAGCCGACGATGCCACAAAACCGCTGGAGTAAGCTTCGACGATGATGTTGCATTTGCTCGTGCGACTTTGACCCCCGTAAAATAGTAGACCCCCTCACGCTCTTCACCTGCTCCAATCAGAGTCCTCGAAAAACGGTCCTGTAAAACACAAATTGTATCAGTAAATATTGCTAAGCACCCTGTTTGTTTGAGTAATTTTGATACTGAAATCAGAGTGCAATAGAAATCCGGAACATATAGAACGTCAGTAAGATAGTAATCTTTGCTTAATTGCAAAGTTCCACGCTTTGTTGCTTGCGATGCATGGCCATTCGGGAACGTCACCGAAGAAGGCTGTATGTTTGTAACATCATGGAGCAAAGATAGATCACCCGTCATGTGGTGAGAAGCCCCTGTGTCAATGATAGCATCAGTAATATATGTTTTACCCGACAGGCGTTCCGAGGATAGATTGGTTTGTTGGTTCTGAAGAAGCGTAATCAGCGATGCAATCTGGTCGTTGTTCAGAGAAGCCGTCGTATGTGACGCTCTGCCACGTCCACGTCCTCTGTTTCCGTCCGATCTACCACCTCTACCTCCTCGACCTCCTCGATATCCTTGAGAGGATTGAGATGTTGGTGAAGCAGCAGGTCGTTGATATTGTTCCTGGTACCACTCAGGAAACCCATGTAGCAGAAAGCATTCGTTGACCTCGTGTCCTTTGCGTCCACAGTGAGTACATGTGCGCATAGGATCCCGTGATCGATAGGTTGTAGTATCATTGGTAGCAGTTGTTACTCCTCTGTTTGGCTCTGTTTTCGCTGAGAAACCAAGAACATCGGAGCGTTGTTCACTGACTTTAGTAGAAATCATATTTTGTTCTTCTCGTATGACCCGAGAATAAACACTGTTGAGGTCTGGCAGAGGATCCTCATCTGTGATTCGAGACCGAATTGACATAAATCTTGAATCATCTAGCCCAAATAAAAATTTGTGGACTTTAGCATCTTCACGTTCCTTTTCTAGATCGGCAGCAGCAGCACAAGTACAAGGTCGTGACTGTTTCAAATTCTGTAGTTCCTCCCATAGTTTGGTTAGTTTCCCGAAGTATTCAAGCACCGATTGACCTCCTTGTTTGCAGTTGGTGATCGCGTCCTGAAGTTGGTGTATACGAGTACCGTTTTTAACAGAGAAACGAAACCGTAGGGTTTCCCAAAGCTTGTGCGCTTCAGGGACAAACGTGACAGTAGACCGAACCTTTGCATCAATTGATGTTCGGATCCATCCTACTATCATTGAGTTCGAAGCTAGCCAGCGAGACAGATCTGGTTCCGTCTCAGGTTTGGTTATTGTCCCATCAATGAAACCAGTCTTGTGCTTAGCTTGTAGAGAATTGCGAAGTTCCGTAGACCACTCGGAATAGTTTTCGCTATTAAGTAGAACAGAGGTAATGAGAGCACCGGGATTATCCGATGGATGTAGGTAGTAAGGCGACGAAACAGGTATAGCTGGTGACGTTGCCGTAGTAGCAGTAGTAGTAGAAGTAAGTACTCCTGTCGATGAGGAAGTGTTATCATCGCCCATGGATGTAGACTTTAGAAGAATGCGGAATTTAGGTCAGAGAAAAATTAAGATCTTAGCTCTGATACCATAAAATATTATGTGAATGTGTGTCTTTCATTGATACATAGAGAAGAGTATATATACATCGTACAATAAGATCCTAAGTTATCTAGATATAGATACAATAGAGATAGAGATAAATCTCAGTAGATATAGGAAACTCTGGATCCATCGTTATCCCTTTAATAGTCGGCTGGGATGGAGAGTTAAGGCCTTCTCGAGATGAAAGTGAACGGAGAGGCTGATGTCTCCTTGAAGACATTGACAAATGACAGAGACAGAGACGTCATTCTTTTGAAAGAAGGTCTCTTGTCGAGGTTCCTCATTGTTCTTTTCACCTGAATAGCCTTTAGAGCTGGTTCTGCTCTCTCCCTTGGCTTTAAGACCACGAAGAAGAGAAGCCTGTAACACACAAGAATTTCTGCAAGCGCAGCTAAGTCCCCACCATTTTTGAGTGTGTCACCTTTACTCTAAACATCTTGTTTATCACTTCTTCTCCTGTCAGTTTTGGCTCACCCGGGTGGCTCGAACTCTAATCCAAGAAAGTCATTCTTGTATCCTCCCTGCAACATTTTCCAAATGTTTCTTTTGTTTTATTACCTCAAGATTCAATATTTTGGATAGCCCTACACGTTTTAAATGTTCTTGAGTTCGTATAAGCACATAAAGTTACTTTCTTGACTTACCTGGATAGCCCAAGATCCATAGCTTATATAGGAAACTGGATAAAGCCAGAATATTGTGGGAATATCAGGAAGCAGACGGAAGAATGCAGAAGTCATCATGATGATTCCCTTTCCAAAACATAAAATAGATGTCACATTTAAGACTTTCTTTTAGAAGAAGAAGAAAACATATATAGGTGGCAATGTTCTTACAATAAGACCGTCTCCAGTAATAAGACCTACCAAGAAGTTTGGAACAAGAGAAGCCACAACCATCACTTCCTCTTCTCACTTCCATCTCATTCCCATCCTGCCAAAAAAAAAAAAAAAATCTCGCTATGGAATCCAAACCAACTCACGAGTTTATTTGAGTATGGCCATAACCTTGCAAGTTAAAACTCTTTGTTCATGCCATGGCTACACTCAAAGTTTCAAACTATTCGAAAACCTACCATGATCAAACAATATGTATTTCGTTAACTGTTAGATACCTACGCAATACAAGTAGATATTAGAAAAACACTAACGTTTTATAACTTGAGGAAACTAGATGAGCACGAGTTTTAGCTGTTGTGCATGGAAGATGGACGTGTGTGTTGGATAAGCTTCAAAAGAGCTTACTTAGACAATAAGTTATTCATTAAGATAAGTTGAATAACAATAGGATTAGGATTAAGTTATGTTCCTAGTTCAAGTTGTAATAGGTCAAGATAAGAGCCTATATAAAGAGATCAAAGTTGTAAGAGATATCTCAAGAAGTTAAGAATATATAAAATGAAGAACAGTTTTATAATCCAAGCTTGCATACATACGTTTTGATCTTGGTGACTATATTTGGTATCAGAGCCAGGTTATTCGTATTTGAGAAGTCAAGAAGAAGGAAATCATGGCAGATACTAAAGATTTAACAGAAGTTAAGGCTCCGACTGCACTAGGAAGAAGAGAAGACGTTCCAAATACAGTGGTCTGTCCTATGCTTTCAACGACAAATTACAATGTCTGGGTGAAAAAGATGAAAGCTCTCTTTAAGCTTCATAAGGTATGGGAGGTGATTGATCCAGGAACAGAGGATGAAGACAAGATAAATATGGCGATTGTACTGCTGTATCAATCAGTACTTGAAACTCTGGTAATGCAATTTGGAGATGACGATACTCCTAAGGAAATCTGGGATTCAATCAAAACAAAGAACGTAGGTGTTGAACGAGTAAAAGAAGCAAGATTGTTAACACTAATGAATGAGTTCGATCGCTTAAACATGGAAGACTCAGACAGTATTGATGCATTCACGAGCAAGCTAACTGAACTTGCATCAAAATCAGCCTCGTTAGGGCAGAAGATTGATCAACCAAAGCTCGTGAAGAAACTACTCAACAGTCTACCAATGAAGTTCATTCACATTACAGCTTCGATAGAACAGATGCTGGATTTAAATAAAACTTCCTTTGAAGATATTACAGGAAGACTCAAAGCATATGAAGAACGTGTCAAAGGCAAGACGGCATATGATCAACAAAACAATCTGCTTTTCGCAAGTTCAGAAGCCTCGTACAATCAGAATTCAAGAGGACAAGGAAGAGGCTGGAATCGTGGTCGTGGTCGTGGTAATGGTGGCAGAGGACGCGGAAGAAGCAATTCTGGAGAAGAAAACAAAGAAAAGAAGAACTACTCTCAGATTGTGTGCTTCAACTGCAAGAAAAAGGGACACTTTAAATCAGTGTGCCCTGAAAAGAAAGAGGATACACAGGAACTAAACAAAGCTGAGACAGAGATAGCAGAGGCGGCTCTGTATCTACACGAGCTTGTGTACCTTAATGAAGATAAAATACTACCTAAGGTGTTTGAAGATGATAAGAAAGAAGATGAAGTATGGTATTTAGACAACGGGGCTAGTAATCACATGACAGGACAACGGTCTTATTTCTCAGAGCTTAACGAGAACATCAAAGGCAAAGTGAAGTTCGGAGATGGATCCTATGTGGATATCAATGGAAAGGGCTCAATTCTGTTTGAAGCAAAGAATGGTGAACAGAAACTCTTAACTGATATCTACTATATACCTAATCTAAGGAGTAATATCTTGAGTTTAGGCCAAGCAACTGAGCAAGGCTGTGATATAAGAATGAAGGACAGCTACCTGACCTTAAGAGATCCAAACGGAAGATTACTAGCTAAAGTGAAAAGAACTTCTAACAGGCTTTACAAGATAAAGCTTCAAGTTGGCCAAGCAGCGTGTCTTTTAGCTAAGATTAAGGAAGAACCTTGGCAATGGCATGCTAGACTCGGTCATATCAACTTCAAGACTATAAAAACGATGGCGACTCATGGAATGGTTAATGGTCTACCGGAGATTAATGAAGTAAAGCAAATCTGCGACTCTTGTTTAGTAGGAAAACAGACCCGACATCCCTTCCCAAAAGCAACATCATTTAGAGCCTCTCGTGCTTTGGAGCTGTTACACGCCGATTTGTGTGGACCTATATCACCAGCTACTCTCTCTCAGAACAGATATATCTTTGTCATCATTGATGACTGCACAAGGTACATGTGGTCTATTTTACTAAAAGAAAAAAGTGAAGCATTTGATAAGTTCAAGACTTTTAAGAACCTTGTGGAGAAGGATTTTGAGAAAGAGATAGTAACATTGCGTACCGACAGAGGAGGTGAGTTTACCTCACATCAGTTTCAAGAATTCTGCAATACCAACGGCATAAGACGTCACTTGACTGCTACGTACACACCGCAACAGAACGGAGTGGTGGAACGAAGAAACCGTACACTTATGGAGATGACTCGCAGTATGTTAAAGGCTATGAATATGCCTAACTACTTATGGGGAGAGGCAGTTCGTCATGCCACCTATTTGATCAATAGAGTCCCCACAAGGGCTTTAAAAAATCAAACTCCCTATGAGTGTATACGAGGCAAGAAACCGAGTGTGTCTCATATAAGAGTGTTTGGTTGTGTGGCACATGCGAAGATAGACTCTGGTCAACTAAGAAAGCTTGACGACAGATCACTAGCTTTGGTACATCTCGGTATTGAACCAGGAACCAAAGCTTATCGGCTTTACAACCCTGATACGAAGAAAATAATCGTAAGTCGAGATGTGATTTTTAATGAAAAAGCTTGCTGGAATTGGAAGGGAGGAAGTAAGGAAGCTCAGAGTAAACCGGGTATGTTTCACATGTCATGGGGAGCTACAGAAGACAAAGGAAGTGGCCCTTACATTGGAGGAGTACAACGTGAAACAGCCTCACTTCCAGAGACAGTTGAAACAGAACAGAGTCCTGCAGAAGTAAAAACAGAGTCATATGAAACAGAGGAAACTGACTCTGTTGTGGAAGAAGAAAGCGATCAAGTACCGGAGTTGAGACGATCATCTCGACAAATAAATAAACCGGAGTATCTTAAGGATTACATCTTACTCGCAGAAGTAGAGTGTGAGATGTTACTTCTATCTATTAACGATGAGCCGATGAATTTTCATGAAGCAAAAGGTGATAAGAGATGGATAATGGCTTGTGAAGATGAAATAGGTTCTATCAACAAGAACAGAACGTGGTCACTAGTTGATAAACCTGTTGGAGTAAAGATCATAGGTCTCAAGTGGGTGTTTAAGATTAAAAAGAACGCAGACGGCACAATCATAAAGTTCAAGGCGAGGTTGGTTGCTAAAGGATACGTTCAAGAACACGGAATTGACTATGATGAAGTTTTCGCTCCAGTAGCTCGACTAGAGACCATACGACTGCTGATTGGTTTGGCTGCATCAAATCAATGGGAAATACATCATCTAGATGTCAAAACAGCTTTCTTACACGGAGAGTTGAATGAAGACGTCTACGTATCTCAGCCCGAGGGATTTGAAAAGAAGGGAGAAGAATGTAAGGTTTTCAAACTCTCTAAAGCTTTGTACGGCTTAAAGCAAGCTCCCCGAGCTTGGAACACGAAGCTTGATCAAGTATTAAAGAAGCTCAGGTTCAGAAAGTGCAGCAAAGAAAGCTCTGTATATCGACGAGAGGACAAAGATACTCTGCTTATTATAGCTATATACGTGGATGATCTTTTTGTTACAGGGAACTCTGTGAAAGAGATAAAAGAATTTAAACGGTCAATGTCGCAGCAGTTTGAGATGTCTAATCTAGGCGTGTTGACTTACTATCTCGGAATGGAAGTAGAGCAAAGTCCACGAGGCATTACAATCAAGCAAGAAGCATATGCATTGAGGATACTAAAGGAAGCTGGATTAGATGATTGCAACTCAGTTAATATACCAATGGAATTTGGTTTGCAATTCTCTAAAGCACTAGATGAACCGGAGATTGACGCAACCTTATACAGAAGAAGGATAGGATGCTTAAGATACTTGATGCATTCAAGACCCGACTTAGCATTCTCTATAGGAATCTTAAGTAAGTATATGCATTCTCCACGAAAGTCTCATGGTGACGCATTGACGAAGGTGTTAAGATATCTAAAGGGAACTCAAGGCTACGGTTTGGTGTTCAAGCGTGGAGGATCACAGAAGCTCGTTGGTTTCAGTGATAGTAGCCATAACACTGATCCAGATGACGGTAGAAGCACAACTGGCCATTTGTTTTGTCTCGGAGATACACCAATATCTTGGTGCTCGCAGAAACAAGATGTAGTAGCTCTGTCCTCATGTGAAGCTGAATACATGGCGGCAACAGAGGCGGCTAAACAAGCTATCTGGTTTCAGGAGTTAGTGAGTGAAATCACAGGAAGAAAGATCGAGAGGACACTGGTTCGTGTGGATAACAAGTCTGCCATAGCTTTGGCAAAGAATCCAGTACTTCACCGGCGAAGTAAACACATCCATAAGCGTTTTCATTTCATCAGGGAATGTGTAGAACGAGAGCTGATCGACGTCGAGCATATACCCGGAACAGAACAGAAGGCGGACATTCTAACTAAGGCACTAGCAAAGATCAAGTTCAAAGAGATGAGGGATTTGATTCAAGTTCAAGATTTAAGCAAAGGAGCTTTGAAGCTTAGAAGGGAGAATGTTGGATAAGCTTCAAAAGAGCTTACTTAGACAATAAGTTATTCATTAAGATAAGTAGAATAACAATAGGATTAGGATTAAGTTATGTTCCTAGTTCAAGTTGTAATAGGTCAAGATAAGAGCCTATATAAAGAGATCAAAGTTGTAAGAGATATCTCAAGAAGTTAAGAATATATAAAACGAAGAACAGTTTTATAATCCAAGCTTGCATACATACGTTTTGATCTTGGTGACTATAGTGTGTTTATATTCAAATTTCTGCAACTAAATACATTTTGATTCAGCTTAATATGCTTGAGCTTTTTGTTAAAGACTATAGAAATATCACACATATATGTTAGGAGAGATTTGCTCTCCTAAAAAAGATAACTTAACATGGTGTAGGCTTTATCCTAAGGAGATGTACGGACCTTCGAGTCCACAACTTCTCTGTCATTCAAAACAACCGTACCCAATATCAGTTCGTCTAGGTTAAAAAATACACTATAACAAACTAAGAGGGATTGGTCTAGAGGTATTTGAGTTAGTTCGATTCCGTTTGGCCACAAGGAATTTACATGATCGGCACGCCAGGATCTCACAGATTAGTTGGCCCCACTAAGTGAAGACCGGAAACTGTGGTTAATCAAAAGGAAAACACGAAAACGTAAAGGATCACCAAACTAATATTGTTTTGTTTGCATTGCAATGCAAGCAGATCAACAAGAGAGTAAACTGACATCGTTGGGCCGTAGCGGAATTTTTATACCCTTTTGGGGAACATGGTTCTCTCCTTTGTGGGGATTTAATGGGCTTTATTTGGGCTTGATTTAATGAATCTGGAAAAAATATTGATTTCACTTACAAAATTGCCCAAAAGCATAAAGTATGTAACATGATTTGTTTCTTCTTTTTTGTTTTCTGGCATTCATGATATGACAGCTACTCATGCACACACCTAGCCTAGGATACTAAAACTTAATAGCCATATTTAATTAAAAATCGTTCGATACTGGTTCTTGATTGTCATCATTGTTCTATCCATTTCCAGAAAATTTTAGTACAGTTTATTAAATACATAAACAATTAAAAGTATAAAAATGGGAAAAATAAATGGCAAATTTGAGAATCCTTGTTTTCCATAAAGAGCATTAACTTTTGTTTTATTATTGTCTGATGCATGGTTTCTCTGGCATATACTAATACGAACTCTGGTCAAATTGACTAAGACCACTGAGAACCTCACGTGTCCCCGTAAAGCAATCTTACATACTTTTGCTACCTCCGACGGTAAAGATCTGACTGGAGTATTTATAACTAGGTGCACTTGCTGTAGTGGAATATTCTGATTGAGAAATAATTTATGTCACGTGTGGGGTTTAGTGAAGCAGTGGAGAAGTAAGCGCGGTTAACGAAGCAGCTCGGTTCCAGATTTTTGCGGTATGAAGAAAAAAAGGTAAT
The DNA here is from genome assembly GCA_019705995.1 of Raphanus raphanistrum x Raphanus sativus. Classification (NCBI taxonomy): domain Eukaryota; kingdom Viridiplantae; phylum Streptophyta; class Magnoliopsida; order Brassicales; family Brassicaceae; genus Raphanus; species Raphanus raphanistrum x Raphanus sativus. Next base: position 57,657,629 of record CM034035.1, on the reverse strand, counting down.
GGATAAATTTGTTGTTTTCTATCGAATAGATAGTTTAGCTCATTAGAGTTGACAAACCAGTCATTTCATACCAAATATATTGAGATATGTTTAGCTCATTCACGATTTATACCACGATGTAAAAACATACATGAAAATTTTAAAGTTTTAAATAACATATATGTTATTTATCTTTTTGGCGAAATTATACACCAGTCGCCACATTAACTGTTATGTCATCTAACTCTGCTGACGTGGATGCTACGTCATCTAATTCTACTGATGAATATGTCACGTGTATATCTTTGTCGTAAAAAACCAAAATATTCATTTTATAAATGTACTTTTTTTTAGAAAATGAATTTTTTTATAAATTTATATTATTTAGTAAAATTAACAAATATTTTATTAAATAACAATATTTTAATCCTATATAACAAATATGTTCGTAAATTTTCTGATCCTATCACAATACCATCCATATAATAGTTATATATATGATACAAAACCGATCTGAAACCAATATGTTTATCAATCCCAATCCTTACTTATAAAAATATCAGTATGGATCCTAGGACGTGTTACAAAATATAACCGAAATCCAAAATATCTGATATGCACCTAACAGATACCCAAACGCTACATTTTAAAAGATTATTATAAAATTTTATTATATAATATTTCTAAATCTATCTCTCATATAGGATTAAATTTTTTTATTTAATTAATTTTTGATAAATTTACTAAATATAAAAATTATAAATTCTACATTTTCTAAAATATTATTTTTACAAAAAGACTATTTTGTTTTATTTTCCTTTAAAAATTGTATATGTGATATTTTCGTTAGCAAATTAGCCGACATAGCAACTACGTGAACAAAATTAGATTATGTGGTAGCTGATGTGGTGACTGGTATATGATTTCGACAAAAAGTTAAACAATATATATGTTATTTGAAATTCTCGAAAATTCAAATATATTTTACACAATGATACGAAATATGGATGTCATACAAAAAATGTTAACAAAACATGCAATGGTCTGCTCATGCTATGAAAGAAAAACAGTTATAGACACAAATGTAAAATTATAGGCAGCATCAACTATGTTTTCGAATGAAGTATTTATACAGTCTGGAAACATCCTTTTGCAATCTGGAAATCATATACAACACTTCCAAGTTCGATATATAATATGAGCACACAGAGGCGGCTTTGAGCATAAGCCAATCAAGCATTTGCTTGCGGCCGCCAAATATTATGCATTCGGCTACTATTTTTTCTAAAAATCTCCTTTAGCTTACTTGGTAAATGTATTCGTACAACATTTAGGAGGTCAAGGGTTCGAATCTATTCGGCCACATAATTGTTTTTGGCTTCTAGCCTACATTTTTCTAGGACCGGCTCTGTGAGCACAAGCAGTGATCGATGTGTTATGAGTATGGGTGTAATTTAAAAATTGGTAGTTTTGATAAATGATGAATTACTAGGACTGGGTAAAAAATCCGAACCCAAAAAACCGAACCCAAAAAATCAAACCGAACCCGATCCGAAAAAGTAGCATCGAACCCGAACCGAAATTGATTAAATATCCGAATGAGTTCAAAATTTTGGTATTTAAAGAACCGAAACCGAACCTGATCCGAACCGAAATATTTTGGGTACCCGAATGTATCCGAAATAAATTTATATACTTAAACATATACATTATTTTTATATATAATGTATATTAAAAATATTAAAAATATATAAGATACCTTTAATTTTTCCAAAATACTCGGAAAATATATGCAAATAGTCAAAAGTAAATGTTTAAAATAGTTAAAGTATACTGAAAACACCAAAATAGTTAAATATCTATTGATTCTTTATCCAAATATTCAAAGAAAACCAATTTATATATTAAATTAAGGTATTTTGACATATATGTTATGAAAATTTATATGTAATATATTATCTTTCTTATAGATTTTGAAAATTTATAAATATTTTAAATGGGTTATCCAAACCCGAACCGAACCCACAAAGATCCGAACCGAACCCGAACCGAAATTTAGAAATTTCCGAATGGGGCTGAAATCTTTGACCCCGAAACCCAAATGGACTAAATAGAAACCCGAATGGGTACCCGAACGCCCAGCCCTATGAATTACCTAACCACAACCCATAAATTGCATGTTTGATCTCAACACATTTTGGTTAAGTAAATAAATGATTAATAGTATTATTTAAATTGAATATATCTTATTTATTCAATGGCATAATTTGGTAAATATTAAAAAAAATTAAGGGTTATTTTAAATTTAGATATCAATTTTAATAGTTTAAGAAACCGAAGGTTGTTCACAAAATTAAGGATATTTTTTGAAAAACTTCATTAAAGGTATAATTTAACCACTTAAGAATGATTTTTTTTAATGATATTGACTAGAATTTGCCACATGTATTTACAAAGTTTTTTGTTTTTTTAAAGATTAACTTTAAATGATCAAGTTTTAAACTCTTTTTTTGTATTTAATGTATTTGAAATTTTTTTAATTTTTAATTTTGTTAAAGTATTTTATAAATTTTTAATTTTTAAAACCCTTTATAAATGTAATAAATATTTTAATTTTTAAAACCAATCAATTCTACCTAAATAACTCCCACTAACCCCTATAAATTTGATTGAACATTTTTTTTTTCATCAAAAATCTATTTTATTAACCAAACTTGAGATTGTACGAATAACCAAACCGAAATATAATAACCAAAGTAACACAAAAATTTATGAAAAATACGAGCAGTCATAGCTAACAAGTCAGCTATCTCAAATTTGATTGAACATTAAGTTGCTAAAAATAAATTTACTTAACTTAGAACGATTAACTATATTTAATAAAACTAATAACATTTTGTTTTTGGTAAGGTACGTGAATAAATCACACAAAATATTCATAGAATCACAGTTGACCATATCAAAATATGAGGATCTACCACATCCAATCAGAGTAACCCTAGGACTGTTGAAAAAATATTGAATAAGATCTTAATAATCAATTTGTTAAGCAAAATAAGGAAACAAATTAATTTCCTTTCTATTATATTCCCGCTAAACCCGAAAAGAAAGAAACATAATTACAAAAGTAGTGTTCTCTTTTCTTATTTTTTTTGTTTAATAAATGCTCGTTACAAGACAAAAGCATATACTCAAATCTCCCAAAAAAAACATATAAATAAACAAATAAAAACAAGTACTAATACCCACTACTCTCTCTCACAAAAAAGAGCCTCTTCTCCTTCTCTCTCTCTGCCTTCCCTGAAAAGAAAGAAACTTTTCAATCTCGCCACCACTACCACCATGGATCCTGGAGATCCTACTTCCATACTCTTCACAAAGATCAGAACTTTAGAACCAGATTTCGCCTCCAAGATCATTGGCTACTTGCTCTTACAGGACTTGGGCAACACTGACTTGATTCGTCTCGCTCTTGGACCAGACACTCTCTTACACTCCGTCTGTCTCAAGGCTAAATCCGCTTTGGGTCTCTCCAACGGATCTTCTTCCATCTCCAGACCCATTAACATCCAGAGGAATAATGGGTTTATGGAGTTCCCGAGGAACAGCCCTCTGTCTCACACTCCTGGGTTTCAAGAAAGTTCGTCTCTTTTTGCTTCGGACAGCGATGAGCAGCAAGTGGGTAACTACTTGTCCCTTCTCAACAACAACAACGACGACGAATCTGCGGATGTGTTTGGGTTCTCTGGTGACAATGTGCACAAGAGGAGTTTCTCAGCGAGTGATGTTTGTTCAGAGGAGACCGGGTTTGCCGGAGGAGGAGGCGGTTACGGTCGGTTCGGTCACGGTTTAGGTGATGATTTTGACTCTCTTCCTGGTCCGGATTACGTTAGCAGACAGCAAGAGGAGGAGATAGCGAGGATGAAACTTGCTCAGCGGCAGAGGTTGGCCGCTGCTCAGTTCTTGGCGACTAGTGGTGGGGGTGGTGGTTCTCCATTGTCGTATGATAAAGACATTAACTTTCTCTTGCATTCTCGTAATGGGTTTAGGTAATCATGAAATGGACCTCCTTTTTTTCTCGACTATTAATGAATATTTTGAAGTAAAGTTTGCATCTTTGTGCATTTGCAGATCAGGAGGAGGATTTGGGGATGAGGGTTACTGGTTGGGTAGTCCAGGGAGACATGAAAGGGATGAGTTTATGGGGATGATGGGAGATAAGTCTATTAACTCTGCTTCTAAACAGATTTACTTGACGTTTCCAGCTGATAGTTCCTTCACTGATGAAGATGTCTCCAATTACTTTGGGTAAGCTTTTATGCGTTTGAATCATCAAAAAGTTTGGTGGATATATTTAGTAAATGTTTGTTTGTTGTAGAAATTTTGGAGGAGTGCAAGATGTTAGGATTCCATACCAGCAGAAACGAATGTTTGGGTTTGTGACTTTTGTCTACTCTGAAACTGTGAGAACCATATTGGCTAGAGGAAACCCTCATTTCATCTGTGACTCACGTGTGCTTGTGAAACCTTACAAGGAGAAAGGAAGGATCCTTGAAAAGTATGTTCAAACCACCCAGCTCATGCTACTCTTTTGTGTTCCCTTTTCTTTTATGATACTTTCTTTTCAAATAACAGCAGGAGGCAGCAGCAACAACTGCTGCAGCATATGGAGAGGGGAAACTTTTCTCCTGGCTCAAGTCCATCTGGAATGGATGCTAGGGATCTCTTTGATTCCCACCTCGGTTAATTGCATTTTTTTCATCTTCTTGATTCACCATGTGGATATGGTTTCATTAAAGCTCAGTCTCTTGTTTTTGTTTTGTTTGGTACCAGCAGCACCGAGGATGTTCTCTAACACACAGGAGATGATGATGATGAGGAGGAGAAAAGCTGAGGAAGTTGATTTGCAAGAAGCACTCGAATTCCAAAGAAGAAGATTGCTTAATCTGCAGTTGCCTGACATGGATAGCGAGACCTTTCACCATCATCATCACCAGCGCAGTCTTTCTATTGGCTCTCCTGTTCATTTTCCCTCTCGCAGTGTTAATCAAAGCATGCTCTTTCGATCAGAAAATGCTGGACATTCAGGGCGTTTTCAGTCTGAAGCAAACCGATCTTTTCTGACTGATACTGATAATAACAAGAGCCAAGAAGGTGGTTACAGTAACCATCTCAACAACGGGTAATGATTGATTCTCATTTTGTAGGTCTTCTTCTCAGTTTTCAGATTCTAAACTCATCTTTTACTTTATCCGTGCTCTTTTTATTAACATAGGAACGAGACAAGTCTGGAGAACGATCTGCCTGATTGCTTCTTTGCTTCTTCCCCATCAAAGACTGCTGAAACCCAACAGCCAGAGTCTAAGAAAGAGAACTGTGCTAATCTCTCTGTTACTGTGGAAAACAAGTCAGCTTCAACAATTGAAACAGTCTAGCTAATTGGTATGTGCAAGCTCTCCATAAAGTCCATGGCATTATCAGATCGTTAACCTCTTTTGCGAATTCTATTCTTGCAACTTTTCAGGGTCTGATAGTGGCGAAAACAGAGTGAATGCGTGAAAAGGTAGGGGTATTCTAAGGACTCATACTGCAACTTGAAGCTCTTCCTTTCAAAATGTTATATGTTTTTAAACTGACATATTTTTTAAAATATCTTTGGTTGCAGAAAAGTAGATGAGACTGATAAAAGCATCGAGTAGAAGAATTTTTTTTGTCTATATGTAGAAGAAGCGAAGCTAAAGCCGGTTTTATATATAACATGGAACAGAAAGAAAGAGAAAGATCAATTAGGATTTTTTTTTACATGTCTCAGAAAAAAGGCGGTTGTTGCGATAGGATTACAACTTAGTACTAACCTCAGATAGAGCATCGATAGGAATAACAAAACTGTGTCATTCTCAAACCTTAAAAAGTTTTAAGCTTTTCGTCTTTCATTGATGATTGTTTTTACCTTTTTACCGGGTCACAACTCACAACAAGCCTCTTGGTTCTGTGTACGAGGTTACTTCAGTTCTTGAGTCTATACTATCGTCTCAACTAAATACTCTAATGCGCTAATCCAATGCCAACAACGAAAACAAATGAACTCCTTAAAGGGCTTATCTTACCCGATCGAATTATTTAATTTCTCAGTTGGAACTTAAGGTCGTTACAACAATCTTGACATAAATGCAACAAGAAAACGAAACAGAGTTAATACAACAGTCTGCCTTCCTTGGCTTCAGGCTCTATCAAAAGACTAAAGTTGACGGAGAGATGAAAGTGCTTGGCTTGTGTTTCTTGAGATTCTGTCATGTATTGGTTCCTGTTGACAAAGCTACTGATCAATATGTTTCTAAAGACGATATAATCAACACATGTGAGAGAATTGAAGACTTAGGTATCATACCTGTGTTGGAAGAATGTCAATTCTTGATCCAGTGATAGTCTCATACAAGAAAATGTACCTGCCAGCCATTGTCACGTGTTCTCTCATCACTTGTTTAAAAAACCAATACTACTACTAGCAAAAAGTCTAGCAAATGCATAATCTCACACTCTACAGCTTATATATGTTCATTGTCATTATTCTCCCATCAAAAAATATGTTGTCAAGTCAAGTAAGTTTATAGTCAGAGTTTACAAGATTAAACAACATACCGCCAAGCTAATTCAGTTACGAGTTCTGCTGGAGCAGCCGGGAGGACCTGAAAAAATAGAGACACCAACAAACTTAGCAGAGTTTTCTCATAACAAATGCTGGAATTTACATTCTGAAGATGTAGTAAGCATATATACCTCGTCCTCATATGGATTGCAATTCTCTTTAAACCACAACCTTAGGAACTCCTGTTTGGTAATTTTTAGAAAAAAAATACGAGTGAACATGTGATAAAAACATGACTTCAAACTGTTATATAGGTGAAGAGCAAAAACCAGGAAAAACCTTATCAACATTTTCAGGCTCAAGACCTTTCTGGAAGCGTTCTTCATAAGAACCAGCAAGCCAGTATCTGCTTGAATCCGGCGTATGAATCTATATATACACATACAGATTTGTGTTCAACAGTGCATGCAAAGAGAGATTACACGAAAACAATGGAGAGAATAAATAAGACTCACCTCATCAATCAACAAGATGGAGCCATCACTACTTTTTCCAAACTCATATTTTGTGTCCACCAGTATCAGTCCATGCTCCTTTGCCACACGCTGAACAAACCCATCATATATAATATATATTTAGAGTCTAAAACCATTACTATATATGACTTTACACGGATAAGTTGTAACCAACCTGACCAAACTCAAACAAGCTCAAAGCCTTCATGCTTGCTTCGTCAAATTCAGCTTGAGTCATGAATCCACCTTCAACTATCTGCAAGAATCATTCTTCTGGTAAGAAGCAACACATAACTAAACAACAACTTTGGGTTGTGTAGACTTCTTCTAATTGTTACAGCTAAGCAGAACACTGAGATAGCAAGCTTAATGGAACCTCAGTTGGAGAGATGGGCACATCATGATCCTCAGCCTTAGTTGTTGGTGTCAGTATATTAGCTGGAAGCTTCTGGTTTTTTACCAATCCTGAAAAAATTCAGTAATCAGTTTATAAAATGATCTTCTTGAGATGTATTAAAAGAAGAAGATAGCTTTATCCAAAGGCAACAAAATAAACTGTACCATCTGAGAGCTCATTTCCACAATAGTTCCTAACACCTTTCTTGTATACCGTCCATAAAGATGTGTCGGTACTTCCAGTCACATATCCTCTAACTACAAAAAAAAAAAAAAATAGTTGAGAACTAAAGCAAGGGAAGGCTGCATAGAGAAGCATCTGACTAGAATACTAACCCACAAACTCAATTGGGAAAACAGAGCATTTCTTTGCAATAACAACATTTCTATCAGGAGATGAAACGATTGCATTTGGAGTTATGTGCTGTGTGTTATTGAACCACCACAAACTGGTCTCGTTAAGAACCTGAAAGTTAAGCAGCACAAACTTATTATCTTTCTGCTAACACATTGAGCTATCCAAATTGAATTTTACAGCGGAGGAAAACACAAAACCTGGCCTTTGAAGGGAATGGAAGCAAGGTTTCTGTCAAAGGCACTCAACCGATCAGTTGTGATAAGAACCAGATAATCACCAGCATCATATATATCTCTGACCTGCACCAAAAAAAAATCAATTTTATTCATCAACTATCACTTGTTTGGTTTAACATATAACTGAACATAAAAAAAAGTAAAACACCACTAAACCTTGCCCTTGATTCTAGATTTGAGACCAGGAACAGTCTCCAGCAAATTGGTATCCGAGAGACAGTTAGAAAGGGAGTCCTTGATAGTGCCAAGAACCTCTCCTTTACGGTTACTCGTGACCAGATCGTCAAGAGACACCTGTTGCTGGCTCTGAGCCTTTCCCTGGCAAGACATAACTACTGAACACTGTTTTGGGTATCTCTTGAACTCAGGCAGTGTTCTGAGGAACGAGACTGATGCAAAAGCTTGGGTTTTTGCAGACAATGTCCTAGTAAACAAGCTCTGGGATGGTGTTCTCGAAGGAGTTAGAGTTGACCTCACACACTGAGCCATCTCACAGAAACAAACCCAAACAACTACACCACCAGATAACAAACCAAAACCTTAAATTGTTAGACAAGATTGGAACCGATCTTCACAGCTAAGAACATGTGAGATAAAGGAAGAAAGCTAAAACCTTTAAAGAAAATAAGCGAACCCTTCACCCAGAAACAAAAGCTGGAGAAGAGAAGGAAGGAGCGGCCGCGGATTCTATTCTGATAAACACAGAGAATCCGACAACTCTGTTAAACTTAAACCCTGTTTTGTAATAAAATTATTCGCTCATTTTAATTTTAAAATAAAGAAAATAAATATATAAAGCGAAAAAAGAACTCAGCTTTGCCCTCGGAGATCAAGATCTGTTACCTCTACATCTCTGTGTGTTCCCCTGAATCCAAAGGTTTAACCTTTGATTGAAGTTCGTGAAGCCCTTCAGGGAGATGCCAAATTAGAGTCAGAGAGAGAGAGAGATGGCGAGACAAGCGGGGAAACAGAGTTATGGACGGCTTGTGTTAGTTTCATGCCTCGCGCTTCTAGCTTTGGGACTTGTTGCCGACTTCCTTTGGGCTTCATCTCATCGCTTCTCCCCTGCCTCCGGGACTTATCTTCCCTCCCCCGTGATCGAAAAACTCCCTCCTGAATCCAATGTAAGTGTTTTTGCTTTTGGTCTCTTAAGATCTCAGACAAAAAGATAAGATAACCACTTTCTTTGTGTTTCAGCAGAAGAAGAAGGATAAAGAAGGTAAGGAAAGGAAGCTTTCCGCAACGTTTCAAGATTTGGATGCTCCTCAGCTACAATGGGAGAAGATGGCAGCTGCGCCTGTGCCTCGTCTTGATGGAGCTGCTATTCAGATTAGGAATCTTCTCTACGTCTTTGCTGGTTACGGAAACATTAATCTTGTATGTAAAAGCCCTGCTCTCACTTAGATCTTTTGGTTACTACTACTAGCAGACACAATGATGATAATGAGTTGCTGTGAATCTTTTGTTACTCAGGTCCATTCGCATGTTGATATATACAATTTTGTGGATAATAAGTGGGGAGGGAGATTTGATATGCCTAAAGAGATGGCTCATTCTCATTTAGGGATGGTAACTGATGGACGGTTCATCTACATTGTCACTGGTCAGTATGGTCCTCAATGCAGAGGCCCTACTGCTAAAACATTTGTGCTCGACACTGATACTAATACTTGGAGTGACTTCATCTCTTTACCTGTTCCTAGGTATGTCTGAAACAACTAGATGCATCTTGTTTGGGTTATATACGGTTCTTTTAGGCTTATTGCAGTTGGTGTTTGGGTTGCTGCTTAATATTGCATTCTCTGTTTATCAATCTTTGAGAGAAACTGAGTGAGAAGGTTTAATTTACATTTCAGGTATGCTCCAGCTACTCAGCTATGGAGAGGTAGACTCCACGTGATGGGTGGAAGCAAAGAGAATCGACATACACCAGGACTTGAACACTGGAGTATCGCTGTAAAAGATGGGAAAGCATTGGAGAAAGAGTGGAGAAGTGAAATTCCAATCCCTCGTGGAGGACCTCACAGGTTTGTTTTCACTGCTCCATAGGAAGCTAATCCTTACATCATCCTCCATTTCATATGAGTTTTGACTGTTCTTGTGACTGACTGTAGAGCATGCGTAGTAGTGGATGACCGGCTTTTTGTGATTGGTGGTCAAGAAGGTGATTTCATGGCTAAACCAGGATCTCCCATCTTCAAATGCTCACGTCGTTTAGAGGTAGGTATCACACCTGTTGATGTGACTAATCATGACTTCTCTTCCATTGTTGAGTGTTGCTTTCTAATGAACGTTGTCTGTCCTTTCCTGTCACCTTGGTGGTTCTCAAGGTGGTATTCAGTGATGTTTACATGCTTGATGAGGAAATGAAGTGGAAAGTTATGCCACCGATGCCAAAACCGGATTCACATATTGAGTTTGCTTGGAAAGTGGTTAACAACTCCATTGTAATCGTTGGAGGCACCACAGAGAAGCATCCTGAAACCAAGAAGATGGTTCTCGTTGGTGAAATCTTCCAGTTCAACCTGAATACAATGGTAAAAAGGAACCCCATATCCCTGGCATGCTTAAGACTATCTTTAGCCTGTTAATAACTGTGCTGAGTACTTTGTTTGCTCTGCAGAAATGGTACGTGATTGGAAAGTTGCCATACCGTGTGAAGACGACGCTGGTTGGGTACTGGGACGGGCAGTTATACTTCACCTCGGGGCAACGTGACAAAGGTCCTGATGATCCTGGGCCACGGAAGGTAATTGCAGAGATGTGGAGAACAAAACTGATACTGAACCCATGATATAGACAAACAGCCAATCTCCATTTTGTAATGCAAAGTCACAACATTCTTTTTATTACGTTATATATTCTTTGAGCATAACTCATCCCACTCCAGAAAACAGTCACTATATCTATCTTCTATGTAGATGGGGGAATTTGTATATTGTATACTATAAAACACAAACTTTTGTAGATAATCTCAATTTTGTCAACACATTACTTTGTTTTCTTTCTTCATCATCTTACTGTTGTCTTCTCAAATGCATTTAATACAAGATCTGTAAGTGTCAATTTGCAAATATCAAACAGAGAGACATCTTTTGGACACTCTATAGAATAAGGGTAAAAACAAAAAGAAACTTCAAAATTTCAGCTAGTTGAGAAAGTGGGAGAGAGGAATCAAACAACATTTTGATTCTAAAGGGGAATTGTCATTTCTGCAAATTCCAGGATCTTGGTCATCCCTGCAAATGGTTTAGCTTCGCCTTCTCCATCACTTTCCATAGTGCAGCTTTAGCTTCTTCTAGTGTTTCAACGCCATGACCTTCCTCAAATGCTAGCCTTTGTATGTTAAACTACAAAAATCCAAAACACAGAGAAAAGAAAAGCTGTGGGGCACTGTGTATCGCCATGAAGGTTAACAAGACAAGAACACTGTTAACTTTACCTGAGCACCTTGACGAACACGTACATCTATACCTTTGCTATCTATAGAGATGAGTGCCGCATCGTCTACTTCTGATTCAGTAGACAGTAGCTCCCTAAGCGGCTTTGAGAAGATAGCATTTAGTTCCTATCACACACGTTGAAGAGGGAAAATTAAGAAACTATATTAAGGACAGGAATGGTTGGAGAATCTAAAGTAACTGAGAGGGATTTGGGATAAAACCTTGAGGTTATGCTCACCACCATCAACAGCGATTTTATCTGGCTGTAAAGCCTCATACTCTTTGACATCAACCCAAGCGACAGTGCCAAAACCTCCAATGAAATATATATCACTGCCAATAGTCACATTGAGTATGGAGTATATAAGTAAAATAGGAGACAAACAATCATCATCCTACATGTAATGGTAATTTAGAAGTTGGAAACAAACCTAATGTTGTGCATTCTAAAATAGTGGAAGTTTCCCCACTGCTCGGAAGGTCCGTGATGGTGCTTTGCACTATATTGTTTATGTGCCCACTCCTACCAAGTCATAACAGATATATTACTTGCACATACAAATGAATAAGTATCTGAGATTCATGTATAATAATACTCAACCCAAAAATTGAAAAGAAGAGACAAATTATCAATAAGTTAGCTACCCCCACCTGTTCATCTTGGGACAATGGGTACACATCACCAAAGAATGTCACTCTTGCATTCGATAAGCCACTCCATCCAGGCATCTGCCAGCCAAATCACCGTTAGAGAACAAAAACAAAAAAAAAACAGAGAAACCTTTTGGTTTCTTAGTTTAAACAAAAGAGCAAATGTTAACCTGAACAACGAGACTGCATCTAGGTTCAGCCAAGAGATTTCTTGTGTGGATGGCCAACGGTGAAAATAAAAAAATTGGATCTGGAAACAAAAAGTATATATAAGCCATTCAAGAAAATGAGCATCTAGTATTTCAGCCACAAGACTCAAGACAATTAATGTAGCCTTCAATACTATCCAGAGGGAGAACAAAACCAGTTGATAAAAAAAAAAGAAAAAAAGAAAGATTAGAGTGACTTACGGCCCATACGATCAGGAGCAAAATCGACCAAAGAGCCAAAAGGGTAACCTTCCCTGCGATGGTGCATCTTAGACATGACTGTGCATAGATGAGCAAACCTAGCCTTGAATCATTTACCAGTCAAATAAAGAAGTTATCATCCATCATCTTTCTCATCCAAGTTAAATCTTAAAAGGAGGAATCTTTTATATACCTGTTCAAGCAAGTTACGTACAGCTAAAGCAGGTGGAGGTAACGCATGAGCGGATGTAGCATTCTGAACTCCACCAGATATAGGAGTCCTAAAAAGCCCACCTCGGTTTCCACCAGAACCCTGTTATGTGTGGGTTATTGATGAAGAGGGTAAAGAGCTTCTAGAAGGTTGAGGTGGATCTTATCCATATGTGAATATTTCTTTATGCATAATAAACACATCACGTGAGGAAGCATGTGCGTAAGGAGGCGTCACGCAGTGTGTGTGACTAGAGAAGGACCTTTTACTATATAAGCAGTGAGAGGAGAGAGCGGAAGGGTTATCTAGAGATTAGATCACTCATGTGTAGGGGGAGGTGAGAGACTCCATTAATAATTCTCTCAAGGTTCTGGAGTACTTGTAAAGACAGTTCTATTTCAATATAATCGTTATCCAGCTTTGTATTTGCTTGATTCTCTGTTTGGGAATACATTTCACTTAACAGTGGTATCAGAGCTTTTAACGAGCCATGGGAACGATGATGGAGTTTCCGGTTTTCTATGGTGAAGATCCGGAGGCGTGGGCGTCATCGATCGAAGCGTTTGTTATTGCAAATGGCTTATCTGATTTCGAGACACGGCAGCTTGCATACGGCTGCATCGGAGGCAAGGCACATGCTTGGTACTGTGATGAAGCTTCACGATCTGGGTTTTATAGCTGGCGAGAGCTTAAATCCAGGTTGATCCAGAGGTTCAGCATGAGGGCAGAGCATGTGAGGAAAAGGCTGGAGAGGCAGCAACGGCAACAACAACTAGATCGCCTCGGCGATTGGCTAGAGCAATATTACCGCGAGAAAGCTACAATGGAGAAACAACAGGAAGGATCAAAGGCGGTTCATGAATCTGACTTGAATCAGATTCCGAGCCAGGACGGAGGATATCTGAAGAGTATCGATCCGGTTCCGGTTGCTGAGCAGAATAAGTCGATGGCTACAGCGGAGGTGAAGGACCATCTGTCGACTCTGAGCAAGATTCCTTCGTTTGTATCAGATCCGACAGTAGAGGTGGTGGGGTGTGAAGAAGGGGAAGCTCGAACGTCCCAAACTAACCTGTTCGAGAAGGTTCCGTCTATGGAGCGTAAAGGTAGCACGAGAAGGAAGAAGAAGAGATGGAAGGAAGTTTCTGGAATCAAAAATAGAAATGCCTACCATGTGTTCGACAAAATGCCTCTCAAAGGGAACAAGGCAACTGAGAAGAGCAAGCAATGGAAAATGAAGCTGCCTAAGCTTAGTAACCAAAACGTGAGTGCAAAGAGACGATACCAAGGACTGAACTGCCGACGGTTATACATCATCCATGTGCTAAACAAAAGGGTTCATTTGGGGTTCATGAAGGAAAAGAAGAAGATGAGGCTGGAGGAGCATGATGTCTCTAATGGGACACTGTATTTGAGAGGAAAAAGAGTGAAGATGAAGAGCGAGAGAGGGAGGTCTACTAAGTCTAAGGGGTGGAAACACAAAGCTAAGGTGGATAAGTCAGAAATGCAGAGTCTTCAGAGGGAGAGCGTACCTAAACTTGGCAGGAAGAGAGAAACAGAGAGGCGTAAGAGAGTAAAATGTGTACTTGTGAACACTCACCAGAAGTTCAACAGACTTCTGAGTTTCATAAAGAAGAAGAAAGGTCGAAAGAAACTGGTGTGTGATAAGAAGAGCATGAAACTGTTTCACACAAGGGATTTTGCAAAGCTAGCAAGAGATGTACCAGTTCTGAAACGAAATGCCAAAGAGAAGAGAATGAAGTTCAAACATAATCACAAGAAGCAAAAAGAATGGATTAAAAAGCTGTTCTCAGGTAACTATAAGGCTGTCAAGGGAAACTCAAAGCTTGTAGTCCATACGTCCAGGAGAAAATTCAATCGGTGGTCTAAGGAGAATTGTTTTGAGGTAGCCTACTCGTGGAGAAATGAATGGCTGCAGCTAAATGTTCTTGAGAAGTTGAGTAGACAGTGGTTGCTAGCTGCTGATAAGTTCGGAGTGTATAAAAGGTGTGGCTATGAGAATATCTGTTTAAAGGGAGATCGCTGGATTCAATGGTATGTGTTGACGGCCAATGGGAAGTTGGTAGCAATCAAGAGAAGGAAGAGAGCCAAGTCGAAGTTTAAGATTGGGATTTGTGGAAGTCTGGTCTCGTTCTTGATAACAATTTGGACGAAACTCAGGTTCAAATGGAGGGAGCGAATGTACAAGCACAAGACAAACAACAGAGGGAGAGTGATAGATAAGTTTGGCTCTACGAAGATGAGGGTTATGTCAAAAGATTCATGGGGGAGTAGAATGGTCAAGAGCTTCTGTTCTTCTGTAGCGTGGTGTTTTTCTGGGAATGGGATCATGGGATTTGCTTCAGGTGGAAGAAGGTCTCCACACAGTAATGAGGTTGCAAGGAAGATGTGGTTGCTTAAGTTCACTCAGCGGGAAAAGAAGAAAAAGAAGTATCACGGCTCACCTACGTTTTCTTTGGAACGTGTGAAGGAGACTACCATGTGGTCAGTGAAGATCTTGATGAAGAAACACGGTTTGGAGCTGCAATACCGAGTTTGGGAAACAGGAGTAGTTACTGGTGGGCGTGTGGGCAGTGGCGAAGGAAACAGGGCTAAGTGGAAGTACAAGGGTAAGATTACTGCAATGCATGTAGATGATGAAGAAGATGCTATAACAGAGTACTCCATCTTCTTAGCTGAGACCAATCCTATGCAGTTGAAGTATGATCAGATGCTCGAATGGGGTCCGGAAGGGTATGTTCCTACAGTTGTAACATCAACACAGTGGAAAAAGACTGGCATAAGAGTAGACATGAACCGAGAACAACCGGTGGAGTTCTCTTGGCAGGACTACATATATGTCGCTGCTTTTACTTGGGATATTGTTGGGGATGCTAGGAAGAGAAACCAACAAGGAGAACCTAATGAGAACCTGTTTGCTCTAGACGTCATCTATGTGTTGTTTGGTGCTCCTAGGCCACCAGAGCAATCCCTCACTAGAAGAGGCTCAAGAAATAAAGGTTGGGATGTGCATGATATTGATGAGGAGAGACAAGCTGAGGAAATTCGTGATAGGGAGAAGAAGCTGTCCCGTGAGCTTGGAGTAATCTCTTCCAGAAAGAGAGGATGCTTGTGCAATTCAGTGCTTTGCTGGAAAAATAAGGACAAACATGAAGAACCTTCACTACTCAAAGAGCGGAACAACGCTAGTATAAGCCGGTCAATGTGTCTCAACCTTGAGGACAAGGTTGATTTCAATGGGGGCGGTATTGTTATGTGTGGGTTATTGATGAAGAGGGTAAAGAGCTTCTAGAAGGTTGAGGTGGATCTTATCCATATGTGAATATTTCTTTATGCATAATAAACACATCACGTGAGGAAGCATGTGCGTAAGGAGGCGTCACGCAGTGTGTGTGACTAGAGAAGGACCTTTTACTATATAAGCAGTGAGAGGAGAGAGCGGAAGGGTTATCTAGAGATTAGATCACTCATGTGTAGGGGGAGGTGAGAGACTCCATTAATAATTCTCTCAAGGTTCTGGAGTACTTGTAAAGACAGTTCTATTTCAATATAATCGTTATCCAGCTTTGTATTTGCTTGATTCTCTGTTTGGGAATACATTTCACTTAACAAACCCTGAGGAGGAAGTGCAAGAGATGTCTGCACACATCGATTACACTTTAAAGTCTCAATCTTTTCCTTACACAACAACAATAATAAGAAGACGTATGCCACTGGGACATATATCT
This sequence comes from Raphanus raphanistrum x Raphanus sativus, assembly GCA_019705995.1. Lineage (NCBI taxonomy): Eukaryota > Viridiplantae > Streptophyta > Magnoliopsida > Brassicales > Brassicaceae > Raphanus > Raphanus raphanistrum x Raphanus sativus. The sequence continues at coordinate 57,641,098 of CM034035.1, read as the reverse complement.
CTACACCAATCTAAAGATTCGTATCAATAACAAAGTATGCATCTTTAAAACAGAGTTAGTTACCTGTGATAGAGAGAAGACATCTTCTCCAGGGAAAAGGCCAAGGCCGCTGCTTTCGGCGTCACCTTCTTCGCTTGGCGTGTCGTCGTCGTCGTGTAAGAGAGCTTGTATCCGAAGACCCCCGTGGCTTGATCCGTCGCTGATTCTCAGATTGGGGATTCGCGGATTACATGACCAACACGAAGACTGGGAAGACGGTAGCGAAGTTTTGAAGAGAGGCTTTATCTTCTGGGGCAAATTGGAGAGGTGTGATGAAGTCGAGAGAGCTTCCATGGTCTTAGAGGAGAATGGAAGATTTTATTAGCTTCAAGAGTTACCCATCGCTCACTGTTGAAATAAAGTTGGAGCTTATTGGAATAAGGATACTTTCCAGCGTAGGTTTTGAAACAATATTTTATTTTTATTATTATATAAAAAGAGTTTCTTGTATTTTTTTTTTTTGGTGTAAGAGATAAGGATTGATTACACTGTTTTTTTGGCCAATTTGGATACAAACAGCCTGAAACAAGCAGTGCATCTCGGACCTTTTTGTTTATTACTTTTATTTTCTTAGGATAAATACCAAATATATTATACTTTTCTAACGCTACCATAACACAGTCTAATGATACCCACAACAACAAATCTCCTTTTATTGTTTCTTTTTTTGGTGGTACAATCTCATTTTATTGTTATATAAATTATCCAGTAATATTTTTTCATATGTTTGACTCTATAATTCGTTTAAATATGTAATTTTGATGCAGATAGGAATCAATAACGACACAAGTTAAAGAAGAGCCGGTTGAGTTGATCACCATGGCGTTATATTATCTTTGGGGAGCATCAACCTAGAGGACAAAGTTCAACTTTAGAAACCAACGTGAAAACGTTTATTTGCCTTGCCACATGGGAGTATGGGATTATATTTCTTGGGAAATTTTGAAAATTTAATCAGTTTAATTTCATACACAGAGGACAAATAACGAAGCAGTGTCATATATTTCATAACTAAAAATTGTATCCACCTCTGTTGTTGTACGTAAAGTTGGGTCAAGTGGGCTTTTAATAATGGGCTGATATCGATTTGGTCTGAGTTGATTCGGGGATTTTGGTACTCTCTCTTAACAGGCTTAAGCCCACATAAGCCAAACACAAGATTAACGGTTAGTTGATAAATGATAATGAGGTGTTTTATAATTTCCAAAAAAATATCAATCATTAGTGATTAGACAAAAGGAAAAAAGAAAAGAAAAAGAAAAAAAAAACAAATAAAAAAGAGGTTCCTTTTTCGCTCGCCTCTCCTCTCCTCGGTTGCCCCCTTTCCGGTATCGCCTTGGATAATCAAAATCCTCCTCCGGTCATCGTGAATTACTCTACCACTTCACCATCCTTCCCTTTGCTCTGAAACAACAGGTTCCCTTTCTTGACCTGAGCTTCTTCTTCTTCTTTTTTTTTCATTTTTTTTTTGATAATTCAATTCTCAAAGAGGATATATAAACTGGGCTCTTGTGTTTGGATGTGGAATTGACTATAATTTTCTAGGGTTTTTAGTTGGCATCAATTTTATTTTTATGATTTGCGATTGTTAAAGCTTCATCTTCTTTGCTCAAAGGTTGAGTCTTTTTTTTACCAATTGGATCTGGTTGTGATGTGTGGCTTTTAATTGCTGGAATTGGATAAATATATTGTAGCTCCTTGTTAATGTGAGATTGATTATCTCCAAGTTTTAATTATTTTCATCTAATGTTGTTTATAAAAGAAGCTCCCTCCCCTTTAATTTCACTGACAAGACCATTTTCATTTCTGGAAGCTAAGGAATCACAGTAGGGACAGTTTGTGACAAAATTATCAGTAACCGTTAAATGATGTCCCTTTATATATCACTCTCTCTTGGGCTTTCCCTTTGGATTGGAACCTCACTTTTTTTGTTTTTTCTCTTCAACCTTTCCTGACTTAGCAATCTAGCTTTTCAACTTTGGAAAGAAAAAAAAAACTAAAGGGTCTTAAATAATGTTCTGTTTCTTCTTGGAACTGTCTGAATAAAGACCATGGATGATGACCTTCATGGAAACAACGGTGGAATGCACAACAACGGCGGAGTTCAAGATCCAAGTCATTCGATGCATGTGCAGTATGAGCATCACGGTATGATGGATGAGCAGCACGCTGATGATGTGATGAATGAGGGACTAGTGGAGCCAGACATTCCTTCCCACCTTGGAAACGCATCTGACCATCGCGGTGAAGTCGTAGACCGCGGCAGTGAGAATGGAGATCAGTTGACCTTGTCCTTTCAGGGACAAGTTTATGTTTTTGACCGTGTCTTGCCTGAGAAGGTGAACTTCAAAAATTCTTCTAGTAACTTGTGTTCTAGATATGTACAGCGTATCCGGCAGCTTGTTGATATTTTGTTACTGCAGGTACAAGCTGTGCTTTTGTTACTTGGAGGAAGGGAAGTACCACAGACAATCCCGACAACCGTAGGATCACCTCATCAGAACAATAGGGTACTGGTAATAAAAAGACTTGTTAATACCTCTGAGTTTATTTGCGTGACTAATGCATGAAACAGGGTCTATCTGGTACTCCTCAAAGGTTTAGTGCCCCGCAGAGGCAAGCCTCGTTGCTCAGATTCAGGGAGAAGAGAAAAGGGAGGAATTTTGATAAGACAATTCGTTACACTGTCAGGAAGGAGGTAGCATTGAGGTACGTATTCTTAATGTCTAACTCAACAAATAGGGTTTGTGAGATTAGAAGACTTTGTTTTCCGCATGCAGAATGCAGCGTAAGAAAGGTCAGTTCACATCTGCCAAGTCAAGCAATGAGGATTCTGCATCCACTGGATCGGATTGGGGGTCAGGCCAGAGCTGGGCCTTGGAAGGGTCTGAGTCTCAGAAGCCAGAGGCTTTGTAAGTTTAAAAAATGCTTTTTTTTTAACTTGTACCTGTTGCTATTATATTAACGTCACTTCCATAAACTTTTTTTAGATACTTCAGCTCTGAAATTTTGTGCTTTGTAAACAATTATGCATAGCTCATACTTGATAAACAAAGCTTACCTCTGATTCTTTCTCATCTTCAAACGGTTGTGAACATGTTCAAAAAAGATGTCGGCACTGTGGAACCAGTGAGAAGTCAACTCCTATGATGCGACGTGGACCTGAAGGGCCAAGAACACTTTGTAATGCATGTGGGTTAATGTGGGCAAACAAGGTAAAGCTACATTACACTTTCGTTATTCATATTCTATCAACACTTGTTGTCTCATTGATCAGTCTGTTCTGTTCTATTCCTACTTTATATATAAACCAAACAGTCACATTTGTCTTTGATAATTTCAGGGGGCACTTAGAGACTTATCCAAAGCCCCTCCTCCTCCAACAGCCCAGAATCTGCCTGCAAATAAAATTGATGTGAGTGAGCAACATCATTTTTTTCTCTTCACCATATCACTTGAAATGAATGGATAAATTTGGAGATTGAATTGCTCTTTTAGAAGATAAAGCATGCATTCGATTTTTATTGATCACATTTGTTTCAGGAATCAATTCTTGAGGCTGAGCTAGCTGGTGATATTAGCAACTCACAGTGAGAGAAGTGGGTAAACCCATTGTACGCTATAAAAAAAGATGTGAGTTTGGTTGAGGGTTCTTTGGGACACTCATAATCTGTTGTTGTATAATTTAGAAAGATCACTCATGAGAAGAGAAACAAAAAAGACATATTTGCTCAGTCTCTTCCATCTGTAAGTTTGATTTGTTTCGGAAGTCCTTTTTATTTTTATTTTTTTTCATGTGGTAGAAACAGTGAACTTGTTGTAGCTTTTTTAAATTTTACTGACACCAAATAAAACATTTTTATATTTTAATTATTATAAATGTACTTACTATACAGTGAATGGGTTATGACGTGTAACACAAGAGACGTTTACGTCGTACACACGTTCACCATGTCCTGCACGAACTTTCTCTCCAACTTCACTATCCCATCATTTTTTATTTTTCTAAGTTTTCTTATTAATTTGATAAAATGTTTCTTTTTCAGTGAATAAAGCTAGAAATATTTTTAGAAAAATGTAGTTAGATCTGAGAATATGGAATGATTATTCTAAATGTGAGATTGTATATAGATTAAGCCATGTTAGTTAGTATATATAATGGTGAGAGATACCATGTTCTTTTCCCGGGAAAATATTCTTCTTCTTCTTCTTCATGTGCTTCTCTTTCCCATAAAAAGAAAAAAACAAACTTTCCGCTATTCTTGCGAAAATTAGACCAAATATAGACAATGTCGTCATTCAATTGAGTTCTCTCACTGTCTCTTTTGTTTTGAGTTTTGTTGTTGTAATTAGTTTCTCTTTTTTTTTATTTTTCTCTGTGATTGACAGAGAGAAAGTTAAAGAGTTGCCTTCTCCTTCTCACTAGTTTGGCTTTCTCTCTTGCCAAACTAATAACAAACGACCTTTTATCAGAAAAAGGTCGTTTCTATCTGCTCCTTTCTTTTGTGGTTTTCTTGAAAAGAGGTAGAGAAAGAGGTGGGGGGAGGCCAAGGAAGGGAGGATGAGCACTACGTCGTCGAGCAATGGATTGCTCCCAACGTCAATGTCAGGACGACACGACGACATGGAAGCTGGAGGGTCGGCCAGAACACAAGATGAGCACCACGAGCAGCTTGAACACGATCCTGATGACCCTTTCGACCTTGATAACACCAAGAACGCCTCCGCCCAATCTCTCCGTCGCTGGAGGGTATGTATGTCATCTCTGCTTCTCTCTTAATCAACCTTAAAATGGGGTGCGTGTGGCTTGAGAGAGATTCGATCTTTTATAAACTACATTTTTGTGGCAGCAAGCGGCACTTGTATTGAACGCATCACGTCGGTTTCGTTACACTTTGGATCTCAATAAAGAAGAACACTATGAGAATCGTAGGCGGATGATCAGAGCTCATGCTCAAGTCATTAGGGTACACAACATTCTTTTATACATCCTCTTGATGAAGCTTTTTGATTGCTTCTTGATCTTATACATCAGTAAATTGCTTTATTGAATCAGGCAGCATTGCTTTTTAAGTTGGCTGGAGAACAACAAATTAGTGGTATATGACTTTCTCTCTTTTACATGAGTCGAATCAGATTCTGTTTTTGTTTTCTTATATTTCTTTTTCTTGTGTGGTTTTAGCGGTTGGATCATCACCATCAACTCCATCAGCTTCAACTGGTAACTTCGACATTGACCTTGAGAAACTTGTGTCAATGACCAGGAACCAGAACATATCCACTTTGCAGCAATATGGAGGGGTTAGAGATACAATGACTCAGTATTGCATTCATTTGTATGCTATATGAATGTCAAAGTATTTCAAGATACTGATAATTGAACTACTACCTTTTGTAGGTCAAAGGTGTTGCAGAGAAGTTGAAAACAAATATGGAGCAAGGAATCGAGGAGGATGAGAAAGAAGTGACAGATAGGAAGAGTGCATTTGGATCTAACACTTACCCAAAGAAGAAGGGGAAAAGCTTCTATGTAAGCAGCAGTTTCTATTTATAATCGGTGGTCTTTTATCAGCTTGTGTGGGATAACTTATACATTCTTAACTTTATGTTGTCGAAAAAGATGTTCCTATGGGAAGCATGGCAGGATTTGACTCTTATCATCCTGATCATAGCCGCTGTAACATCATTAGCATTGGGAATAAAGACAGAGGTAAATGTTTTTGCCTTTCCTTTCCTTTTTAATGTTCCAAACTAGGAACTAACTTGTTTTCTGCCTACTGTACTATCTTTCGGTTACTAGGGTTTGAAAGAAGGTTGGCTTGATGGTGGAAGCATTGCGTTTGCAGTTTTGCTTGTCATTATTGTTACAGGTATGACCATGCTTTTTCGTCTATGTACTCCCTACATCTTTTATCTATGTATGTTGACTCTTCCTATACGCTTTTATGTTTTGATTCGTTCAGCTGTTAGTGACTACCGCCAATCTCTTCAGTTTCAAAACCTCAACGATGAAAAAAGGAATATACAACTTGAGGTGACTGCTTTAACATTTTATAGATTGTTTTGCAAAATTATTATATGGTTTTTGAGCTGACAGTTAAATAAATGAAAACGTTACCAGGTCATGAGAGGAGGGAGAACAGTGAAGATTTCTATCTATGATGTTGTTGTCGGAGATGTTATACCTCTTAGAATAGGTGACCAGGTCCCTGCGGACGGAGTGCTAATTAGTGGCCATTCTCTTGCTATTGATGAATCTAGCATGACCGGTGAAAGCAAGATTGTGAGCTCATCATGATTCTGCTTGTTCAATTTTGTGCTTTATCTTCTCTTTCTATTTGTTAACACAGAGACTTTTGTTGCAGGTTCACAAGGATCAAAAATCTCCTTTTCTAATGTCTGGTTGTAAAGTGGCTGATGGAGTCGGTAATATGCTGGTATGTCTTTGGTCCTATTCTGACCTCTATTTTTTTTTTTAACAAATTTTTGCTGGTATTGATTCTTTGTGAGTCTTTCAACAGGTTACTGGCGTTGGAATCAACACTGAATGGGGACTGTTGATGGCAAGTATCTCAGAGGATACTGGTGAAGAAACCCCCTTGCAGGTAATATCATTTTGATCTCTGTCTTATTGGTTTATGGTCTCCACAAAATGTCTTGAAGAAGATTCTTTTGGTAATATAATAACAGGTGCGGTTAAATGGTCTTGCAACTTTCATCGGTATAGTGGGGCTCACAGTGGCTCTTGTTGTACTCGTAGCTCTTCTTGTAAGGTAAATAAAAACTTTTGGCTTACAACTTCAGGACATGTAGAGGGCTATAATCTTGAGTTATTTTTTTTCAGATATTTTACCGGAACTACTCAAGATTCTAGTGGAGCAACGCAGTTTGTCAAAGGGACGACTAGCATCAGTGACATTGTAGATGATTGTGTAAAGATATTTACAATCGCCGTAAGTATTCATTCTACATTCGTGATTATGTTTGTTCGATAGACATATCAATTTAACTCATGACATTTGTTTAGGTAACTATTGTGGTTGTGGCAGTGCCTGAAGGACTTCCCTTAGCAGTTACCCTCACGTAAGTCTTGTTTGATATAATCCACTCAGAAAATATCTGACTTCATTGTAGTTATTGATCTACCTTTTCTTGACTCCATGTGAATAGTTTGGCTTACTCAATGCGAAAGATGATGGCAGACAAAGCTTTGGTAAGAACCAAATATAGGTCTTAGTTCTAGCTTTAGTTATTTATTCTTGATTATTGTGTGACCAGATTTCATTTTACTAACAGGTTAGGAGGCTTTCAGCTTGTGAAACCATGGGCTCAGCAACAACAATCTGCAGTGACAAAACTGGAACTTTAACTTTGAATCAGGTCAGTATCCAGTAAAAAAACTCAGCATCAATGATGTATGTAGATAGCTAACTTTACCCCTTTTCAAAAAATTTACAGATGACTGTGGTTGAGACTTATGCTGGAGGATCAAAGATGGATGTAGCAGACAACCCCTCTGGTCTCCACCCTAAACTTGTTGCCTTAATAAGTGAAGGAGTGGCACAGAACACCACAGGAAATGTTTTTCATCCCAAGGTGGGTTTTCTACTCTGAGGTTATCAAATGATGGATGGCTAGTGGCTCATGTTGTTATTACTGTAGGATGGTGGAGAGGTGGAGATTTCTGGATCTCCCACAGAGAAGGCTATTCTGTTGTGGGCGTATAAGGTATCAAATGTTTGTTTACTCTGCTCCATCTTTGACATATGTTTCTTCTGTTATGTGCAAATATATTTAAAGAAATCTATTGTTGCAGCTGGGGATGAAGTTTGATACCATCAGGTCGGAGTCTGCTATCATCCATGCTTTCCCTTTCAACTCTGAGAAAAAGCGTGGAGGTGTTGCTGTGCTTCGAGTAATTTCTTGACTCTTTCTCAGTCTTCTCATCGCCATTGGATGAGGAAAGTCTAGATCATATGGAGCTGATCATGATTATATATTAACTCACTGCAGGGGGATTCTGAAGTTTTCATTCACTGGAAAGGAGCAGCGGAGATAGTTCTAGCTTGTTGTACACAATACATGGACTCAAATGGTACCGTGCAGCCCATTGATAGCCAGAAGGTGAGGTGACACAACATTTGTAACTAACAATCTCTCCAGGTTCTTATTGTTGCTAGAGAGATCAAAATTAGGAGGACTAAAACATTTGCCTGTACTCTGCTCTCATCTCAAATATCAATAACGTTTCTGTTTTGAAATGATTTTACAGGAGTTTTTCAGACTTGCTATTGATGCCATGGCGAAAAATAGCCTGCGTTGTGTTGCCATTGCATGCAGAACACAAGAGCTGAACAAAGTTCCCAAGGAACAGGAGGACTTGGATAAATGGTCTTTACCAGAAGATGAGTTAACTTTGCTTGCTATCGTTGGTATAAAGGATCCTTGTCGTCCTGGTGTCAGAGAAGCAGTGAGAATATGCACCAGTGCTGGTGTTAAGGTAGGCTCCTTGTCCTCTATAATGGCAGTTAAATGTTGCTGTAATATGGTACAGCTGGTCAACACAACCCATCTATGATGTTGACATGAAACATTTGTTTTTATCTAGGTACGTATGGTGACTGGAGACAATCTTCAGACAGCAAAAGCAATTGCTTTGGAATGTGGTATACTTTCTTCAGATACAGAAGCTGTTGAGCCTACTATCATTGAAGGAAAAGTGTTCCGTGAGCTATCTGAAAAAGAGAGAGAACAAGTAGCCAAGAGAATAACGGTATGATAGTTACAGTTTCAAGGATCATGTGATGTGACCTTGCTGATACTATTTTGCAGATATTAACTTGGGGATAAAATGCAGGTGATGGGTAGGTCCTCTCCTAATGACAAGCTTTTGCTTGTTCAAGCACTAAGGAAAAACGGAGATGTTGTTGCTGTCACTGGTGATGGTACTAATGATGCTCCTGCACTCCACGAGGTTAGACATTTTGCTGTTATATTATGTTTTGTGTTTCATTTCCAAACCCTGACTTTTCTTTTATGGTTTTGTATTATAGGCAGACATAGGTCTCTCTATGGGTATATCAGGAACTGAAGTTGCTAAAGAGAGTTCGGACATCATTATTTTGGATGACAACTTTGCTTCAGTAGTAAAGGTTAGTCTTAGTGTATACATCCACAGCTATTCTTTATTCCTTTTCTAATAGGGCAATCCCGTGTACTGTTTCAGGTTGTTCGATGGGGCCGTTCTGTGTATGCAAATATTCAGAAGTTCATACAATTCCAGCTTACTGTGAATGTTGCAGCTCTTATAATCAATGTTGTAGCAGCAATGTCTTCTGGTGACGTTCCTCTAAAGGCTGTTCAGGTTAATTAATCTTCTTCTGCCTTTCCAAGCATGATTCTGGATGGGTTAAATATAATGGTTTTCTTTGATACAGCTGCTTTGGGTCAACCTTATAATGGATACTCTTGGAGCACTTGCACTCGCTACAGAGCCACCAACAGATCATCTTATGCACAGAACCCCTGTTGGAAGAAGGTATAACACCATGAACATCCTGAAAGTTTTAGTGAAACAAAATTAAATATATTGTGGTTTATGGATTTGCAGGGAACCTCTAATAACAAACATCATGTGGAGGAACTTGCTTGTGCAGGTGACTTTGTCAGCAGTTTTAAGTTAAATTTATTACTAGAACATTTTCTAGAGTGCATATCTCTGATATTATAAATTTGGGGGATGTTGCAGTCATTATACCAAGTGGCTGTCCTCCTAGTTCTAAACTTTGCAGGCTTGAACATTCTTGGCTTGAGCCAAGACAGCAACCATGCACATGCTGTGGAAGTGAAGAACACTATGATATTCAATGCATTCGTTATGTGTCAAGTAAGCAAACCATCTCTTCTCATTCATCTCCTTATTCTTAAACCATATGGAATTGGTTTTAATCATGCAAGTCTTGCAGATATTCAACGAGTTCAACGCAAGGAAACCTGACGAAATGAATGTTTTCAGTGGTGTAACTAAGAACCCTCTCTTCGTTGCAATTGTTGGAGCCACTTTTGTACTTCAGGTAACACCAATAACACAAACCTCTCTCTCTCTTGACACTTGATAGCATCAGGTAATAAACTCTTGTGGTTGAAAAATGCAGATACTCATTGTTACTTTCCTTGGAGAGTTTGCCCATACAGTTGCACTAAGTTGGCAACTATGGCTTGCTTCAATTGTCATCGGTCTTGTCAGGTAGGACCATTTTCTTCCTACTTAAACTCTCAGTGCTCATGAAACATGGGAACTATAATATCATTGATTTCTTGTCTCTCTGCAGCTGGCCACTCGCAGTTGTTGGGAAGCTGATTCCTGTACCCAGGACTCCGATGAGCGTCTACTTCAAGAAACCGTTCCGAAGATACAGAGCCTCAAGAAGTGCATAAACACATTACTAGATAAGTCATCTTCTTCATACTGCAACTACAGAAGCAATAACCTGTGACAATGGCCTAAACCTCTTAACCTCTCTCTTCCTTTCTTTTAAATGGTAATAGTATTTTACAGAAATGTATCCAGTTCTTTTGTCCCTTTTTCATATTTCTTCCTTCTTTTTGTATGATGTAAAAGTACAACTGTGAACTGAATTTGATTTGGGGTTGTACTAATGGGAGTTTAGCTCAGTCTTTGTTTTTCCAAAGTGTTGTTTAACATGGAGGATTCTCTGTGTTCATACCAACCAAAACTCTTTGCTCTCTCTGTCTGTAAAGAAGCTTTCATGAGCTCAATCCACTGTCCACATGGCATCACTAAATTTGGAAACCAATGGACAAAGTAAAAGATCACATGGTTCTTCTTCCTTCATCAAACCCTCCACACTAAATCAATCTTATAAAACAAATATTATGTGTCTCATACTATAGAACAAAATTTATAGAATGCAAAGGCTATAAGCCAGCAGAATCAAATTGTAAACCTCAATTGTTTTCTTTCCTACACAAGGCAACCTTACATAAAAAAAAAAACAAGAAAACATCAAATCAAATAGCTTACACTTGGTGAAAACTGAGAAGTCCCATGTTTGGAGAGATCACTTTTAGAAAGATGGGAAGGTTCAGCAAAAGCATGAATAAGCCAAGTGGTTCTTCTTTGAGATGTAAGGAGATATGAAATCTGTAGCAAGGGAAGAACTCTCTGAGATCTCTGCTGGAACTAGCACTTGAGGCTTACCCAAAGCTATCCTTTTCCCAACTGTGTTTGCATAAAACAGACCAGATATGGCTGGAACAAACACATCGCTTCTTGAGCTTATGTAGAGGTCAATAACATTTTCATACTCAGAACTCTCTGATTCAAGGTACTTTGATCTCTTACTTGCCGGCATTACTGCCTCCTGCCATTTGTTAAGTGACAAAAACATTAGCAACATGGTAAGAGAACTTTCTTGGACTAAAAAGAAGTTTTGAGCTACACACCTTAGTGAACGTTTTTGGGAAGATGTCCTTAAGGATATTGAGGCTACTGTCCCATCTAGGCTGAGTCAGATAGATGGTTGTGTCACCAGAAAATCCAAGCTTCCTCAAGAACACAGCAATCTCTTGAGCATTGTAACAAGTCTTGGACCCTGCTACACCAGTAGAATGACAATTTTTCTTCTCAAGTGCTTCGATTCTAAGGTCCACAGCTATGAAACGGCCACCTGATTTCTTGCTGTGAGTCCTTAACCGCTCAATCATTGATTCAACAACCGTGTTCAGTTCAGGTTGCAACTCCAAGGAACCAAACATTGCTAAACAAGCCACAGGATCGGTTTCACCGTCTTGTGAGGATTTCCTCAGGTTTACAGAAGGGAAGTATGTAGCCACTCGAATATTTCCTTTGGACTTGAAGATGGGTTCAACGTGTTCTTTGATGTGGTCTTCTGTAACTCTTGTAGGGACTTTAACAATGGCGATGTCTCTTAGAGATACTTCTTCAGGCAATTGTTTGACAACTTTGATGACGTTCTCCAAGCTTTTGATTAGTTTATCAGCATCATAAATGTCTTCAAAACTCCTGATTAAGCCATACATTGATGGTTAGAAACCAATTATTAAAAAACCATAAAATGTCATGAACATAGACAGACAAACAACTCTTATAACCTTTCATCACCAGGTTTGCTTCCTCTTATATCAGGAAGCACTAGTGTTGCTCCAAGATGCTTTGCCACCATTACAGCATCAGTGATCTGAACCAGAAGATCAAAATTTAACTACACATCTGAATAAAACCATGGTTGACTTCACAAATCAAACTTCAGAGCTTTTATAAAAGCTTACCTGGGAGATATGGTACTCAGGACCATTCGTTAGAGAGAATGTAACATACCCTTTTGATGACACCGCTTCATCTGCAACATTTAACCCTTAGTAAATAGTCCAGAATCAACTAGAAAAAAGAAACTTCACAAGTAGTCTGGTTAAAACAAAAGACATACCGGATAACAATGTTGGCCAACAAGGATTAAGGTCATTGTTATCATCCATCCAAGGTCCTTTATTCCCTTCTAAGGCTCCAACAAGACTTTCTTTCACAGATACTCTGGATCCTTCGAATTCTATGTCATTTGCATCTCCCTGAGCTTTCTCCTGTAAGTACACAAGAAAAAAGCTTCAGAGTTTTATCCACTATTAGTTTTCACAGTTGACTCTTTAACTTGATTCGTGCAAATCTACATTTTATCTAAAAATGGAAAGTTTTGTTTTTCAAGAAAACCCTTTAACGCACAAATCAAGAAAGTTCCACTGATCAAGCTAACAGTCTACTTTGAATTAGATCTGCTTCAAAGAAAATATTGTCGGCAGAGAAGATAGTACCTGAAGAGAATCTAAGTAATCTCTATGAAGCATCTGTGCGAGCATCACAAACATGGCAATGGTGAGAATGCCAGCGACCACTTGCCTCAAATCCACACCCATTTCTACTTTTTCTTACAAAACTGGATCGTGAAAACAGAGGATACAGAGTTGAAATAGAGAGAAGGAAGGAAAGAAAAGGAAAGTCCAACAAAGAGAGTGAGGTGTGGGGCAGATAGGGACAAGGTATCTTCCTCAAATATGAAATCTCACTTCCCCCTTGTGATTGATTGCTTTTTTTTTGTGGTTAAAGTCAAGTTTAGTCTCTAGGGAGGGAGTGTTATTGTCACTGTTGATTGGTTGAAGTTGAAGTCCTACGCAAACAAAAACATTAGTCAGCCACCGACACTTTTTTCTTGCCGTGAATGTTGGTATAATTTTTAACCGGTGATTTAAGAAAACCGGAACCAAACCAATTAGAATACAGCGTTCTGCTTGTTTCGTTCTTAAACATTTCTTACTCTTTTTTAAAAATCTTTAATCAGATAAACTATGGTAAACTATAAATAACATGCGAGTTAAAATTTTAGCTAAAATAGTAGTAAATATTAACAAATTTAATTCTCAAATCATTGATAGAAAGTTTGAAATCACATATCACTAATCATACCAAGAAAAAAAAATCTCATCAATTATATATAATACTCCCTCCGTCTCTTAAAGAGTGTCGTTGTGACATTTTCACACAGATTAAGAAAGTTGTTGAAATATATGTAAGTTGTAATTAATTATACCTCTTTGACCAATAGTATTTTAGATAAATAAAATTATTTATAAAATCAATGCAATTTGCAATTAATTTTCAGCTGAAAGTTAGTATAATTTACATTGGAATTGTAAAGTGACACTCTTTGTGTAATAAGAAAATAAGCTCAGAGTGACACTTATTATGAAACAGAAGGAGTATATATTTAATCTTATATCGTTGATGATAAAGTAAGTTTTAAGAATATACTAAATTTCCCTTTCTAATAAAATAAGAGTAATTGCTTTAACAGACACATTAATTATAAGCAAATGATAAAGCACGGGATTACATATAGGTTTAAACACGTTATAAACGTGTAATTGGTTTTCGTAATTATATTACTCAAAAGCAATTGTAATGATGCATATTGGTAGAGGCCATGTACGAGTTCAATATGATCAGATGCTCAACTTTTGTTAACCACGCATCGTTTATCTCGGACTCGGCGGATGTGTACCACATAATAAGTACAACATTGGTTCATTTTTATGTTATCTAGAATACCGGTTAACGCAAAGAAGCAAAAGTTACAAAAAAAAAATAGTGAACCTCAGGAAAGAACACATACACATGTAGATCAATGATCACAATTATGCATGACTCTGTATATTGCTTTCCTTATCTTCTAAGTTTATGAAGGGGGGATCACAAATGAGCACTTGATTGTTTGTTTGTTCAATGGTAGCGTAACGCAGTGTGATGCAACCACACCACTCGAGTCGAGAATAATAGACAGAGTCAATAGCCACTCATATACAAACCCCTATTTTCACGCTACATAATCTGAGAGACCTAGGGCTGGGCAAGAAAATTTCCCTATTTTCACGCTACATAATCTGAGAGACCTAGGGCTGGGCAAGAAAATCAAATTTGAAAATCTGAATCGAACCGATCCAAAAGAAAAAGATAAATTTGAACCAAATTAAATCCGAGATAAATACTTGATTAGGTCTTATATTACGGTATTTTGAATTTTTGGTTTATTCAAACCGAACAAGGATTCAAATGCAATTTAATATCTAAAAAAATCCAAAAAATCAAAAATCTAAAGAAGAACCACACTAATATCAAATCTAATTCATAATTCTAGATCTCGACCCGCACAACCGTGCGGGTTTTATTTTCAATTTTATATGCATATATTTATTTAGATTATTAGTAGTATATATTTTATTTTAATCATATATTTAAATATTTATAAAGCTATTTCAGATACAATAATGTATAGTTTGTATTTTGTAAATAGTCAACTGTTTAAACCATCGTACGTATTTGTTGCTTCTTATTATATATTTATCTTATTGTACTTACATTTAGTTATTAAACATATTAATATGTGCATGAAAAAACATATTTGACAATTATTTTTTATTTAATTTATGTTAATTTTTTACCTATTTTTCAAAACTGGATTTCTTTTTAGTAGTATTTTCTATGTTTATTCATTTTACACAATATATTATTATATTTACAAAAATGAAAGATATGTTAATTTTTATACATGTAGTATATAGTCTGCTAATGTTAAACTGTTCTATCATCATATTATATTTTTAACATAAATATTTTATATTTATGAAAATAAAATTTTAAAATTTATCAATTTAATATAATTTTATCATATTAAGTTCAATATGACAAAAAATTAACATGATTGATTGTGATTATATAATAGAAAAAATAAGATATAATATTTTATTTTTCATTTTATAAAAGATAAATTAATATATTAATGTATAATAATATTTCAAAACTAATTAAAAATTAGTTAAAATATTTACATATAACTTTGAAAATTAAGATCTTGTTAAGATCTTTTTAATAGATTTTTTCAAAATTTAGAAAATATATATTTACATTTTAAATGAAAAGATATCAAAAGATACTATGATTAAAGTAGTTCAAAGATTTTATATATTATTAATCTTATTAAAATACATTTAATAAAATTTTCTTAAAATGGATCAACTTAAAAGTCACACATGAAATGAAGTTTTGACTTCTATTTTAATAGAATAGATAAATACCTAAAATATTCAAAGATTTAAAAATATACTTAAAATATATACTAATAATTAACTCAAATCTGAAATACTTAGTTTTCATATTAAAATTTACGTTGTTGACAATTATATTTGAAGTTTGATTATGAATAAGTTTTTTGTTTTTTGAATGTATTATGAATAAGTTTACTTTTGAAGTTTAAACAATGTTGGTTATTTTTAAAGTTTAAATAATGGTTTATACATTTGTAGAATTGTTAGTTGCTAATTTTAACATATTTAAATTTCTCTCATCTTAAGAAAATCACTGAATCATGTCATTAAGTTTTTGTTAAGTACAAATTGTTTAAAAATTTTCAAAATTTTAAAATAAAATATGTATTTTCGAGATACAGTCAAATATTTGGGTAACTAAAACCGGAACTAAAACTCAAGTCATATTAATATGGGTTCAACCATGTTTCCAAAGTGTTAATATATCTGAACCAACTCGAGAAAACTTGAATCGACTTCGAACCGAAATATTAAAATATGAGTTAAATCATATATATATATATATTAAAATATGAGTTAAATCAGCGGTATATAAATAAAATTTTGTTGGCTTACTTGAGCAAAAACAAAAATGAGTGTGGGATAGATGCCACATCCATCATCCACCAGTGTCCACCCCTGATCTTGATGGGCCTAGTTTCATGCCTACAGAGAATTGAAAATCGATTGAACTCGAACTAAACCCGATTGGACACCCAATCATTTATACCAAGAGAGACCCATTAAACCCATCTCCGTTTGAGTTTTTTTTTTCAAAACAAATGTAGGGCTTGACTACTCACGGTCACGGGTCTAAGACCCAATCACATGGGCTAAATTTGAAAGGCCCAATGGGCTGACACTGATTTTGGGGGGGGGGAGGGGTTGACTTAGGTCTGCGAATTATCCCTTTGGTTTCTTCTCTCAACTGAGCAAGTCTCTGAGATTCGATCTTCTTCTTCTTTTCTTCTTCTTCTCGATATCGTGTAGATGGCATCGAACGCGGCGGTTCCGTTCTGGAGAGCGGCGGGGATGACGTATATAACTTATTCCAACATCTGCGCGAATCTGGTGAGGAATTGTCTGAAGGAGCCTTTCAAGGCTGAATCAATCAATCGCGAGAAGGTTCACTTCTCCCTCTCCAAATGGGCTGACGGAAAGCCCCAGAAACCAGGTTTCTACTTCTTCACTCTCCTTGTTCACGTTTGTTTCTGTTTGTCCAATCGAGAGACCTAGGAGATTATTTAAGGTTTTTGACTTTAATTAGAACCATTACAATACAATAGCTTTAGGTTTTGTCTGCTCACATTTGTTAAATCTTTTGACGTCAGTGTCAGGTTTAGACAATGCTCTTAGCTTTCGTTAAACTCATGTTTTTTTTTTTTTGAAACATGTTAAACTCATGTTTTGTTCGTCTTCTTTGTTGACAGTTTTGCGCTCAGATGCACCTGAAGTTTGAGACATTTTAATTAAAAGATATATGGTCTCTTAGTTTGATGATGTATTGTGCTTCTTTGTATGGATGAGAGTAAAAGGAATGCAAGAACGTCTCTCCGCATATTTTATTTCCTTTGTTGTTTGTAATGAAAGATTGATGATACTCTCCAATCAAATAATGATAAAAACACGGTGCTTCTGTTTCTATTATGTTGTGGATTCTTCTGATAGACTATCTTGTCAAATTAACTATGGTTCGAATTTTGACAAACGAAAAGTAGTGCCTTTTTTTTGTGACATCAGTAGCTAACTGCGTATAGACTTAGATTAAGCGACTCTGATAAGTAAACAAAATGCCTTTGAGAATTCTGAAAGCCAAGTAATGATAATTGTGAGATACTCTTTTAAAAAGAAAACAAAATGGGAAGAGATACTATATATAGCTTTTTGTTTCACGTCCAGAATCAACTAGCATAAAGCAGAAATATCTGGACAAATGATAAGTAGACTCCAAGCTTAGCTCTTAGGAACTCCTGCGTCAGGCTCTGTTCCTCAACTGAAACCTCACTTTGTACCTGAAATATTCCAACCTGATTTTCCCTGCATAGGCCAAACCACACCTGGGATGGAATATACCTATTGCCTACACTGTAATGTTGGAGTGCATTTCTTCAACTAAATTGCATGTGCATGTTCATCAGCATAAGAAGAGAGAATGATCAAGATGGGAAATGAAAGAAGAATGACACCAACGTGAGAGAGAATGAGAGCCGCATGCCAAAAAAATGTAATATTATGTTATTCAAGTGATAGGTGAGAAGGCATCTGGATGTCATCATGTTATAGTAATTAATTCCTAGCTGGCATATTAAATGGAGTTTCATTGGTCGATATGATGAAAATGAATCTCACAAAGTAAAGGCGATAAAGCAGCAAGAAGAGAAACAAATGGCAAACCCAACTCCTAGAGATTTAAAAAAACCACACATGAGAATGCATGTAGCAAAGCTAATAGACAGTGACACATGTTTATATGTTGATGATGTCACACTATATGCAACCATCACATGAACAAGAAGTAATGCTGATGCTTAAAAATGTCGAGAATGAAATGGATGCAAATGCAGACTGCCTGCAAGATGCATCCTATTCTTGGGAGATAGAGAAGAGAGTAACATCCCCTTCACGGTGGTCTACTGATACGTCAAGGCTCCTTGAGCACCATTAGTGCTTGGTGAAGGAAAGAAGGAGTGGCCTCCTCCGCCGTCCTTCCTTTTCCCATATGGATTCTTGGAAAATGTATAACTCGGTTAAGAAGAAACAAACTGAAATAGAAAAAAATAACTAGAATATAAAAGAAACGGCAAGAGTGAATGATGTGTTAAAAGGATATTGGATCCTCATGCCAACTGAACCAGAGCTTGGAATGACAGCACCTTGCAAGTTATGGTGAACGTTGGTGGCACTATTCACATCCTGAAAAAAAAAATCAAAATAGAACCGTTTAGCAATATGCTGTAGAATGTTTCCAAGTACGTATACACACAGATAGACAACTAACCTCGAATTCAATAAAACAAACTGTATGCCTTTCTTGTCTCAGAATTTTCATTTGCTTGAAACCAGGCTGCCTGCAAGATGAAAGTACAGTTGACCACTTGATAAACGACAGTAATAAACAAGTGAAGATCTCAAAAGAAAGCAATGGACTGAAGGAGTGCCATAAAAGCAAACAGATACTCACGCGCTCAACAGACTCCTCAGTTCTTCTTCGTTAATATTCTCCCCGAGATTACCAATAAAAAGGGTGTTGCAAGGAGGGTTATCCTTAATATTCTGCAATAAATAAAAGATAGAAAACAGCATGAGATATAAGATAAGCAAACCTAGGGTGGGAACCTCAAAATGGGTACAAAAATTATAAAACAATCAGAAGCTATAGCAAATGCTCAGAGCAGTTCACAATGTATCTAGATTTAGTAATAACTAATCACAAGCGAGTATAGTATGTAGGATAGAATGAATTTGAGTTTGTAAATATTAAACAGTTACCACATGGATTCTAGGTAGATAATAGCAAAATATATAAAAAATAAATTGATGAAAGAAGTGCAACTTCACCTGGACAGGCACATAAGAACTAGGAGCTGCTATAGGTGCGGAGGGAGGCATTGGTACAGGGGGAGCATGGTAACCTGCATAGGGATCATATGGTGGAGCTGCGGCTGACAGATACCTGAATCAAATTATACTTGATGTCAAAATTAACAACTAAACAGAAAAGAAAAAATGTACCAAAAGAATCGCCCTCCAATGTTTTACATAACATCTTAAATTAATTATATATGAAGCAGAATAAAATGGCTCACCCATGGCCATGAGGTGGACCCCAAACAGGAGGTGGTGGAGGGTGGAAGGGAGACGGACTATAAACAGAGTGTGTGCAGTCACCACCACCAGTTCTTAGGCGCTTACTTTGATCATATGCATTTGAATCCCCAACGATTCCTAAACAGAATAACAATAGAGGAGGTTCAAAGGTTAAATAATGATTTGGTAACTAATAGTACCAAAGAAACAAAACCAAACAAGCTTCAGTAACATGACCAATGCTTTAGATTTTAGATAATAAAAGTTTTAAGCTAACCTCTTTTAACAAAGAGATTCTTCTTGGCCATCTCTGCATGTAACACAGACTTTGACTCCGCATCAAACACCAGATGCTACATGCCAAAAAAAAAAACAATAAACAACATCATAAACTGAAAAAAATAAAAAGGGTAAGAAGGATTAGAGTGAACAAGTAAAACAGACAGACCTGAAGGGCATCTCTGGCAGCCAAGGCAAACTGTGCAGTGGAGAAAAGAGCAAAGCCCATGGGCTTCTCTCCCTTGAAGTTCACCTGAGAAGCCTCGTAACCTGGCAACCATCTTAAGAGGTTCAGAAGCTCTCTCTCTTTCACATCATCCGGAAGACCAGCGATGAAGATTGTCCGAAGCTGAAAACAAACAGATTCAAACTCGTGTAAGAATAATACATATCTCAATCAAATCAATCGATTAAACAACAAATACAACAGCACAAATAATCAACTTGAAACAAGATCAAGTAATCTGGTCTTAACAACTACAAGAAAGCTGGTCTCAACAACATATCGCAAAAACTACCAACACAATACTTAGAGATAGAGAGAGAGAGACAAGGGGGGTAGAGTTGTAACCTCGTCATAAGGAGGACGATTATGATTGTCGACTAAACCAGGGGGAGGAGGGTGATGATGATGTACAGGCGGAGGATGCGGTGGAGGAGCTGATGATACTGCGGCGGGAGGAGGCGGAGCTCCTGTGGGTGGCCACTGCTGGTGGTAAGGGTGGATTCCGGCGCCGGCCATGCGATGGGGAGAGAGAGAATGGAAACCCTAAGAGAGAGAGAGAGATTTGGTCGGCGGAAGAGTTAACGAAGGACAAGTGTGCCAGGCTTGTTTTTCTAAGTAAGTCACATGCTATGCACGTGATGAGCCTAGTGGGCTGAATTGATATTTTGTTCTAAGAGCATTTTCAAAACTTCAAATTTAACTTCATAAGTATTTATATTTTATAATACAGTCCTTATGTTTATCATACTTAAGTTACATTCATACAACTTTAAAAATAAATATCACTTATGTAAAAATATTATAGAAATATTAATTCATAAAACGTTACACTATATAAAAATTTACATAGAATACACAATTAAATACCAAACTACAAGTAAAATACCACATTATCCTAAAAACTATTTTCTGTAATATTTTTATATATGATTTTTTTTGGGTAGATATATTTTTATATATGATTAATAAGTGCATTTGTTAAGTTTTTTTGTAATATTGTTGTTTTGTAAATCTAGTTTTAAAAATTATAAGTATTTATTTTAAAGTTTTTATTTAATTTTATATGTAAAATTTAAATTGTAAAGGAAAATTTGAAATATTTATGAGTTATAATTTTTTTAGGATTAAAAAGTTTTAATTGGCAAAATATTTAAGAATCATAAATGTAATATTTAATTGTAAGGACTAAAATGCAAATAAAAATATGAAACTTCAAAATTGAAGTTTTGAAGTTTTTTTTTGGAGAGCAAAAAACTTCATATTTGAAGTTATAGAGTGTCTTTTGGAGATGCTCTTAGTCGGTAAAAAAAACGAATGTTATAAAAAGACAGAAATTTTAGTAAAGAGAGAATTTGTATATGAATAATATGCGAGAGAGAGCTTCTTATATAAGGAGGAAGAGAGGTGTCTTACGATCGAACGAATTCGTTTATTCATATACAGTGTAGATTCTACATAATAAATATTTACATCATTTTGTCAAGTTTTGGTGCGTATATTTTTGACGTTGTATTATTCACGTTTATAACACTCTCCTTGGAGACCAGTGTCACTATCGTCTCAAGCCTAACGTTCTTGTTGTCTCGTTAAAAATATTTCTAAGAAAACTCAATGGAAAAAATCATAGTAGGGTAAAAAGAGTACAACCACGTAAGATCCTCTAGAATGAACAGTCATAGATCCTTGACATGTTTTCTGAATACCGATATAGGAAATGATTTAGTGAAGAGGTCAGTTGCATTGTCGCATGATCGGACATATCTTACTTCAGTCTCTTTCTTCTTCTCGAATTCTTAAGTGTATGAGAAGAACTTTGGGTGTATATATTTTGTTCTAACACTTTCGATATATTCTTCTTTTGTTTGAGCAACACATGTCGCATTATTTTCGTATAGAATAATTGGCTCCGTATTTTCGTCAATTCCACTACTTGAACAGATGTGTCGGCTTATTGATCTTAGCCATATACACATTTTCTACTTGCTTCATGGAATGCGGTGATCTCAGCATGATTTGAAGAAGTCGCTAAGAGTGTTTGTTTCTGAGAATGCTAAGTTATAGCAGTGCCTCCAATCGTGAAAAAGTATCATGTGTGCGATCAGGCTTTGTGTGGATCTGAAAGATATCTTGCATCTGCAAAACCAACAATTTTGACCTTTAGAATATTTAAGGTAAAATAAGCCTAAATCGATGGTCTCTTGAAGGTAACGAAAGATATGTTTAATTCTACTTCAATGTCTATGTGTGGGAGATAAGCTGAATCTTGCCAAAAGATTCACAGCAAATGATATATCCGGCCGTTTACAATTTGCAAGGTACATAAAACACCGATTACACTTAGATATGGTACTTCCGGACCAAGAATCTCTTCATTTCTTCAGATGGTCGAAATGGGTCACTTTCAATATTAAGTGATTTAACGACTATTGTACGCTGAGAGGAGTTGATTTGTCCATATTAAAGTGTTTCAATACTCTTTTAATATGTGGATTGATGTACAAAGATACCACTTTGGAAATACTCAATTTGCAAGCCAAGTCAATACTTTGTTTGTCCGAGACTTTTCATCTCAAATTTTCCTTTTAAATAGTCTGATGCCTTTTGTATTTCCTTTTGAGTTCCAATAATATTAAGATCATCAATATATACCGTGATTATCACAAATCCGAATGTTGTATTCTTGATGAAAACACATGGGCATATAGGATCATTCACATATCCTTCTTTTGTGAAATGCTCACTGAGACGATTATACCACATACGTCCAGATTGCTTTAACATGTATAATGATCTTTACAATTTCATTGCACATAACTCTTTAGGTTTGGAACTTAATGCTTCTCACATTTTAAATTCATCAGAAACTTTCATGTAGATATCAATAATATCTAATGATCCATACAAATAGGCTGTAATGACATTCATGAGATGCATCTCGAGATTTTTATCGAATTAAAAAATGTAAGTCTTTTTTAAAACAGAGACATACAATAATTTAAATAAAAAAGTATTTTAAAATATTATGATTTAAATACACTAACACTTTGTTAGAAAAAAATATATTAGTCTAAGTTTCATAAATTTTAGAATTTTAATTATTTTTATTTGAGTAGGTAATACGTATATTTTATAAAAATACAATAAAATTAATGAAGTTAGAACATTAGGATTTAAAATTGGTTGTTACAATAACACAAAGCATAAGCCTTTAGTCAAAATAAAATAAAATAACCCCATAACACAAAGCATATTTTGGATGGTAAACAATAAGATGGTGAATATATAATTAATTAAACTTAGTTGATTCAATTGTCTTTTTTTTTCAACAAACATTTTAACCTTTTTTGTATCATATTAAATTCTACACTAATAATTCTATGCAATATACATATGCTTCACCTTATATGAGTTACTAAAATTAAACTGAAATACAGTTATCAGGAATGATAGAATAAAATATTATATAATATTTTAAAAATATTGTTATACAAACCAATTTATGTGCGTTAGTATTTGGTAAAATATATCTTTTATAAAAAATAATATTAAATTAGTAATAAAAACTGGTTTGTCATTTAAAGACACAAAATTCTAAATTTATTCAAAAGCAAAAAATTTCCTTAATTAATTTTTTTCTTAACCCAAATTAGTATCATCTAATGTTCATACATATTTTCACAAACTTATTGTTATTATTATTTTTTGAACAAATCACAAACTTATTGTTAATATTTTGTTCATTTTAATATTTATTGGTAAAACATAGATGAAAATTATTTCAATATCATTTTGAAGAAAATTTTACGATGCTTTTATATTTTATTATTTTTGCAATATTTATATTTAAATTTCATCATATTTTTTTTAATCTGAACAAAATAGTAATATATGTTTTCCAGGCAAACTGATTGTTCATAGATAATGTTGGTTTTCATTTAAAAATTGTAATTCTAACCAACAAAATTCGTTTGAAATTACGTGAGACGAATGAAATTTGTTTTGTTTATAACAATTTCCTATATGTTCTAAAATATAATTTAAATAAATATTAAACTTTCCAAACGATGCCTTAAGGGATAACATTATATTTAAAAAGTGTGAGAAGGTTGAAGCTGAACAGTCAAAAGGTCTTGTCTGGAAACTTAAACAAGTTAAACCAAAAAAATTAACTACTCAAACTGTGAGTTGTTCTTGTAGGTTTTTTCTATAGTATTATGAATATTTATAGACTAAACTTTTTGGCCAAACATTTCCCCCTTGATTTTTCATCTATCTTATTAAAACTGAAATACAATTTCGGTGTGTTTGGATACTTGGATAAGAGTATTAAAAAAATTTAGTGTGTTTGGAAACATGGATTGTAATCTTTTTTAAAAAAATAATTTTGTTTGGAAACAAAGATAGTAGTATTAAACAGAAAAAGTAATGGGGCTTAAGTTATTAAGTCCATTATAAAAGAATGTTGTCAATATATATAAGAAAAATACAATACAAAGTCCAATTTGAAATACTAACTCAAATTATAGTTTTTATATTTCATATTAAGTTTTTAAAATATAATATATGTAATTATTTATATGATGATACGTATTAAATACTTTTAATTATATGATTACTTATATGATGATACATATAAAATACAATTAATTATATGATGAAATTATACGATATATAATAATGACTAAGGATGGGTTTTCAGACATCCATATGAGTTTGGTTCTGATCGTTTTGCGTTTCAGGTTTTCGAAGTAAAAGATTTCAGTCCTATTAGGATGTTTCTAAATTTTTGTTTGAGTTTGATTCGGATCTTTGTGGGTTTGGTTTGGGTTTGGATAACCTATTTAGATTATTTTTAAAGTAATAAATCACTATATATTTTAAATTTCTCAAAATCTATAAATAAAGTAATATATTACCTATAAATTTAAATAACATATGTCAGAATACCTAAGCTTAACATATCAATTGGTTTGATTTAAAATTTTGGATACAAAATCAATAATTATTTTAAGTATTTTTGGTGATTTGAGTATACTTTAACTATTTCAGATATTTATTTATGACTATCTATATATATTTTCAAGTATTTTAAATCAATTTAAAAGTATCATTCTTGATGTTTTATATACGTTAAATATAAAAATAATTAATATATAAGTATATAAATCTATTTTCAGATAAATTCAGGTACACGAATACTTCGGTTCGGATCCGATTTGGTTCCCTAACTAACAAAATTTTGAATAATTCGAATATTTAATCAATTTATGTTCAGGTTTGGTACTATATTTACGGATTGGTATCAGTTCTGTTCCTTGGATTCATTTTGCCAAACCCTAATAATTACATGAAAAACAAACATCATCATATTTTTTAAAATATATATCCGCGGAGGTGCAGAGATCAAAGTCTATAATCATTTATTTTAACAACAAGCCAAATAAATATGTTGATTGAGGAGCGAATAAAACAAAATTAGAGAAATACATAGTTTATTAGAGACACTCTATGTGTCGAATTTATTATAAAGAAAATTTTATTAAAATAAATAAATTCAATAATTACAAACAAATATCATATTTCATAAAAGTGAAAAATAATACCCGCACTTTCGAAGCGCGGGTCAAAATCTAATAAATATTATACCATATGACATGTTCTTCTCCAAAAGTGAACATAGACTTATTAATTACGTAATTGAGAACGAACAATATTGGATAACACAAATATTGAGACTAGCATTACCACAATCATGTTTCTTTTTACTGGGTTGGATCAAAGTATAGTATTTTTATTATTGGGAGCTTTAATACATCACAAAACGAAGCTTTAATTGAGAGCGAACAATATTGGAAAAATGTATTTTCCTGCTAAAACACACTTTTTTGCCAATACCGTTAAAATATATTTTCCACTAATACTGCAAAACACATTTAGTCAAAACCGTAAAAACACATTTTTTGTTGAAACTATAAAAATACACTTTTCTACCAAAAACGTAAAAATGCATTTCTCTCCAAAACCGTAAAAACGCTCGAAATCACAAAAACATATTTTCTGCTAAAATCTAAAAACATATATTTTCTGCTAAAACCTTAAAACATATAGTTTTTTTGTCAAAAATGTAAAAACAAGTTTATTTGAATTATTTTAGTAACAAGTTCATTCGGATACAGATGCAAGTTCAAAAAAAAAGCAAACGAACATAATTGCACTTAAATGATGCGTAAACAAAATATAGAAACGAACAATACCAAAATGGAACATCTGGATAAAACATCTAGATATACCATCTGGATAAAACATCTAGATATACCATCTGGATAAAACAACTAGAGATGTACAAACGAACAGAGCCTACCTCTCTTAACTTCACCCGAAGAGAACGTATATGATCAATCAAAATTACAATATTGAAGAACTCGTAAACCTTTAATAAATACGCAGTTTTTTTTTGTGAGCACAAATCCTTATTAACATATTTTGACTGTCATTTTCTTGCCGGTGGAAAATGTTGGAAAAGTGATGTCCAAAAGCTGCTCCTTATGCATTCCGTTGATCTGTATAGAATACAGATCCATCGTGGCCTCCTTTTCGAAAGGGCTTTGATCCATACAGTTTCTCCACAAACGCATGACTCTCTGTTCATATTATCTACTTTTGTATCTTAATACATCTGTCATCATATCCAAAATCATATCCAACATGCTGGCCAGAGTGCAAAGGTCACAACCATACCAGGCTCCATACGACCCACTGGCACCGTTCCAATAAAACCCTTAAACATCTCAATAGCTCGAACATTTTAAGTTGTATCATACACTTTTATCTATCATTTTTACCATTGTCATAAAGTTCTCATGACTTAAATTTCATCAGGGGCTCTATTCTTATTCGTCCATTTTGCTCATATCTTTCATTGCCTATATGTTCACCACTATGTGGTAAAGTCTCTCCAAGTGATTTCTATATTTGCTTTGTAATGCTACTGGAAAGAAATCTATTCCAATTCACTTCTATGATTGTTTTTTATAAATAAAATACTAATATAGAAGTAAATCTATTACAACTCTCTTTTGTTTTCCATCTAAAATAGATATTATTATTTTCCGTATAATTGAATAAAAATAATATTTATTTATATATAAAGTATAAAATAAATGATTGTTATTTTAAAAAACAATAAAGTGAATGTCACTTCTATTTTGGTATTTTTTTTAATTTTAATATAAAACTACATTAAATCAATCAGCTAAAAAACTCAAAAAACTGGAGGCAATTTTACAAAAACAAAGTTACTCTCACTAGATGACGCAAACAATTCAATGTATAGCTTCGAAGACGTGGGTAATGAATCCACGATGATTGATTTTGTTTGGTTTGATAATCATTTCTTGCTTTAAAAGAAAACAAAACAATCCCCAACCAATAATAGACCGAACAACAAAAACATGTCAACGTGTTACAACACAGAACCACACACACACACAGATACTTCATACTTCCCAAAGCCCGCGGCTGCTCCCCCACGCGCCTATAGATACGTATTTTTTTCGTTTTTGGAAACCAAAACTTCTCTTCATTCTCTCCACATTCCATTCGTTGAACCTTCTTCGTCTTCCTCTTTCCTTTTTTCGATATGATCTGACTCCAAAGCACGAATCAAACCCTACACAAGCCACTATATATACACACACCAAGACAAGATAGATAGAGACACAACAATGAAACCGATTCATCAATCCCCTCCTTCCCCGATGAAGAACCGCTTCCGTAACAAACGTCCCGACCTCTGCATCCCTCTCCCGAACCGCGACGTAGCCCTCGCTGTTCCTCTCCCCCTCCCTCCTCCTCCCTCCACAACCTCCTCCTTGCCCACGTCAGCCGTCTCCACCAACGTCTCCGCGGCGAAATGCCTGTCAGAGCTAGAACGCGTGAACCGCATCGGGAGCGGCGCGGGAGGGACGGTGTACAAAGTGATACACCGTCCCACCTCCAAGCCCTTCGCCCTCAAGGTCATCTACGGCAACCACGAGGAGAACGTGAGGCGGCAGATCTGCCGCGAGATCGAGATCCTCCGCAGCGTCGACCACGCCAACGTGGTGAAATGCCACGATATGTTCGATCACAACGGGGAGATCCAGGTCTTGCTCGAGTTCATGGACGGAGGGTGTCTCGAGGGAAGGCACGTGTCGCGTGAAGAGGAGCTCTCCGATATGTCTCGGCAGATTCTCGACGGGTTGGCTTATCTCCACCGCCACCACATCGTCCACCGCGACATCAAGCCGTCGAATCTTTTGATCGACTCCGGGAAGAGAGTTAAGATCGCTGATTTTGGTGTGAGTAGGATCTTGGCGCAGACCATGGATCCTTGTAACTCCTCGGTTGGTACCATTGCTTACATGAGCCCCGAGAGGATTAATACTGATTTGAATCATGGGCGTTACAACGGTTACGCGGGAGATGTGTGGAGTCTTGGTGTTAGCATTTTGGAGTTTTACTTGGGGAGGTTTCCTTTGGCTGTGAGTAGACAAGGTGACTGGGCGAGTCTGATGTGCGCCATTTGTATGTCTCAGCCTCCGGAGGCTCCGGCTACGGCGTCTGAGGAGTTTCGTCACTTTGTGTCGTGTTGTTTGCAGAGTGATCCTCCGAAGAGGTGGTCTGCGCAACAGCTTTTGCAGCATCCTTTCATTCTCAAATCATCTAGAGCTCCGAATATCTGACAAATGTTGTTGCTCTGCTCCGGCGTCTTAGTTTTTGCTTTCCCGTTTTGCCATTTTCGTTTTTTGTTTCCTTTGTTCTCATGGTTACGTGAGTTTTGCGGTGATTGTGATTAGGGTTAAAATTTGTTAGGGAAGAGGCACAGTTTTGAGTTTTATCATGAATGATTATTATTGTTTCACATATTTCGTGTGTTTTAAATTATCACTAATAAAGCTTCTTATTTCAATTTGCTTCCAGAATCTAGCTACTGCTTTATTTTTATTTGCTTTGCCGTTTATGGTGTTGGTTGTATAATAATAGAGGAAAAGTTGAAATGCTTGCCTTTTGACCTCAGCTTTTCACCTTTACCAGATTCCATTTTTTTGGTGTGATGCAGTCTCCTTCCCCTTCTTATACTCTCAGCTAAATGATTTGTGAACTTGTATATGACTGCTTCTATATATCAGTTTCTAGAACTAGCCTTTATTGTTATAAAGTCTCTCAGTACAGATATGGGATAAGTAGAGATGAACTTCTGTTGGCATAACCTAGACGAACCTGTTGGGGCTTGATTTGATCTCGACTTCTAACCAAAATAACCTTCTCCGCTGAGCCTCTTCCTTCTCATTGTCGCATTTGTGGGTATGTTCTGCTCCTTGATCTTCTATAGTTGTAACTCTTCTTAGGAGGATCGTGAGATGATGATGGAAATGTATCATGTTACGTTGTTGAAGTTAGTTTTAGCTTTAGGTTCCAAATACAAACAAGATATGGAAACTTGGGTAGCTAAAAATTTATAGTATACTGATTAACTGGGATAAGACATGCGTTTTGTGTAGAGTGAGTGTATGTAACTAAAATATAAAACATTAGTATTGACAAATTTAAGATTTACATTTGATTGTTTTATGTGTATTTGTAATCTTGGATTGTTTATATAATTATCTATATGCAGGATCGAAAACAATTGTCATTAAAACTGTCTATCAAAACTTAGATTAGAACTTAGGACATCTCTAAAAGAGGTAAAAACAAAGTACTTTATGTGTGTCTTATGATGCAATGTGCTTGCACGTCTATATATAGGTGTTATAGAATGATTAGGGTTATCAGAGAATTAATAACATGCATGGTAAAGAAACAAAAGATATAATGTTGCATCTGTGTATATTAAATTTCTGATGTACTAGTAAAATGCCCAGCACTCGTGGGTTGACATCTTGGGGGTGCGGGGGCCTGCGGCCCCCGCGGTATGGTATGCTGTTGTGAATGCAAACAAAGTCTCACATTGGAAGTTTAGACAAATAATGTCTAGTATATAAAGGAATGTCCAATTCTGATTAGTAAGAGATCTTTTGGGAAGAAGCCCAAAATCAAATCAATGCGGGCTTTGCCTACGGGTCCAAAGTGGATAATATCGTACTAATCGGACAATGTAGAGTTGGACATGGACTTTCACAATCCCAACATATGCCTTTTCGATTTAGGAAAATTACTATTTCTATTGGGAAAAGGAAATCGGGTTTTTTGAGGCTGTATAAATATGGGTGTAAGGGTTTGTAAATTATTATCACATCATTAATAAGAAACCCTAAACGGGTATTTGCCTCAATACATTTTTTTCTCTATTTTTTTTCTAAATTAAACGACGGCTGTTCACAACATATAAACTTAGATTGCGAATGGCAATAAGATATTTGTGTACTTGTTAACGAAGTAGATATACTTTTTATGCCATCGCGAGTCAAATGGGGTTTGCTTATAGATGGGGTTTTTTAAAAAAAAATTTGCAATTACTTCTGTATATTAATGCAAGGATAGAAATAAGACTATTAGGTATACGAAAAAATAATTTTTACTTGCAAGGAGAACCGGTATTTATGATACTAAGATAAGGGATCATAACTTATTTATGTTATTTATTTAATCATTATGTTAGTATCAGAATTTAGCTTTCTTCTAAATATAAAATTCCATATTTTCATCATTCCGACTTGTGTATCAAGCCTATTTTATTCAAATTTATCTATAATATTATAAAGTGAGTATTATTTAATTTTTGATTTAGAAAGGAAAACATCGTTTATACCCAAGTAAAAGTAAATCTCTTCGATGTATTTTTACTGGTTTACGTCTTGGTTAAATTTAATACGAACCAATTTAACTTCTCATTGTCGCATTTGTGGGTATGTTCTGCTCCTTGATCTTCTATAGTTGTAACTCTTTTTAGGAGGATCGTGAGATGATTATGGAAATGTATCATGTTACGTTGTTGAAGTTAGTTTTAGCTTTAGGTTCCAAATACAAACAAGATAGAGATTTCTCTAAGTTAATAGCTCCTGATGATAAACAAGGTCACATCTTTCTTGTTGAGGTGGAGTGCACATGGATACATTTGTGAAAGATGTCGTAATTTAGGACACAAAGAGAAGAGGTGCCTCTTACCTAAGCCGGTAGACGAGCACAACTCACCAGAGAAGGTGATGGTTGAACCCAATGAGATCCCGGTAGTGGATATTGATCGCATCTTAAAAGAAAGGGGTTCTTCGAGCACTCCATCACTGCCTACCCAAACAATAGCTGCAAATCTTCAGGTTTCAGAAGAGTCAAATGCAGCTGATGCTCCTAGCGCTACTATCAAAGGTCCTATAGTTACGGCTCATGATCAGGTTGATACCATGACTCTACTTCACTTCCTTCTGCTGCTCCTGAGGTATGCACAGACAGCACAAAGATTACTACAGTATTTTTTTCTTCTCCCTCACATCAACAGACGCCTGTTACTCCGCTCATCTCAGCCAGCTCTACTGCCACATTAGTAGATTCACAATCTACTCCTACTCCTATTCCGATTATGGATTGTTATCCATCTAATATTACCAACAACGAGGTCATTGAATCTTTAGTTGTTGATCTGATGACCACAACACCTATAAATTCTGCATTTGAGAGCTCTTCTCGATTTTCAGTGTTAGGTAATGTGGATGAAGCTGAGATTGAGTCTCCTGACTCTATCAGCTTCACAAGAGGTGGGAGGGAATCAAAACCTCCGATAATATGGAATGGAGTACAGTGCGAGATAGGAGGAAGCGTGGTCGTAATGGCCGTGGTCTGTTTCGCTAGTTACTGTTTTTATCGCCATTTAATGGTCATTTCTAATCTCTACCTTTGTTTAGATAGGGTCTAAATATTACACGAAATCTGTTTCGTGCAAACTTTATCTCACTATAAGACCTGAGATCTTACCTTTGTAATACTTATGTTTTTAAATTGAAAGTCTTTTTTTCAAAAAAAAAGAACTTGGGTATCTAAAAACTTATAGTATACTAATTAATAAACCGTAAGAAACGCCCTTGAGTGACTTTACAGGATTGATGTTTTAAATTAATAGATTTCAGAATAATTGCTTCTTGAATACTCTTATTGGTTTCATAAATAATGTCGCTCATACACTTTCACCCATATTAAAAATGATTGAAATTTATATATCTTTGTATTAATTACAGTAAAAATTCTATTAATTAAATATGTTGAGACTATGAAAACTTATTATTTTATAGAGTTATTAATTTATAAATAAATTTCCTTTTAAAATTTTCTATTTTTAGATTTTTTAAAAAAATAAGAAAATAGTTTATCTTGTTGTATATATTAATTAAATTTTAGAAATTCAAAATTTATGTCATTTGTTATACTATTTGGTGTATACAAAATATCCATGGAATTTAAATGTAGTTTTAAGATATAACCGTACTAAATATTATCAAAAATATATTGAAATGTTAAGAAAAAATAGAGATGAATTTCATTGTGAATATAAAACAACTAATAAAATGATTTTTTGCACTTATATAAACTATATATACAAAAACTATTAATTTATGATTTAAGTGGAATTATATATTTACATATAATTTTATAGAAAATTATTCTCTTACTGATTT
Source organism: Raphanus raphanistrum x Raphanus sativus (assembly GCA_019705995.1). Lineage (NCBI taxonomy): Eukaryota > Viridiplantae > Streptophyta > Magnoliopsida > Brassicales > Brassicaceae > Raphanus > Raphanus raphanistrum x Raphanus sativus. Next base: position 57,608,428 of record CM034035.1, on the reverse strand, counting down.
GTCTCATGCTTTGAACCGGTCCAACATCGAATTAAATAAATTTGTTAATTTATCGAGTATTAATTTATAAAGTTGCTACTGTATACGTATTCAACTAATGATATTGGAAATAAATAAATTTATTTATAAAATTAATATATTATGTAATTAATATTAAACTGAAATTAAGTGTAAACTGCATTAAAATTCTAAAATGACATTATTTCTATAACAAGAAAATGCTAAAACGATGACTATTTTTAGAGGAGGAAAAAACTGTAAAAGAAAGAAGAAAATAAAGAAAGCAAATTTAAAAGAAATATATGTTTTTTTCAACTGATTTTTTGGATAAAGTACAGACTTCTGTTTGTTAAAATTTACTCATAAGAGTAATATCAAAATGATTTTACTCTTTTCCAACTCTTTTTACAATAAAAATCAATTTATATATTAATAACACTAAATTTTAATGATCATTTCAACAAAATTTAGTATTTAATTTTGTTTTTGATAACCTGAGGTATCCGGCGGATTGTAACCCAACCGACTAGTCTTCTAGAGGTCTTACTCCGGGTTCGAGTCAGAGTATTCAAAATTTATGTTATTTGTTAAATTTTTAGTGTTCAAAATTTAGTATATCAAAATCTGTAATAAACAAGATACACTAAATCCGTAATATCAAAATTCTGTATATCTTTATTTAATAATAACACTATATCAAAAACTTAGTGTTATTAATATATAGATTGATTTAATATATCAGTTAAAATTTAGTGTTATTACATATAAATTTAGTATTAAAATTTAGTATTCAAAATTTATGTCATTTGTTAATTTTTTTACTTATGATATTATAAATACAAAAATCAGTAGCACTCGGCAAAAATTTAAAATTTTCTTACAATGAATCCCCTATATATTAATTGAAAATCATTCACACACATAATTTAAATTTACGTTTCGTTGGCTAGTCTTCCTCTTAGACCCTTCCTCAATATCTCCCAGATCGAGACAGTGGTACTGTTGATCAAGCATAGTTTAGCGGCGAACTCAGAGATGTTTTGGAAGAAGAGGGATGGCTGGGGGAAGTATCTGTTATTTTTCTATCGGAAAATGGCGTCAGCGTCAGCACTGCTCTGTTTCCATTCTGATTAGTGATCATTGCTTTTGTGTATTTCTTTTAATTAGTAACGACATTTTTTTATTTTTTTTTTATTTTTTTTAATGGAAGTATATCATAATGTGAATTATTAGACATTTCTATTTCAGTAGCAGCTGATACAAGTAGACTTGCAAGAGATTTTAGATGTGGACTTGAAGATTCTGAGAAGAATATCCTCTACAACTTGCCCAATACTCAGCAACGAGCTTGGAGAAGTAAGAATCAGTCTCCATCAGCTTCCAAGGCTCACTGTACTCCACAAGATCACCTGCTCAAAAAAAAAAACCAAACCAAAAATCCCCATTGGTACTCATGAGCCTTGACATGAATTATAGAGAGGAATCATCATTATGAGGAAGAAGATGTTTTTTACCAAATGAGAGAACCATGACCATGTCACTATCTATAACCGTTGGTACTCTGTGAGCAACTGTTATCACTGTGCACTCGGCAAACTCCTCTCTTATTGTTTTCTGAATGATTGCATCAGTAGCTGAATCAATGGAAGCTGTAGCTTCATCAAGCACCAATATTTTGTTTCTCTTCAACAGTACTCTTCCCAGACAGAACAACTGTCTCTGTCCCACGCTCCAGTTCTCTCCTTCCTCACTCACTTCTCGTACAACAAAAAGACAAATATAAAGGTAAAAAACAAAAAAAAAAACATGACTGCGTTTCCATTTACCTGAAGAATCAAGTTTATTAGGGAGATTGCTGATCGTTGTCTTGAGCTGACACTTCTCGAGAGCCTAAGGAAATGGTTTTCATCAGAAAAGGTTGCAAAGAGTTTAGCAATCTCATTCTTGTTTCTTGTTTTTTTTTTTTTACCTTCCAGATTTCATCGTCGGAGTAAACACCTAAAGGATCAAGGTTAGTCCTTATGCAGCCACGGAAAAGAGTTGGTTCTTGAGGAATGATGCTGAGTTTCATCCTCAGGTCTTTCAGACCAATCTTACTTATGTCAATGCCATCAATCAGTATGCAACCACTTGCTGGTTCTACCAAACGAAATAAAGCACTGATCAAAGTGCTTTTCCCACTCCCTGTTCTCCCCACAACTCCCACCCTTGTCCCTTCTCTGAACGTGCAAGAGATTCCTTTGAGAACCAATGGAGCATTGGGGCGATACCTTATCTTCAAAAGAAAAATAAGCAAAGCAATGCATTTAGCATAGTTTAAAACCATCATCTACTAACAAGGAATGTATTCTTCTTACCTTAAGCTCCTGCAAGTGAATTGTACCATTAGAAGGCCATGAAGAAGGTGGTCTTCTACCATCCACAACCGCAGGAGGTTCTTCTGGTATGTTCATATACTGCTTTATCCTCTCTACCGAAATGATGGAGTTCGATAAGGTACAATACCATCTGGTTAGAAACACCTGAGTTTGTGTCAATGTTAATGCATATGAGAGTGAGAGCCCAACTAGACCTGCATCACAAAAAGCACAAGTTCATGAAAAACCTTTTAATATGATGAATATCTTGAATATAAATATAAAAAAATACTTACAAAGATATTAAAGATGTGAATGAGTTATATATATGATGCATGTACCTGGAGCTATGTAGCCCTTGGGAATAAGGATAAGCAATAGTGCACAGGTGAATAAAGTCATATTCTGCAGAATCTCTATCCTCATAATGACCCATTCCATGGCTGCATTAGACAGAAAGAATAGCGCCGCATCTGCATCCACTAGGTTTAGGTAGCTTCTAAAGAATCTATCTACCGTTCCAAAAGCTCTTATTGTCACCACTCCAAGTGAGGTTTCTGCAGCATAATTCATCACTGGTGCTTTAGTTGTTCCGTTGATCCTGATCAGCTCCCTTGCAGAGGCTAGATAGTAGTCCTTTTTTTCCAAAGAAGTTGCAGATGTTAGTAGACTTCTTTGCTGCATAATGCAAACTAAAAAAAAAGGAGAAGAATCAAAATAGGTACCTGAACAACTTTGGTGGCAGCCAAAGCAAGAAGAGCTATGATAATCACTTGCCATGTAACATATGTCATGATGATAAGAGCAGCAGTGAGCTCAATAGCAGGTACTACAACAAGTATGAACGCAGATGGAATGTCAAAGTCCAAGATGTTCATATCAGATGAAGCCTGCAAATTTACACATTCAGTCATATCATAATTGAGCTGTAGTGTTGTCCATATACATGTAAAAGAAAAAGCGATCTTACTCGGGTGAGAATGCGTCCAACAGGAGTAGAATCAAAGAAAAGCATGGGGGCTTTGAAGACTGCATTTGTGAAACCAGAGAAGAAAGCTTTGGAAGCTTTTAGCCCAAGGTAGGCAGTGGTAACAGCTCTAGAGTATACAAAACCAGCACTAAGAGTGGAGATAATGCTGTAGACGCCAATAACCATTGTAGTTGAGAGTTTAGGGATCCCAATAGCAAACGCAAGCCAGTACGTTGATGCAGCCTGGAAAACTACAAAACCAACCTGTCCTAATACGGTTGCTGATAGAAGAAACCATCCTTGGGAGACACGGAAGTAGTCCAAGAAAGGTTTCAACCCAACATAACCTGACTCTTTTTCTTCTTCTTGCGTAAGTTGGATCCCTCTTATATCCTCCATTGTTGTGGTTTCTTCTTTTACTTTATCGACGTCGATATCTCCCATCTCTCTGTTTATACCTACTTGCCTAAGATCTCCCATGCTTTCATTATGAGCATTCACCAGCTGTTGGAATGCAGTCCCCATCTTTAAGAGTTCCTCATACTTACCTGACTGAGTGATACTTCCTTCTTCCATAACCTGATCAAGAACATCAATCATTAATAAGTTAAGACATGCAGTCTTTTTTTCTATCAGCTACTACTCAAATTATTACCAGAATTTGATCAACTTCTGAGAGGAATTCCACTTGGTGAGTGACAAGAATGACAGTTTTCTCCTTCAGCGAGTCCTCAACACATTTCTACAGTCATAATAACTAAAACATATTAAGAAGCATCCTTTAAGAAAGCTTCTTCAATCAAAAGTAATGTTATCACTTACATGAAAAAGAACTCCAGCTGTATGTGCATCCACAGCACTAAAAGGATCATCAAGCAGGTAAACATCAGCATCTGCATAGACAGCACGTGCCAACTGAATCCTTTGCTTTTGTCCTCCACTCAAGTTAAGTCCTCTCTGTCCTATCTCTGTGAGATCACCATGTCTAAAGTCACTCAAGTCCTTATCCAACGCACATGCTTCAATAGCAGCATTGTAGCGTCTGGCTTCCATTGGCTTTCCATAGAGGATGTTGTCCCTTATGGTACCACTTTGGATCCAAGATGTCTGAGAAACATAAGCTATGGACCCACAGACCTTAACCTGTTTCAAATGCAGAACATAGAGAAATCATCTTTTAGCAAACATACTTAATACATAGTGAACAAACAGACTTACAGTTCCAGAAACTTTAGGTATCTCTCCGAGTAATGCATGCAACAGTGATGATTTTCCTGCACCAACTGGTCCACAAACCGCAACTGTTTGCCCATACTTAATGTCCAAGTTTATGTATGTTAGAGTTGGGATCTTTATCATCTCTGGATCCCAGCTGAAGTTACCAGCTTGTATGTCAACTACTACATTTCCAGATTCCTCCAGACCACTTCTCTCAATCTCATCAATCTTCAGCTCATCACCGAGCAAGAAGTTGTTTATCCTGTCGAAAGAGACATTGACTTGGATGATAGCAGAAATGGCTTCAGGTATAAGCCTAACAGGCTCTGACATAACTCTCAGTGTAGCTAAAACAGTGAAGATGGTGCTTGCATTCAGTGGAGCACTTTTCAGTAAACCACACGCCACAAATATAACAGCAGAAACTATTGTTGGAGACATCCAATACAGGAAAGTACCAAAGGCCTTTGTCATTTGTGCCTTAGCCAACCATCTGAACTCATCAGCACGGAAAGATTCTATCTGACTCTTGAACTCCTCTTCCCATGACTGCAGCTTAATGACTTTCATGCTGTTCAGAGTCTCTGAGGTTGACCTCAGACGTTTATCCTGTGCCATCATGAACTGGGTCTGGCTGTTCTTCAGCATCTTTGCAAACGGTAGGTTAAGGAGACCACAGAGGAAGAGAAGAATCAAACCTGGAAAGGCTCCTGCTCCAACCACTCCAAAGAGTACAAGTGTGGACAGCAAAAGCTGCAGCGTAAGGCTCCATCCTGAGTGGAACCACCATAAGAACTCTCCCATACGGTATGCATCCACAGCAATGTAGTTCACAATCTCTCCAGATGAATGCTTTTTCCTCCCCAAGCTTGATAGCTTTAGCTGCTTCTTGTAGGCAGCAACCATCAGCCCTGATCTAATCCTCATCCCTGATCTTCTTGCCGCAAAGTACCAGTGTCTCATTGACAAGGAATCAATAAGTTTTAACAAAACTAGACAGGCTAAGTTAAAGAAACCAGTGCGGAGATCACGGTGGTCACTGTTTGCATAGTTCACAAAGACGTATAGCATTAGTGGAAGAGATACAACAGCAATGGTTCTGAATAAGGCACAAACCGCTGTGAATATGTTTTCCTTGAAGTAAACTTTTGCAATGGCTCTAAACACCAAGTTTCTTTCCTTACTTGAGCTTCCCTCTGCAAGAAGTGTATCCCATGCTTGAGAGAATTTAATGTAAGCTAACTCAGCCTCATCCTCTGGGACTAGACTAGGGATATCTTCAGGGGACAATGGTTTCTTGGAACCAGCCAAGAGTAAAGGATTCATCCAAGAGAATGTCAGGACGCTGAAAAAACCAGCTGAGGCCAACCTTGCAGAGTGTTTTATAGGTTTGTCAGTTACAAGAGGATCAGAAAGACAATCTTGAGGAGCAGGAGAGGCTTTGAGAGATGTGTAGAAGCAAAGGAGAAGCATAAGGCTCATCGGCAATGTTATAATGTCTAATACTCTGATGCCTTTTCCCTGTGAAAGTATCTCAATCTTTTCTGCTGAATCCAACAAAGCAAAAGACACCCACCAAAGGGATGTAACGATGCTAATCCATTTTGAGCCGCTAAAAAACAGAGAAACCGCAAGTGAGACACAAATGGTGCCTTGAACAAAGTAAGCAACCCAAAAGACGTCATTAGAATCATCAGTAAGAAGTTTTAAACCAGCACCAAGGAAAGTGATACTAGTAACAAGACAGCATATAGCTGCAGCGACAAATGTCCAGCCTTTGTTCCGGCTCCTGACAGTAAACTGTTTGGAAACACAACTAGCTGCCGAAAGCAAGAAGAAGATACATAGGAACAGTAGATTTATGAGATATATGACGCTTCTTTGGAAGCAAGAAGAGGCTAGATTCTGTTCAGCGTCACACCATGGTAAGCTCCCTGCACCATAAACAATTATCATCACAACAATAGTATCACTCTCACCACTCTCGACTCACACACAATCCAAGAATGCCAAGAACATGAAAACTAAGCATTGAAGAAAGCAATGGAGAGTGTTAAAAGAAAAGGGTTGATCGTACCAATGGAGAAGGCCATTGTAGAAGCAGCAGCAGAGCTGAATCAATTAGAAACAAAAAAAAACAGAGGAGCAAACGGTTTGCCTCTATCAAAGGTGAGGTAGATTCTCACGGACAAAGCTAAAAGACTTATGCAAGTCCACATTAAATGAAAGGATCGCACTAGCTGCTGTTTCCTTTTAGCTTTTGTCTTTTCTGAGTTAACTTTGTCCCTCTCTACCAACCACGTGATGCGTAGTTGCTTACGCAATCAGATTCATATGTTGATCACCACTTCACTCACTAACCGTGAATGCATACGAGGATATCCTTTCATTCTTGAAAAGTTGTGGCATCGAATGGTGGCACAGAGACTGATTGTTATCTGATTGGCCTGAGTAGGTCAGTCGGAAAAAAAAACAATAGTTATACATTACAAAACAGCCATTAGCTTCAGTTACAAAATAAATAATTTTAAAGGTATAAAGCACACTTAACACTATTTTAAAATAAATTAAATTGTTGTCAAGACATCTCTATAAAATATGGAGTGGGGATGAAGATGATTCCATGGACAAAATAAGTTTTTGTGTATAAACAATTTCTTTTATAAAATTAGAGTTTAAGTTATAACTTTTTGATGTTACAAAATAAAAGTTATAACTTTTTGTGTCCAATGTACATATTTAACAAAAAAATAATGGACACATGGTTTGGACATCTAAATTCCCTCGAAGAGTTTTGGAATAAGTCGAGTATCATAGACATAGTATCATTAACTTATGATCTTGAACTTAGTTGAAATTAGACCATTTCCAATCTTTCCAATCTATTTCTATCTTAGTGATCTCTATTATTAGAGAGAGAGAGAAAAAAAAGATGAAGATATTTTTTTTGACCGATGGCTTAGATAGAGTCGGAACATGATCACCGGATAAGAAAGAAGAAGACAATCTAGGTTGGTGAAATGGCGTTGTTGTGATATTTAGCTTTGAATGTGATTGTAATGTGAACCAAGAGCTCTTGGCCTAGTGGTAATGGAACTCCAGCTGGAGTGTCCGCCCTGGGTTCGAGTCGCCTTGGCCACCTTCCCGCTTATAACCGTGTGTGCCCGGATGGAAGGTCTCGTGGGGATTAGTCTGGGCTTACCGCCTGGGAACCCCACGGTTATCAAAAAAAAAAAAAGTGATTGTAATGTTGGATTTGCATTTTTGTCTTCCTATGCAATGACGAGAAGGACGTTGATGGGTCACAATCATAAATCCTAATGCAAATACATTTTCTATCATTTTCAGTGTTGGTCTACTGGTATGATAACAGGCCTTTTATTGCTAACTTCAATTTTTATTGAATACCGATGCGTGTACACAAGTTGGACTTCAAAGATAGTGGGTCTATTCGTCTTATGTTGACATAGTTGGGTCTTTCAGTATCAAACAAATGAACGTCTAAAGTTAAGAAAGAACTTTAAATTTTGTACGTACTTTAAATTCAATTAACAGGATTTTGTTATCAAAGGAAATGTCTTTTCAGTTGGTTGAGGAACATACTTAGTTGAAAGAGATATATATTCCGTCATAGAACAAAACATTTTTTGATACAAAACATTTATAAGTGCGAAGAAGATTTTTAAGCTTTGGTGACAGTTTACAGAGTTTAAAAAGCAACTTGCAATTTTTAATGTAAAGAGATAAAACTTCAATAATCTATATATATAAGAGTTTTTTGTTCACTCCTCGTGAGAACACATCACTAAATAGTAAATCTATCACTAGAACATGACATCTATCCAATTTTCCGCGAGTTTTGTTTAAGTTATTTGGTTTTTATTCATGTTCAAGATTGCACTAGGCGTGAGTAGGGCGGTCAGTGTACGTCTAGCGAGTTGTCAATGTTTGATAACAAAATAGATTCATCATAGATCAGTCTAAAGTAGAAGATTAGCCCCTGATTACATATTTTACAGGTCATCTATGATGAATCTATTTGTTTCTTTCTTATTTCATTATGTAAAAAACCAAATTACGAAAGAATATAAAAAGTTAGAGTCTTGCAATCAAGACATAGTCTGTTTATTTGAATCAGACCTGCGATGCCAAGTACGAGACAGAGCTGCGTTACGACGCGAATGTCACGGGATGGTAAGTTATGCTCACATCAGTGATTTGTTGGGAATATCGGTGTACAAGAGTTATTTCCGTGGTTTCCGGTTAAAGGAATCAGAGTTGACGTGACTCTGGTCTTATATACTTCGACATCGGTGTTGTTTGATACACCGAGAGATTGCGTGTGGTGAAAAATGAGATACTGATTATTATTATTATTATTATTATTATTATTATTATTATTATTATTATTATTATTATTAATAACATTTCCTAGATGAATTTTGAGTATTGGTCTCTCTCATATGAATTTCTTTGTAAGTAACTCGGATGTGTTTTACTATGAAGTTTATGAAAAGTGTGTCCATATAAAGATAACTCAATGCTATCAGAAGGGAATGGTAAAGTATATGACTTTACACTATTTATAGCAATACACTATTACAACTATATGCTTAGTCTAGACACTGCTCTCCTTTGTAATAAAATTAAATTATAATTACAAACGAAAGAGATATTATTTGTAAATATCGAAAAATATATGTTCATTTGAGATTTACTTGCTAAGTTCTGTCTGTGCAAATGACTTACTACAATGTTTTAGCTTTATGTGCTTTTAGAAAACTGTTTTGCAAGAAGGTACAAATTTTCATGTTGAAAATATGGTTCTCATGGTTACCGGTTGTGTTCAAATTACCAAATGGTTGTTGCAAAGCTAATAATAAAAAAGGACAAGAAGGTTGTAGAAGTTAAAGGCAGATATGATATCCTAAGAAGATTATCCAAGATTGAGAATAAAATGTAAGGGTGGGACATTCAAAACAAGAAAGAAACGAGCTAGAAACATTTAAGGTGGCTTTAATTGGTTGTCTATATTGTAATTTTTCTTAGAAAAATCCCTGGTTAAATATCATGCATTATCATGTGTAATACAAAGACAACTATATAGATTTTTAAGCACACAACATAATTTGTTATACTTTGTCAATAACTATTTTGCTCAACAGCCAATTCTGAAAAAATAACAGTATTTTCATATTACGATTAGGGTCATTATTCAAAACTGATTATATATATAGCAAAAAAAAAAATGATGCGAGCAAATCAAAAATAGCTCTAACATGAGGTGGAACAAAATTGATTATATATGCATCAAAATAAGTTTTCTAATTCTCTTGAAAGTTATGAAATTAATGGTTTTAAATCCGAAATAAGTTTTAGGTTAGGTACAATTACCAATTATTTATATATAACCAAGATAAAATAATATTCAGATCATAACAAAGAGTCAATTTTTTTAATTCATTTTGCTTATCATGTTATAGTATTTGTAGTAACAAAAAAAAATCACAAATTTTTAAAACCGAAAATTTAAATATTTATATATATATATATATGAATTAAACTTATTTTTTATAGCATATGTCAATATGCAATATAACAAAATATAACTGTAGAAATATAATTAAATTAAAAACTTAAGGAAAATCCCGAACTTCGTCGGGATCCGTCCCTTATGTATAAACAAATGTGAACATCTGTGCATTTCTCTATGTCTTTTTTTTATTTCTCAATGTCTATGTATAAAAAGAGATTGTTGACCAAAAAAATGTATAGAAAGAGATTATTCATACATAAACTATGTCTGTGAAGTCCAACTTGTGTACTATACGTACTATTTTCACGCATCGGTATTCAATAAAAATTGAAGTTAGCAATCCAAAAAGAAACTGTGAATCTATCAATTGTTTAATATTTGTAAAATAATAAATTATTATGGCCTCAATAATACTGTAGAGGATTTTTAATAGGGAAATTTACTAAAATGATACATAGTAGTTGTTTTATTACTAGAATAACTCAATTTTTTTGAAAATTATTAAAATATTTTTTGGTCGAAATTGCCTTTATCCATAGTTATAACAAAAAAAACATTACCAAAATATCCTGGAGAAGGGATCGTCGGAGATGGAGGTGACGAGACAAAAAGAAGAACGTTTTCTAGTCTGGATGGAGGGCCGTCAATAACAAGTGTTCGACATTTTTTTTGGTTAATATTAAGATGTGTTTTTTTTAATTAGGGTTTAATTATTAGTAATGGCAAAATAGTCAATTTGTATGTTCCAAAAGTTAGTCTAGTAATTTCAAAATTATATGAATTAATCTTGTCATTTTATGATTAATTAGAGTCATTTTAAGTAATTTCTCTTTTTAATAAGGTAAATAACTTTTGAGAAAATGTTGCTAACGCCATCGAAATAAAAGAAACCAATATAAGTTTGGGCAATCAAATCCACATCAACAGATTGAGCCAGTAATATAGTCATGGTTTCCATTTTTAATGTACTCCAAAGTGTAATCAGTAATGCTCTCTTTTTCTTACTATTTTAAAAATAAAGAACTTTTTTGCACAGTGACAAAAAAAAAACTTTTTTGAACAAAACCACGACATCTGATGTTTTACATATCCAAGAATTTTTAACTTTACATTTCAATTTAAATCTTAAATGCTTTATTCCTAGGCTAACCAATTAGGCCGAGAATGATTTCATTCTTGATTAAGCTCAACGGTGTTATCGTGTGTGATGGCTAATGGCTAATGGGAGAATCAGATTCTAACTTCTAATTTGATCTGCCTCACGTAGCTAGGTTTTGATGCTTAAATAGAGTAATCTTTTTTTCTTTTTGTTTACGAGAGGGAATTGGTGAATTTTACTTTCACGTCGTACGTCACAAAAAGTAAATCGACTCAAACTGTGTTATCAACATGAAACCGGTTATGTGCATCAGTGCATGCATGCGCATATATATAGAACTATATATATGTTTCAAACAAACTCATATATACTTTTAAAGCCGACCCTAAGATTTATGGTTATTAATACCCCAGTGCAAATTTTAATAATTCTTTTATACGGTTGTGTTTATTAATTATTTAGAATTTATAGAACAATATTTAGTGTCATTTAGACCAAAAAAATATATTTATGTGTCATTGGACTATGACCACGACTGGTGTGTTGTATGTGTATTTTATTAAGGCCAGTTCCAATGTAATACCAGAAAACAAAAATGGGTGTAATTTTATCTCTAATAAACATTAAAAATAATAATATCCCACCAATTTGGTGTAAAGTAAATAATTTAGTGTAATACTATTTATCATACCAAACATTAAATATATATATATATATATATATATTATGTTTCATTTAGTAATATAGTTTAAGTATTATTATTAATTAGTTCAAATTTGTAATTAAACATAATATATTGATTTATTTTTATATTATTTTATATAATTATTTTTTCATAATTATTATTTTTAACTTTCAAATAAGAAATCATTAATTGATTATTATCATTTTCTTTATAGTGTAAAAATAAAATATCATCGAACTTTTATATTTTATTTTATTTTCATGCAAGAATAACTAAATGATCATTATAATTTACATTATATTGTAATATTTTTTTATTTTTAAATATTGATTCTTATCTTCATTTAGTTTATACTTAATCAGTAATGAACATTTAATAATATTATATTATTGTAAAATCAATAGTAAATAATTAAAACTTTATGTGATACTATTAAATTCACAAAACATTAAAATAACATTTTTATTTTATAATATAGTTAAACTTGTATTAAAAACTAATGCAAATTTTATTAAAATAAATATATTATTTTGTTATGTGCTTTCCATAACTAATAGTTTGTTATTTTTAATATAATATTTATATAAATAAATACATAAAGGTATAATATTGTTAAATGGAAAAATATAAATGTAAATTATAAAATTACAAAAATTTAACAGACATAATATCTAAATATGATAAAACAACTATTTATTAATTACAAATAATAAAAATATAAAAGTTACTTTTAGTATAATATTTGGTGTTATGATTAGAGATAGGACGCAAGCGGAGCGGTCGAACATGGTCCAAGTTGAAAAAAAAATAAGAATTTTTGAAAATAAATATATTAATTATAATATAAAACTTTAAATTTTAAAACATAGTACTACATTTAGAGGTGATAATTTCAAAAAAAATATTAAATATATATAAATAAAGCTATAAATTTTCAAAACAAATCCACTACATGTTAAATATATCATTAATATATTTTGAACATAGGCTATAAATAATTCGAGACGGTTCTTAGAGATAACAAAAAAGTACGAAACCAAAACATCAAATTTAGATAATTTCAACATCAATTTTCGTGTAGATGTCTTAAAATAAACAAAAGTGCATGTACCAAAAAGAAAATCATCATTGCCTGCGAGATAATATAACTCATTCGAAGAAAAACTGATAAACCCATCAGAAAAGTGATGCTTTAAGTTAGACTATGTCACAACCAAACTATACTCCTGCAGTCCTTCTCCTCCGTTCTCTTTCTCACGTTGACTTTAGTTTGTGCACTTCGTACAGTTCCTACCGCAACCAAAAAAAAATCAGAAATATCAAAATTAATTAAATCACGAAAAAATTAATACACAAATATCACTGTTTTACTATTTTATAATAACTATTTCTCAATTGACAAAATTAACTTACCAAAATTGAATGGAGTTGGCTTAGAAGTGGAATGAGCAAAGAAATTAAACTTCTTATATCATCTTGAACCATCTGGTGACTCTCGTCTTTACCCGCAAGCACGTTAATGAATGTGTTATTGTTTGGTACCAGCTTAAGAGCCACCTTATAACGAAAGGCACAGACACATTCCAAGTAATTGTTTAGTTAATAAATAAAATCCGTGCTTGTGTTTTATAATTCTTTTTCTTCTCGATTTAAAATCATAACATTAACATAAAATAATACCTTGAAAGCAGCACAAGAGATCCATCCATGCCATGGTTTTATTGTCAAGTTATAACTTTCTTCTACGGCTTGTTCCATGTTTTGTGACATGTCTTTGACCAGCCGTTGCAATAGTGCCAATGTAAAATCCATCGCTCTACAATGTTTCGGGAGTACAAGACGTTGTTGGTTTTGTATATTTATATGGTCCTAACCAAACCTGTTTGGATTATATTTTAAACGCGGCAAAAGAGATGAGTACCTGGTTAGCCAAAGAGCAGCTCTGCTACAGCTTGTAGGCTTCTTAGAGGATCCTTCATTGGCTTCTTTTCTCATTATCTCAACCAAATTTGAGTACACGATGGGATCAGATTCCCACATCTCCTCTAATCTCTACACCAACTCAATAAACGTAATAGGTTTAAATAAGGTGATAAAATCTTTTGAAACAAAAGGTGATAAAATCAATAATAAATTAATAATATTAAAGACGAGGATGGAGAAAAAACGAGGTCCACTTATTCGAGAGAAAGAGAGTCTGACGACAGTGACCCTGAAAGCAACGTAAAGGTGTAGATGGGTCCATATGCCGTCGAGTCCAAACATCATTTTTAATCATGCTAATTAATTATACGTTTAGTAGTTTATTTTTGAACTATCTATTGCATAAAATACTTTGTGTGTGTTTGAGAAAAACAAAGTAAAATGACAAAAAATAACTGATTACGCAAGTGATTACGAGCATTGAAAATGATGCGTATTATATGTATTTTGAATTGATATTAGGAGTATTAAACAAAAAAGGACAAAATAGATTACTTTAATATTTTGATCAATGTCTTGTCGGAGAACAGCCATTGTCGGGCCAATCTTATCTGCAGCAATCAATCAACAAAGATTAAGGGCAGCCATTGGAGGAGCTAGTTATGCTTTCATCTAAGAAAACTACACAGTCAAGTGAGCAAGATTCCGAAGAACATAATTCTTTAACGTATCGAGAATTAATATAATCCCCCCCCCCCCGGGCCCCCCCAAAAAAATATGGAAAAAAGAAACAAAAACTGCATAACATCTAGTAATATATATTCATGAATATATACCAAGAACTTGGATGATTAATCTGCAAAATGAGAGGAGAGGCTTTAATGGTAGATTGATGATGTTGGTGGTGGCTTCTGTTTCGGTGGTAACTATTGTGGTCTTGGCTATAGAAAGAACAGAGAGTTCTTCAACGGCAGATCCAATCATTGTTATCTTCTTTTCCTTCGTTGCCTCTTCCATCTCACATCTCTTTCGTTTCATCTTTTGATAGTTTTTCTCTTGATTCTCGAGTATGTATGCGCGTGTGTTGTGTGTGTGTATATGCCTCTGTTAAACGAACACCAGGGAATTAGGCTATTTATAATTCCAGCTATTGAGTCTTTTCCTATATTTATTTTTCATTCCGGACTATTTGTTAAATGAATTTGAGATAACTAAGCTTAAAAATAAAAGGTGATTAAATTATATATATATATATATTTTTTTTGTCCGCTGCCCAACTTCCTTAGATCAAGTGGTGGTTAGACGAGTCGGTTCTCCGAGAATTCTTTCCGTCTGACCGGATCTGATCTATGTGGGTAAAGATATAGCTTCTACTTCTTGCCTCTTTAGCTAAAGTATCTGTCCGTCCGTTTCGATTCCGAGAAATATGAGACACTTTCACATCCTCAAAGTCCTCCTGGAGACTCCAAAACACTTCGGTTTCTCTCGCGAATGCAGGCCATTCTCCCGGGTTTGTGATCATGTCCACTAGGTCCGTACAATCTGTCTCGAACCTCATCGTGGTTATCCTCATGTCCCTAATACATGACGCTGCCCAGAGTAACCCTTCCATCTCAGCGTGTAAAGCTGAGAGGGTCCTACTGCATGCTCGTAAGCCAAAGAAATCAGAGCCCATATGATCCTTAAGATTCCACCCTAAGCCACTGACGCTGCCATTAGCGATCCATGAAACATCGATTTGGCAGGTAGGGATTCAGATTATCCAAGGGAGCACTGTTTCCACCTCCGCAGTAAGGGAGTCATCGAGTTCCTCCTCTGTTTCCTCTTTTTCGTTATCCTTCCTCCAACATTCTGCCTCAAGTGACGCATGTTGGTCATTGCCCTGTGGTCAGGCAGAGGTGGCTTGCCCACCTTGGCGTCAGGGGGGACTCCTCTTTGCTTCCTACAGTGACTCAGTGAGGTTTTTCCTTCCTTAATCTCCGTTATGATCCGGAAGTTGACAAAAAAATAGTTTAATGAAGCTTAAACTATTACGAAAGAGTAAACAGAAGCCTTGTAGGATGATCCTACTAGGATCTTCAGAAGTCGAAACAATAGTGTAATAGATAAAAGTTTTATCATTATTATTTTTAAATAGATATTTCATCAAAAAAAATAGATTTCTATTTTGAAAACTATTTTAAGAATTCTCTAAATATTTTTAAACACATGTTTCAATAGCAATAATTAGATTTTATAACTTATAATTATATTATTTAATTAAAATATTCTATAATACTAATAAAATATTAATGATAACTGAGGAATAAAATAAATAAAATAATAAATAAAAATTTATTTTAGAAATTAAAAAAATAGAATTTTGTTCATGTTTTTTCATCAGAATTTCAAAGGAAAAATATTTTTATTTATAAATTCATTCTTCATGAAGAGTTTAGAAAAAAAGAATTGGAATTCATCTATCAATAATCTGATCAAAATTTCAAGGAGAAATTTACGAAATAGCTAAGTTTGGTAAGTTAATTAAGTGTTGATCAACGATTTTGAGATAACTTTTTTAACGCTGATTTATTATGATATTACAATTATTAGGAATATTACATAAACGATTCGACAACCGACAATACTAACTGTCTTATGAAGATCTACGCCTAACTGCATCATCTGAGCCGTCTTATAAAGATCCACGCCTGACCAGATTTACTTGCACCATGTTGAAGATCCCTTGTAATCATTCCTCCCATAATCTGCATAATTGCCTAATAAATCGTGCTCTCTCCGGGATTTGAAACCTGGATTTGAGATAACCTGCAATAAATTGCATAGTCTGGGAGTCGAACCCCAGACCTGAGTGTAAAAGTCTTTAGACCTTAAACATAAGGTTACGGTGCTTCCACCGATTTTGACATAACTAGGGAACTAATAATTGTGTTTTTTTCATCCGGTTATAATCCTCTCTCGTACAACTGGCAGAAAAGAGAAGAAGGTACGTCGACAAAATGATATACTGATGATGTTGATAATTTAACACTTCACAATTAATTATCACACCACGTAATATTGTCACCAACACCACAATCTTGTTTATCACATAAATATGCATCCGATTTTTATACCTTATCAATGAAATAAAATAGAATTCTAAATCTACAGACATCTCGTAAATATTAAACTTTACTCCAAACATATCCCCTAAATACTAACCCTAAACCTTAAATATCACTCTTCCATCTAAATACTAAACCCTAAACCTTAATTACCAAACCCTAGACCCAAATATACCCTAAACGCAATTATCAAAATCTGAATATAGTATATAATATTATGTAATATTAAACCCTTCATATTTGTAGTTACCCGGTAAACATGACTTATCACCAATAATATATTGTTACAGAATATAAACCCTTAAATCCTAAACTCTAAACCCAAATCTCAAAATCTAATGTTGACCTCAACTTCATCCCCATTCCTTTAAATAATAGAATTTAGATTTATAAACTCGAATTGGTAATAATGAATATTCCACATAATCAAAAATTTGTACAACACTGGAAAATGAATTTTATATTACAATCAATCACACAAAATGACAGTGAAAATATATATCAAATTTGAATACATGAAAAATTATTACATTTTTAAAGAATAGTATATAAATTCGTCACAAATAGTATGGTATCCTTACATAAATAGTTACACTAAAGAACATATACTATATTATTCATTTCACTGAATATAATATAGACGGCAAGTTCATCGTCTTCAATTCTTCTTTTTTAGACATGCTTATACATATTCACTTGGTTCACTATCATTATTTTTACCACCGTATAGAGATCGTCTTCATCTCCTCTATTTTTTCCCGACTTGGCGACATTGTTACTGATCCACCGTCGTTATTCTTTATCATTGGATATCTAAAGCATCATGGATCTAATCCTGATGCGATAATCTCAATCTCATTCGTAAGATTCTGTGAGAAAGAGAAAAATAAATGAAAGAGTTGGTGTGTCTGCTCACCTTTACATCTTCATTGTTTTTTTTCTGGATAACCGTGAGATTCGAAAGGTTTTTTAGGCTCAAAAATTAATTCTACGAGGTCCACGGCACTCTGCTTATTCTTGTTATTTAAGACAGTTCGGGTGGCCAAAGGAACTCGAATCCAGGAGCAGTACTCATAGCTGTGACACACCTTCATTGTTGCCTCTTTTTTACCACAATTGGTCCTCCTTCTCTTAAGAAAAAATCAATTCAAAAACAAATCTTGGAAGAATAATTTCATCTTCTGCAAAGTTATCAAAATAAATTACATATGAAAAGGTGTGTGATTTTCAGAGGGCTACTAATTACTTTTCAGTATTATTATTATTAATTACATACGAGAAGGTCTGTGATGTAGGATTTTTGGTTAAACATTAAATTATGATTTGTTTAAATTATATACATAGATGATGTAGGATTTTTGGTTACACATTAAATTATGATTTGTTTAATAGTTATACAGTGCAATTTTTCAAAATTCAATGCAGTATAAATTTTGAGGAACAAATTTTCTTCCTTCAACATAGACACCATTACATATTCTCAAAAAAAAAACATAGACACCAATACATTATCAAGAGTTCCATTATCAAATAGTACAAGTATTCACATAGACACATACCTATACATATACCGACACTACACGTGTCAGCATGTTGTTTTGTGTGCAATGTACATGGAGAAAGTGGGGCAGTTAAGGAGTTTGTGGGTCAAACGTCCTTTTTTGTCAACTGGTCAAACGTCCTATTTTTTTTTTTTGCCATCTTATTAATATAAAGGGCTAAAACCCAAAAAGATACATAAAATAATATTGGGTCTGAAACAGAACAGAACCCAAAACAACTAAGCAACTACACATGAGGCCCACGAAGCCAACAGTTCAAAGCCCAAAAACAGAAAAGAAACCCAATCCCCACCGCACTCCAACTCTACGTGTTGATACACGAGACTGAACGAAGACACGTGGCAATCGAGACGTCATCTTCTCCACCGCTTGAAACCGTCGCCGGAGCCGCTGCACATCGCTCCACCAAGTCATCGGAATCATAGTATTTGCGGACACACGAGCTAACACTGTCTTCACTCACATAAAGTCAACACGGGAACTTGACCACCGGTCACAACCGGGAACTCAAACGACCACCGAAAATCTCCACCAACAACAGTATTGGGGAGTAAAAGATTCAGTAGTTTCTACACCTCCTCCTCGTCTCTGGAGAGAATCAATCGATTTAGTATTGAGATCTCGTCGAAGACAACCATCACCACACACAAATCGACACCAGACACCGTGTTACAGCTCGAGCACTCCCAAAGAAACCATGAAAGTCGGCGACCACCGAAGAAGGAACGGCACGGCCCCAGAGTCATATGCCGGTCATCCACCGAACAGAACAGAAGGTGTGATACCGGAACTTAGACGGCGACATGCAGCTCCGAGAAACCTCCACGCCGGAACGAAAACTAAGCAAGATTATAAACATAAAACTATAAACGCAGGAGGCCGGATTGACGGTGACTAATAGCTAGGACCGCCGGCCGGAAAACGTGAAGAACAATCGGCGAAGACGAAAGTTTTAGAGAGAAGGAGGAAGTTTAAAATATAAATTTTCTTTACTCTTTTCTGTCAAACGTCCTAATTAGACATAACTAATCATTTTATTTAGTTTTCTTAGATTATCTTGATTTGGTTAAGTTCTTAATCGAGCTGCTAGTTAGCATGTTACTTACTTTACCTTCCACTTATTGTAAGTTTAAACCTAATTGATTTCTTTTTTGAATTGGGCTAAAGGGTATTGATATAACAAATAAAGCTTTACTCACCACATATATAAAAGACAAAATCTAGATAAGAAGTAAAACCATAAATAGCTCAAGAATGTATTGACAAAAGGAAAGAGAGAACATGGATGTCGTCGTCTGGTTATCAAAAAGATAATAGCATAAGTTGAACGGTTTTCATTGCTAAATATTGGATTAATTGACGCTGTCTAGAATCTATCGAGCATGCTGGTTGGTGAGGCACTCCACTATTAGTGGGACGAATATTTTTGCGTTTGCATTATATTTAATTTATACAATATATAATACATAGTACATTTTTCTAATTTAAGTATATGGTTTGCATGATTTCAACTCATTCTCATCACATCCCGATTCAAGAATGACCAACTAATAATCCTTTGACATGGTTAAGCCAAGCACGCCGTTTATGAAGTTTAATCTATTAGTCAACAGATAATTTAACCATTTAGTGTTATATACAATTATTATTTGTGGTGTATAAGAGTACTATTTTAAGTCTTTTTCAGGTAATCTTATATATTATAAAGCGTACCAATTACAAAGTCCTCCGAATATGGTCTACTTTTGTTCTATAGGTCTACTTTTGTTCCTATCCAGAATCCAGACAGTAGGGTGTCTAATCACGATGTAGATTCTAAAAATAGAATAATTTTATAATGATCTTGTTATTTTGTCGTACTTAGCGATGATAACTAATACGTTATAAATTAATCGACATGTTAAGGGCATCGATATCCCAAATGAGTTTTATAATGCCAGCGTACCATACCGGTCTAACATTTTACACTGCCATAATCCAACTTTTAAATTATGCCCTTCAATGTTTTATCCAAAATTACAAACATTAATATAAAAATAATCAAGCTTTCATAAAACAATCAAATCACATCAATTTTTTTTATTAAAAATAGTAAATAAACTAAAAATATAATGAAATTTTTCTTGCAAAATCATTTAGTAATTTAATAAATCTTTAATCACATCAGTCTTAATTAATCTATTTAACATCATGTGTAACATAGTAAATCACAAATAAATATATATCAGTTTTAACCTCAGTAACGGTTTTAGCTATGACAATCGATATTAGAATAGTTAGGAATACACATTAAACAATTGATGTGTTTGATAAAAATCTTCCATCTTTTAACAAAAAAAAATACTTTATTAGGCTTTGTAATTTTTTATATTGATTCTCATAAAACATTTAGTCTTATAAACATATTACCATCTATTATTTCTTAATGCATATCATTTTGGAGTTTTGAAGTTTAAATATTATGATTTCAAATTATTATAACTAAAATATTAGTATTATATTAAGCAAAATTTTTTTATCAATTTTTTATTTATAAACATTAATAAGAAAAATTTGAAATATGCTCTTTTAAATCGGATGCCCCAATCGATTGCTTGGGTGGCTTCCCCTTTGGGCCGGCCCTGTACCATATGTAACTATTTTTCATGGATTTAGTTTTTAAAAGTTTGTGTTTCATTTAGTAGTTGACAAAGTGGCAAATCTTCTAAAATGGAGCAAGACAAGTGAAAATCTTAAAACTCGGTGTACATGCATAACTATGCGCATAGTTCTGTATTAGTGCTGATTCTATGTTTTGTTCGGTGATATAAGAGGATGTATGAAGTTTAGTATTTGAAGTGAATCATTTTTTACTTATTTTTTTTGATAATTCTAGGTAAATTAATTTAGAAATTTAGTATGATAATGTTTTATTTTATCAGAAAGAGTAATTTACTATGATTTTAGTTAAGAAATACTGGAGAATTGGTGAAATAACTTAAAACGAAAATGAAAATTAAGAAACTAACCAAGTAACCATTGCCTAGAGAGATAAAGAAAAAAAGAAGAAAGATGGAAGAGAGAGAAGAAAAAGGATGGCTAGTTTCTTAATTTTAATTAATTTATTTTTTGGTTATTTGGCCAAATTTCAAATTCTAAATCCCATCTAAATTCATAAATTTAGATTCTCTCAGTAAGAACACCACATGAATTATAAATGAAAAATAGAACAAAAACATATTCTTTGTCCTCTTAACATAAAACCGACCTAAATTAGTCTTTTTAGTATAATATTTTCTAAAACACCAATCTAAACCTCAATTCTTTTATAATCTATTATTTAAAATATTTTTTTTAAATAATGGCCATATATTTATATATATTGTAAAATAAAAATTTAATAACAGTGGTTTTAAAATGTTTTAAAAATCATATTAGAATAACAACTGGTTTGTCATTTTAACAAAAATTATTTTAAACTTTTCATTGATAAAAATCATTATTTGTTTGTGTTTTATATTTACTTAGAGCATTCATATTGATAGTCTTTCAAAATATTTTCTCACAAAAAGGTAATCATAAAATAGTAGAAAAGTTTGAAAAAGATAAAAAGTTGAGAAATTCTATCACAATAGTTTCTCATTTGAAAATCAATAAATATAATAGGAGACTCATATGCCACTTTTACTTTTATGTTTGATAGATTTATTTTTTCCCCATAATATTTTAGTCACATAATAAAGTGTTTTATATTTTGACCAAAAAATCTTTTATATATTAATATTTAAATACTGAGAACTCATTTACATAAATTCATTAATGTTGATGCTCTTAGAGTGAAGCCATAGGCCTGATTGCCGTTAGAACTTCATGGTTTTAAAATACTACAAAGTTTTTAAAATCTATTTTTTACTGCTTTTACAACATTTATCTTTCATATATCGTAATTTCTAAATCCAAGTAAACATGATTTTTACAACTTCTTTTCCTTTTTTCTAAACTATTTATTTTTTTCATCCCACAATAATTATATAGTCTTTATTTAAATATATATATATATATATATATATTTATCATAAATATTTTTAGTGAATAAATTATAATTTAGGATTCTTATTATCCTAATATCCCTATTTCATTTTCTTCGATGTCACATATTTTTTCCAGTATTCATATAGTTTTACATTATTAAATTAAATATTAAAATAATAATCACCTATTTTACCTTTTAAACTACCAAATAAATTTTCTTTTTAAATACAGTCAAAGTTTGTAAATCCAAAATATCTACGTCTAAAAATTTAAAATCACAGTTAAAGAGAAAATCTTTATCAATCAAACTTTATGTCTACTAGCTAAGTCTAAATCAACTTCCATTTGATGGAGTTGGTGATTATCATCAGGGCCGGTCTTTGGGCCAAACCAAGAAAACAGAAACTTCCGGGTGCATAATTATAGTAGAATTTCGGCCACAAAATTTCAAAATTTCCTTTAGTCTAGTGGTATAATCTGAAGGCTACAGACTCTCATAGGCCAGCCTGGGTTCGAACCTTGTAAAAGAGGCCAGTTTGTTTTAAAACTTGCTCCTGGTCTTGGATTTTCTAGGACCGGCTGTGATTATCATACTCTCAAATTTGTTAGCCTGTGCTTCGGTTTGTCTTGGTCTTTCTTCGGGATTTCAAGATACATAGTGATGCATTTCCACATGATTATCTTTAAATCCTAAGGTCATGGGTGCACTGGTTATTTTTGCTTCCATTTAAGCATTGGACCAATTGGATAAATTAACCAATTTGTAAAACCTTATCTTTCAGAAATGTACAAATAACTATCCAACCCTGAAAAGAAAAGACTATCAGATTTTTTTATAACAACAAAAAAGAGAGAGTATGCTAGAGGTGGTCGAAAACAAAGGGAGATCATTATCAGAGGTATAATAAAGTAACTATTAGATTTTGATCCTCGCTATACGCAGATATTTTTTTTATATTGACACTTTAAATTTTTATATTAATGATCTTTTAATAAACTTTGATGTAAAATTTAGGTTTTTGGCAAATCATATTATTTATAGGAATCTTAAACTATAGTTGGTATCCTTCAATTAAATGTCAAAAAATTGCAAAATTATCAAATTTAAAAACGAATTTTCTGCGCGTAGCGCGGAAGACGACCTAGTTAGTATAGTTTGACATTATATTTCAAAAACAATGCACGGCAAAATTTTCGACAATACAAAGTTTAGGTCATAACTGCATAAGATTAACGTGAAATATATTTAGTGCATGATAGCATGTAACGATTTGTTTTTAGTTTTCATTACTAATACAGATTTTAATTTAATTCTACCAGATTGTAAACAATTTAAAACTTAGATTTAGAATTTAATATGTAATATATATATATATATATATATATATATATATATTAATACATATATTTTAAATTAATATAACAATTACATATTTTCTTATAAAATAAATCATAAATAGAATTTTTCCACCTGATATAGCAAAATTCACTTGTTTAGCTTCTTATGTGTTTCAGTCATATATAATATTATATAAGTACACAATAGACTGAAAATTTCCGGCAGTCAAGTTTTAGTTTATAACTTTTTTTTTTTTGCTAAATTTTGATTTGAGAGTTTTAGTTTATAACTTCATAAGACTGAAGTGAAATATGTTTAGTCCAGGATAACGGATAATACAATGCTACATAAATTTGTCTAAATATGTGGATGTCACATTTTCATAATTTTTATAAACTGTTAATAGCTAAGTTTTATATAGTCAGTTTTATTTTTGGGCAGAATTTTGGGAGAATGTTTATAAAATGTGATAATGCATATAACTTAACTATACTACAGAAAATCAATTATGAAAGTTGTTACCAAAGCATATCCACATTTTAATTAAATTTTTTGGGTAGTATACGTTTTTCTAAATATGCATGTCAGATAGTAAATCACAAATTAAATATTGAACGTCACAAACGATTAATGGTGAACTGGTGATTGTTATTGGTTTAGTTCCACGACAGGAATTGTCTTGGTTTGGCATGTAATCAGTTATATTTAGTATTAATAAAATTTTGAAATAGGCTTAAAAGTTAAATATTACACTTGGCTAGCAGATTAAGCGTAGGAATATAACACTAAATTAATATATTATTATGTGGTTTTCTAAATGTTTGGATAATTGATGAATATTCCCTGCTGGTTAATTTTTATTATTATATTAGGAGTATAATGATTAAACAGGATATATAATGTAACATAATTATAAGGGATTTTAATTTTCCTAGTGAGATGTGTACAGTGTATATGCCCAAACTTTAATAACAACATGGTTTTAAGTAGTTAAACAATAGGACTTTATTTTAATAGAGTAGATTCGTTATTTGAGTCATGGTGAAAATGGTCGCTTTGGGTCTTTCAGGTGTGAACTAGACCATTTAGCTGTGGGAAATAATGATGAATCTAAGCTACGTTGTATTTGCGAGAAAAGGACATCATATATACTATCCTAACGAGAAAAGGACATCATAATAACCTATCATTTAAGAAGGGAGACAACTATAGAAATAAGATAAGTTAGAAAGAAGTTCGAATATAGAAAATATTTTACTTTTACGAATATTGCCAGATATATACCACAAGCTTCCCATGCCGCTTCTAATTTTATATATGTGAATACTCAAAGATTCTTTACATTTAATTCTTGTTTTTCTTTAATCTTTGGACGGTTTACCAACATTTAAGAATATTATAGTTTTTTTTTGTAGTTAGTTATATACTTATTAGGCCTGAACATCCGGGTCTTTGGATCGGATTCGGGTCGGGTCCTATCGGGTTTGGGTCGGGTCCTATCGGGTCCGTGTCCTTTGGGTCCTAGAAATTTAGATCTATATAGGTACCTAAAAATTTTCGGGTCGGTTCCGGATCAGGTTTTGTCGGGTCCGGGTCGGGTCCTATCGGGTCCGGATCCTTCGGGTCCTAGAAATTTAGACCATATAAGTACCTAAAATTTTTCCGGTCGGTTCCAGATCGGGTCTTGTCGGGTCCGGGTCGGTTTGGGTCTATAATTTTAATACCTATAAAATAGTAAAATATCCATAATTTTTTGGGTCCATATCGGGTCTGATTCGGGTTCGGGTATTTAAGCTCTTAAAAATCTATGACATACTCAAATTCATTCAAATTAATTAATATTTGTCATATATATCTAAATATTTACAAAATAACTTAAAATTAAACTATTAATAATTAACATAAAACAATTTTGAACTCTAAATTTTATATTTTAAAACTTCATATTACTTTGAAATGTTACAAAATAATAATAAATATCGTTAATAAAAGATATTTCAACTAAATAAAAAATAATATATACAAAACAGAACACAAAAATCATAGTTTTAAATATACATGTTTTTAAGTCAGGTACAAATCGGTTTTTATCGGGTCGGGTCTATTTGGGCCGGTTCTTTTTGGGTCCGTGTTTATTCGGATCGGTTCTCTTCGGATCCGGGTCTATTTGGGTAAAAGAAATTTAGACCCGAAAGATACTTGTAAACTTTCGGGTCGGGTTCGGGTCGGGTTCGGGTCGGGTTCGGGTCGGATATTTTTAGACCGGTTCCAGATCGGATCTTCGGGTCCAGGTTAAAATGTCCAGGCCTAATACTTACTTATATGTAGAGATGGCAAAAAGGATTACATGTCCTGTTCCGTCCTGTTGTGCAGCGATTATCAGTTCGAACGGGTCTATGGGTGTCGTCCATTTGGTACCACTGTCCGGTTAGGGCATGGCCAGTCCCGCCCTGTAATTAACATAGGCTTTTGTGTACCGGCCCGTTGAACACAATATAACTTTTTTTTTCTGATCAATATAACTTTATTCCCTGCAAAAACAAGTCACAACATCAGTAATTCTTCATAGCAGGTGATTTCATTCAAACTATGCTCATCTTGTCCTAAATAGAAGTGAAATTTTGCAGCAAAAATATATACATAAGCTGAGTTTGGAACCATATACCTTCAAGGTTTTTGAATTCCATGATTTTCTCTATCAGGTTGAGCAATGATTTCCTATAAAAGTAATCAAAATAATGCAAGTTACTCGACAGCTCCGTCCTTTGGTGAGCACCGAAGCTAGCAATCACCACAAAATATAGTCAAAACGTAAGGGTCGTGTCCCCAAAACTCATACTTAAACCTCAACAACACTCCATTGAATCCAAAACCTCATTTATTCCATTAGATCCACTGTTTTACATAAGCTTAGATTTAGCAAAAACGAAAAACACGAAGAAATAGTCTTTGAATTCATAATAACTTAAAGAAAACCATCCCAAAAAGTGACACCACCAGATTTATACTCCTCGACCACCTTGTTCATACCTACAAAAGAAAGGGACAAGTATTGAGATTATTCAGTGAAGGTAAGTTCTAGGAACGTACTAACTCATATCAAGACAAGCAAACATTCAACACAGTCACAGACTAAGGACTAACATGCGACAAACAACAATCAATCTAGACCTTTAGGACCTACCGCATGTCCCCGGGGAGAGCCATTACGAACCCCCTTCACTGCGAGTTCCTACGGGCGCCCCAACCCGGCTATGATCCGTAGCATCCTATGTGATTATCCGGTTGGCTAAATCAGGTTCCTGACCGTTTTCCGGTCCCATAATCACTTATGCCTAGATTCGGCATGACTCGATTCTACATGCACCACATTTCCCGTCCACATATCCCCACACGACCACACCCTTTCTCGGTGTGACAACCATATCCAATCTAGAGAACTTTTTTTGTCAACAATTCAAAGAATTTTATATTTAGTTTTTTTTTATTGTGATTAAATAAACAAATACAATAGTTTTTCTCGTTACTATGTGTTTACTAGTTAACTGCCAGTTGGAGTAATCAAGTTAAAATATGTTTCCTCTATTTTAAATAGAAAATATATATACTTTCCCTCATGTTTTGGTATGTGAAAGATACACTTTTTACATCAATTAAAAAAGCTTTTCTGTTATTTATTCTGAAGTTTTACGGATCACATGAACATGATCGATACAATAGTGACATCATACAAATATCTTAAAAAGCGAATCATCTGGCAAACCAATTTCTACCAGATTTTGCCTCTCGTCTCATTGTGTTTCTCCTTTTGTGGCAACTAATTTGTTCAGATCTTAATTAGCGGTTCTCCTTGTTGTGCCGATCCTTTTTTTTTTGACAACATCAAAAATAACTATGATCTATGCTCAGTTGATTCTTGTGCCAATCCCTATATTAACTAGATTAGTGGTCCTTTGAATTGTTGCATTTCAATTCTTCTGCTTCTTATCTAATCTATTAAAGCAGAATCTCTCATAGGATTCTTCCCATACTTTTCTAATTTATTTACAATGGCATATCATTCCTATATTTATGGCTAACTAATTTTTTAACTATTTTAAAGATATTTATGGATACTATCTAATAATAATCATTACTAGATTTTGGCTCGCTTTTAAAAAGGACGGGTATATTTTTTTGTTGTAAAATTATTTTACGTAATAAAAATTATGATTTTTGATAAATTATATATTTTAAAATTTTATGAAATTTATCTTAAATTTACTTATATGACTTATTTTTGATATTTTCAATATGACTAAATTTTAGAAGACTCTAAATAATTCTAACCCGTAATATGATTTTATTTATTTAAACCGAAGTTAAACTTATTTTACACTGATTTTTTAAATTTAAATAAAATATTTTATATCTTCAACACTTTTATATTGAAAAATTCATTTGTGCATTTCAAAACATTTTCTATAATTTTATTAAATTTTGTTTATGTGATTTAGTTTTTATTTTAACATTTAGGAAATAAAATTTTCAAGAAGGTTAAGAACTGAATTATATTACATACTCTTTAATGTAATTGCAAGATAATGACATTTGATTGGTTGCAAATAATGCTGGGAACAAAATATAGACAATTTTTGTAAATATAGACAATTTTTGTAATTACTTAGAAATTTCAGGGGCATTTTTATAAACAGTCATCTGCTTTAATAGTATAGATATATTATTGTATTTATAGTTTTAAGAAATTCAAAATATATAATGAATTTTAAAAATAATTTAAATTGGTTATCCGAACCCAAACTGAACCCGCAAATATCCAAATATAATTCAAACTGAAATTTAGAAATATTTGAATGATGCTGAAATCTTTGACCTGAAAACCCAAAACCCAAATAGATCTGAAACGAATCCGAATGGATACCTGAACGCCCAGCTCTAGTCATAATTCGAACTGAAATTTAGAAATATATAAATGAGGCTGAAATCTTTGATCCCGTAAACCTGAAACCCAAACAGATCTGAAACGAACCGGAATGGATACATTAACGCCCATCCCTAGTCACTATTATGTATCATATATATGTCATCATATAATTAGTTGTATTGGTCCATCATATAGATAATCATATAATTAATATTATTTTATATGTATCATCTTATAAATAACTGCATATATTATATTCTTAAAGTTTAATGTGAAATATAAAAACTATAATTTAAGTTGGTATATGAAATTAATCATTTTGTTGTATTTTCTCATATATATTGAAAACATTTTTTAATAATGGTTATTGGAAAATATTTTAGTAAAAATAAATTTTGATATATGCATATTTTAAATCAATTTTTGATATAAATCAACTTTAAATTATTATTTTGATTTGAAATATGTATATAAAATTTAAATCTTATTTTATGATTACTTTAGACAAAACAATGTTTTTAGGTAATTTGATTAGTCCATTTTGTATATCTTAAAACTGATATAATGGATTTCCAATTTTTATAAATAACATAAGTCATTACTTTTTTTTTCTTGACATACTTTTATCCATGTTTCAAAATTTTAATTTTTTTGCAATA
This sequence comes from Raphanus raphanistrum x Raphanus sativus, assembly GCA_019705995.1. NCBI lineage: Eukaryota > Viridiplantae > Streptophyta > Magnoliopsida > Brassicales > Brassicaceae > Raphanus > Raphanus raphanistrum x Raphanus sativus. The sequence goes on along the minus strand of CM034035.1, from coordinate 57,579,038 downwards.
GTTTTCTATGAATTATTATTAATTTTATGATTTTTTTTTGAAAATTGAACTCGTGGAATTTTTATATTTGACTAAACTAAATAAGGTAATAATATTGTTTTTAAAAGTTGTTTTATATAATATACTATTTATATTTCAGTTTGTGTTTTTATTTTCACCATAAAGAATAGTAAATAAAAAGAATTGTAAATATAGTGATAGAATTGTAAATAAAAACAAATATAGAAAGAAAGTTGTTTAATTTATTGTAAAAATAATGGCTAAATGTTTAAATAAAAAGAATATTAAATATGTTATTCATGTTTCTAAACAATTCTCATTTGTTATTAATTTATTGAAAATATAATGGTTAAATGTGTAAATAAAAGAAAATACACATCTCTACTATCCATGTTTCCAAACATATCTCATTTATTCTATTATCCTTGTTTCCAAACAATTCAATTGTGTACTTCAACTTTAATAATATAGATATAATCTTATTGTGTATTTCATATTCAAAGCATTTATTTATATCCATAAATACATAAAATAAATGATATATTCGATTTATACTTTTAAATTTAGGTAATAATATTATTATAAGTATAATTATAACTAATATATTTATATTTATATGTTTGGATATGTATACTCATTTGGTTTCCAGTATATATGATATTCGGTGTTAAAAAATGAACCCATTCAAATATGTAGGCCGGATTCAATATATTGATTATCGGGTCATTTTCCAGTCAATTTTTTGGATGCGGATATTTTGTCCAAACCTTATATTAAACAAAAATTAAAACACATAATTTTGAAACTAAAAATTTTCAGTGAAATTTTTTAAAGAAGAAAATCCCACGTTTTTAAACGCGGGTCAAAATCTAGTTTCTTTTATAACTTCTGTAAAAATCTTGAAAATTAGTAATGATATCTTAACATTTTTACCAAAATTACAACATTTTACAATTTTGACGTTGATAAGTAATAGGAAAATCTTTCAAAAATGTTAAAATGAGTTTTTTAACAAAATTGACAAAAAAATATTTCATGAAAGGTAAAGATCATTTCATCCTTATTCTATAAATATAAAAATAAAAAATTATTAAAATAAATGATAAAAATGGAAATTATTTTATTTTATTGTCAAAAGATTTTTTTTTCTAATTTGAAATTTTACAAGGTTTTTTCTTTTTAAAATTTTTATTTTCAAATCCAATATATGTTTTTTAAATATTTTAAATTATAAACTCAATCCCCAAATACTATACTTCATCTCTAGAGGCTAGCTGCTCTGTGAGTGGTGAAACAGATGACCACCATATTTTTAATGCTTCTGATAAAAATTAAATATGATAGTGTAGTTAGAGCTCGGACGGATCCGGATATCCGGAAAATTTGGGGTATCCGAACCCGGATTCGTCGGGGTATCCGAATCCGGATTCGTCGGATTCATGGATTTAGTATCCGCATCCAGATTTGGGTTTCTGGATATCTGGAATCCGGATATCCGTCTATATATCATACTATTTGCGGATAACCAAATCTTAATCCAGATTCGTAAAAATAAATAATTAAACAAAAAATAAATTTTTTGAAAAATATGAAATCTAAAATAATACATAAATTAAATATTTATACAAGATTTATAAATATAATATTAAAAATAATGTTGTAAAACTAGTTTTATGATTAAATATTAATATATAAAATATAATTATTAATAAAATTTAAAAATAATATATTTTACAAATATGGATCCAGATCCGGATATCTGAACCTAAAATTATGATATTCGGATCCGGATTCGATTTTGACGGATCCTTGATGATTTTATCCGGATTTGGATCTAGACATTCCGAATATCCTAATTTCGAAATGTCGAATCGAATTCGAATCCCGAATAATAAATCTCAGGACTAAATATGTAGTATTGTTTTCTAATTTTTCCCCGGATAAATATTGTTTCTAGATCTATTTCTGCTCACCTAAATTTTATCATTCAAATATAAACTTTAAATCTATATCAACTAACTCTATATGTATACTATTTTTTTAATCTATTTAATTATTTTGATATTTTTTTTTTATTTTATGACAAAACTATATAAATTCTATTTAAGAATTTTTTCCTAATAAAATCATATAGCTATATTTCATTTGCAAGAGTCAATCAGACAGACCAATGGTTATCAACTTTAATAGACATCTACGAAACTGCACGTGACTCTAGCATAGACTCCAAAACTCGTGTAGAAACGACAAGCCAGCGGTAAGAACTATATATGTTTTTTCTTTTTTTGCTCGGTCGTGGAAACCCGATTATACCCTTTAAGAAAAAGAGGAGAGTGTGTGTGTGTGAGAATCTTGATTGATCGAATGCTTCTTTGGGAAGAGAAGAAATCCATCTTCTTGGATCTGATTTGATTGCACATGTTAATCCCTGAGAAGAGAGTGTCTGAGAGGATAAGATGAAGAGTAGTGGTGGTGGTGATGATGTCGGAGCTTCTTCAGGGCCTTTGGATTGGAGATTCTCTCAGGTTTTCGGTGAACGCAGCGCTGGTGAAGAAGTTCAAGAAGGTATTCTCTCTTTAATCTCTCTCCCTTGGATCTCTTGAGATTAGGGTTCGACTCTGTTGCCTTTAGATCTATTAGGCTTCTTGGCTTGCAAGGCTTTTGATTTGTAGCTTTTGTCTGATTGTTTAGTTAAAATGTCTTTAAGAATCATGCATTAGAGCTGTAATGATGTTTTATCTATAAATCCTTCCACTGCAGTTGATATAATATCAGCGATTGAGTTTGATAAATCGGGTGACCATCTAGCTACTGGGGACCGTGGAGGGCGTGTTGTTCTGTTCGAGAGGACAGATTCCAAAAATGTATGCTCTCTTTGCATCATCACTCTTTACTATTATTCAAAAAGATGAGATTTGTTTTGTTTTCCTCATGTTGTGATGCTATTCACAGGCCAGTGGAGGTAGAAAGGATCTCGAAGGAACAGACTATCCAGTGAGACACCCGGAGTTTCGTTATAAAACTGAATTTCAAAGTCATGAACCTGAGGTTAACTCTTTTTTTACTTTCTTTGCTCCATCCCTACAACATAAGAGTTTATATTACCTTTGTTTTGGCTTTTTCATGATCTGAAAAAAACTTTGTCTACCAGTTTGATTACCTCAAGAGTTTGGAGATAGAGGAGAAAATCAACAAAATTAGATGGTCACAAGCAGCGAACGGTGCTCTTTTTCTCCTTTCAACAAATGATAAAACCATCAAGTTTTGGAAGGTGAGATGTTGTCACACATGTTGGTTGGACTTCATATCATATTTAAATGGTTATACATCCTGAATGTAATGGTTATGTGAATTACCTTTTTGTGCTGAATATCTAAACAGGTTCAAGAGAAGAAGATCAAGAAAATTTGTGACATTAATACGGATTCTTCAAGAACTCTAGGAAATGGATGTGTCCCAACCTCAACTAATTCAAACGTTACAGATTCATGCCTCACTAACGGAGGATTACATGACAACTATTTAAGTAATGACTACTCGTTTCCCCCTGGAGGCATCCCATCGCTGCAGTTACCTGCGGTAGGGTTGACTCTGGACTACTTTTTTTGTTCTCTATTTACCGTTTTTTGTCTAAGCATTTACAACTTACAGGTAACTACTAGCGATGAGACGAGCCCTGTGGCTAGATGTAGAAGAGTGTACACTCATGCTCATGATTATCATATCAATTCAATCTCAAACAATAGGTAAGGAGGTGCTACGTCCATTTTGTCACATAGTTGCTTTCCTTCCCTCTTATTTGCACTGATGATCATGTTCTTTCTTTTGGTGATTTTTGCTATTTCAAGTGACGGCGAGACATTTATTTCTGCTGACGATTTGCGGATTAATCTCTGGAACCTGGAGATAAGCAATCAAAGTTTTAACATTGTTGACGTCAAGCCTGCTAATATGGAAGATCTAACTGGTAAGCTGCTCTTGAAATGGGATTTATCAAAACTTGGTTACTAGAGCTGCAATGTTTACGCTACTCATTGGTGCAGAGGTTATCACATCAGCGGAGTTTCATCCTACTCATTGCAATACCTTAGCGTATAGCAGTTCCAAAGGATCAATTCGTCTGATTGATCTGCGGCAATCAGCTTTATGTGACTCACATTCCAAATTGTAAGTGTCTTGAGACTGTTAGACCTTCATAGTAAGCAACATCACAGGTCTAACTAACATTGCTTGTTTTTTTTTTTGGTAGGTTTGAGGACACAGCGACACCAGCTTCTAGATCATTCTTCACGGAGATAATTGCTTCAGTTTCAGACATCAAATTTGCGAGAGGAGGAAGATATATACTCAGCCGTGACTATATGACGCTTAAGGTCCGTCCATATGTTAATCTTGGTATTGGTTATGTGTCATGCGCTTTACTGAATCCATGGTTATGTATTTTACATGTCAGTTATGGGACATCAACATGGACTCGGGTCCAGTATCAACGTTCCAGGTTCACGAACATTTAAGACCAAAGGTCAGTCTCCTGTACTTTTTTGATATAGTTTGCATCAGCAGACTAAAACTGATGATGACTACCTTTTATGTGAGCCATCTCCAGCTCTGTGATTTATATGAAAATGATTCCATCTTCGATAAGTTCGAGTGTTGTCTTAGTGGGGACGGGTTGCGAGTGGCTACAGGTTCTTACAGGTATGTTTGTAACCCCCCACATCGTTTTTTATGAATATTTTTTTATTATATTTAAAATAAAAATAAAAACTGTGTTTCCAGCAATCTCTTCCGTGTGTTTGGTGTTTCCCCTGGAAGTACTGAAACTACAACCTTGGAAGCAAGCAGAAACCCAATGAGACAAGTCACAACACCAGCGAGGCCATCAAGACCATCGTTAAGCAGTATAACACGCGTGGTTAGAAGAGGTCAGTGAGTTTTATTTATCCCTCTGTCTTTTAGCATATATAGAGAGAGAGGTAAATGAATAGTTTTCAAAATTTGGGGAAACAGGAGCGGAGAGTCCTGTAAATGGCGATGGGAATGGTAATAATTCTTTTGACCATACAACAAAGTTGCTGCATCTCGCATGGCATCCAACAGAGAACTCCATAGCTTGCGCTGCGGCCAACAGTTTGTACATGTACTATGCTTGAAGAAAGAAAAAAAAAAGAAAACATTACTCAAATGGAGAAAGAAGCTTTGGCTACTTGTGAAACTGAATTGAGGAAATGGCTGGACATAGCAATATCAGTGGTAATGATTTTCTTTTCTTCATTAGACATGAGCTAAAGCTAGTCCGCCATTTTTCTCTTAATTTTTTTTTTACTTGTGTTCTGTCTGGATTAAGTTAAAAAATGTTGGACAAGAACGAGAAGAAGGGGAATCCGATTAGAAGAAAAAATCGTGATTGTAGTTTTCCTCTCACATGACTTGTTGTGAGAGTTGTTTATTTTGGAAATACTATTGCAACTATTTTAAGATTAAAATTTAATATTATCACATATATGCATTTTTTTGTCCATATGCATGTTTTATTAAGTTTTATTTATTACTTTTTGGTAAAACCATCTTCTCGTTTGTAGTTACCGACACCAAAAACAGATACGTTGAAACTTGAAAGTTGAAACCTATTCTTTTCACCATATTATTGCTTCTTTAAAAAAAGTGTTGATACATTCCTATATAATCAAAAGATTACAGAGTTTAAAAGGTATTTTATAGTAGTGTTCACACAGTGATTATATAAGATTTGATGAACGTGATGTCTGTTTTAAAGTTCCATGATTCTCTCTCTAGAAAAGGCTCTGACCTCTCTCTAGAAGTACACCGCCGTGAATATCGATTCCGGCCAACGGCAAGGGCCACCGCGGCCACCGTCAGTCCGGCTCTGTTTTACTTTTTTCTTTAAGCTTTGTTTTTCTTTCTTTCCCGGCATAGTGGTTTCCCTTAAACCGCTTTGTTCGGGCTTTAGATTCCAGTATCGTATCTTTCGTCCGATGAGTATCTGGCGTTTAGACTCTGGGGCCGCGCCGTTTCCTTTCGGTGGTGGTCGCCGGCTTTCGTTTCCATGGAAATGCTCAAGCTGAGTTGGAGTGGTCGCGTTGTGTTTGGTGGCCGAGTTCGGGTTAGTTGTCGAGTTTTTCGACTGATACTATCCGAAGTTGCGGCGGTCATGTATTGATCTCGAATCCCGATATTCTCAATACAGTCGTTGGGAATGGCTTTCGGTGATCCTGTTGGTGTCCCGGTTGAATCCGGGTCTTGATGAATCAGCGACGAGCTTCATTTGGAATTGAAATCGGTGGCTCGTGTTTTCGGCGGAGTTTTGGGCGGCGGTCCCGGCGGCGTTTTCCAGTCGGTGGAGATGATGATTCTGCATGTTGCAACACGCGTCTCTCTGGCTGTCGGGCTCGACACGTGGAGACGATGATGGTGATGCGTGGATCTTTCATTTTCACTTGGGTTTGGATTTTCGTTGGCCAGTGGGCCTCTATTTGTTATTTTGGTTTGTGCTCTATTATTTTAGACCTTGTTGTAAAGTTGTTTCTTCCGGCCTTTTAGGTTTTAATATAATACTTTAAGATGGCAAAAAAAAAAAAAAATTTGATGAAGGTGATGTTTACACGAAATAATTACATGTGAAACAGTTCAAAGATTGAATCATGTGGAAGATGTTTCTACCAGCTTAACTACTAAACTATTCTAAAGAATTTTATTACTTTAATTTATTTATTATAAAAAAGCACATAATTAATTAAAGGCTCTTCAAATCAAATTACTAACGGGAAGCATTTTTGTTTTTGTTTGCAACTCTTTCTATCATTTTTTTTTGCCGTCTAGATATTTTATTAATAACCGGGACAGGCCCAACTGGGACAAGCCCATAACCGAAACATACATCCAAAACCCGACAAAAGGCAAGCCCAAACAAGGCAAACTGGAAAAAGACAATTGGGCCTAAACACAAAGCCCATCAGTAAAAGAAACGGCGCCATCCTTCCACGCGTCTTAGATCGATGCAGAGAAACTGCCCACGTGTCCGTCTCCACCTCCCCGCAGCACACGCGTCCTTCCAACTTCACATCGAAACCAGAAACGCCGGTGAAGGCTTCCGGTCGCCGGTTCCCGTCTTCCAACTAGATCCAAATCGGAGACTCTGCTCCGTCATCATTGCCGACGAGAACCCACCTCCGACAACAGTATCGTAGGTATAGGATTCTCTCAGCTCGCAAACCTCCGGCTAAAGACCGCCGCTAAAAGAACGACGCGTCGCCGGAGCACTCATTTGGCATGCGTCCATCACGCATCCACCCTCAGCACCACCACAATTTCCAGCGAAGAGCATCACCGAATGAACTCGGTAGCTCTTCCTGGATAAGATTCGTCGAAGACGTCGGGGAACCACCGAAAGCCGGCCGTCAGCACCAGAAAGAAAGAGATGACGTCAGAGGCAAAGCCGGACGACCACCATAGGGAAGCGCGCCGCCGGAGTCAAGAGTCGGGAAAAACAAACTGAGCCGATATTACTTCTAAGCTATAAAGAAAGAAAACTAGGAAAAGCAAACGAAAAACCTGGCCGACGGTGGCTATGGTAGCCCACCCCGTCGGCCGGTGACGGAGATCGCGGCAGAGTTTCCTGCTTCTAGAGAGGTCAGAGTTTTTTTTGTCTAGAGAGAGGTATTCTAACTACTAGTCCTATATTTTTTTGCAACTCTTTCTATCATAATAACTCGATAAAATTCGAAATAGTAGCTCGATTTAGCTACTAATTAACATGTGTCTTCACATCACTCTCCAGCATATTTTGGTTGTAAATATTCGAAAGCGTCACGTTTGATCTAAGCCGTCCATGCGTCAAGCCGCAGCCACAAATCGTAGCCGTAGAAACGAAGGGATGATGGGGGCATCAAGAAGGAAGTGGAGTGTTTGTCCCACGTGTTGGGGAAACAGAACACACGAACAGCCAAATGGTCAGCTCTTACGGCAGCTTAACGCTACGACAATATCCTTAGTCTGTTTCTCGACAGACGGACGGCTTTGATTCATTATTCTAAAAATGTATAATCAACGGCTGCGATTCGACTTTTGAGTGAAATGATCTCTTTCGAGGGCACATACTTGCTTCACAAGAACGCGAACTACCTATTTGTCTCCTGATTCTTGAGCCAGAGTGGGTTTTACAAATCATGGCAGTAGTAAATGATGGACACGTTTTTTTCTCAGTCTAAGCTCGTCATAATAATATTAAATGGTACTCACTTTTGATTTACTGCTGACTAGATTAGTTTATTACTTCTAATTTTATTTATATTACTCTTATATTTTATAGCAAAACGAATTTAAGATGCAATGTACTTGTAAGGACTGTGCATTGATGAGAAAACTCATTGGACAATGGGCGGCAGAGAACAACAGTTTTTGTTGTGTTTTGTTTGACGTCTTCTTGATTATATATGTTCTAAATCAAGAAATAAAATGCAAATTCTTTAACAAGAAAATGCTTGAGGGTAAAAAGTTAATGAAATAGGTGTGAAGATATTGAAATTAAACGAGTTATTTTCTCTTTTAAATTGTCACAAACTCTTCGTTAACCACTTAACAATATATGAACATTTTAACTGAATATCTCATCGTCAAATTCGCAAGGCCAAACCTAAACGTCAATTTGAGCAACGAGGGTTTTCTACGAATCCCATATAGACTGAGAACGGATCTCTGCAGATCGTAAAGATCACAAGATAGAAAAAGAGTAGAGAGACTTTTTACCAAAAAGAAAAAAGAGTACAGAGACTTTTAGCCATCAAAAGGAAAGGACAATAGTGTTTGTTTTTCGGAGGGTAAAAGGTAAGAACAAATAAAAGAAAACAAAAGGATACGTAGAATCGATATTTGTCTAAACATATGAAGCCAAACAACCATCTTGGCACCAAGACAGGCGTAGCCAAATATGTTGGAAAAAGTATATTACCCCCTCGATTTATACAAAAACCATTTTTCTAACATTATTTTCTTTTAGAAATTCATGATGTCTAAAACTTTCAATCTTTTAGAGTTTATAATTAATACTATACATGTTTTCATTATAATAAAATAGATAATTGTGTAAATGATACCCCCTCTCTATTTATAAAATATGTACGTGTATATGTTTTACATTTATTAAGAAAACATATTAAATTCTGATAATCAATGTATTTTGTATTTAATAATTTTAAATAGTTTTAGAATAACAGTATTTAATAAGCAAAATTATTTTTTTACATTTTGTAATTTATTAGTATTAACAATAATAAATAAATAAAAACATAAAGCATTTATTTTTGACAAGTTAATTTAAAACATTTATCTTCTGAAACAGAGTACATAGTAAAAATACTGTAGAAAATAAATTTAACTGACAGTTAAAGAAGATTGCATTGCACTTGCTTAAATAAATGAGATTAAATTGCAATTACTTAAACACATATTTGTTTGGTGGAATTTAAAAAAAAAAAAATTAAGAGATTCAAAAAATAAAATTTAAATTGAATAATAATTAACTATATAATAAAACTTAGAATATATACTTTTTAAAAAGTTTCAAAGTTTAAAAATTTAAATGGGATTTATAATAATATAAATTAAATCTTATAATTAAATTATGTAACGTTTAGTGGGACAAATGAGATTTCAGTTTATATCTTTAGCCAAATTCTCTAAAAAAATTCAAATTATTGATGATCCCTCCGACAAAATGACATCAAACAAAAACAACTGCATGATGATATTAGTTGGAAGAAGTGAACAAGTCAATGTGGAATTTCAACACCACGCTCTTGTCATCTAATTATAAAACGAATACAAATTAATAATTAATCACAAAACAATAATCAAAATTCAAAAGGAAGAAGATTACAGAAGCCACTAATCTTCGTATTTGGGTTGCCCTATAAGACCGGTCACGCACCACAGCTCACAAAGCTTGTCTTCTCGTCCTCTGCTCTGCTCTGCTCTGCTCTGCTCCATTTCTCTCTGTAGAGAGAGAGAGAGAGTGTTACTTTTGTCTTATTTATGTGTCAAGAATCACTTTCTCTCTATAAAACCTCGAACTCCATCACTCTATCTTCTCTAACTCTTCAACCAGTCTGAAACTGCAATCTACCATCTCCAAAATTCAATATTTTTTTCTATTTTGGGAATTTTATAAAATAAAAAAAATAAAAAAAAGAAGAAATGCAGGATCCAGCAGCTTATTACCAGTCGATGATGGCGACACAACAACAACAACAACAACCGGAGTTCCCGGTTCAAGAACAGCTAAAGTGTCCTCGCTGTGACTCACCAAACACAAAATTCTGTTACTACAACAACTACAACCTGTCACAGCCCCGTCACTTTTGCAAAAGCTGCCGTCGTTACTGGACCAAAGGTGGGGCTCTACGTAACGTCCCCGTCGGTGGAGGTACTCGCAAGAACGCAAAGCGATCAACCTCATCCCCTGCCTCTTCTCCTTCCTCCAACAGCAACAAGAAGACCAAGAACACCGATCCTGATCTTAATTCACAAACCGGGACCAAACCGGATACGGATCCGACCCGGATGCTGTACGGGTTTCCTATCGGAGACCAAGACGTGAAAGGTATGGAGATGGTCGGTGGTGGAAGTTTCAGCTCGCTTTTGGCGTCGAATATGCAGTTGGGTCTAGGCGGGATCGTTCTCGACGGGTCGGGTTGGGATACGGGGATGGGTTTAAGGAGGAGCGAAGTGGGTAATGGAGGAGGTGGTGGTGGTAACACGTGGACTGATCTGGCTATGAACAGAGTGGAGAAAGAAGGTGATGACCGACGACAGTAGAGGGTGTTTCGGTAAATAGTATGAAGCTGCAAAACTGATTTTATGTGACTTGACTTGAGTCATCATGTAGACAATTAACAGGTTTGATGAAATGCTCATGTAGTCATGTTATGTCATTTTGGTTAATAACTTTTTTACTAGTTTTTTTTTGTAACTGAACTTTATTTACTAGTTTCTACTTCCTTTTGTTTTTTAGGTTTCTTAAAATTATAATCTTGTGTGTGTTATAAGGAGATTTTCAGTTTCATTTTCATTTTCTGCGGTCTATTTTTCATATTTAAGTACATTAGTAAGATGAAGAAAGATTAGTAAAAGAATTAACTACAAAAGTTGAAATGAATTTTGGCCATCACATTGCTATTATTACCTTTTTTGAACCGTGAGGTATTTCGCCGACGATTTTATTGCATTCTGTTTGTCATTAGTTATTGATGATAATCAAGTTTGAAAACGATATTCTTTGACCAAAAAAGAAAAAGAAAAAGAAAACGATATTTAAATTGAACACCTTTTAATTCTGTCAGTAGAATTGGTTCTTACTTCTTTTCTAATCGATACTATAATACTATTAGACTTAAAAAAATTGTGGATGAACCGACACAGATAAACTACATTCTTACAGAATGTGACATTCGTATTTGTAGTTATATGTACTATAATCCCTTTAGGTACCTAGGTTCTTGAGAACCATGATATTAACCGACTCCCTAATCCCTATACTAGTAGTCGCTAGTTTTCTTGGGTTCAGAATGCTGTTTATCATGTCACATTTTGTATAGTGATGAATGTTTTTAATTCAATTATTAAGATAAAGAAGACAAAAGTATAAGTCGTTAAGAAAGAAACAAATTTATATTTTTTTATAATAAGAAGTGGAAAATATAGTTTCTCCCCGCTGTTTTATTATTTACGTTTTTATGCTATTTTGTAATCATTGGTCTTTAAGACTTAATATCGTTTTGTAACTTGCAACATTTTTCTAATCATTAAAGTCGTTTAACACGTCAATTACACTCATAAGGAGCGGTGAGTGTTATGGTCTTTGACGAATGCGTCATAATAAGTGTTATGCCTTGGTTTTAATTTCCAACGGACTGATAATGATTATGTATCGTGGTGTGGTGAAGTTTGTTTTGATGATCCTACAAAGTTCGATAGAGATGGGGTGGTTTGAGATGGTATTATCAAAGAGAAATGTACAATCAGTCCCGGCCCTGAAAAAATAAAAACTGGAAGCCAAAAATAAAAAAGGCCACTAGGTGGTGTCTAACCTATCACCTTTTAGGGTAGTTCCTAGCAAGTTTGACCATCTAAGAGCATCTCCATCCCATTGCTATTTTCACCTCTATAATAGCATTTAGAGGTGAAAATGCTCCAACCCATCTCTATTTTTTCCTCTATAATAGAGATTTCTATTTTTTTCTCTATTTATAGAGGAAGAAATAGCATTCCTCTATTTTTTACTCTATAAAATAGAGATTGCTATTTTAAAGAAATACATTGGAGCATATCCCATCTCTATTATAGAGTTCCTCTATTTTAGAGGTGAAAATAGCAAAATACATTGGAGATGGTCTAAGCTACTACTGACATATTTTAGATATAAGCCGAAAAATATGATATTTATAAACAGACGGCCGGAATCGGATGCTTCTAGTGCTTATGCTCAGGGCCGCTACTGCGTACAATACTCCGATAGATCATAGATACAAATGATGATACATAAAATAAGATGTGTTCCTTACTGCTGGAACACTTTGGGATCGAATCTGAGTAATATCAAACAACTACGAATATGTTTTTTTGACAAACTACTAACTATGGTTTAATTTTTATGCATGAGTGACTAAAATGTTGGTAGTTTAGTAATAATGTGAGAAAAGTTTTTTCTGTGTTTCAAGTTTAAGTAATCTTTGATTACTTTTGAAGTGAGTAATTTTTAAAAACTGATTCCAAGCTTTGAGACTATAACATAAACCTAGAAATTTTCACTGTTAAACAAAAAAAGTGTATTCATCAGTATTGTTCTTCGCACATCCGAGTAAATGTAGTGACAACCTTCTATGTTACACTATGCACAAATCATGTTTTCTCATCATATTGGTTGATTACACGTAATATCCTCTCTCTTTTGGTTTAATACATGTAGCATTGTTATCATATATATACGCCCAATTTCTCAAAATGCGACGCACCTCGATCGGTTCTCTTAACTCGTACCTATAAAAAGGTGAATTATTTTTACCTCAATATAAATCAAGGTTCGATAAATTTGTTTTCGGAAATAGGAGGATTGATAGATCTATAAGAAATGCAATATGGTTACAAAGATTTGCCCTTCCGATTTGAGATATTTTGTATTTGATCGGGGAGACAAAGAACAAGTTGCATTCATTTTATGTTAATTATTTATCGTTTAGTTTTACTTTTCCTGTTTTATGTGGATAAATTTTTGTCCACCTAATTTTTTTTTACAAAAATTGCGAATGAAATCCATCGCAGGCGTGATTGCATGGAATGTCCAATCAAACTCTATGATCTAATGCACCAATCCCATGGTTTACAGAGCATATGTAATCAAACATTTAAACTAGTAAGGTTAGAATTTTAGGCCCTGATTAGTTAGATTTAGACGCCCTATCAAACTCTAAAGATTAAGAGTAGGTACTTTAGTAATATAAAATGATAGAAACTATTTATCTAACTAGAAAAGACAAATTATATATTTTGAAAGATATTTATAGATATATATATATACTTGTGATATAAAAGACCACCAAATACTAAAGCTTGACGGCTCTTCCTATACCATGAAACAAGTTTCGAATATACAGTACTTAATGAAAACAATTAATAACAAAAATGTCAAAATGAAAAGGGTTGGCAAATTTAAATAGTGGTGGTCCCTGTGGCTATAGATATTAGATAGTGCTAAGATACCGAATTTTTAATAATGGCCCACTTCTTAAACACTAATTAGGGCAAAAGATCTATAATCAAGAACTATATTGGTTTAAAGTTGAACTGACAATGTTTAACTAAATGTGTTATCATTTCTGAAATTCCTCTTGTGATGACCTCACCGTTTCATAGCTTTGATGACTTGTTTCGGTTATGGGTTCACTCTTATTACAGAACCAATTTCACATGTCTTGTGGGGGCTTGCTCAACTCATATTCTTTTTTTCTTAATACAATTGGTTTCTGAAAGTTTTAGTTGATCTCTTAAATTGTCAATGAGAAAATTACAAAGTTAATTTGAATGCTTTGCTTTCGGCTCATTTGAATGGACTATTGCTTTCGGCTCATTTGAATGCTCAGAAAAGGATCTATCCGTGGATTGTACCTCCATCCGAGGCTTTAGGTCTGTGTTTTTAATAAATCCGGGTTTAATCCTTTTAAGTTACAAAAAAAAAAATTACAAAGCTAATTAGTTTTTTTGGGTAGTAATTATAGTATTTACATTGGAGTTAGTTAACATGTTTTTTTTGTTCCTGTATTGACAAGTAAAAACAAAATATAATAACGTTGTATATTATGCAATCGTTCTTTGTTGACCTCGATCCGTGATTGACTCACAAAACAGATATCAATTTGAATATTTATTGTACGGATAGATTACTACAAGTGGAACAACTGCTATTCCTCTCACCGTTCTACTTCTACATGTGACATCCCTATCATTCCAATTTATTTTTGTTATTATTGTTCTCTTTGAGTAAGATATTTATTGATGGATTCACGCTATTGGGACCTCTCAAGAAAACCTTGAAAACACGTACACGTTTTTTGAGTTTTCTTGTCTTACAGCATTGTAAATGATAACAAAACAATAATGTGAAAATTTCCAGGAACGAAAATTCCTGCTTCTACAATGATCAGCCAACTCAAGTGTGTTATTCTCTCTGCAAGAAAGTTTGATTCAAGCGCATTGGAACCTTTACTCAAACTTGCACCAAAGGTTCTTGGTTTCTAAATTATGTGTTTATGTGTTTATTTGGTTCTTAGTTTTTATTTTGAGTGCATCTTTGTTTTAGCATGGACAAAACTGATCATAATAAAATGTAACATTACAGATGAATATGGACAAGGGGAAGTTATATATTTCAGTCCCAAGGAGCATCAGATTCTTCTTGTTATATTATTTTGGCGTTTCCATAACCCTTCAAAGCTGGGAGGTTATTAATGTAACAAAAGAATCTATCATTTATTTTCTGTTTGTCAATACAATATCAGTATAAGATGTATGTATGTTTTATGTATAGTGACAGTATTGATTTACATCTTCACATGAAGAGTAAATAGTATAAAATCTAAAGTAGATGAAGAAGCAATTATAGAGAAAAAAGAATGTGGAGAAATTAAGAGAAAGACTAACTAATCATATGATCTGAGTCCCTCCTTTCTTCCTGAATTGACCGGAAAATTCTTGCAGCAGATTCAGAGGCAGATGTTGAATTATGAGGAATGGCTTTAATGGCACGAGCCAGGGGCTGCTGTTTGTGCTCATACTCATCAGTGTGATGAGTAGGCTCTGTAGGAAAAAGTGGAAGCACATCATATTTATGCTTCTCTGGTGGACTTGAAGCTGTACTTCCATGTACCTCACTGTCATTGGATTCCTGATCAGACTTCTTTAAGGAAAATGGAATCGCTTGAGTCATGTGGCTAGATGTGCTTGACCATCTTTGAAGCTGACCAAACGGGTTTGTCTGGTCAAGTACTTTTGTCCTCGGTGGGAAGTGGTTGTGGCTAAACTGAGTAGAAGCAGGGAACCTGGATGATGTGGCAAGCGAATCTTGTCCATAAATAGGAACCATGAAAGCTGAAGGAGGAGGAGGACATGGTCCTGCGTATGGTTTATAGACCAGACCTTCTGAAGGAGACATTACAGGAACTAACCATTGGTTTCCTGGAGGAGGAAGTAGCTGTTGCTGCCAAATTGGGGTCATGAGCTCTTTGCTTATGAAAGGTAACGGAAGATTAGGTTTCATATGTTCTGGATAGTCTTCGGTTACACGTTTTTGACTCTCAGTGTTTGGTCTTTTGACCTTTGAACCAGCCATTTCCAGGAGATGGGATTGAGATGAACTCATTGTGCAACGTTTGCCACCATTGATCTTGCTTTTGAAAACCAAGTTTGGCGACTTTGCAACCATTTTTTGAACCTGCATTTTATTCAGGTTTATGGTGAGATCACACGGAAGCTGAAACGCATTAGGAAGCATTGAAACAATCTAGTCATTAGCAGCTTTACCATTATCAGTCTATGCAGCTCAAACACTTGAGTGGCAAAGATCTTCTGCTGACTGAAAAATATCAGCAAAATATTATGAATATGGAATCATAGCAAAAGACAGATTGAAATAGAAAGTGAGAGGATACATACCTGATAATATAAGTTCTCAACTTCCAAAATCTCTTCTCACCTATCACTCTTGCAACATCATTAGAAGCTGCACTCATACCAGACAAAGAGTCTACTGCAGAACAGTCTGAGGCATCTTGCTCACGTGGAGGCTTATTTCGAGTATCAAGTGCTCTTCTTCTATACAGTTGAGTTTCCATCACACAAAGAGACCCATTCTTGCCTTCATCTTCCAAACATTGTGGCAAAAGTAATTCTTGAATATCAAGATTGTTCAGGAGAGGTTTGGAACCAGCAGCTTCTCCTCTTGATTTACTGGTATTGCTGTTATGAAACTGTAGTGACAAATCTGTGTTTGCTTTTGGATCTGTCTCCGGGAGTCTAAAAACAGGAACCTTAAGAGAATCCAAGTTGGTAAGGTTCTTGAAATGGTACTCATTTTGTTTTATTGAACTAGGTTTAGTATTAGTAACTGATGATCCTCTAGGACTTGGATAATTCATGCCTTTTTTATTCACATTAATCCCTTCAAGCTTTGATGCTGGAGAAGTGTTGTAGGTTGGTGAAAACTCATTCTTTTCAGGTCGATCTGTCTGTTTAAAACAATACAAAAAATTATTCCACAAAACAGGTCATAAATTGATATTCCATTCTATTTTTGAAGAGTGTGCAATAAACACACACAAAATCAAGAAGTTAATTACAAACTCACGAGATGGGTATTGTTGGCTGGAGGAGGAAGAGACAAAAAGAGAGTGGAAGGAGAATCAGAGATCTTGTTGGTGGGAGAAGGAAGAGTGGAATGTGTATAGAGAGATATTGTTTTGCCATCAAATGGCTGGGACAAGACTCCTCGTTCAGTATCATTCACATGAACCCTTGGGAACAATGGAGGAATTGTTATCCTCTTCGCCTCATCTTTCATTCCTCCCATTTTATCTTCTTCTTCTTCTTCTTCTTCTTCGTATCCCTAATCTCACAATCAAACCCTATTAGTTCCTTCTCCTGCACGTAACCTCAAGAAAGAATGATTTAGAGATTGGTTACCTTCTGAAATCAAACAATACTTTAGATCGAAAAGATTATAACTTTCTTTCTTTCTTGTTTTTCTTTTCTAAATAGATGGAGAGGTAAATCCACCTGAAAGAAACAAATCTTGTGACAAGAAGATCAAGAAGAGCAGAAGCAAAAGAAGATATTGTGTTTGTGTCGCCCCACAATGGATACCATACGAGGGGGACGACAAAACTTCTAAAAGGTTTGTGTGTGTGTGTATGTGTGACTCTGCGATCATGTCTGGTTCCTTCAAGTAAAGATCCCTAACTTACGGGAACTCGGGTTTCAGATAACGTGGCGGGTTTTGGTTTGTTAGGTCCGAGTGGTAGGAGAAATGGCGTGTGGGAGATGATCTTCGTGCGACTCGGTCTCTTTACACAACACAGCCACATGTTTTAAATCTCTCTCGTGGCTAACTTAAACTTCATCATCTCCAAAGGAAGTCCTAATTTGGGACTATCCTTAGCGAAATATCTGTTTCTGATCACTATCATCTTCTATTCTTCTGACACAAAAAAGTGAAGAGAAGAAGCGTGTTCGGTCGGATTGTGGCTATTTCCCGCGGTTTAGACGGACCGAAGCGTGTTCGGTCGGGATGTGCTTATTTGGGACACGCGTTTAAGCGCGTCAAGGTCGACGTCTCGTTGTTACTCAAAGTTAACGTGTTTTAGAGGTAAGAGTATAAGCGAGTCACGTGGGCTTGAGCCCACTAAATTCTTATACTGAAGTTATTTGGGCCCTTTGTAATATATAAACTGTACGGGATACCTCCTAGTTAATAAAAAAACTATACCAAAATCCCTACGAGCCAAAAACGTTTTCTGTTATTACAAAATACTCTAATGTTAATTTTTATTTTATCACAAATGTGAACTATCACAATGAAAAATTTGACAAAAACTTTAGCTGTCATATACGAATCTATGTACGTGGAACGATTTCACGTACACCATAGTAAAACGTCTTATGAATATTCACGTTTTATAGATTTGAACCCAAACTTGCTAATGTTAAAACAGTACTAAACTACTATTAATTGAATCGCTAGATCAAGCTCAAAGCATTTTATTAATCTTTTGATAAATTTTTAATTGACTTTAGAGTTGAAATTAGTTTTTTTTTTCTTTTTTTGACCGCATTTTATTAACTTCGCTGGCGTTTCCATAATTCATACTCGCTTATGTTTAATACTACTCCACAAATTGCACCGGAAGTAAAACCTATACAGAGAAACGTGAGTACGTAGATATCTCTTCTTTATTTGGTGATTATCAGAATTATCAGATATTTAAGCTTGATTTCCAAGTGGATGTATGGCAACTTGAGTATCAGAGTATAATGAACTTGAACGCAATAGTAAGAACATGGAAATACTGATAATGACACGACTAGTACTCTACCAACATATTTTTGAAAGCATGATGAAAAAAGTTTTGGATTTCGGATTTTGAGCAACTGATGTACATATTTACATATTTTTGTAAACACACATGTTTGGGTATATTTACCCATTTTTCTTTATTGAAGACCACTTCTAACTACAGTGCACCATAAACTAAACAACATAAGAAGAACTCCAACACAAACTCATCCTTCTTTTATTGTCCCATGGGACTAAAGCTTTGACATCTTGTAGAGAACTTGACTTTAACTTAGAGCTCCTCGCTGAAGGTCGACTTGGATGATTTTTGTTTCAGACCCGGTTTGAGGAATTCAGTGAACCATTTTGCAGATTCTTTCTCCATGCGAGTCAAGTTGTTCTGGAAGTCGATGTAGTAGAGACCAAACCTAGCTGTGTACCCATCTTGCCACTCGAAGTTGTCCATTAACGACCACACGAAATAAGATGTAACGTTCACCTTATCGTCACTGCAAGATATATTAAGGATCATATATGTAAATGGAAAAACATGTATAGTTAAGCATCATTGCCTACCACAAATGATTTAATTGATCTCACCATATAGCCTGATGCAGGGCCAAAAGATGTCTCTGGTGATAGTATTTCCTGTTATGGTCATTGAGAGCAACGCTATGATCTGTATCTTTATCGCCAAGGTCCTCTCCGTAGCCTATAAAACAGATTGCGAAAATTCAACAAATGTAATAAAAACAAGGTAATACATTTTATTCTGTGCTAAAAAGACATTTTAAATATAGAGAAAACCATTCTCAGTAATTATGATCTCAGGGTTGCCATATCTGTCTTTTATGTATTTTACAAGCTTCCTCAAACCCGCTGCGTATACAGCCATCTTAGCAGTGTTGGGCTACAAAATATAGAAGAAAGGAGATAAAATAATTAAAACGTAATTTACAACGTCTAAAAAAGGTTATTAAGAAGCAAGTGCCTACCTGGCTACCAATCTTAACGGACCCATCAACAGTCTTGGCTGAACATGTAAAAAAGAGTAAAAAAAAATATTTATTGAATGAACAATATACAGTAATATTATTCTTACCTGCATAGATTTTTTCACAAAATAACCATATATACGCACATAGATAAAAAAAAAAATTTGAACTTCACGCACATAGATAATTAACACGTCGATAGTATTAGTATATAATAAAAATATCTCTATAATACGTGAACATAAATAAATCTTACGTTCAAACTCGACTAGAGAATCTGTAGCCCAAGATGGTTGTCGATGATCACGCTTTTCGCTTGCCTTTGCATAGAACGAACTGTAATAGTTTATTCCCACGAAGTCAGCAGACCCTTTCAGTTTTGCCTTTTGGGCTTTTGTAAATCTGGGCAATCGAGCTCCGACCGCATCTTTCATACTTTGAGGATAATCACCGTAAGTTGTAGGATCCAAATGCCTGAAGAACATCATAGGTATGTTTAAATATGTATAATGTATATACGTCGAGGATAAAAGAAAATTATGATCAACTAATGGATTTCTTTTCTTTTTACCAGCCCATGATGAAGTCAAGTACACGATCTACGGTACGTTGACCTCCCTCCACATCTTCTGGTTCAAACCAAGCCGGGCTATGAGCAATCCCGATTTTACCTCCTTTGCACTTTCAAGAATAGAAAAAAAGAAAATAAATGAGAAAAACAAAATCAGTTCTTTCGTCTTTTGTTTTGTTTTTACCTTTTCGCACTTTCTGAAAGCGTCAACTGCTTCAGCGTGACTGACGAGTAGATTGTGACTAACGACATAAGCCTCGAATCCTGACCGTCCATCTTGGCAAAGATGTCCAAAGTCTTTGATATACGGAGAACAACGTCCCGGTGCTTTCTTCCCAACGTCGTAGCCTGAACGGCTAAAGACCCATGGCTCGTTGAACGTAATCCAGTTTTTCACTTTGTCCCCATACTCGTGGAACGTGAAGTTTGCGTACTCCACAAAATCCGGTCTATATGTATTCGCAATTAGGAAAAGAGTATACGGTATTGATATTGTTTGCGTACAGTAGAGAATGTAAATATGATTGAGAGACAAGCAAAAAGGCTTACACTACGCGTTCGCTCAAAAAGCCACCGTACTCATCTTCCAAATCGGCGGGCATGTCCCAGTGGAAAACCGTTACTAGTGGTGTTAGGTCTGAAACAACAATGAAGAGTTAGTTTTTTTTCGTTACACTACGTTGAAACGATAAACTAAAATGAAGAAGACCGTGAGAACATATGAGACCATTTTTAAGAAGCTCGTCTATAAGATCGTGGTAAAATTGAACTCCTTCTTTGCTTATTCCTTTCTCCATCCTCCCATCTGTTATATTAAACAATTTACAGCTGTTATTACAACTAATTGGGAATTTGTTACATATGAGACCTTTTTTTCTTTTTTTTTTTTAACTTACGGGGAAATATTCTTGGCCATGCAATAGATAGTCTAAAAGCATCAGTGTTCAGCTTTTTCATCAACTTGATATCCTCCTGTTGAATTTCACGGTTACTAAACATAAGTTTACAAAGTAGAGATTTTAGATAGGACTGTAGAGAGGCATGAAGAGGGAGATTACCCTGAAACGATGGTAGAAATCGACGGCCACTTCAGCATTGTGATTCTTAACTCTATCTGCGCAGTTTCATATTAAGAAATGATATATGAGTAAAACTTTCTAATATTGGTCGAATTTTTTTTTCAATTGTATCTCTGTTTGTCTTGTTAGATGCCAATGGAACCTCGGCTGAGGTGCCCGCCACCCAGCTTCGAAACCCGGCCACAGCGATTTAACATCCTTACTGCTGGGGCGCTGGACCCCTTCGGGGGATATTTGGGAAAGTGGCTGCCCAGACACCAGAGATATCAAAAAAAAAAAAAAAAAAAAAAAAAAAAAAAAAAAAAAAATCTATAAGAATAAAATATTACTACACAAGCTAAAGTTTTTTGTATCAAGTTCAGGATAAGGTCGAACAGAAAATATCTTGTTTATACAACAGCTTAAACAACAACAACACAACCACAACAGATTGAAACGACAAGATCAGAATTTAAGAGATGGAGACCGGTCATGCGAAGGTCTATCTAAGAGGAACTTTAGTGAAGAGTTCTAATATCCAGTATAAAAATAAATAGAAAAACATGCAGTAGAACCTCTATAAAGATATTAATTACAAAAGTTCCTTTTTAGATTTTTTTCTATTTTTTCTATTTTTGTTTATAAAATAAAAAAATATTTAATTTTACCATATATACATTATTTAAATTTTAGAAATTTGACTTTCGTATGGTTTTAGTGTATATGTTTATGTTTTATGTGATTTTAAATATAATTTTACTAAATATTATCAAAATATATTGAAATATTAAGAAAAATAGATGTATTTTCATTGTAAATATAAAACCAACAATATAATATTTAGTTCATACTTATATAGAAAATATATATTGATAGATTATTAATTTATGTTTTTAATGGGATTATATATTTAAATAGGAATTTTAAAATATTATTATTTTATTATCTTATCAATTTGTATCATATTTTACAGTTGGACCGGCAAAATTTATTAATTTATAGAGGTATATATTCCGTAGTAGAAATAAATGGTAAAAGAGAGATATACGAGGAAATTTCTTGGTATAGATATCCCACATGCTTGGTCCTCTGCAACCTTCATTTACTGCACCTTCAACCTATTTTCACCACATAGAACATTATATATTTAGTAATTACATGGATTTAGGAAAGAGTGACAATATCTATATAATATCTTTATTTATTAATACTGTCTCCATTATAAATTGAGTGTTGTTTGTTTATCAAATTTTAATTCAAGGGAAACTTTCAATAACTTCAAAAAATAAATACTTGACAAAGCAAATAATTGTATCCTGACTTGTCGGAAGCTTCTCTCCCTCTATATACCTGATAGGATGCGGTTGCGGTACCAAACATGAAACCCTCCGGGAAACTTGCACGACTAAGGGTATCAGTCTTAGGGCAAACAGGTCCTTCTTCGGCCCTGGTAGGAGAGCCGACAAGTGTTACGAGCAAAAGTAACCCCAAGAGAGGAAACTTCATTGTTGATATACTTTGTACTAGCTCACGAGTTTGTTTCTTAACAATTTTTTTTCAAACAGGGCAAGACTATGGTTAATGGAATCGATATGTAGAAGGGAAATATCTTCGTTTTTATACACATATATATAAGTAGCAACAGTCGAGTGATGAAATCCATGGCCGAAAGTTGTATCTGTAGGCCGCCAAGTGTCTTAATCACACTGTTACATGCACATTGAGATTTTTAATTGTCTCGTTCTCACTCTCACTGTTGCATGCACATTGATCATCTGTCTGTTGTTGTCTTCTTATTCTCTGGCCTAAGATTCGTAGGTGTATGTCAAATATTTCGTACATCTGGATGTTAGGACTAAGTGTATGATTCTTTAGAAGCACATGTGGATGCCAGTGTCTTTATAACACTGTTACATGCAAATTATATTTTTGAAGGCGAACTGAATCTTTTCACTCTCACTGTTGCATCCACATTGATCATTTGTCTGTTGTTGTCTTCTCGTTATCCGGCGTAAGATTTGTATGTGTATGTCGAATATTTCTTACATCTGGCCTGTTGGGGTTAAGTGTATGAATTTTTAGAAGTACATGTGGAAATTAAGGCCAAGTGTTCGATTTTGAAGGGTTATAAGTGGATATTGCATGAACTTCAATAAGTGGAACAATCGTCACACAGAGTAACGTGTGATCTTTAGGACCACAAGCTTGGTTTTGAGTTATCTCCTATCTAAATGTGCATCTTTGTTTATATAAAACGCACTTGCATTCATCTTCATCATTCATCAGTACCACACCAGCTCTCTTATCTCTTTCTATTATCTATCAAAATATAAAATAAAACAGAGGTGTTCTCTCTTTCAAATGCTCGTAAATTAATGTCCATGTTTTCAGTTAGTTGCTATCTGTTATGAAAACGATATAAACTCTATCAGATATATATGTAAAAAGTACGTTAGGTATTATTCTATAGTGAAAAACTAGCATTTGTTACTTGATGGTCAGATACAACAATGGCGGCCGCAACAATGTCTTGGGACGACGGGAAGCACATGAGGGTGAAGAGAGTTCAGGTTACATATGAAGATGTTATCAAGTCCATAGAGGCCGAGTACGATGACCAAAAGCCTAAGCGTCATGGCAATCCTGGCAAGAAATCTGACGGCGTTAGTACTCACCATCTTCACCATATAATTATATATATTCTATGTTTTAGTGATTTTAGTATACTTTTAATAAACTGTATATTTTAAATTTTTGTAGGTGAGCTTGAGCCCTGACGAGTATATAACAGATGTTACTGGCTACTACAAAACTATGGGGGATGAAGATGCTATAACGGCGTTGGCTTTTAAAACAAACAAAACCCAATATGGTCCTTACGGAAACAAAACCCAGAACCAGTTCAGCATCCAGGCACCCAAATATAACCAGATCGCTGGTTTTCAAGGGATTAGCAGCAATGTTCTCAATTCCATTGACGTCCATTTTGGTCCCTTACCGTCGTCTTCCCCTTCCCCTTCTGACTCCTCAACCCCATCGTCCGCTAGTCAAGCAAACAAAGTGGATGCTCAAGGTGGAAAAGGAGGAACATCATGGGATGATGGTGCTCATGACCATGTAAGAAAAGTGTACGTTGGACAAGGCGAGTCTAGTGTCTCTTATGTCAAATTCGAGTACGAGAAGAACGGTAAAAAGGAAACACGCGAATACGGAAAGAAGACCTTGCTCGGAGCAGAAGTGGTTTGTGTTCATTTTATTTGTCATAACTAGGAAGTACGAATCCATTTAGACTTTAGTGAAAACTAACCTATTTGAAATCTTTGTATAGTTTGAGGTTGATCCAGACGACTACATCACATCAGTTGAGGTGCAATCTGACAGGATCTTTGGGCAAGACACAGATGTTATCACCTGCTTAATCTTCAAAACAGCTAAGGGGAAAACCTCACCGCCCTTTGGACTCGAGGCTGCGCAGAAATATGAACTCAAGGACAAGAATGGTGGAAAACTTGTAGGATTCCATGGACGAGCAGGCGAAGTTCTTCATGCTCTAGGAGCATATTTCGCTCCTTCGTCAAGTACTTCTTCGGGCGGTCCTACTTCTTCGAGCACTCAGCCAGCTGGATCAGCTGCCAGTGCCAAAAAACTAGAGGCAAAAGGTGGTAATGCGGGAAACCCATGGGACGATGGTCCTCATGATGGTGTTAA
Organism: Raphanus raphanistrum x Raphanus sativus; assembly: GCA_019705995.1. Classification (NCBI taxonomy): domain Eukaryota; kingdom Viridiplantae; phylum Streptophyta; class Magnoliopsida; order Brassicales; family Brassicaceae; genus Raphanus; species Raphanus raphanistrum x Raphanus sativus. The sequence continues at coordinate 57,554,090 of CM034035.1, read as the reverse complement.
AAAAGTGTACGTAGGTCAAGGCGAGTCAGGGGTATCGTACGTCAAGTTCGTCTATGAGAAGGACTCTAAGGAGGTCACCGGAAATGATCATGGAAAAAAGACACTACTTGCACCTGAAGAGGTTAAATATATAAATACAAGGGAATCATTTAGCTTTAAAGATGCAATATCTTTTTTAAAAATGTTTTCACGTTAAATCTTGTGTTTACTTTTTTTTTTGCAGTTCGTTCTTGATCCAAACGAATATATAACCGCTGTGGAGATTAACTACGACAACATATTTGGAACTGAATCTGAAATCATAACGCTGCTTAGGTTCACGACAAACAAGCGAACCTCTCCGCCTTTTGGACTTGAAGGTGCTAAAAGTGTCCTACTCAAACAAGACGGCCACAAGATCGTTGGGTTCCATGGCAAAGCAGGTGCTGACATACTTCACCAAGTTGGAGTCCATGTCAAGCCCATCTCCAAGTGATCTGAGAATGTCTTCTCTTATGTCCCAATGTAATAAAGATGAGCTATATGTCTATAAAGAAAGCTCTCCTTTAGAAATTGTCATTTTACGTGTGTAACGGTAAGCGAAAGGTTTGAATAAGGTATTTCCACGTACTGTGCTTGTGTGTTCCAGTGTCTCTTTGTGTTGTAATGGAGTTGTAACAATGTTTATAAGATGTATAAAATCTTGGCTGCGTTGTTATGTTCGTAAATTCCTTGATGTTGTGAGATTTAAACCAGGTTTTATGTACAATTTCAGAAATTATGTAGCGGATCATAATATGGGTTTGTGTTGGCACGAAATATATAAGAATCAAAACTAAACTAACTCAGTATTAGTCGGTTAAGTATGCTTAACTGACCGATTTAACATTCTGTTATTCGGTTTAATAGTTTGTTACACTATCTTCTTTATAAGAAATCACTATAAGAAGAGTGATTGTAGATCATCGAACTAATCAGAAATCAAAAAAACTTCAAAAAAGTTTTATCGATTATTCATCTTCTCTAATATGATATCAGAGCTTTGTTTCTTCGATCAACTCATCATCAATATTCGTGATGGTTTCCATAAAGACGAGTTAGGCATTGCGGTAAATCTTTCGAGGTGATCTCCTTTCACATCATCACCAAACATGCAGGAAGCTACTCCAATTCAATAACTTCTAGTGTTTCCAACGTTTCCTTCAGTTCCACAAGCTTCGTCGTATCCTCCAATCCAATAACCTATAGACAACAATCTATAGACAAATAGGTTGAAAAACGTACAAGTAGGGAAAACAGTAGAATTGGATATTTACATATGAATCTTTTATATATTATGTATTTACTTAACACGTTCTCTTAAGATGGTGGAACTTTGGTGATACCAATCTTGTCTCGTAAAATCTGAAATTTAGTCTTTGGAAGCAGTTTTGTTAAGCCATATGCTAGCTGATCACGTGTAGACACATGCGTAAGCCGAAGAACATGGTTCTGGATTTGTCCGCGAACAAATGATAGTAAAGTGCAATATGTTTCATATGTGAGTGGAAAACATGATTTTTACAGGTACGTGGCTGCCTATATTGTCGCAGTAGATGGTCGGGGAGGAAGTACGTACAACACCAAGTTCTGTGAGTAGAGAGAAAATCCATCTGATCTCAGCCGCAATGTTAGATACATCTCTCGACGTTTTTAGTTCCCTTCTAATATAGTTAGTATTGGGCTGTAAACAGGTTAGATGTAGAATACCAAAAAAAACTAGTTAGATGTACACTCTAGATTCCAGATAACTTAAATGTTTGTACAAAATGTAGTTCTTAAATTTGAATCATCTATTTGATCAAAAAAAAAATTTTGAATCATCTCAAGCTTCTTGGAAGGTTTCCATGAAGATATGAAACTCAAGAGCATTTAGTCACTGCAATAGAAGCTTGTAGAACCTTGTTAAGCTTTTCTGATCGTAAGATATTATGGTGAAACATGGGACTGTATAAGTTTTTCTCTCTTTAGCAAAAAGTTTAAGTTCACAAAAATTTAAGATTCACAAAAGAACATATGTTGGGTATTATGTTTACTAACTTTCTTGTAATTTAGATGGTTGCATGAATTAGTACTATAGGCCATTGTGTGTTTTGTCGATAGACATAATAATGTTAGCTCACAGACATATTCCTCTTTCGTCGGAAAAGCTTTTTTTTTTTTTTTCTCTCCCATACATATGGTCAAGTTGTAATGAATAAGATTCCTCAAAACATTTCGCCAGAAGGCAGAAAAGATTCATTTGAATTTGTTTCACTGCACTTCTAGATTGTCTCTAGACTAGACACTCTCATGTGTTGACGTAAATACACTATGATAAAAAAGAAGAGGACATTTTCAGTTTTGAATTTGTGGTTGGTGAGCAATTATTATACAATGTTAAACGAATATAAAAGGTAGTAAATAAAAATAGATAACCAATAGAAAAGAAAAAGAGAGAAGGCACAATGTGGGAAGGAAGTTCAACGAGAAGATCACTTAGATTTGGTCGGCAAGTTACTTTTCTCTCTGAAACTCATAAATACACAAAAACACTTTGGCCCCTACCTTTACGTACCCATTTTTCTTATCTATCATCCCCACAACTTTAGTTATCTTCGAACTCACCCTTTCCATATTTAGAGCATGATTAATTCCGGTATTTTAGCCGAGACTGTTAACTCATGATTTTACATTTTTTTTTACATTTTTCGACTAAAAAATAGCTCTTATATCTTTTATTTAAAAAATGGTTCTTAGTTTTTTCTAGATAAAATCTAATTTTTTACATTTTTTGACTAAAAAATTGCTCTTATATTTCTTATTTAAGAAATAGTTCTTAGTTTTTTCTAGATAAAATTTAATTTTTTTACATTTTTGGCTAAAAAATTACTTTTATATCTCTTATTTAATCAAGGCTTTGGACGGAAGCTCAAGTGGTACAACCACCACCGACTATTCCACAACAGGTGAACCTTCCGGTGATTCCTGGCCGATGGTGTTTTGTGGATGGCTCGTGGAAAGAAAAAGAGGTATTCTCTGGGTAGGGATGGTACAACACTTTAGAAGGCTTCACAGGACTAATGGGAGCACGGAATGTAAGGGCCTCTCTCTCTGCTCTTCACTCTGAGATTGAAACCTTAATATGGGCAATGGAATGCATGAGGAATTTGCGTCAGTTTAGGGTCACGTTTGCAACAGATTGTTTGCAATTGGTTAAGATGGTGTCTGAACCAGACGAATGGTCTGCATTTGCTACTTATTTAGAAGACATAAAGACGTTGAAGGAGTTCTTTTATAGCTTGGAGATCATTCATGTACCTCACACACAAAACCAGAAGGGCGACGGATTAGCACGCAGCGCTAGGAAACAAACGACATTTGTTGTGCACATGGATGCAGAGCTACCAATATGGTTTACAGAGTCAGTTTGAGTCTGTAAAAGTCGACGACAAAAAAAAAAAATCTCTTATTTAAGAAATGGTTCTTAGTTTTTCTAGACAAATCTAAGAAAAGCTAAAAACCCCAGTTAAGAAATCAGAATTAATATTCTTAATGTTTTCTTTTTTCTTTTTCTTTTTGAAAAAAAGAATATTCTAATATATTTGTACTTTTTCCTCTCATTGGGTTGCATGTCTACTTTGATCTTTTACCAAAAAAAAGTCTACTTTGATCTTTATAATCTTCGTGGGCTAGAGTTCGAGAGGGAAAGAGACGTACACGTTTCAAAGTGCGAGTAATTATTTAGTTAACAACGTAACATCGTACGAATATGTAATAAAGCGTAACGCCCGACCGTCCACATAGCTAATGAGCTATCCATGCCCGTTTTCTCGGTCCGTGGATCCTATTCCGTCTGACGGTCGGTTTGTTAATTTTTTTGAATGTTCGAAACCGAACCCAAACTAATTTAAACCAATATATCCAGCCTACAATATCTTTATTGGTCTAACATAAACCAGTTCTGTGAACGAAATGCATTAACTTGGCTAATTGGCACTTGATTTGAAAAAATTTCAACTCTAATTGGTCTACGTTTGCTTTTAGTTTTTGAAGAAAGCGAAAAAGCATATTTTAGGAAAACATAATTTTTAAGAAACTTGACTTTAGGATTGTAAAGTATTGTCTCGTTTTGTAAAACGTCAACAAAGTAAACTTAACGAATCTCTCTTTTAGCTGGATTTTCTTAAAACATTGATCCTAAGACAGTATATGTCTTGCTTTACATTTTTATTATATTTTAGTGTAACAAAAGTTCATTATTCAGTGCACACAGTGAAAAAATTCACACATGCAATGCAGAACATAGAGCGGCTAAAATAGAGATCGAAAGTCACCTCTCATTTCGTGTTATTCACATATACTAACTCCAATAAAGAAGCTCAAACTTGCTAAACCCATAATACACCGTCGTCAAAGTACAAACGACACTGATTACTTATAAACTGTGTAATTCAGCCAAAATCATTATGCATTTGGGACAAAGTATTGGTTAACAACTAAATGAATTATGCAAATTTGAACCTGGATAGTAACAAAACAACTGCTCTAGTATATATATGTATTCTACATTTGTCATGGTTAATCATTTTGAAATACAACTAAATATATAATTAAGATCTTCGAAATGACTCGTTTCACTTAGAGTAATTTAAAAACTAGACAAAAGTTGGATGCAAAATGAGTTATATATGTTATACTCACCGTGCCTAAATACACACACACACACACACAAAAACAACAGCTCCAAGTAAAATGAAAATGTGCACAACATATATGGGGACATCAACACAATTAAAAATTTTAAAATACCAGAAATCATAAGTGGTAGTTGAGATGTCGGGATTAAAAACAATGTTAGCGACCCAATATTAAAAAAAATTTACTAATTTCTCATTTGGAAATGATGGTGAGTCAAACTCATTTATCTGTTCACTTATTTAACTCCGGTCTCACGTTTTCCCTCCGAGAAAGGATGGAGGTTGAGAGGGGATCTGATCATCCGCAAGTGCCCGTCCTTCGCCTAGGCTGCGGCAACAAAGACCTCTTGGCGGCTTCAGTGGCTAAGGCGTGTGAAGAGTTTTAGTTTTTTTTTTAAAAAGGTTATTCATGGGATTCTGATGAAAAACTCGTTAGTATAACCAGTGTAAGCTCTTAGCTATATCAATGTCTAATGGGTTCACACTAATGATGATTTTGAGATTGTGGATCCCGAGAGGCTAAGTAGCCGGAGGTACAAGAGCGTGTGGCACAGATCGACGGTGGATACCTACTCCAAACTTTAAGATATGCGGATTTCAAATACCACAAGCTACACAAGGGTTCCTTTCGACCCAAGAAAAAAAAAATATCGAAGCCCGAAAACAAATACTATGGAAAAGTACCGCAGGACTATGAATTAGTTATTTCCTCGTTGAATTCCTTTTTATTATTATTGTCTGTGGTGGTTTGGAAGCTCAAAGCCATGTTTCTATATTTTATAAAATAATCATGAGAAAATAAGAAAAATTTCAAAATGATATGTATGTTATATAATTCCTCCATTTAAGAAAGATGAATTCTATATTTTATAAAATAATCATGAGAGAATAAGAAAATTTTCAAAATGATATATATAGTCAAAATTTAATAAATACAATTAATATTTTAGAAGTTTACAATTTATCACTATTACCTAACAAATACATTATTGAATAGGGTAATTTAATAGAATTGAATGTAATCTAAGTTCAGACCTAAATCCGGTGTTATTGAATTGAGTATTTGGAAGACAGAATTTAAATCTACTAAAAAACACTGTTATTCAATTTTTTTTAGATATCATTAGGAATTCAGTTAGGATGGATTTTAATAGAATTCAATGAATCTTTTTAACTAAAACAAATTCTACCTTTTTATCAATACTTTGAAGGAAAACGTGACTTGAAACATTTTCCATCAAAATACTTGCATACTTAAAGTCGACTACTTGATTTCAATTCCAATATTCAATAACACCTAAATGTATAAAAGTTCATTTTAGAAGGTGAACCTAAGTTTTGTTCATTTTGAAATATGTATTTTTAAATTATTTTGAAACGAATAACTACTAAATATCGATTTTGTAATTAACCTGTACAAATATATTCAAAACAGTAATTGCAAAACAAATATTCCTTCCAGATTATCATTGTTTATCAACCACCATAGCTTTCTCCCAATCGAGATTTATAGAAATACTTGATAAAGCCTGGACTTTCGTGTTTTTTAAATACAATTGCTTGCCATACTAGAAAAATCATCTCGTGATTATGCAAGTTCTTTTGCCGTATGAAATATTTTATTATCACTTTTAAAAATATACAATAGTAACTTTTTAACGGGTAAATTTACATGTTTAACAAAGATTCAATTTTCAAAAACAAAATTGATATGGGATTCCTCTAAGGACTTATCTTGTATTTCTTTGCTACTTTTAAATATACGCCTTCAAAGTTTCAAAAAAAAATATTTTTAAACAAAACAAAGATTAGTTGTGTTACAAAAAAAAAAAAAAAAAAACAAAGATTCATAAAGCTATAGCTTATCTATGTGGATTTTTCTAAAATTAAGTTCCATGACAGTAAATGTTTCCTATAAGCTTGCCTTCTAATTTTTGAAATTTCATTTTAGGAAAATCAGATTTATAAAAAATTTAGTATCAAAAGATTACTGTGATTTATGAATGACGTCTTGGATCCTGTAGGTAAGTGGTAGAAAACAAGCTTACTATGTCAACATGTTTCAAATGAGATATTTATTATCCGAACTAAGTCATATTGTTCATGGACACTCACACAAATATAGACGAGAAAGAGTACGTCCGTGATCTATACTTTTCTCATGAATTATCTGAATCTTTCTATAGATATGAGTTACCTTAAGTCATAATTTTTATTTTTATTTGTTGCTAAAAGTCATTAAAATATTAAATTAACCAGTTAGTCACGTATAGACTAAATGTTCACACGCAAACATTCTTTTGATTTTACAATATTTTCGAGTCAACTAAATCACACTTCATGTTTTCCCTTTCAAATCCTCAACCTCATGAACATAAATGGGAGACACATACATACTGTATCACAAATATACATGATGTCAATCATGGCAACTGATGTTGCAAGCTTTTAATTGTTAAATATAATAATAATAATATTTTTAATAGATAGAGGTTGATGTTGCACAAAATGGGTAATCTGAGAGTTATATTTTAGAATTTTATTAGTTATGGTCAACAAAATGAACGTACAGAGAATTTTTAACAGTATTTATTTGAAGATATTTTAATTTGAACTTATGCCATACGGCATACGCTTATAATTCTTTTACCAAAGAAAAAAAAATCAAAAGTGCACAAAAAGACCCCACTCTCCACAAAACCTGCAACACTTAAGACCATCATTATTGGTGTCCCTCCACAAAGTCCCAAATCTTTCTTTTTTTTTTTTTTTTTTTTTTTTGGTCATGAATGTTTAAGGGCTGTGTAAGGGCAGCCCTTAAATAAGGGCTTTTCCTTCATTTTTTGCATTGGTCCCCTCCACTTCTCCCTTAAGGGCTCTTTTAAAACCTCCCCAATATTGATGCTCTACCCACAACATGCAAACAATAATAAACATCACTGAGCTCCAAGTATTTCTTCTATAAGTATAGATAAACTCTCACGACTCCCACATCAAATATCCCCCTTGTATTAGCTAAGTTCCAAAATAAAAAAAAAAACAGAAAATAAATCAAATCCTAATCTCTTTCTCGGTTTGCTTGCTTCAATATGGCTCCTCTACCTATTTCTTCGATCAGAGTTGGTGAGATAGAGGATGTTCAAGAACTAATAAAATCAAAACCAAACAAAGTTCCAGAGAGATTCATAAGAGACGTCAATGAAAGAGGAGTCTTAGTGTCACTTAAGACTCACCTTCATCAACCTATTCCTGTTATTGATCTCTCTAAACTCTCTAAATCTAACACTCATGATGATTTTATCTTTGAGATTCTTAAGCTCTCACAAGCTTGTGAAGACTGGGGATTTTTTCAGGTACTTTCGGCAATTCTTATTTTCGTGATTATTGGGTTTCTTAGGCTAAACCGTGGACTTCGGTAATCTATAAATAAGAATATATTACATTTGATTGGACTTATGTTAAAATTTAACTATAAACGAATCTCAGCACGGCTATTCCTACTACTACATATAGGTTATAAATCACGGGATTGAAGTAAATGTGGTGGATGATATAGAGAAAGTTGCTAAGGAATTCTTCGATATGCCTTTGGGGGAGAAGAAGAAGTATCCAATGGAGCCCGGGACCGTACAAGGTTACGGTCAAGCTTTCATCTTCTCCGAAGATCAGAAGCTTGATTGGTGCAACATGTTTGCTCTTGGTGTTCATCCTCCTTCTATCCGCAACCCCAAACTTTGGCCTTCTAAACCGGTCCGGTTCAGGTTCTCAACTAAAAACCCTCTTTTCCCTTGAGTCCTTGACACAATTATCTAATCTTCTGAAGTACCTTTGTTCAATTTTAATGGTCGTCATATTCTATAGAGTTATTAATTAGTGAGGATATGGCGCGCAACTGCAAACAGTTTTTACTAGAAATCGTCATATACTGTATCCATGTTCGAAATCATGATTCAAAATTTTAAAACTTGTTGTGGATCATGGGATGATTTAAAAATTACATAACATAGCTTAGTGATGTATACTTTTCAATTATTTAATTCACCTTTTTATAAAAAATAAAAATTTGACTAAATAATTGTTTTTCTCTTCTATAGTGAAAGTCTTGAAGGTTACTCAAAAGAGATAAGAAAATTGTGCAAGAGGTTGTTGAAGTACATAGCAATAAGCTTGGGTCTAAAGGAAGGGAGATTTGAGGAAATGTTCGGGGAAGCAGTGCAAGCAGTGAGGATGAACTATTACCCACCATGTTCAAGTCCTGATCTTGTCTTGGGACTTAGCCCACATTCTGATGGAAGTGCTCTAACGGTTCTTCAGCAGAGCAAGGACAGTTGTGTTGGGCTTCAGATCCTCAAGGATAACACTTGGGTCCCTGTGCTACCCCTTCCAAATGCTCTTGTCATCAACATTGGTGATACAGTTGAGGTATTCTTTACATGGATTTCCATCAGAGTTAATTTACTGCACCATTCATCAAAATTATTAATTATATGTTTTTGTATATGAGTATAGGTGCTAACTAATGGGAAGTACAAGAGTGTGGAGCATAGGGCAGTAACAAACAGAGAAAGGGAGAGGCTTACAATAGTGACATTTTATGCACCAAACTATGAGGTTGAAATAGAACCAATGGGTGAGTTGGTTGATGATGAGACCAACCCATGCAAGTATAGAAGTTACAATCATGGTGAATACAGTTACCACTATGTATCCAACAAGCTCCAAGGCAAGAAGGCCCTTGATTTTGCCAAGATTCTCAATTAACTAATATTACTTTCACAACCCTTTCACCATCCATAAACTAGTTACCACTTATTTATTTTTATTTTTATAAATTTAGTTGTGGAAATTTTATGTGTATAGTGATAGGAATGTTCCCCACCTAAGGGTTTTAGTGTCATGATTAAACTCCCCAATGTACATACAACATGTAATATATTATATGTGTTTGTGGGTGGAGTTGGGTGTGTTTATGTGTTTATATGTATGTGGAGAAGGAACAGAAAGAATAAGAAAAGTTGATAGAGTACAGGCCCAAGAGGCCCAAGTGAAGAGCAACCTCCAGCCACAACGCCTTTGACGCTCTCCGAGTCATGCCAGAGGGATGACGAAGCTTTACAGCTGTGTCAGAGAGCTGTCAGAAGATAAGTCCAAAACAAGAGTCTAGATTGTTCCTATGTTTTGTATAAATCTATGATGTAATCGTCACTTTCAAATCAATGAAAACAGAGCATATTCAGTAAAACTCTCTCTGTTCTTATATCATTCACATGGTATCAGAGCCACTCGAACCCTAACAGGTCGTGATGGCTAATCCTATTGTTCCCTATCCGTTTCCCAGTAACCTAAATATCCTCCATTCAGTCACTCTTAAACTTACCGATGGCAATTATCTTTTGTGGAAAACCCAACTTGAGTCCCTGCTCGCAAGTCAGAAGCTTTTAGGCTTTGTGAATGGAGGTGTCACGCCTCCAGCCACTATGTGTACTGTCGTCGTCAATGAAGTAGCTACCGAAGCTCCAAATCCTCAGTACGAGTCATGGTTTTGTTCGGATCAGCTTGTGAAGTCGTGGCTGTTTGGTACGTTGTCAGAAGAAGTGCTTGGTCATGTTCACAACCTTGCAACGGCTCGTGATGTCTGGATCTGCTTGGCCGAGAACTACAACAAGAGCTCGCTTGCAAGGGAGTATACGCTTCGTCGCAACCTGCAACTGATGAACAACAAGGGTAAAGATCTGTCTGTTTACATTCGTGAGTTCAAGACAATATGTGATTCTCTCAGTTCGATTGGGAAGCCAGTAGATGAGTCAATGAAAATCTTTGGCTTTCTCAATGGACTTGGGAGAGAGTATGACCCTATTGCTACTGTGATTCAGAGTTCCTTAACCAAGTTTCCTCAACCATCTTTCTCTGACGTCGTCTCTGAAGTTCAGGGTTTTGAGTCAAAGCTGAAGTCGTATGAGGAGAATGACAAGGTGTCTCCTCATATGGCTTTTAACACTCAGGTCCAGTCTCAAGGTTACAGGCCTTCTGCGCCTGTGTACAACCCGAACTACAGAGGCAGAGGAAGAAACACTTACCGTGGAAGAGGTGGTTATTCATCAAGAGGAAGAGGTTTTGTTCATCATCAGACTAACCCTTCAGGAGAACGTCCTGTCTGTCAGATCTGTGGACGTCCCGGTCACTCCGCTTTGAAGTGCTACAATCGGTTTGACAATAATTACCAGAGTCCTCAAGCCAACTCTCTCATGCATGTTGCCGATGAAACAGGAAAAGAGTGGTATCCAGACTCTGGTGCCTCTGCTCATGTCACTGCCTCTGCTCAGAATCTGCAAATGGCACATCCGTATGAAGGAGGAGATGCAGTAATGGTTGGTGATGGGGCTTACTTGCCTGTCACTCATGTCGGTTCCACTGCTATCGCCACTCCCTCAGGTAATATCAGTCTCAATGAAGTACTTGTCTGTCCTGATATTAAGAAATCTTTGCTGTCTGTATCGAGGCTGTGTGAGGATTATCATTGTGGAGTTTTCTTTGATGTTAACCATGTATATATCATTGACATTACGGCTCAGAAGGTGATAGCCAAGGGACCAAGAAATAAGGGGTTGTATATGCTGAAGAGTAGAGAGTTTGAAGTGTTCTTCTCCAACAGACAAGTCTCCGCTTCCGAGGAGGTGTGGCATCACAGACTGGGACACTCCAATCCTCAGATTCTTCAGCAACTTCATCTCAACAAAGCTATCTCCATCAATAAAGGACGCTCTCTACCTGTGTGTCAGTCATGTCAAATGGGCAAGAGTAGCAGACTGCAGTTTTCTTATTCTTCTTCATTAGCTTCTCAACCTCTAGAATGTATCCACTGTGATCTTTGGGGTCCCTCTCCTGTTGTGTCTAACCAGGGGTTTAGATTTTATGCTGTATTTGTGGATGAGTACTCGCGTTACACTTGGTTCTATCCACTCAATAATAAATCAGAGTTTGTTTCAGTCTTCATTGCGTTTCAGAAACTTGTTGAGAATCAATATTCTGTTAAGATAAAACGACTGCAAACAGATGGTGGAGGTGAATTTGTTAACAATAGGCTGCGGCAACATCTCATTGATAGTGGGGTTCTCCATCAAGTGTCTTGCCCACATACCCCTCAGCAAAATGGAATTGCGGAACGCAAGCATAGACACTTGATCGAGCTTGGTTTATCAATGATGTTTCAGTCCTATCTTCCCTTGCATCATTGGGTTGAAGCTTTTTATACAGCAGCCTACTTAAGCAATCTTCTTCCTAATGCATCAAGAGACAACAAAAGTCCTTATGAAGTTTTGCACAAGAAGAAACCGGAGTATTCTCATCTTCGTGTGTTTGGTTCAGCATGCTATCCGTGTCTTCGTCCTCTTGCTGAGCACAAGCTGGAACCTCGGTCTCTTCTCTGTGTCTTTCTTGGATATAGTCCTAACTACAAGGGTTATCGTTGCTTGTATCCACCCACTGGCAAGGTTTATATCTCCAGACATGTTATCTTTGAAGAAACATGCTTCCCCTTCAAGGATCAGTACAAAGATAGGATCCCTCGCTATGATTCAAGACTCCTTCAAGCGTGGCAGCTTGCTACAAGAACAGAACCGCTTCAACAACAGTCTGAGCAGATATCTCGAGAGCTTCCTACTCTTCAACCTCAAGCTCCTTCCCCACCTCTGCCTACTGCTCCAGTACCAGTCAACCCTCCTGCTCCTGCTGTTGTTGTGCAGAACACTGCTCCTCCTGCTCCTCTGCAAAACACTCATGCTATGCGTACAAGAGCGAAGTCAGGTATTCAAAAGCCGAATACTCGTTATGGATTACTTGCCTCGCGCTTGAACACTACTACTCCAAAGTCAATCAAAGAGGCCATGGAGCATCCAGGGTGGAATAATGCAGTCATGGAGGAGATAACGAACATTCATATGCTGAATACATGGAGTTTGGTGCCCAGAACAGAGGATATGAATGTTCTTAGCAATGGTTGGGTTCATACGATCAAACTCAATCCCGATGGTACTATCAAGAAGCTTAAGTCGCGTCTGGTGGCAAGGGGAAACAAGCAGGAAGAAGGCTTAGACTATCTTGAGACATTCAGTCCGGTTGTGCGAACGGCTACAATCAGATTGATGTTTAATGTAGCTCTGGCTAAGAATTGGTCTGTTAGGCAACTTGATGTTTCAAGTGCGTTTCTTCATGGAGATTTGTCTGAGCCGGTTTACATGTATCAACCGGAGGGTTTTGTTGATCCTGCAAGACCTGACTACGTGTGTTGTCTTACCAAAGCCTTGTACGGTCTTAAACAGGCACCCCGTGCTTGGTTTGACACTTTTGGTGGCTTCTTGATTGAGTTTGGGTTCGCATGTAGTAAGTCAGACCCGTCTTTGTTTACTTATTACCGCAACAAACAGACGATGGTGTTGCTTCTCTATGTTGATGACATTTTACTCACTGGCAGTGATGAGAAACTGGTGCAGTCTCTGCTTTCTGCACTCAATAGCAGATTCAAGATGAAGGATATGGGGACTCCACAATATTTTTTGGGTATTGAACTGAAGCAGTATCCTGATGGAGTCTTCCTACATCAACAAGGCTACGCCAAAGACGTTCTTCATCAAGCAGGCATGTCGGATTGTAATCCCATGCCAACACCACTTCCAGTTCGTATTGATGATGCTCCGTCTGAGCTCTTCCCGGAACCAACGTACTATCGAAGTCTGGCGGGTAAACTGCAGTATCTGACGATCACCAGACCCGACATTCAGTATGCGGTGAATCTCATCTGTCAGCGAATGCATATGCCTACGCTGTCTGATTTTGCTCTGCTCAAGCGTGTCTTGCGTTACATAAAAGGAACTCTTGAGTTTGGTCTTCATATCAAGAGGGAAGCAGAGTTGGTCCTTTCTGCATTTTCTGACAGTGATTGGGCGGGATGCAAGGCAACTCGTCGCTCCACTACTGGTTTCTGTACGCTGCTTGGAAGAAATCTGATTTCGTGGTCTGCTAAGCGCCAACCTACCGTTTCACGGTCATCAACCGAAGCTGAATATCGAGCATTAGGGTCTACAGCTCAGGAGATTACTTGGCTCTCGTTTCTTCTTCGCGATCTTGATATCCCTCAGTATGGTCCTACTCTGTTGCAGTGCGATAACTTATCTGCTGTTTATCTTAGCGCCAACCCGGCTCTTCACAACCGTTCTAAACATTTTGACACCGACTATCACTACATAAGGGAGCAAGTGGCATTGAAACTCATCGAGACTCGTCATGTTCCTGCTGCACTTCAGCTGGCTGACATCTTTACCAAGTCTTTGCCCAAAGGATCTTACTATGAACTGAGGAACAAACTCGGCGTTGGTCTTCCTCCCACCTCGAGTTTGAGGGGGAGTGATAGAGTACAGGCCCAAGAGGCCCAAGTGAAGAAGGTGGAAGAGACAAAGCCCAAGAGTCATCAACGGTCATGTGGAGAAACGACAAAGTGTACGTTGATGACTCTGCCTCTTCACAACGCCTTTGACGCTCTCCGAGTCATGCCAGAGGGATGACGAAGCTTTACAGCTGTGTCAGAGAGCTGTCAGAAGATAAGTCCAAAACAAGAGTCTAGATTGTTCCTATGTTTTGTATAAATCTATGATGTAATCGTCACTTTCAAATCAATGAAAACAGAGCATATTCAGTAAAACTCTCTCTGTTCTTATATCATTCACAAAAGTAACATCCGATCCATTTTTTTTGTTGATTATATTTTTGCAAACAATGCAATTTTCTATTGTTTGTATCACTACACATGTATATATTCCAGGAATAATACTTCTAGTGTTGAGAAAAAAAAAGAATCTTCCTATGTGGTTATATAAAATAGTTCATCACAGGATTTGAACTAGGGTGCTCAATTATTTATCTGAGAAATTTGGAAGATATTTTTTTTTTGCTAAATTGGAAAGATAAACTTTAGAACAAACAAGACAAATAAAGACAATAGGCTCCATTATTATTTTACTTGTTTTAGCAAACGACAAAAGGCTCCATTATATGTCAAAGGACAAAATAGAGAAACTATATTAATTTTATTAGTTAATAATGGCTCAATAATAATTACATAAGTATTGTATTATCGGTTCCTATTTCTCTTGTCCCTCTACTCAGAAATAGAAAAGGAAACAATGGACGGAGGATGATGTGGTTAAACGTCAGCATAATGGTGGGAACCATAAACGATATAACAAAATATCATATCAAAATGATTTAACTTAAGATTACGACTTGAACGATTCTCGTATAGAATCAACAATGTTCACTTTGTTAGTAATTATCTCCCCCAACTATTTACCGTTACTTTTACCATTAATTATACCTTTTCGTCTTGGAACACATCGGGTATCTGGGGTATTTTAAAATATTACGGATCCACATTGTTGGTAATTATCTCCCTCAACTATCGACAGGAAAAAAAAAAGAGTCTCTCTCTAAACTTTGCTCTGACCTCTGTCTAAAAAAGAGAAAACAAACTTCGCCGCCGATTGTGTCTTCAGGCCGACGGGTGGGCTTCCACAGCCACTATCGTCGGTCCGGTTTCACTTTTCTTTTCTTTTTTTCGTTTCGACTTTAGGTTTTATGTCTGTTTTGTTTTTCGTTTCCGGTGTCGTCTCTTCTCCAGATGGTCGGCCGGCCTTGACTCCGACGTTCTGCTTTGTCTTCTCGGGCGAACGGCCAGCTTCTGACTCCGCGTCGTACGGTACATGCATGTTGACGGCGGCTCTGTTTTGGGACTCTCAGTGTTTCCGATTGATGACGGTGGTAGGTGTGGAGGCTTCGCTTATAGAGGAGTTTTCGTATCCCGATGGAAGCTCTCTGGTGAAGGAAGCTCCGATGATGAAGTTGGGGATTGCAGTGGCTTGGATGAGATCGCGAGATTGTCTCGATGTATCTCTCCGCTTAATTAAGCCCTTGTGAATCAAATGAGTGCGGCGGCAGAAGCATCCGGCGTGTCCTGGCGAAACCATTGGCGGTTTTTCGTCTTCTCCGGTGATGCATGTCGGTTGGGTCAAGTTGTTGTGACAAGGTGACGCGTGTCCTTTGGGGTCTCAACGTGGGCGTCTGATCGCATGGAGTGCTGCGTGGCGAGAGGAGAGGCTCGGCTTAGTGGACTGGGCTTTGTCCCATTTGTCTTTTTCTTTAGTTTGGCTCGTTTTCTCTGTGGGTTTTATGTTTGTTCTTTGTTTATGAACTTCGCCCCTTAT
This sequence comes from Raphanus raphanistrum x Raphanus sativus, assembly GCA_019705995.1. Lineage (NCBI taxonomy): Eukaryota > Viridiplantae > Streptophyta > Magnoliopsida > Brassicales > Brassicaceae > Raphanus > Raphanus raphanistrum x Raphanus sativus. The sequence continues at coordinate 57,538,141 of CM034035.1, read as the reverse complement.
AATAAAACTCTCTTAGATGGCAAAAAAAAAAATCTCCCTCAACTATTTACTCTTACTTTTACCATTAATTATAACTTTTCATCTTGTATCATTATTATGTAGGCTTGGAACACATCGCTTATCCGGAGTATTTTAGGATATCCGGATATGTGGAAGCTATAATATTAGTATCCGATCTGAATCCATACCTTCCAGATATCTGGAATTCCGATATACACCATAATATTGTATTGTCCGCGAATATCCATATTCGGATTCAGATCCGTTAAAAAATTAAAAATAATAATTTATTAAAATATATTTTTTGTACAAATTTTTAATATATTAATCAAATATTTGTTCAAAAATTCTAAAAATATATTAATAAGATTATAAAATTAAAATATTATATTATAAGAATAATTTTATGTATAAATATTAATATATTGACTATATTTATTAATAAATTTTTTAATTTAATATATTTTAAGAAATTTGGATCCGGATACCCGGACTTAAAATCAAAATATCCGAATCCAGATTCGATAGATCCGATAATTTACTATCCGGATCCGGATTCGGGCACCCCGTATATCCTATTTTCGGAATAGACCTGGATCGGATCTCAGATCACCGGATCCAAGATAATAAGTTCTAGTCTTATTATTTTTACTAATAAAGTAGAGTTTTATCTCCCTTTAGAGCATTTTTTTAACACTTGTCACCTCCTGATTTTCCTCTTGGTTAAAGTTTTCCACGGCTATATATTATTGGATTTGGCTTTATAATTTTTAGCGTAGGCTTTGTTAGATTATTATTTACATAAAGCTTTGTAGTTTATTAGTTAAGATATTGGACCGTTCTGATTTAGCCCAAATATGATTGTCTTTCCTAGTGCCCTATTGGCCGGAGAAGAGCCAATGCAACTCGAACGATTCCATTTCATCTTCTTTTTTATCATACGACGTTACACTTGAGTAAATGTTAATCGATCAAGGTACCCCACTATTCTCATTCTTTGATATTCAATGTTTCTTTAATTCGACGTTCACCAATTTCGTTGGATATAAATCCCCTTAGTATTAATAGAGGAGCAATTAAAAAGAACAACCTTTAAAGAGTAGAATTATTACCATGTTGCCATTTTGCATAGGTGTCTTCCTCACAATACATCTGAGCCTTCCTATGCATTAATCCTTAAATTACTAGATTATTTACATCAATTGCCATTGGTATGTCACAAATTTACAGCATGATTTTTCATTACATTTTGACTATAATTACTGATTTTTGTTTTTGATGACCTAATTTATGGAACGTAGTGGTAACTGAAACCAAATTAATGATTGATAGCTAACTATTTCTATAATTACGACCATGACTTATTCAAAATGTAAATGTTAATGTGTCTCGCTCTCTCTCTAAAATGTTAACGTTTTTTGGTTAAAATTTTTACAATACGAAAATGCAATTAATATTCCACCATCTAGAAGTCTTTTGGTTCTGGTCCACAATTTGTATTCTATAATAAAAAATAAAAAATGAATATTAAAATGCTAGATCAGTGGTTTACATCTTAATTTAATTTACCGGTTTTCTCAAGTAAGAGTAATGTATATTAGTATTTTCGGAATTTTAGAAGATCACAATTTTATTGAATTAAACATTCAGGAAGCATATTATTGGATTACACCACACAAATACTTAAACACGTAACTGTTCATTTTATTGAATTAAACATTCAGGAAGCGCAGGTCTTATCCTAGCAGTATTGGCAAATTAATTGGAGAGATGGTAATATTTAATACTTATTGTATAAAATAATATTTCAACCCTATATATACTTTAATTATAATAACACATTTTTGTATTTTTTTGCAAGGTCGCTTCAAGAAGCTTACTAACATTGATGGATTTTCAAAAGTTGTTTTTGAACCAAACGGTATTCCAGAAATCGATGCTTTCAAGAAGAGGTATTATATTTAATTTCTATGCCTTTCTTAATTAAATTTGTAAATAATTATGCTACTAACCTTTGTTTGTTCTCTTTATAAGATTGCAGACAATAGAGTTTAATTTCTATAATTGCGATTTTTTTTTAATGTTTTTTTAATTTTTTTCGCTCCTTTTCTGCTTTATTATTAATAGTACTTTAATGTCTTATTTATGTTTTTAAAAATATTATTCAGCATTTATTTTATGTCAACAATTATGTCTTATAAGTTTCAAGTGAATGACCCATTTCAAACTTGAGATAGATTCTTATATTTTAAAACAAATACAAATCCATAAAGTAATCTTATTTTAATCCAATATGTCGATCATCAACTTTTCAACATAAGACATGATGTTTGTTATTTGTATCCTCTAATGCATATATCCGTGTTATCATTGTCTCACTTTTATCATATTTTACATATTCATACTATACATGTATATTAACAATTTAAAAAAATTATGTACGTAAAATAATTTATTAATTTTTTCACCCCGCGCAAGGCGCGGGTCATATCCTAGTACGAATAGTATAAGCAAAAAATCTAATTCCTTTTGCTTTTTTCCAATCTAGAGCTTCTGTTCATTATTATTCAAACAGATCTGATCATGGCGACTTCTTGAATTTATTTCTCAGAGCTGAAAATTAGCTGCTGTAGACAGACGGTTTAGACCAAACTCCTTCGTTTTTAGGAGGCCCGAAATGTGAAGAAGTGTGGTGAGCTGATAGTCTTTGATATGATGTTTATTGATTCGATGGTTAAATACTTATTTCAATATTTTTGGTTTCAGATTTAGAGTTTTAATTTCTTATAAACCAGTTCATTATTGTCCTTCTCAGGCGACCGCTCATCTAAGCCTCTATCACCATTACCACCTGTGCCAGCAACAAAATAATATGACTGAACTTGCTTCAACGCAATTTAAATAGTAACCAGAACATAAAAGAACCCCATAACTAGAGTTGAGTCGGTACGAGGAATGATATGTTTAAACACATTAAAAATTGTACCCAACAAAACAGACTTATCATTTTCCTTCGACAACAGGCTGTTCATTAAATTTTTAAACCGTTACGGCTGCTACAAGAAAGTAAACCCAGAAGTCAGAAGAAGTTTATACATTTCTTTCTACCAGCTCCCAACATAAACACTTTCCATTAACTGCATAGCCACCCTCCGATATCATATGTATTGACTACTTCAGCATAAAAGCTCTGAAGTTTCTTAATCAATGGTGAAGAAGAAAACTGTTCCTTATGGGGAACTTGGCAAAGACCAGCCTGCAACAGTTAAAATTAAACAAGTGAGGCGTTCTTCAGACACCAGAACCGCTTTATCTCGCGCCACAGAAACAGAGCAAGGTTCTCACGATTTTTTTTTTTTGCCAATTCTTCACAATTTAAAAACACAGTTTTTATCGAACTTCAGATGTATAGTAGCACGTGACATGAGCTTACAAACTAAGCTTTGTGTAGTTTTTAATCAAATTTATATATTTCTAAACATAATAAAATATACATCAACCAAACCAACATAATAAATATATATGAATATGAATTATTTATATAATTATTGTGTATTCAAGTCAAAATAATTTTTGCTCTTGATTATGAGACATCATTTTGATGATATTAGTCTATTTTAAATAGTTATATATGTTTCCCACTGCCAAAATATGCAAAGTATACTTCATATTTTTTTCTCTCGGTTATGAGATTTCAGTTTCGATGATATTGGTCTATTTTAAACTGTATATATATGCAAAGTATGCTTTATATTCTTTGGTCTAGATTATAAATCATCTATTGTACTAATATTAAAGTATATTAGACAGTTTATATATCTGATTATAATTTTATATAATTTTCATTTGGTTTATGATCCATTAGAGAGTCAAAGTAACAAAACAAATTCACTTTTTAGTTTTGCAAAGATAATCATGAGTTAAATGATATACTACTATCCAAAACTCATGTATCTCTTTCTACAATTTAAAACATAATATCCAATTATTACAAAGTATTTTGAAGCACTAAAAAATAATAAAAAATATTTATGTATAAAAGGCTAATATATTTTCATAAAATTATTAATATGCATTCATATATATTATACTTAAATTTTCTAAAATGCTACAGAAAAGAATATGTCATCAATTAATTCCCATAAAACATATTAACGGTTAACCATTATAATTAAATTATTTTAACAAAACTATTAAACAACTAACAATTAAGAATCCGGCGCAGAGCCCTGAAAACCACTAGTAAACTACAAAATAACCACAAATCAATTTAACTATTATTGTCACTCTTTGTTTATGTCAATAAAGACAACCCCCAAAATATGACTATCAATTAACTATCACACCAGAACTGAAAATTAGACTAAGCCAAACCAAACATCTTCTATCAGAATTCGGATACAATGGGACCTGGCTGGACCAATCAATATATTGTTTTTTCTTACTCAGAACTGTAGTTGCAGTGCTTATACTCCAAGGTTTTAACCACTTACTTTATTTCTTCTTAGGTCTCCTATATCCTATCCTTGAAGACAGATGATCCATATCCTGAATCAATCCCCTACCTTGAATTTCTTTAGGAAAATTCATATATAGCATTATAGCAGCTTTTCTTCATCATAACTGCAACCTAAAATTCTTCTACGATTGGCGATTCAATCCTCTCCTCCACTACAATCTATATGTCCTCGTTATCTTGGTTGGAGTCAATTTTTCTATGTGATTTGATTTTATCTCCAAGGGAGAACTAGTCTTGACTCTACCAAAGCGAGCACATAATCTTCCCTTAAACTACAAGTCTTCGGATGGTCATTGCTTCAGTTTAGAATTGTAACAATCCAATGCAAATCCAAATTATCTCATGAAAACCATATGCAAACTCTCTTCTACTGCAATATCTCTTTGCATAAGAAAATTTCTTCTCAAGCGATCCATCTGTATGGACTTGAAACATTCAAAACATGCATTTCATCTTTCTTAGTACTTGATTCACATGCAACAATATCTTGTGATTCACATGGAAACATCTCAGCTTCTGGAATTGAATCAGTGGAGTCGATTTTTGCAATCAAAGCTGATGTTTCTTCTAAAATCTCCGACCATGATTTTAACTCCTGTCACTTTCTTCTTTCCAAGCAAAAGTGAGTTCTCTCTGGATCATCATGGTTACCAAACCTCAAAAACAACATGTTCTTTAGCTCGTTCCTATGTGATCTTTACTCTGGATCAGTTCCATGAATTGATTCCTTCCTTTGATTATATTTACAGGTGAAATCGCAACATTCAAAACATGAATCTCATCTTTTTTATTACAACTTTCGGAACTATGTAAATTCCGATAACCTAACGCATGATTGTTCTGATGTTCTGATTAAGAATCATATACATGAGTAGGGAATGGCGTCAGAGAAGTTCCGATTGTGCCTGATGGACGTTGTTTCAGAATATCCATTGTTGCTTCGATTGATGCGAACATTTCTTCTGTGATCGACGTCCCGATCTGATCGACTCATACTCCGCATGATCTATATGGCGATAATGCATCTTATTATGTACTGGACAACTTACAAAAAGTTATAATATGCAGTTTTCACTGAATTGGTAAATGTAGGATTATGGGATAGCCATAAGCATGAGTAAACTTTAAAATGAAAACAAATAGGTCCATCAGTGATTAATGATAGAAAGAGAGAAAAAACTTACTACCATTTCCCCACTTATAATTCTTCTACAAATATACATTCCCTTTCATATCATGTTTCAGTTTTTTATAGTTTTTTTTGTTCTTCTCACAAAAAGTATCAAGGAGCCTGTATAGTTTTTTACGTTTTATTTTATTAAATTTGGATATTATCACCTTCATCTTTTCTTTCCTTTTTGGTCAAAAGAATTATCACCTTCATTTATTTCTCGTTGATTCATTGGTAAAATATTTTTTCTTATTATAATACCAATTTAAGGAAAGAAAACAAAGGTTAAATATAAAAATTAAAATTTAAGCCGAAAGTGTCTTAAATCTCGGTATACTTTTTTGGTTTAAATAAATATATAATTATACATGGAGAAAAGTCAGATATTAAAACTTTGTAAATATGAATCTAAGAATTATGAGATTATTCATTCATATAATAATATACAAACCATAAAGATATTTGTCTCAATTCGTTTTGCTTTTTATTCTTCTTCAAATTTGTTTTGCGTTTGTTCACAACACGAAGTTACAGGTTTTGCTTGTTAAAATAGCCCTTCAACTTGTAAGAGTGGAAATAAAACGATTCTATTGAAAGTGGATCATAGTTAATCATTAAATCGACTTCCACAAAGACATAACAACCAAATACAAAGCAGCTCTTCACATATGCTTTAATTAACCGTGCATAAAGTGAAGAATTTAAGCTTTAAAAGATCAAAGTACATATGTATATATAACTCTCAAGAACACATGAGATGAACTAAAGTACTAAAGCCACAGGGCACCAGCTTCCTTGAGCAACCTTTTCAATGACCCATCAAGATGTAGAGTCATGACGGTATTAGCCGTACCAACGAATTTCCCTCCAACGAAAACTGCGGGAACTGGAGGGCTGCATCCTAACCGGGCCAAAGACCATTCGATATCTTTACCGTACATTTCCTGATCGATCTCGACGATCGCAGGGCTTACTCCTTGCTCATAAAACAGCCGTTTAATTGAATGAGACATGCAGCACGTACTCTTGCTAAATATCACCACTGCACTTTGTGACGCCATTCTTGCTACCACATCCATTTGTATAGTAATATTCCTTTATTATGTATATATGTTCTTTTTATTGCTTGGAAATTTTGTTTTGATGGTTTGTTTTCGAGAAGTGAGTCTTGGAAGTCTATATATACAAGTACCTGCATGTTTTCTAAATGAACAGTAGAGGCATTTTCGATTAGTGATGGGCCAATGCAAAATATGGAGAATCTTATTTGGGAAGTTGGATTGTGGCTGTGGATAAGAGAAGGATATGATAAGATGCTCGAGAGTTGAAAAATCTAAGTAAGATAGAGTACATCAGTGTAGAGATAAATATGCATGTTGTAACTTGTGATGATGCATGAAGAGAAATTCCGATATTACATGTTAAGAGAATGTCAACTTTGCATTGATTCGCATTGATAATTACTTTTATGCTGCAGGGCGATCACGTAGCTACTCGTGTTATATTATGAGCTACTAAGAAGCATTTATAGAACCATAACCGCATAAAGGCTAATTAAATAATCCCCTAAAAAGGCGACCAGCTTATATTTTCTTTAGAATCGTGATGAACTATACAAAACAACAGTACAACACTAAACCATTGCTTAATTAGGATTATGTTTTAATGCCAAACTTACATTCTTCTTAGACTCTTGACGTTGTACATACTACTCCAAGCATACATTCTCTATATAATTAAACCTTATGTTATCTACTAGAGCACTTCCATCAGAAGAATTTTTCAATGGGTTTTACGACTAAAAGTTGAGTAAATTTCAAAATGTAAAAATTTGAGCTAAAATATATATATACATGAAGAATCCCTTTACGCATGTGTAAACCATCATATGTAGATCTCTCACCTCTGGATTGCTTTTACAAGATCACTCTTTGTCTCATCCCCAATCACTGTATGTCACAGAATACGTCGAATGTAAGTTCTTAAACCCAACATAATTAACTATACCTTGTTTTTTTTTTTTTTTGAACAATCTATACTATACCTTGTTTTCTTTTTCAGTTTTATGTTTTTACCTAGTTAAATTATCTAAAATGTGAAAGAAGCGTCGAGCAATTCTGAGAACAGTATATTATTGTTTTCAAGCTTTCCTGTTTTCATTATGAAATTTAGTACTAGTGAAGAACACATACATCCGTTTCTCTTCCAAAAATGATCTACTTGATTATTTTTTTGTAACAGATCTACTTGGTTTTTTCTTTCTTATGTTATGTAAAATATAGTAAGTTTGACCCCTAGTTTAATTATCTAGCTAAAAATTAGGTGAAAATTTGCAACTATCAATGCAAGCTTTCGGTTTGGACCGGTCAACATCACGGGTAAGCATACCTTCTCTGAGGACAGAAACGTATATGCACTTATGGTTCAGCTATTTTGACTCCTAGCCCACTATTCCCTTGCTGTTTGTAATCTATGCGCATGTGTTTAGTTTAGTTTATCGTTTGATTTATCATTCGGAGTTTGTCTTTCACTTTTGATCTTCATCTTGTTGTATTTGGAAATGATGTCTCTCTTGGAGGGAAGAAAAGATGTATAAAAGAAGGTTATTAAAAAAAATTCAATGCATGCATTGTCCAGCTTGAGAAGAAAAAACTAATATACTTGACTAAATTGGTGAAGATATGTACAAACATCAAGATGACAAAGTATAGTATTATATATGGTAAATAGTAAATGAACGACAAATATCAGTGTCACTTCTCCACTTAAATATTCTTTTAAATATGTCATTCATCCCTTTTTCCCAGTTTTCTTTTATCTAGTTCAGAAAATTCGTATGGACTTTAATAAGTAGATCATCGATAATTATGAACTATAAATTATGACATATTATGTCATTATTAGATTCAGGATCAAGAATTTAATCATTACTGTTAAGGTTTTTTATTTTGGGTATTTAGTTTGTACAACACTTGGTTTAATGATGGGGGCAACGTTAAAAAGGAAAAATCTTATATTGGGAAGTTAGATTGTGGGTAAGGGATGTAAATGAGATGATGCTCGAGTTATAGAGATTGATATGGATATATGCATGAAGAGAAAAATTCCAGTATCATGGGGATCAGTATTACGTGTTAAGGGAATGTCAACTTTGCATTTTTTATCATCCATCATCACTTTCGTGCCTATGCAGAATATACGTAGGCAAGCATGATTCATGATAAACGATGAACACATCTCCATAGCTACTAGTAGGCCTGGGCCCTGGGTACATCTATCCATAACGAAGAATAACAAGAACTGAACCAAAAACAAAGTTCAGTTTGGGTTTGTATCATATCAGTTATTTAAGCGGATCATATATTTTTAAAACTAAAAAATTAAAACAGAACTGGAACTGAACCAAACATCAAATAGATATCTGAATTTCAATAAAATATTTTATATACTTATAAATATCAACTATATCTAATTTTAAAATAATCAAATAATTAAAATATTATTTATAAACCGAAATACACAAAGAAAAACGAATAATCATTATATTTTTATCCATATAGTTACTAAATTTATCTAACTTTTTATCAAAACCTGCAAAACTGATATTTAATTTAAAATCCCAATTTTTTATTTTTAACCCGAATTAACCAAAAACTGTACCCAAACCAGATCCAAAATTATTTCCAATAATAATCTGTTCCCAATTGTGCTACCCAAAACGAATCGAAAACAAAAATAGCTGAATTGAATCAAAAATTTCAACTACCTCAACGGATCCTAATTTCTTAAAACCGAAAGAACCTAATAAGAGTCCACTTAAATAAGCTCCAGAAAGTTTATCACTTTTTACTCAATATTTTGAAAATCGATCCAGACATTGAACCGAATGACTTACTGAGTCGCTGGCTCATTGGGTGAACCGCGGGTTAATAAATGAATTAATTTTATTATATAATAATATATTAGCTATGAAAATAAAATATAGAACCTATTGTTCATATTTTCTAATTTTCTTTTTAAACATAAAATAATAATTTGGATATTTATATATTTTATATTTTAACAACATTTGGAAAATGCTTAAATTTACTTTTATATTTTATTTTCATTTGATATACAAAATATAAAAAACAAAATTAGACTATTTAAAAAAAATTGTGACTAGTAAAAATTTATGACATCTAAACCAAAACTAAAACATCATTGTAATAAATTGTCTAATGTGAATAATAAAGTAAACTTCAAATCTAAAATAAACCAAAACTAAAACATCATTGTAATAAATTACCAATAACAAAAATAAATTAGCATCAAATCACATCAACTAATTTTTGGTTCTCTCTACCATAATTCACTTTATTTTCTTCCGGTGGCATAGTGAAATCTTCATCAAAATCTAAAAATCACAAATAAAATAGTTAATTGGTATTATATGTGATTAAAAGTCAGAAAATTTAATCTAAATTTTAAAAGTTATCAACAAAACAATATACACATGACTTAGAACAAAAACCTAGTACTACATGTTTATAATAAAAAAATCAAAAAGAAAAAAAGAAAAAAAAAGAAAAAAAAATACAAAATCATTAGCAGTCAGCAGAGGAAGACGGCGAAAAAAACCTGAAAGAAACCTTAATTTTAAAATTGGAAATTTAGAATATAAAACAGAATCTAATAACATAATTAAAAACTTTTTTAAAAATATAAAAGTTATCTATTGGTTCAACCAATGGTTTAACCGATACCAGGTTTCGGGTTTTGATGGGTTTTATAATTTTGGATTTTTCACAAAATTCAAACCGGATTTATTTCGGGTCACCGGATTTACTGATTCAACCGCAGATCCGGGTTGAGTTTCAAAATACTGCTTTTACTTCTATTCTGAGAATTTGATCAGACTTTAATTAGACTATACAATGCAATTTCCCTTTTAATTACATGTACATTTCTTTATTTGTATTAATATATGTATATATAGATTTTTTATTTTATTTGTAGTGTATATAATTTTTTGAAATAAATTTCGGCATAAAAATTTGACTATAAAATAGTTAAATTACTGATATTAGAGTAAGCTCAAATTGACTTTGCGTTCACACTCCATGCACGCTTTCAGTGATGTCAATCAATCTGGTTTTGTAATTGCCGTTTTCTGTTCGTAAATAAAAATGTTTTTGCTTTTTCTTTTTATTTAAAGTTCGTTTTACATAGAGAACCCAAAAAGACTTCTTTCTTAAAAAAAAACCCAAAAAGACTTAACAATAATGCAACGGGGCACAAAAATTCGTTCTGGCTATTGAGATATCAACGGAGCCAAATAGAATAACCAGGAACCGTACGCCGATGCAATTGGCGACATGACCGTTTATTTTTTATAGGGTTGGTAAAACATCTTTAAATTTAATTTGATTTATTATCTGTTTTAAAACCTGAAAATTTGGATATTCATAATTCTGCAAAGCAAAACATATACTCGTTTCACAATAATATATGTAATATCATTAAAAATAATATATTGTAATATCTTAAAACATAAATTAAAGCACAAATACTAACATCCAACCACAAATTAACAGTGTTTTGAAAACTGGACATGATCGGTCGATCGAACCGGTTTGACCGTGACTCATTGAAAAAGCCGAATCCGATTCAATTTAAAAATCGGATTTGAGAATAACCGGTAAACCCGATAATCCAGGTCAACTTTAAAACCTGGTTTTAAAAAATAAATATATAATTAATATGTTTTCAATTATTATAAAATTTAAATATTTCATAATCAAATTTTTAACTATCACTATTTAATTAGTTGTTTATTCAATTATATTTTATCAAGAAAAATGTTAAAAATAGTTTTTGTTCTTATATACTACTCTTATTTTTACATATTCATAAAATTTTAGATTTTAGTGTGAGAATAAATAAATACAGTAAATTAAACTGTTAATCATTTAGTTTAATTAGTTTCACTTTACATGGTATTCACTTGTTTAATATTTAAATAGTTATATTTATCTTTATTATTTATTTTTTCTAGTTAATAAAAGATAACATATAACATAATATATGTAAAACTGCATTTTCGGTTCATATAGTGTAAATATATAATTATATATATTTAACTTTAAAAATACAAAATCTGGTTCAACCAATATGATTGATCTAATCAATCAATCAGTAGCTATAATGAATTGGTATCTTGTACAGTTTTCAAAACATTACAAATCAATTAGCTAGATATCCGCTTCACTCTAATATCAGTATACAACATACTTTAATTTATTAAAGCAAAATATTTAAATAAAGTATTTAAAAGCATAAATAATTTGTATATTTAATATAATAGCTAAATTATCATATTAACATGTAATTTAACATATTAAATTTTAAAATAAAATATTAAATTTAGTGGACAGTAATATTATTTGATTATATATATATATATATATATATTATATTGAATTATATATTATGATTTACAATTACAGTTTTTTGCAGCTTATTTCATAAAAATGTAAATATTTATCAAGTATGGGACGAGTTAAACGCCATAATTAATTTATATTAAAATAATTATTTATTTAATACTATAATATAATAAATTTTACAAATATAAGAAATAAAAAAAAATTATAAATACGGATCATGTTAGAATATAACACACCGGTTATGGTTCTATTTTATATCACATCCTAAAATCTATAAAGTAACCTTATATCATTCGGATTCGGATTATATTAGTTTGGTTCAGATATATCCGAAATTAAATCAAAAATTTAAAAGAAAAACATAAGAAGTAAATACTTATTTATATAGAATTGGATATTTAAGATATTTAATTAAAATTTAAATACTTATTCTAAATATAATTTCAAAAAATATAGAAACAAATATTTGAAATTCATATTTATGTTTCAAATATTTATACTTATGATTAATTTATACATTCGGATCGGTTTTAGAATTTTCCGGGCTTTCGTTGTTTTGGGTTACCCGTTGGAGTTTGACTAATAACACATTGAGTTTGTATATGTTTTATACTACCTTAAGAGATTTATTTTGATATTTCTTACATTTTGGATCTGGTACGAATCGAGTTTTTAATTTGGATTCGATTCAGAATTTTGATTATGGATATTATACTTAAACCTATTTTAAATAAAGATAAAATACGTTTATATAAAATTTTCATCAAAAAATTAGTCCGCGTTGATGATTAATTTCAAACGCGGGTTAAAATCTAGTTGATGATTAACTTTGCAATCTGTGAGTATCAATCAAAATTGATATTTCATTAAGTGATGAAAAAATAAAATTGCAAGTATTTAGGATAATTATGCTTTATCAGTGGGTTGCGAATATATTAATAGCTAGTAGATTTCAGTCTCTAATGAGGATAATTTCTCCTTATCTTGGTCCTCTAAACTATGAGTAATTTTATTAGCTTTATGATTATTTTAATGTGTCTAGACAAACACACTTTAATAAAACTATTTACAACTAACAATCTAAATATATATGTTTTGATGATATAGAGATCAAAATTTTTCTTTTTACTTTTTGTACTACTATATTATTTCTTAGAATTTGATGTACTATACACATTTTCACTTTGATTCGAGCAGGACTAGTTATCTGAATCAGATACTTAATTGGATGTGTAACGATCTATTGATGATTAATAGGCTTAAAGGACTAATTCGTTTTACTCATCATTGCTTTGAATCGAAACTAATGCTGATGATATCATTAAAACGGATGTAACCGAAACCGTTGATCGATGATTAGTTATATTCTAATAGGATCAGTCCAAATAATATCATCACAAAACTAGTGGACGAACTTTGGGACCTCCTCAAGCATATATCGTTGTCATATACATGCATGACACATCTCTATAATATACTGCTTAAATTTCTCTTTACACGCCAAGTTCCTTTCCGTCTTCTTGAATGATTTTACATATATTCCTTCAAAAAAGGACCTTACTTCAATGATCAGGTACTCAAAAGTTACATGATTTTCATCTTATTGTTTTTTAAAATAAAAACTATTTCTTCCGCTTCAAAATAGATAATATTTTAGATGATTGTTGTTGTTTTATAATAGATTGTTTTCCTGTATCTAGATAACTTTCACTTTATCAAAAGTTGTGTAATCAATTATATTTTTACTGTTGTTTACAATTAAATAAATTAGTTTTAAATTATATTTTTAATTATTTGATTTACATAAACTAAATTTCATAATATGTGTATAAAAAACCAAAATTTCATCTATTATAAACAGAAGGAGTATATAATTTTAAAGTTGACATTTTGCTATTTGAAATCCACTTGTGTATCGGGGGACCAATGTTAAAAACACTTGAATTTGATATCTTTTCTAAAATTTGGTCATCATTCCAAATAGGTTTAGTACTATTTTCGGATCCATTATCTAATCCAGGATCCGCTTTGAGCTGATCCAAACAATGGATATCTAGTAGTCCAGATTCGGATAGTGATTTTTTTCAGATCTGGCATATTCAGATAGCAAAATTTTAGATACGGATATCCGGATTGGGATTCGGACCTATTATATATTTAAAATATAATTATATATATGTATACCATATTTAAATTTTTATTAAAAAGTAACTAAAATTTTAGTTTTATTAAATTTCAATATTTTTCAATTTTGAATAGATTAAATAAATGGTTAATTAGTTAGTTTTTAATTTAAATTTAAATTTCCAATTTTATTTAAGAAAAATATTATGATCTAGATATCTGCGGATATTCGGATTCTAGTCTGGATATCCTAACCCGGATATCCGGAAGGTCCAAATCCAAATCCGAATAGCAATTTTACGAATTTGGTAAATCTGGATTCGAATATCTTAAAATACTCTGGATATCTGATTCGTCCCACTCCTAACTCTGAATCTCTAGATGAACAGTTGTTGGTTAGGAGGATTTTTCTTTTTCTGAGCATTTTTTTAACGTCGGAAACAATATGTTGTTAAGGATTTTCTGAAGTCTTTTACATTCTTACACAAATCCATATCACTGTCTTGAATGACTCCAAAAATATTCCAAGTAATTGAACAATGATGCATTAATTTTCATATCCAGCAAATTATTTCATATATATAAGAAATACAATAACGATGACATATACACACATATATTCCTGGATTCTATATGTTGGAATAAGATGAAGGAATATGATGACATACTGAGAGTAGTGTGACCACTCATGAATGGACCATTTTTTGATAAAGCGATCGATTCTCCCAGAGATAAAACATAGATCACCACTTGTCACAGATTCATCACCGTTTTGCCGTCCCCAAACTAAGCCAATTCAGTTTTTGTTTCTGACTCAATTAGGTTCCCACGTCTCTATTTCTTTTTGTATTAATAATATAATTTTATATTTTTATTCTTAATTTGTTGAAGAAACAAATCAGAAAGTATAATTTAGTTTTTTTTCTCCTATACAAAATTTGTAGATTATACTTATAATAATGAGTTCATAGTTTCCGTCGAAATTTTTTAATCAAATGCAGTATTTGACTATCTCCAACGAAACATCAAAACATCAAGTTTGGTGTAATTTCACAATAAGACACCAAAATTAACATCATTTCATTATATTTTGTGTGATATGAATAATGTTAAACCAAATTTAGTGTAATACTATGCTATTTATCACACCATATTTTTAAAACGCATATTTTATTATGTTTCATTTAATATAGTTCAATTGCTATCAAATTTGTAACTAAACATTAATCTATTGTATTATTTTTATTTTTATTTCTTTTCACATAATTAATTTTTATATATTTATTTTCAAAATAAATCACTAAATAAATATTATCATTTATCACTTACAAATAATAAAAATCTATATAATAATCTAAATGTGATAAAATAATTATTTATCAATTATAAATAGTAAAAATTTAAAATTCAAAATATCAAATAATATATATTATTACTTTTGGTGTTATTATTGGAGATGGCAAAAAAATTTATAACATCAAAACACTAAATTTAATGTAATTTTAACACCAAATTTGATATCATCGTTGGAAATTCTTTTAAGGATGTTCAGTATTTATATCCAAAATAGTTTGATGTATTATTTTGGTAAACCGTCTTTTGTATTCAAATAACTTAAAATACTGAACTTTCAACATTCATACATTCAAAGCTAATTTTTGCCAAAGAATCAGCCTTGACATTATCAATACAAGGAATAAAACTAAAAGATAAAGGACTGACTGACTGAAAAGATTAGCAAGGCTTCTAACGTCATGGAAAAACACATGCATGCAATCTTTTTCAAAACAGACCTTAAACATAAGGTAAATATAAAAACACGAGAGTCCGAGAATATATGAAAAATGAGGAGGTTTAGTTCCTTAGCCTTGAGAAGAGCTGAGCAAAGCGCCAAAACTTCAGCCATGAGTGCAGAACCCACAAACGCTCAAAACATCCTTTGCATCTTGGCAGTTCCAGACAATTTCACAAACGAGAGACTTTAAAGTCTCAAAAAGGCCAGCATCAAAGATTGCTAAAAGAGAAGCGAGTGAAGTCACGGTTTATGCATATGATAGAACCATCTTCAACACAATATCCTCTGTAACTGCACCTCTCAAACAGTTAGAAATTTTGGAAAGAGAACAAGCTCCATAGAGGAGAAATCAAGTTTATAATAACCCAAAAACAGATTTGTTGGAGTGAACCTATAGATTGTCAAGGTTTTTCCTTCCAATCAGCCACAATGGGAAGGAAAAAAAAAATCAACTTATTTATCCTGAACTCCATAAGTTTGAAACAACATGAAACAATGTCAACAAGTTACTATTCCTAATAACATTCTCGTAATGAGATAAGAGAAGGCTAAAAGGGAGTGTATCATTCTCATATTGAGGTAAAACGGAGTATATTTAACTTTAATATACCACAAAAAGAGTAAATAACCTAATCCAATTTCTTATGTCCTAAAACTATAGTATTTTATAGTAATTATTTGTTTGTACATATAAATTACAAATGCCTCAAAATATATTAATAAAAATGGAAATTAACTAATTGTCATAGTTTAGATTTTTTTTGTAAAATATATATGCATAATATTTCAAAATTATATATATATATATCATGTTATACATAATTTTACTAAAAACATTATTTACTTATCTAAGAGAAAAACCAACCTAAATACAAATAAAAAATTAATCAAAATTTAAATCTATTAATTTATAACAAAGTAATATTATATATAGTTAAAATAGAGGGGATAGATGCAATATAATATACCCCGCTAATAACTAAACTGACCATATACTATATCGGAAATCATGTCTAAATAAAACAAAATTAGGTGCTTTACCCGCACATGCGGGCTTAATTTTTTATAGATATTTATTAATAAATATATTATCATCAGTATAAAAAATGTATACTATGTTATGAATCGTTCAGTTTCTTAATTTTTATCTTTTATTTATATAAAACATTATTTTGGACAACAAAATTAATATTTTTTATTTTAAAATATGTTGTTATTTTTAACCAGTCTTTTATATTAATTTATAAATATTTATCTAATTAAAATAAACAAATATATAATTGTTTTAAAGTGATGTTATTTAACCAAATTCTTGGAATTACCTTTGAGCCCTATTAGTATTAATCTTCAATATTTTAATTATTATCATATTTATTTTTAAAACAAAAGTAAAAATTCATATGTTTTTCTTTGTTTTTGATTACAATGTTACATATTATTATATTTTGTAACACTATTTAAATTCAGTTCTAATACACATATGTTGATAAAAAAAAAAAAAAAAAAACTAAAAGTTGGAGTAGGCCTGGGGCGGTCGCACTTACCGTCCTATATACTAAGCCGGCACTGCACGAACTAGTCTCTAAACAAGAAAAATAGAAGAGTTCACCTTATTTTATCTAATCATGTGGTTGACCACCAACGAATAATGTGATTATGGAGGAGATGAAGAAGGTAAAGATAAAAAAAAAGGTAAAGAAGATAAGTAAACGCATCAAAATTGGTTAAAAGTGTAATCGCATCAAATATAAGGCTAGGTGAACACAAGCCGTTCGTTTTTGCAATTAGAATGGGAATGTATACGATAATAAAAAAAAACACTCAATTTTAAAATCTAAACGAGGTCTAGGTAGAAGAAAAGGGTGGTTTGACTTCAAACTAAACAAGTACGACTAGACATTTTCAGATATCAGTTCAGTTTGGTTATTTCAGACAGCTCAGGTATTTAATCATTAAGATAATTTGGATAAAAATTTCGGATATTCTCTTTGAATATTTGGGATAAAAATATTCAAATACGTTTAATATTCGGATAATAATTGGCCTATTTTCGGATTATTTCAGATACTTTTAATAGATTTTTAAATTATAAATATATATTTCGTTGTATTTTATGTACATCCAACTAATAATTTTATACATTCGGTTGGGTTATATAGTTCTTGAGAAGTGCCTTTTCATGTAAATTACAAATACAGAGCACTTTGAAAAATTGGAAATAAAAGTTTAACGGGCTTTGGCCCATATACAGGATATGTTGAAGTATACAAAATATGTAGCCCTAGGTCTAAATCATTCTTCTTCCTCCTCCGATATCTTTTTTTCTTTTTTCTGTTTGAACGGCGCTCTTCATCTATCTATGGGACATTTCGACAAGGCAGACACAGGCATATTCTGGGACGTGGATGATTGTCCTATACCAGAAGGTCTCAATGCTTTGATGGTGTATAAAAACATTAGATTGGCCCTTTCAAAGTTGAGTTATAGTGGTAAGGTGTTCATCCATGCTTATGGTGATCCCGACAAAATCTTGGATGACCTACACCCATCAGGTGATTCTCCTTATTCTTTCTTTTATTGTACTTTATATACAAGAGCGTTTTTTTCTTCTTTTATCTCTGATCTAGATCCACTATTTTTTTTAGGAGATAAAACTCTAGACTTTAGCAAAGCATCCATCAGTGATACGAAGGATCCAACTGTGGTTGTCAAAGAAACACCCGATAATTTTGATTATCGTGGTACCACATCTGTTTATGCTCAAGAGGATCAGTCGACACCTCTATTAATGCTCCATCACTCATCAGGTGAACATTTTAACTCTCCTTTCATCTGTTTTAAACTGCCATGGTCTCTTGCGAAGCTTCATTGATTTTTAGAGACAACCCAACTTGGTTATTTAGGTTATTATACCGAGCTTCCTTTAACGTGAGGCAAAGCCGTGAAAAATAATCTATCAACAAGCCCAAAAATCTATCATATGATAATTCCCTAGAATGATTTTTTGTGTGTAAGTTCTGTTTACTGTGTTTTTGTTATTGCCTTAAACATAACGTTGTAGAGTTACAAAATTAAAATTCACCCTTTTTTTAAGTGCGTTACACATGTCGGTAGACTTGCTTTACTCTTGGCAAGAGTCAATCGCATTGGTTCGCTAAAGGCAATCTTGATCTCTTTTCTTTTCTGGCAGGAGATAAAGATGCGATGCTTGGGAGGTTTATAGTTGACTTTATGATGTGGGCAGTTGATAATCCTGCACCAAAAAATATCATACTAGTATTGGGAAGCAACATGTCAAGACGTCAGCAGGAGTTTAAAGATGCTCTTACCCAAATCAATATGCTACGTTACAACATCCACCTTGCATATCCTCAAGACACAACAGGCCCCTCTCTTCCTTCTGTTGATATCAAATGGCTTTGGGAAAGTCTATCAATTGGAGGTCTCCCTATGGAGAAGGAGAAGGAAAAGGAAGAGGAAGAGGAGGAAGAGGAGGATGAAGAGGAGGAGTAGGATTAGTTTTTTAGTCTTGTTTGAGTGTAATAACTCAGTTTCCTTTATTTTTGTTTTTCCAATATTTCTAGTTCATCTTCCTTTATAGATCATGTTCAATCTCTAGTCATGTGATGAAATGAAAACTGCCAACTTGGAAAACCTTCTACTATCTGTCATGTTTTTCTCTAGTGAAAGTAGATTAGTAATGAAAACTGTAGGTGAAAACCATTATAAAGATAAGCTGCTTGGTACATGTCTCGGTGGTGATAATAATTGAACTAAAGCCACAATCTAGGAATCATTTGCAAAGATCTCAAAGAACATACTAAACCAATTTTTCTAATCAAGTCTATTGAACTGAATCTATAAAACAGATGCTTTCATAAAAGGAGTAGCTTGATCACATATCCTCCTTTACCCTCAACGGCTATGGTACTTTCTTTTGCGTCTTTGATCCATATCCCTGAACGCGTTCTCCTAACAAAAAAGGGACAACAAACCAGCTAGAAGAAAAGGCGTTGAAACCAAAAGATCGTTTGTAGTACCTTTAGTAGCGGATTTTGCCGTGCACGAGTCAAAGAAACCCCATGTTGAAACCCCTCCTTCTTTGAGTCTCTGAGTATGTACTGATCCTCGCCAACATATATTTTGACTTGATTAATGCTTTCAAGCCATTGCGTTGTCACTACAGGCTTCCATGACGCGATTACCTCCAGCAAGTTCCTTGTGTGCATAAAGTTATCCGCTGTGAAGTGTGTTGCCTCCATCATGGAACAAGCTTCCGAAATATCAAACTTAGCCAAAATCTGTTAGAAAATAACAGATTTTAGAAGTTTAACTTTATACGTTGATATAAAACTTGAGAGAGAGGGGAAAAAAAGTAGACCTTCTTCTGATGCTTGGTCACATCTTCATCAAGATGATGGCTGAACAAGACGCGTACACTAGCCAAATCTCTTCTCTTTCTCGTACTCTTTGTCTCGGGAATAATTTCCACTAATGGTAATGTCAAGCTAGTCCACCCTGCACTTCGTACCTCTCATTAGTTGAAGATGCGAATAGAGTTAGTAAGTATCATATCACACTTTACCTACAATCTAGCCTTCACCTAATTAACTAACATCCAGTAGTACACAAAAGAAATATGTTCTGTTAACTATGTTCATAGCTGATAAATGATCCACAATTGTTGTTCCAAGAACTCACATTAATCACCTCAGCCTAACTCTTAGATGCTTCCATTGAAGAGTCGGTTCTGGAAACTTAGCAGTTGGAAGATTCTCAGACCCTAACTTATCCAATCTGGATTGTGTGTTCTCTGAAACTGCATAATGTTCTATTCCATAGTTAAATATTGAGACTTGAGTATGAGCTTTTCATATCTGAAACTAACGTCTGAGACTTTCATATCTGAAACTATGTTAATTCTCTCACCGGTGGAGTAATGGGATATGTAGTCTTCGAAGTCACCTTAATTCCTAATTAAGTAAACTGTTTAATCATTGTGTAACATTTCATAGTGAAATGTTGTGAGCACTTTAATAATAGTTTTAGAAAATTATATACCTTAAACAATTTAGTCATATTTTTTGAGTTAATTCACATATTAACCTAATGCTTTTTTGTTTTGGCCTTTTCCACATAAAAAAGAAATCTTTTGTTACAATAGAAGATATATTTTGAAAAATTATTTATTTTACAGTAATTTTCTATGAATTATTATTATTTATAGCTATCCACATTCTTCTCACAAGCCTTGGGAGGAATTGATTTGGCCTTCTTGGTTTTTGGTATAAACATCATTATCCACAGCATGAATACCTTTATTAAGTCCCTTGGATTTCCTTGGTAACAACTCCTTCCCTGGCGTCTCCAGAGTGCAGAGCATTGATCGCTTCAGCAGCCATTTGCGTATCAGGCCCTGCTTCTACCTCTTCACGCCTATCAAACATTCTTGTCTTACCCAACACATCAACAAGACTCTTTTTGGTCTCTTGTGAAGCAGAATGGACCTTCCATATCAAGCTTTAGCAGGACTCGGACTCCACCACAAGAAAAACCTCTCTCTCCAGAGCACACAGCATCAATAGCTTCAGCAGCCGTTCGTTTATCATACCCTAAAGCTACCAATTCACGCAGATCAGATATTTTCCTATTATGTTCATCCGAAACCGGCATCTAAGTCTTTGCCAAGATTCTTTGTAGTGGCTTGGATCACCTTTCCACCCCTAGTCAAACGACGATGGATGCAACAGCCTGGAACCAGAATGAGCCTTTCTTTTATCCATTGTAACTCCAAGTCCTCTATGGAGATCTTTTTTTCTGTTCTCTAGGCAGTGTAGAAGATCTCCCAGCATCAAACTTTGGTCATGACTCACTGATGGGTTTATCAACAAATTCAAGAGCATTGGCTTGTGATGCCTCTCCAGGCTCTTGAGAGTCTATATAGCTCAAACCAGGACAAGGACACAGGAGAATCATCCTCAAGGAAAAGCTTCCTCGCTGTTCTGTTTCCTTCATTTTTCTTTTCTACACACATATTTGGAGGACAATCCTGATTCTCTTGCTTCTCCGACATTTTGTTTAACTCCTTGACCAGACGAATGAGAGTTGGGTAAAGTAGAACAGTTACTGTTGGTCGTTAGGACTGCGGCTCCTGCTCTGTCTTGGTGACCGTCTGCTCTTATGAAAGTGAGATCCTCGCTCTGCACCTGCTGCTCCATCGGATGGATCATCTGCTGCATCATCTGCCTCTGTAGTGTCAGTGTTCCTGCGTTCAGCAACGTCAGGAATGTCGGCAGTCATACCAGTAGGCTCTGAAGTCTGTGGAGTGCGGTAGCAGGAAGGAGGCGGTGGAGATCTAATTTTTGCAAGTGCACCCCACACTGTCTGCATCATCGTCGAAAGTGTATCTGCAGTCAAAATCCCCATCCCATCTTCTGTGTTGTGGCATCACATATGAACTTTTGTCGGCTTGAATTGAGTCCTCAACAACCCATTGTAGAAGATGGAATGGTACTGGCTCCATGCATGCAGCATTGTATTTCCGGTCATTATAAGAGGATAGCTTCTCCAGATGAGCTTTGCAAGTGAACAGGCTTGATCGAGCATTAACAAAAGCTAGCAAATCATTTCGGGGCCAAGGAGGTGCTGTCTGGATTGTGTCAGTTTCCGGCTGAGCAGAGGTAGATGCAGCTGCCTTGTCTGAACTCTGAGTAGCTGCTGCTGTTTCTGTTCTTTTCGGTGGTTTTGTTTTCTTGGTTCCCTTTGTTACCATGGTCTGCAAATAAACATCCACAAATGAGTGTTTAATGGTAAAACCAAGTATATTACTGTAAATAATGATTCAACACCAATGCAACTCAACACCAACTTTCGCCTCTTTTTTTTTTTTGCAAGAACAAAACCTAAAATTCCTAAAATCTATCCTAAAACTACGAATTAAGGCAAGGGCTGTGTGCGAAATCGTCCATAATCATCCCCCTAACACACGATTCAAGCCAAAACAACCTATCAAAACTCGAAAATTTCACCTTCACCTTTTGATCGAGAATGAGATTGAGATAATATAATAGAGCTCGCGAAATCGTTCAGGTTAGGCTCAAGAAACGTTCAAATCGGTGTGAAATTGAGTGTGTTAGGGTTTTGTAAACTTTTTTTCTGAATTTCTCTCTAATATCGTGAAGAAGAAGAGAAATAAGGGGTTTTGATCCAAAGAAACCAAGTTTAAGGTGGTGTTGAAATCGTGTTTGGTCGGTTCAAATCAAGTGGAAATCAAAACCGGGTTTAACCGAAGAAAACCAGGAAATCGATTTAGAAAACTTGCCTGCGTCCACGATCGTTCCCGCCAAATGCTCCGCGGCTTTCAGGTTTTATGGATCGATTGATCGAAGGCACTGAGATCGACCATTCGGGTTGCGACGGATCGATCGGTCGTTTGGCTGGTGGTCCATCCGGAAAATATTCAAGTCTCCAAGAAAACAGTAACATTTATATCATCATCACTATCCTCAACAACAACAACAACATCTTCATCAAAACGATCCAGCACCTGCGTATCCAAGCCATCAAAACCTTCAATTAACTGCTCCACAAGTGGTTCCTCTTGAGTTCCTCAGAGCTTTTTGCAAGCCATTTATTCCATTTAAATAACTTGAAATACAGAACGTTTCATACATTCAATGCCAGTTTTTGCCAAAGAATCAGCCTGAGCATTATCAATACAAGGAATGAAACTAAAAGATAGAGAATTGAAGAGAGTAGCAAAGCTTCTAACTTCATGGAAAACATGTGGGATCTCGTTCAAAACAGTAAAAACTTGAGAGTGAGAATAGTATATGAAAACTGAGGAGGTTTAGTTCCTTAACTTTGAGAAGAGCTCAGCAAAGCGCCAAAGCCTTCAGCCATGAGTCCAAAACCCCACAAACGCTCGGAACGTCCTTTGCATATTGGCAGTTCCAGACGATTTCACAAAATAAGAGACGTTAAAGTCTCAAAGGGCCATTATTATAATCAAAAGGTCAGCATCAAAGTTTGCTAAACGACAAGCGAGTTAAGTCATAGTTTATGCATATGAGAGAACCATCTTCAACGCAATATTCTCTGTAACAACACCATTGAAATGAGTAGAAGTTTCTTCCAACCTTCCACAATTGGAAGGAAAACAACCTCAAACTTATCAAAATCCTAAACTTCATAAATCTGAAACGACATGAAATAACGTTTTTATAATGAGATAAGATAAGCCTAATACAGAGGTAAAATAACATTGTTATAATAAGATAAGATAAAGGCTAAGAGACAAAGAGAGAGTATAACATCCATAGAGTCTTAAATGGCCAACAAACAAGATCGTGGAACTCTTAGTAGTTGCTTCCAAACACCCGAGCTTGTTGATCAGGGTAGTAGCTCCCAAACACCTCTCACTAACTTTGCCGATTGTATCTGCTCATCTGGTTGTAGCGTCCAATGACCCTTTCTTTCCCGAGCTATTAGAGTAAGAAACTCTAAACCTTTTGCCAAATTAATGACAAACCGAAAGTTTCTGTCTTGCGTAATCGCGAGGAGAACACATGGTTCCTGTCCATTTTCCCGGAGATGATGGTAGAGCCATCCAGAAGCTGAAAGGATCATCGTTTTGCTTGCAGTCTCTTTTCCTAAAGCCGCTGAAAATAAACAGACAAAAAATGAAACAATTTCACATAAATTATTTTGATGAGAAATATGAATCAAATTAAGAAAGCTTACTGGCTGAAGAAGGTATGAATTTAACTTCATCAACACTCCATGACTTCACGATTGAGTCAGAAAGTCCATGATCCCCAACTACGTAGATTTCTCGTTCACCCCTGTATCCTCCCGTTTCCAGAGCAGTTCCGATGTTCCCGGGAATAGCCCTCAAATCATCTCCTCCAAAGTCTTCAGGTATGGGACAACTAATTATATCCCAAAACACAACCACTTTGCTCTGAGTGACATCAAAAGCAGTTCTCGTCATCGTGGTGTATTTAGGTTGCAACACACGATCAACCATTTTGCCTACATCAGCATCTGAAGATAAAAAAAAAAAACTAATCAGAGACAGATACATCCAATTTGTATTAAAAAAAAAAGCTTTCCATAACCACACTAACTTACAGGTAACAGTGGAATGTGTATCTTTGAATGGAATAATTGACGTTGATTGATCCAAGTACAAACGAGCAGCATCAGCACGCTCTTTGAATTGCTTCACTCTGTCGGAAATCTTCTCGAAATCATAGCGAGGACATATCATTTCGCTCAACTCCCTAATCATCTTCAAATTCTCAAGAGGTTCTTCAGTACAGCTCATTGCCAATCTTCTCTCGCTGGGTTTGGAGATGAGATGAGAACAGATCACAAGATTCGCAAGTCTGACCTCAGGATCCATTATTATCTGAGAAGCCATTATTATCTGAGATTTACAAGAAGAAAAAAAGAACATTAAGAGATCATCACATGGCATGATATCCGAGAATACAGTAAATCCGTAGGAAGAATCAACTCAAGAACAATAGTGAGACAACAAAGATACAAAGAATCAGCGAAGAAGATGAAACAAGAAACTAACACACACACACAAAATTTTCTTGATGAATCACAAATGCAAATTCTTTCAAACGTTGACAAAGTGGGAAAACTGTGAAATCTTTAAATGAAACGAACCAGCTTTCTCGCTTGAACTTTTTTGTTTGAAAATAAGTTACTAGAAAAAGTGACAAGAATTGAATATGTGTTCTTAGTAGGGTGAGCGCAATTATTTACTACTCATTCTCTCGTCTAGATCAAATCAAGTTCAAATCTTTTATTTCAGTTATTTGCAAATATAATACAAGGAAAAAAAGTTTGCCAACTACACCAACTATGTTTTAATATGGTGAAAAACATTTCAAGTATTAAAGTATGTTAATAACATCACCAACTATGCATGCCACATATAAGAAGTAAATAAATATATGGTAGATACTATATAATTGGATTTAACTGATTTTGAAAATTTTTATGGGGTCAGTCTGTAATTAAGCATAAACTAAATTAAACCAAATAACCCTATCCAACCTAAGTTTATTAACCTGACCCGCCCCGTGTTACTCTTAATAAATTTCTTTGTGTACTTAACAAGTCTTTGGTTTTCTTCAGCTTGCTTTGACATTTGTTAATTAAATTTTGATGTTTCAGCGCTTGAAAAATGTATCAGAACAGAAGAAGAAATGTTCATCAGGTTCGAGGATGTTTAGTTTGTATGGTAAACCTATTTGATTTTGGAACAGTTAGTAGTGAGAAGAAACTACTTCATAATAAACCACACTTTGACTATGGTTAGGTTTTCTCTTGATCTTTAACTCTCCGTTATTTTTATTCAAGTTATAATCTTTAAAGGGATGATTGATGAATTGATGATGACTGTTTCACAGGGTTTATAAAGAGGAACAGTTTGATCATATAGAGGATAAAATTGTGAGTTCATTTATGTATACCTGTAAATAAAGACAATTGCTTTCTGTTCTTTATGTAATAAGTGTTCATCTCTGTTTCTTGCGAGTGCAGGATGTGAGGACTTGGAGTTCATGGAATTCCAGTGAAGATGAAGATGCTACTAGCAGAAGAGATGTACAAAAAAATTAAACTTAATCTCGGTTTGAAAAATCTGATTGCAAAGTTGATGGGTCTTGATTCTTTTCCTCAGACACAACCGGATGCACTTGTTCCAATAAGTAAGAGAAGATGCCTTTGTTTGAAATCCCCAAATCGATTTGCTTTACGAACCCTATAAACGTTGTCATCTAATTTATGGGTTAAGAGTTGGATCGGGTTATTTGGGTTTGAGTTAGTTTACGCTTAACTACAGATTGACCCTATAATTTTTTTCAAAATTAATTAAACCAAATTATGTAGTTTTCACCATATATTTATTTACTTCATAAATATGCCATGTATTAACATATAGTTGGTGATATTATTGACATATTTTGATACTTGAGATGTTATCAACCATATTAGGATATATTCGGTGTAGCTGTCAATTTTTTTTTCCATAATACAAGTACCAAACATTAAAATAAAATAATTACTTTTATTTAGCATTATTTGAAAGTCTGGTTCAAAAGCAGTTTCTGTGCTGTAGAAATCCGAAATCATAATGTGAGAGAAGAGAGAGAGAGAAAGAGATACCTTTGGATGAAGGCGCCAAAGACCACAGGAGAAGAAGAAGGTATGAAACCTTGGGTGAAGGCGCAGAGACACCGGAGAAAAAGAAGGGACGACGGAGTAGACACTGTCCGAAAAGAAATTAACCCTAGTTATTGGATCGGGTCAATTATTCAAGGTCAATAGGCTTTTAAATAACTGTCTGAATGTGAAAACGAAATGGGCTTTAATGAGAAGAAATGGGAACCATCCCACAACGGTAACAAGAGCTGATTTTGAGTACAACATCCGGGTCAGATCCATATCCGGTTTGGTCCCGGTTTGGACCCGGTTTGGACCCGGTTTGTGAATTAAGATCAGGATCGGTGTTCTTGGACTTCTTGTTGCTGTTGGAGGAAGGAGAAGAAGCAGGGGATGATGAGGTTGATCGTTTTGCGTTCTTGCGAGTGCCTCCACCGACGGGGACGTTACGGAGAGCCCCGCCTTTGGTCCAGTAACGACGGCAGCTTTTGCAAAAGTGACGGGGCTGTGACAGGTTGTAGTAACAGAATTTTGTGTTTGGTGAGTCACAGCGAGGACACTTTAGCTCTTCTTGAACCGGAAACTCCGGTTGTTGTTGTTGTTGTTTCGCCATCATCGACTGGTAATAAGCTGCTGGATCCTGCATTTCTTCTTTTTTTCTTTTTTCTGTAAAATTCCCAAAATAGAAAAACAGAGTCTTTACAAAACCAAAAAATATTGAATCTTGGAGATGAACAGATGGTAGATTGCAGTTTCAGACTGGTTGAAGAGTTGGAGAAGAGAGAGTGATGGAGTTCGAGGTTTTATAGAGAGAGAGAGGAAGTGATTGATTCTTGACACATAAATAAGACAAAAGTAACACTCTCTCTCTCTCTCTCTACAGATAGAAATGGAGCAGAGCAGAGCAGAGAGAGGAACAGTGGTGAGATAATGTCTAAGCGACGAGAAAACAAGCTTTGTGAGCTGTGATGCGTGCAGGACCGGCCCTGAGCAATGCGTAATGAAACATTTGCAATAGGCCTCCGAAATTTTTGAAAAAGTTTATATAGATATAAGCTCTAAAAAAAAATCTAGGCACCCAAATATTTTTTTTATATAGACCGGTTAACAGGTCCCCAAAATCTCAGGACCGGTCCTGGGTGCGTGACCGGTCTTATAGGGCAACCCAAATACGAAGATTAGTGGCTTCTGTAATCTTCTTCCAATTTGAATTTTGATTATTGTTTTGTGATTAATTATTACTTTTTATTCGTTTTGTAAATTCACGTTGACTTGTTCACTTCTTCCAACTAATCTCATCATGTAGTTGTTTTTGTTTGATGTCATTTTGTCGGAAGGATCATCAATAATTCCATTTTTTTAGAGAATTTGGCTAAAGATATAAACTGAAATCTCATTTGTCCCATTAAACGTTACATAATTTAATTATAAGATTTAATTTATATTATTATAAATCCCATTTATTTTTGAATTAACCTCTTAATTTTAACTTTTAAAATTCCACCAAATAAACATGTGTTTTAAGTAATTGCAATTTAATCTCATTTATTTAAGTAAGTGCAATTCAATCTCATTTAACTGTAGTTAAATTTATTTTCTACGGTATTTTTACTATGTACTCTCTGTTTTAGAAAGATAAATGTTTTAAATTATATTTTTTCCAAAAATAAATGTTTTATATTTTTATTTATTTATTATTGTTAATAATAATAAATTACAAACTCTAAAAAATAATTGTGCTTATTAATTACTATTAATCTAAAACTATTTAAAGGTTGATTGTTTGGAGTTTTTAAACTAGTTTTTGGTTTTTGATTTTCCAAAATCTATTTTTTATCCAATCATGATTTTGGTAAAATAGATTTCCTATTTTTTAGGGAAGCTAGTTTTTGACTCCTATTACCTTTTTCTACCTAAAAACCAGAATCTCCATTTTCTTGGTTTCTCCTTCAATTTTGCTACGAACCAAAATCAAAAGTTAAAAAAAAAATTAAATAAACAACGTAGTATATAAAACTACACTTATCACTCTACAATAATAGCACACAAAACAACGTAGAACAACATTTCTTTTCTAAGCAATTGAAGTTAATTATATCACTACTTATTGAAACAATTAAAGTTTAATTAAGGTAAATTAATTTATTCATGTTTTAATAAATCATTTATTTTGCTACACTTTAATTAGTTTTGTATTTTAAAATAATTTACATTAATTTTTATATAAAATATTTTAATAATTTATTATTTTCCTATTGTTTTAAAAATACAATTAATTTTAGTTTATTTGAAAAGTAGTTATTACTATCTACTATACCATATGTGTAGACTTATATTTGCCACAGTTTTAGAAATAGTTGTTAATTTTTCGTTACATTTTTAATCTTGTAAATATTATTTATCTACAGTTATTTAATCCTAAGTTTTACATAAAGAATATATAGTTAATTCTACACGTAGAAATTTTTGTAGTTAACCATTATTGAATATATGTATATATATTATTAGTTATTGCAAATTTTCTGAAAAAAAATATGTCTATACATTTTATATATAGTTTTATATGTATGGATTTTACATATGTTATGTGTACAAGTTTATAATATAAAGTATATATAAATTATGTTTTTTGTCATCATAAAAATTATGTTTAAACATATAATTAAAAATTTATATTTATATTTAAACATAGAATTATACTATTTTATGTTTGTTATTTATTTTAAAATAAGGTTGTCTGTTTTGGTAATGATAGTCTAATATTATTTCCATATAAATATTTTACTATCAATAATATTTTCATTTTATACCTTAAAAGCAAAAAAAAACAAAAACTAAAAACCAAAATCTAAAAATCACCATTCATGTTTTAAAAAAAAAAATCTACTGCAAAATCAAAAACCAAAAATCAAAATCTAAAATCTAAAATCCAAAAACTAAAAACCAAAAACCAAAATCAAGAATCTAGAATCTAGAAAACAATCATCACCTAAAACTTAGTAAATAATAAATTACACTGATTATCAAAATTTAATGTTTTCTTTATATGTGTAAAACATATAAACATACATATTTTATAAATAGAGAGGGGGTATCATTTACACAATTATCTATTTTGTTATAATGAAAACATGTATAATATTAATTATAAACTATAAAAGATTGTAAGTTTTAAACATCATGAATTTCTAAAAGAAAATAATGTTAGAAAAATGGTTTTTGTATAAATCGAGGGGGTAATATACTTTTTCCAACATATTTGGCTACGCCTGTCTTGGTGCCAAGATGGTTGTTTGGCTTCACATGTTTAGACAAATATCGATTCTACGTATCCTTTTGTGTTTCTTTTATTTGTTCTTACCTTTTACCCTCCAAAAAACAAACACTATTGTCCTTTCCTTTTGATGGCTAAAAGTCTCTGTACTCCTTTTCTTTTTGGTAAAAAGTCTCTCTACTCTTTTTTCTATCTTGTGATATTTACGATCTGCAGAGATCCGTTCTTAATCTATATGGGATTCATAGAAAACCCTCGTTGCTCAAATTGATGTTTAGGTTTGGCCTTGCGAATTTGACGATGAGATATTCAGTTCAAATGTTCTCATATTGTTAAATGGTTAACGAAGAGTTTGTGACAATTTTAAAAAGAAAATAACTCGTTTAATTTCAATATCTTCGAACCTATTTCATTAACTTTTTAACCTCAAACATTTACTTGTTAAAGAATTTGCATTTTATTTCTTGATTTAGAACATATATAATCAAGAAGACGTCAAACAAAACACAACAAAAACTGTTGTTCTCTGCCGCCCATTGTCCAATGAGTAGATAAGTAGATAAATTAAACTTTGAACATTTATTACATTCTTTAACGGAGGTAGTAAAATAAGTTTTTTCAAAACTAGATTTAGGTAACAACAATATTAGAAAAAAACTAGCTTTTAAATCTTGTGTAATCAAGAAAAGAAAATCGTTACCACTTATCAGTGATTAATATGTCCAGCCATTTCCTCAATTAAAAAAAAGAGAGTCGAAGATGATACAACAAATGAGAGAGAAAGAGCATATAAAGGAGATTAGTTGTGATACAAAAATACTCCATTTGAGTATACATTTTCTCTTTCTACAAGCATAGTACATGTATAAAGGAATGACCTGATACACCCAATAGAGCTTACTTCGGGAGAAAGAAGAAACAAGAGAAGGATGGGCCAACGGACTCAACAGTATTGGCGGGATAATTAAAGAGCAAAGACTTATTTGAAGTTTCATATTTTTTATTACATTTTGGTCTTAACATTTACGTATATATTTATGATTCTTCAATATTTTGTCTTTTAATATTTTTAATCTTTCAAAATTTGATAAATCATAAATATTTCAAATTTGCTTTATAATTTTAATTTTTACAAATAAAAGTAAATAAAAACTTTAAAATAAGTTTGTTTCAAAACTAGATTTAGATAACAACAATATTAGAAAAACACTTAACAAATGCACTACTTGATCATATATGAAAGTAATACGAAAATAGATTTATAGAATAATGTAGTATTTTACTTGTAATTTAATATTTAATTATGTATTTCTATGTAAAATTATATATTTTACTGTATCATTTTGTTAACTAATATTTCTATAATATATATATATATATATATATATATATATATATATATGTGCTATTTATTTATAAAGTTTTATAAATTTAAATTAAGTATCACAAATATAAAGATTATAATATAAAATATAAATTGTTTTGAAGTTGAGTTTGAAATTTTACTTTGGGAGAAGATTAATCTAAAACTTCACAAGAGCCATTACACCAGTTTACCAACAAAGAACTAGGAAGATTAGAACGACAGAACCGTCAACAGACTAGGCCTATCGACACTATAATGGATGATCACGACTATGAGGATGATCTCACTGCTGCATTTGTACTCACGCAACAGCATATGCAGCAGATGCAGCAAACCATCCAAGCACAACAAGCTGTTGCCGAGCAAGCAGTTCTAAACGCACTAACCAGCAGAATCAATCGGAGGAGGTTGTTCCAATCGGCCAGAAAAATCTGTTGCGTAACATGCCTGCTACGCGCTCTGACATCAATCATCCACCTTGCACCAGACAGGATTTTGAAATCAAGCCAGTCTTAATAATCTGCAAAATATATTTTCAATGTGTTCATTATATATTTAAATACTTATTAGTTTTAGCTTTATTTTTATTATATGTCGTAACTCCAATTTATTATAAAAATATTTAAATTATATTTTTGTGTAAAATGTAAAATAAATAAACTAGATTTTATAACTTTAAATATATATAATCATACTATATTTTTAAACATGATTATTTATTGTAGTTTTAATATTGATATATATAGTTATATATATTAAAATACTTAAACTATTAATCCATGGTTCATGGACAATCCAATAACCCAATTGCCGAAATTTTGTCTTGTTCATTGTCCATATCTTATTTAAAAACATTGATTTAAACATATTTTTTCATTGCTTTATTGGATTACTTTTTTTCCTTAACAATTGTTCCATTAGTTGTAAAAAGAAAATAATTGTTCCATGAAAAATCCTTACTTGATAGTGGCTCCGACTATGACATGTGATTTGCAGTATGATTCGTAAGTCGACGTAACTTGCAGTAAAAATTATGTGGTAAAAAACTATAAGTTTATGTGGTAAGTTTGTAGTAAAAATAGGAGTTAACAATTTTTAAAATTGAGTGGTAACCTTTTTGATGTATAAGTTGTATTATAATTTTTTTAATTAAAATAAATGAATATATAAACATATAATTAGTAAAATATTTATTAACAACAAATGAATCATTAAGATATTTGAAAATATTTTAAATAAGTACTAAATTTGAAAATAAAATTCAATATACATTATTGTCTAAATATTATAATCTAAAAATATTATTTATTTGAATATCAATAACAAAATAAAGTAAATGAAATAATAATAACAATAATGACATGACCTTTAAATTTTTTTAAAAAATCCAATAAAATAAAAAAAAATTACAAATGTTCATTCCAAATCATATTTGCAATCTCATCTCTTACGTTTGTTCATTCCAAATCCTGTTTGCAATCTCATCTCTAAAAAATAAAACAAAAATTACTTTATTCTAATTAAAAATAAGTACGAAAATAAAATGTTAATCATCAAGATTAGTTCTTGTCTCACTCGATTTCCCTCCCCCCCCCACACCCCCACACCCATTTTCCCATATCCACGTTTGTATCCTACTTCTTCAAATAATGACATTAGTTCTGAACGAAATGGTACACCAAATTCGTTATGACTCTCCATGGTTGTTCTTATGATGTTTTGCTCAGGGTTGGCACTTGAAGGATCACCATGGCAACGTTGCAAAGCCTTGAAACGTTCTCCGGAGAAATTTCCATGACGATCATATCCTATAACCCTCCAAAAATGTAATGATCATTTTCATTGTAGACAATCATTTCTCGGGAAAATGGATCTTCCTTTAGTACTTTGATGCAAGCCCACCAAAAATCATTCCACCTTGTTAGACCCTGAACTGATTTCAGGACTTCATATGCCACTTTAAATGGCTGAGCTTCGTTTTTTCCTCTGCGTTATTTTGCTTATGCTACTTGAGAACATCGTAACTCCATTTCTTTGAACTGTTCATTTATCTCCTTTTCAAATGACTTTCTTCTTCGTGGGATGTTCTTCTCACGGCTCAGTGAAACGTCTTTCCCTCGACTAGTTTCGTATGGAGAAGCACGTGTTTGTTTTCTGTTTGACCGCTTTGATGGACCAATAGGTGACCTTGGAGGAGAGTATTGAAATGGTTTGTGGGTGGTGATGCACATCAGTTGCGGAAGCCCACCAAAAATCAGTTGCTCATTTTGTTCAGCACCTTACACATGAGTTGAGTACATGGCTTCTGGTTTACTGCTTGACGTCCAAATATGTGCCTCATAAATTCCATGTGTGGAATCCCATTTTCACGGATCTTTTTTGCATATTGAATTTCCTGCAACACAAAATAGAATATAACATAAATATCAGCTACTATGTTTGTTACTTGGTTTTTTTAAATAACAAGTATATACACCAATGTAGCTTTTCGCGATCGTCCACCATTCAGAATCCATCTCAATCAAACCGGTATTATTGTCTGCTGAAACTCCGGTAAATTCTTGAGCCTTTTATATGATCCATACATATTTCTCAATGTATCATATTTGCTTTTGAAAGGCTCCCAAGAAAGATTTATACCAGTTTTCTCAAAAAACTCTTTACAAATACGCTCTCTCTACTTCTTTGGTAACTTTTGTCTGTATCTAATTTTAGCCAACTCAATTTCGAGAAGCTCCAAGTATAACCCATATGCTCATCTTTCCATATAATTTGTTTTGTGTCTATAGTTATGTTAAAATAATTAAAATAGTAAACTTCATAGTATATTGTTTCTTGATTCTTGATTTATTTAAAGTGAAAACCTTGAGATGTATGTTAATGTAAGATAAGCAAGCTATTCTATGTAGAACACACAATAGTACAGGATTATTCAATTCCAAGAAATATGACTATATTTATTCTTTCAAAAGCTCTTACAAGTTCTTCTTAAAAGCAATAAATCAAACAAACTCAAGACAAACCTCGACTTGTTTGATAGTCAACTCGTTCAGAGATCTAAGACAGACTCTGAACCACCTAAGCTCTTAACCCCTAGATGCTTTGCTTCTCCTTCTTAGGACGTAAAAAACTTTCTATTGCTAAAAGCTCTCTCTGTGTGTTGAACGGCAACACAGTGCCACGGCTTCCTTTTATATATCTTTGAGAAAGCCCTAGATCTAATCTATCTACCCAATGGAAACTTTCCATTTCTTCTACTTCAGCGAATAAGTCAATCTTCATTTTCTCTTTAGATCGATTGCTTCTTCTTCAAGTCTTCCTTTAATGTCCCTCTTCATTAAATCTTCTTTTAATGCATCGGTCTTAATACGTGCTTCTCACGAACCGCCTCTCTGATGTAGTAGTTCATGTCACACTTCATGAACTACTTCAGCTCTGCTACAGCATCGACTTCCCATACACTTTCAGTCTCCCCATTTTTAATTCGTCGTCTCACAAGTACCTGAGATAGAAGGTAAGAACAAATCACACAAAAACAGTGCCAGTACATATGTCTAAACGTTAATTCAACCAACTCAAGATAATAAAGAACATACTTATATTATCCTAAAAAAAACGGGTTCAAGCAAAACAATACATATTCTCAAAAGATAGCATATGCAAATGCTCCCCCATAACCTTAGCCAGTCTGAAAACATGGATAGCAAAGAATCGCAACAAGTGGTGCAATTGAAATAACATAGACATAAAAATAAAGCAACAGAACACAGCTCCCCTACAATCTTGGTCTCCTTCATCTTAGTCTTCTTCTTCTCCCCCTGCTTGTGAGCACACGGATTAAAAATACCAAGAAAAATACATCATATATTCATAAGGAGAGAAATACTAACCTGCTACAGCGCTCTGAAGATCCTGAACTATCTCAGTGAGCGCTTGAAGGGCTCGTGTCGTGTCCTGTAGGGCCACTTGCAAATCAACACGGTTGAGTGGTCCTTGAGGAATGGCAACTGATCCAAGCTCATAGACAGATATGCGGCGTGGTGCAGTCTTGGAGCTTGGTGTAGCAGTTCGTGGAACAAGAATCAGAGCAGGAGATGACTGACGGGTTGTCCTGGCAGAGCTTCTCTTTGGTTCAGCTTTAGCTGGTCCCTTTCCTTTAGCTAGTCTCTGCTCACAGATCTCACCCACTCGTTTATCTTTCTTGTAAGGAACCGGACGTTGAAGCTTGTCACTGGGGTAAGACGTAACTGCATGCTGGCTTTGGAGAAGTGCCATGATCAAGCGAGGGAAGATCAACCAACGTGCATCATTGACCTGAGTCACTCCAAGATTGAGAATCTGTCTGAACATCATCTTACCCAAATCAACACGGACTCCATAAGCCATCTTGTAGATCAGCCTTGCCCTCCCAAGTATAACCCATATGCTCATCTTTCCATATAATTTGTTTTGTTTCTATAGTTATGTTAAAATAATTAAAATAGTAAACTTCATAGTATATTGTTTCTTGATTCTTGATTTATTTAAAGTGAAAACCTTGAGCTGTATATATCAGAGCTCGTAGAATCTCTTTTCACGTGACCTTTTAACAAAAATCATTTTTACATTGCCGTCCAAGGCTTCAAGCCACATATGTGCTCTCCTTATGTCCAAAGTTTGGCGCGAATCAAGCAACCGCAAAAAGCAAAAATTATGAATCTTTTATGATACTGTAATTTCTCTTTACTAGCTAATATACAATTATATTAAAATTAATTAATTTATTAATTTTCGGTTCGTCCATAGTCGATCCATTAATTCAGTAATTTGGTAAATGATCCGATTTAGTGTTCATGTCGAGTTTAAAAACATTGGTTTCAAGTTAGCGAGGGGCAACCATTTTGGAAATTATGCAATTTTCTCTTATATATGTGTACTATACTGAATATAATCAGACACAATCATTAAGTTAGCACAAAGGGACAAGAAATCAAACTATTATTTCCAAACACCAGTTTAAATGTGGCTACAACTATTATTTATGCAAGTAGTCAAAATACATCTGTTACATTTTATTTATTTACGAAATTTTGTTTCATTCAAAATAAATCACCATTCGCTATGTATACACTGGGTAGCACAATATAAAATCATCAAATAATTTCTAGTATATGGGTTAGTTAGAAAAGTGTGTTATTCCAAGCATTATACTTGTTGAAGTTAAAATAAAGTTTATTCTGAGGGGCTCAAATTTAGTTCATTAACTATATTGGGCTTATTATCCCTTGTTGGAGGCCCCCATTAGATTAACAATTGTTTGTTCAAGAAAAAAAAGATTAACAATTGTAAGCGATTCCTAGACGTGTCATGTAGTCCATTTCAACTAGCGTTACTCTTAACCTCCACAATGTTATCCACAAAAATAACGAAAAGTTTCGAACAAACTGACCCCAAGCAAAAAACTTGCTAACCTTTTGCGAAAGAGGCAAGTATTACACAACGAAGTTTTTTTTTTCTTTTGCCAACGAAATAAAACTTAAAATAAAAAACAAGTCGAACAAACAAAAGATTAATTTGGAGGGAATTAGTAGCAAGTTGAGCAAAAACCATTCTGCACCGAAAAGCTAACAAAATCAGAATTTGTAGGGGATGCAGGCGCTACCAAGCTATTGAACTTTTCGCAGTGTGTAGGAGTCTGAGTGTCTGGATCGAGGGAGAAATCTGTCTCCAAGTCTTGAGCAAAGCCATTCCAAATCGGAAACCTGGCCTAATGCGTTCTGAGGCTGTGCTATGACGACATTATAATTTATCGATCTCATTACCCTAAGATAACGGGCAACGTCCTTGTCATCAGAGATGTCTCGCAAGATAGCCATCACATTTGCTGGAGCATCATTACCAACTACCCATGCGCGTAGTTCCTCAAGTAACATCCCACGTCTAGCGTCTTTATCTGCTGAAACAATATATACATATATACAAATAAAAGGCAGATAAATAAGTGAAAAAGAGAAAGAGTGAGTGCTAAGAGATGTCACCTGTGGGTGTGTGATGAAACACGATTCCGGATTGATTCATATCTTCAAGGAATTCACCTGCGGGTGCGTGTGTGGGTGTGGGTGTAGGTGTGGGTGTGTTTTCATCAGTAGTAGACTCCACATCTCTTGGTTCTGAGACAAGCGGATCTTGGCCAAAAGCATGGATGGTAAGTGTACCACGATAATTCATTTTCTCAAAGGCCGATCTAATGGTCTGTGAAGCCTCAGTAGCAGTGAGACCAACAGGTATTGGGCAATCCACCAGGTCCCAGAAGACGACCGAGTTTGCAGCTTTTAATAGCTCCTGAGGCATACAGAGCAGAGGGAGATGACAGGATGTACAACCAAAGCAAACAGTCATGATTACAAACAGCAAGAGCTAGTACCTGCCAAGGAGTCAACGGTGGTACACTTGTCTTCAATTTTTGTTCGATTTGGCTTAGAAGTTTGTCTCCAGCTGAGAGGCTTGAGCAGATCCCGTCTTTACCAAGTAGCTCTCCTGATGATGCGTTTTGACAAGGAGGCTGAGCTAAGATAACATTGTAGGAAAATCTTAAATTCAACAGGTAAATTATCCTTAAGAGCTCAATGTGTCCTGAGATGTCTCCCAGGAGTAACATATGATTTACTGGCTCAATACTAGTGCAACGAGCAGCAGCAAGCAGGCGCAGTGCAATCTGCCAATGTCGCGCATCTCTATCTCCTGAGACCATGCATTATATGTAAATTAAGATCAAACAAAAATAGTAAATTTATTAGACAGAAAAAACAAGCTCACCATCTTTTAGGTAAGAGACGTTATCACATCCAGAATAGCCTGGGGGGCAGGGGTGAACATCAAGAAACGCAGTGATTGAGACATAGCCATAATAACCCCTTTCAGAAAGAGCATCTTTTATGTTTTGCCAAACATCAAAGGAATGGAGACCAGGAGGGAGTGGGTAAGCCCTGGTGTCCCAGAAGACACATGTTCTTGCTCTCCGGGCTGCGCGAGTGATCAAAGTCAGCAAAAAAAAAAAAATATATATATATATATATAAACAGATAAGCAAGAAAACTTATTCTTACCCATATTTCTACTAAGGGAAAATGCGTAACCATCCTTTGGTATTGCAATTTTAAATGGCACCTTAGCAACCTGATCCTGATGAGAAGGAGGAAGAGGTTTCGGAATTTGATTCAAAGGTGGTGGTGGTTCTTCCTTATCAAAAGTTTTCCCTATGCCCAACTTGTTGATAAGTTGTTCTCCAGCTTCAAGACGGGAGGAAAGCCATTTTTTATCAAAAACCTCCTCCAACTCTCCTGCTGATGCGTTTTGAGGAGGCTGTGCTAGAAGGACATTGAATTTTCTTCTAGAATTCAACAAGCGAATAGCTCTTTGAAATTCCACGTGTTCAGATATGTCTCCCACGACTAGCAACAAATTCAAGAATGTTTTTGAATTTCTATAATTCGCCTGAGCAAGTAAGAATGTAATGATGCTCCAAACTCTAGCATCTTTACCCTTAGCTGTAAAATTAACACAGATCAATAGATATATAGATAGATATACACAAAAAAAAATAAAAAAAACAAAGAGGGTCAATGATGAACTCACTTTTGTCTATCCAATAGATAGGAAATCCAGGATAATCGCCTAGGTCGCCGAGAAAAGCCCTGAACTTGATGCTACGATAAAAAGCACCATGAATACCTCTTTCTTTAAGAGCCGATTTAGTGATAAGATATACTTGAGTGAAATTAGCATCAGGGATGATGGGGCAATCAAAAGTGTCCCACAACACAACTGTCTCTGCACCTGCAAAACGAATACAATATGAACGAAACACTGTTTTGAGTTTCTTGGACAAAAGGAAACACACAAAGTAATTTTATGGACAAAAGGAAAACAAAGAGTAATTTTTAGGGAGAGATCTTACCGGCGAAAGGAGACATAACTACTCTTGGTTGATGAACACAAAAAGATTAAGTTTTCATCGAGACTTGGTTTCTATAGCGGCCAATGCAGATGAGATAATTAGGTTTAGATTCTCAGCCGTTGGATCTCTCTTCAGTTTCCTTTTTTCTATTTCTTTTTTTTTTTTTTTTGTCAACTGATAATTTCATTAAAAGGCTTTAAAGCCAATTTTAGTACAAGCAGATACAAGTTTATAATAAAACAAGGCCCAAGATACAACCCAAATGAGAGCAACAGCCAGCTTCTCTCTCAAATCAACCTGCACGTGTAAAGCCACACGTCAAAAATGCAGAGAACCAGCCACCGCCTCACCGACTCCGACTGTCTCCGCCGAGAGTTTCGCCGGAAACCGCTGCCACCGTTTCTTCAACCTTCGTGAAGCAAAGGCATAGAACCTCATCTCTCTGAAAACTTGAATCCACTTGAAAGCTTCTCCCCCTAATCACTGTTGAATTTAGAAGGATCTTTCTCCTTGTTGCTGGATATGAAGCCCATCGAATCTTCTGAATCCTTGTAACAGATCCTATTTTGAAACACTTTCATATAAGAAAGCTTCAAATCTGCTGAATCCGCACAATAATCAGAAGTGAGATCGAAAAAAACTCAACTTTTCAAACCATTAAAGACACTTTGCTTAATGATATTTCAACGCAAAGATTGACTCTTTTTTGAGAAAGAAAGTTGAGGATGACCAAACGACAAAGATAAGCCCTCAGATTCAATCAGAATAAAACATTTAAAACAAGGGAAAAGCTGGAAAACCGATTAGAATCGGTACTATTATTAGCTCAACACAATATCAGAGAAAAGATAGATATAAAGAACTGCTCTGATTTTGGTTGAATTTTACACCAAAATTCGCCTAGCGAAGTGAAGTCGCCGAACGAAGAAAAGATCACCTAAAGCGAAAAAGAAATCCGCAAACCGGAAAAACATAATCGATCTAAAGATCGAAACTTATTTTACAAACAAAAATAGGGGTTCGAATCATCCTTTTGAAGAATAGAGATGAAGTACGAAGGATGATTCGAGAGAAAATATCTCTCTCTCTAAAAGTAGAGAGAGAACCCCTTTCTATTTCTTTTTCTTTTTTCCTCTCTCTAAAGGCTTCTATACATTCCTTTTTTAATCATATTAATTAATACAATCATTTAATCGAATTGCATACCCCACCCAAATAGTAGAGTAATTGAGAAAAATAATAAATGTTGTTACATTCACTAAAAGTAAGGTAATAAATATTGTGTTTTTTTACTCTATTTGGACAGTGAAAAGGATAACCGAGAGAAGATATTATATCACTTTGATTGGAAACGTTCTAGAGTAATTAAAGGTAATAAATTTTCTACCCCACCAAACGAATTTTTCCATATTTCTCCTAAATAAATACTACTAGAGCTAGGCACTTTACCCGATACTCGAACCCGATCTAAAAAACCCGAAGCAAAATCCGAATTGAAATAATAAAATATCCGAACGGGTATTGAATAAGGAGATATTGGATATCCGAATCCGAACAGATAAAACCAGACCCGAATGAATATTCGAAAATAACCAAACTTATGTATCCTTAACTCTATATTCCTAGTTTACTTCTCTAATTTTATTTAAAATATTTATATTGATTACACACATGATTCAAAACTAGATGACATATATATATATTCATAGTTTACTTCTCTAATTTTATTTAAAATATTTATATTGATTATACACATGATTCAAAATCAGATGACACATATATATATATATATATATATATATATATATATATATATATATGATTTTAAGAAAAGTGAATTTTTAGTCTCTTTTTCGTCTAAACAGATTTTATTGATATAATAGCAACATACAAAAAGAGTTATAGAATCATTTACAAAGCAATTAAATACAAATTATTACATAAGCAGAAATATGCGATATATGCTGAAGACAAATTATTTGTAGAAGTAAAGATTGACGTTGATTATTCTTGCAGTAAGCCTTACACGCTAACATAGTATATGATCTGTTATTTTCCTTCTCCCAAATTCGTCTAACTCTGATACGATGGATATGCCATTTTGGCATTTTATTCTTTTTCCATATCGTATAGTAGAAATCCATTGTATCCCGTACATACTTTGAAAGGTCAACACGGTACCATATTTTTTATTCATTTAAAATGCTTAAAATACATGTAATTTTTTTTGTTACATCTAAAATTTAAAAACAATAATCAGATTAGTGTATTTTATTTTTAAAATTTTATCTTCATATTATTCAATCTTTTAAAAAATAAAATATCGATTAAGTAAAAGTTATATTTTTAAATATAAAAAACTTGAGAAATAAAGAATTTTTTTTTCCAAAATCTAAACATCAGAAAAACCGATCCGAAATAACCGAAACCCAAATTAAAAATACCAAAACCCAACCCGAAATATAGAAATACTCGAATGGGTTATATAATCCTATACCGAAATAGTTGAAAATCCGAAATAGCCGATCCGAACCCGAACGGATATCCAAACGCTCACCCTTAAATACTACAGATATTTTTCTTCTTTTATTTTTATTTACTAAGAGACTAAACCCAACACAAGTCCCGCTACATTAAAACAAAAGGCCCATCAACAAAGGGCATCGTAAAGATCACTTGGGTCTTAAACCCAACCCACAAAACCCAAATGACACAACCTCTTACCACGCGTACAGAAAGGACGCGGATGCACACGTGTTGAAAGCCCACCTTACCAAGAGCCACACGTCACACTATCACCACATCGTGATCCAACCGATCGAGGCACCGCTGGAGAAGTCGAAACAAACACGTGTCTCGCCGGAACATGCCGGAGACTGAACCACCTCACCCATCTTCTTCGCCTTAACTCTTTCACCGGAAAACATCATTGAGATAATCCCGAGATCCCATCCAGATGCCGAAGTACCACTTACGAGCTTAAGAACCACCGGCGGAGAAACCCTACATGCATCAGAATCACACCATCGGCGGAGAGCGTCCATCAACCATCGTTAAGATCTCATCCGCCATACCAACCTTCATAACCCCATAAAACCAAAGCTTTCCACCAAAAGGAAAAGTTGAGAACATCAATTCCGATGTCGTGGCTGAGGAAGCCCACCGACACCGGTCAGATTGCGCCGAAATCAAGACGGAGAACTAGAGAGATGTTAGAACGTTTGTCTAGAGAAAGATAAGTTTTTCTAACAGAGACATCGTATATTTTAATATTTTTTTTTGCAAGTTACTAAAAATATTTTTCTTTAACTTATTACTAGAATTTGATCTGCGCGCGCTTTCAAAGCGCAGATTTTTTTACTTTGTACAAATCTAATAAAAACAAATCAAATAAACCCACTCTATTAAACTCATCTCATTTAGAAGCCACTTAATTTAAAACCTGAACTTGTTACACTAATTTAGTTATAAGATCTAATATGACTTTTCGATCTAAATATGTTAATCAGTGAATATGTGTTATTCTGTTATTTTATGTATAATTATTTTTAGTAGACAAAAATTAATAATTAGTGATATCAATTTATATCTATAAAGTAATTTGTACATTAAGTTATTTACCTAGTTTTATTAATTGATATAATAATTTAATTATGTTTTTTTGTTTTATATATTATAATGCTTTCCAAAAAAATAATTATGTAAATTCTAATAAATTTAAAATATGTTAATGATAGTAATTACAAACTATACACTTCTACATAGTTAAATTGTTTCAAAATTATTATTAAATACATTCTAAATTTTTATTAATCTATCAAATAATATCAATCTTATTTTAAGATCAGTATTTATATTTTAATAGTATAGGTTCAGAATTTTGTTAAATTTAAATGATTCCTATATTTTCAGTAACAAAACTATCAAATTTTGACCTTATATTCTCATATATATATATGGAATAATATGTTTTTTTAAATATCTTGGTATATTCTACTTAAATCATCTATGTCATTAGTCTATTGGACTTTTTAGTATAATAAATTCTTATATGTGATCAAATAACTAAATAGATTTATAGGTGTTTATAAATATATAACTGAATCTTCATAATTTATATTTTTATGAACTAAAAATATAGAAAACCTCAAAGAGATCACAATGTCATTTTTAATGTTTTTCTAAAGTTCAGACATAGTAAAATGTTTACGTGAGTTTTT
The DNA here is from genome assembly GCA_019705995.1 of Raphanus raphanistrum x Raphanus sativus. Classification (NCBI taxonomy): domain Eukaryota; kingdom Viridiplantae; phylum Streptophyta; class Magnoliopsida; order Brassicales; family Brassicaceae; genus Raphanus; species Raphanus raphanistrum x Raphanus sativus. Next base: position 57,494,124 of record CM034035.1, on the reverse strand, counting down.
ATTTAATTTATGCTTGACTAAACTTTTTTTCTTCTAATTACTTAATTATTAAAATACATGTAACTAAATGGATAAGGATCATCTAAAAAGAAAACTGGTCTCCTCACATACAGGACCGGCTCATGAGGGAGGGCGACCTCCCCGGGTCCGCTCCAAATCCAATTATATTAAGGGCCTTGATTCTTTTCATTAGCATTTACTTAAGCAGTATTAAACACATAATATTACATAGTTTCTAACTAAAAATCAAATAGAAATATTTGTCTGATGCGTGAGTTAAAAACTCAAAAAAAAAGACGTAATGTTAACAAAACTAACTAGTTATAGGGCCCAATAATTTCTTTTCGCCCAAGGGTCTCCGGTAGTGTTACTGTTAAGCCGGCCCTGCTCACATGTTGACAAAATGGACATAATAACATCGATGGGATTATGTATACTACAACATTAGTATATGAAAAATATATTATTTATAATAATTAGTATGGCCAAAATTGTTGAATGAATCACTAACTACAATATAATTTTAAATCACATAGATCATGTAAATCTAGCAAGGGAAATGTGATATATAGGGAAATGTGATATCTATACTAATAAAGTTGAGTTTTTATCTCTTTGAGGAAAAAATATCATGTGGCATTCTCATTTTAATAATTAAAATATTTTCTCAATTTTATTTAATGTGTTTTGGTGTTAATTGTGACTAAGTGTTAGTTTATTTTTGTTATTGACAACTTATTACAATGATGTTGTAATTTTTGATTGGAAGTTTAATATATTTTTATGTCTTGATTTTTTTTTCGATTTCATAACTCTTATGTTAAATATTTTTTTAAATACTTTAAACTATTTCTTAATATTTTGTATGTCAAATAAAAATACAAAAATTTATACTAATAAAGTTGAGTTTTTTATCTCCTTGGGGGGGGGGGGGGGGAGAATGTCATGTGGCATTCTCCTTTTAATAATTAAAATTTTTTTTCAACTTTATTTAATGTGTTTTGGTGTTAATTGTGATTAGGTGTTAGTTTATTTTTGTTACTGGCAATTTATTACCATGATGTTTTAATTTTGGATTTTCAGTTTAATTTATTATAAATTTTATTTGACATACAAAATATTAAGAAATAGTTTAAAGTATTTAAAAAATATATATATCATAAAAGTTATGAAATCTAAAAAAAGTAAAGACATAAAATTCATAATAAATTAAACTTCCAATCCAAAATTAAGACATCATTGTAATAAATTGTCAGTAACAAAAATAAACTAACACCTAATCAAAATTAACACCAAAACACACTAAATAAAGTTAAGAAAAGATTTTATTTATTAAAAAGAGAATGCCACATGACATTCCACCCCCCAGGAGATAAAAAATCAATTTTATTAGTATAGATTTTTGTATTTTTATTTGACACACAAAATATTAAGAAATAGTTTAAAGTATTTTTAAAAAAATATTTAACATAAGAGTTATGAAATCTAACATTGATGTTAGTAATTGATGGCGATTCAAGTCCAAAAGACTAACATTTGGTCTATTGGTATTGACACATAAACTCTATGGTATCTTCCCATATTACATTGTGCAAGAAAACCAATAATTTCCCTGATATATGTTATCCGTGTTTACATTTTAAAAACCGTGAACATGATTAATATACTCTTAAAACTTAACTAAAAAAAAAGAATCACTACTTCCAATCTGAGAGAAATTTAAAAATGTTGCATGTTTGCTAAAGTTATTTAAAATTGAGGTAAACCACACACCACCCTCACCATTAATCATTTGCACAACACTAACCATTTATTGTCAAAACCATTACTAAATGCAACAAGTCAGCAAGCCCGAATGTCACATATAGTTAAAAATTGTCTTTCTCATGATCGTTATAGATGCTAACATCTTATTTACTAATTAACAAATTGACTTTTTACTAGGAAAATTTGGTGAAATTGTTTCATTCCGGTTAAAATAGAAGTTGTCCATTAAATAGAGAAGTTTAAGAACCATTTATAGTTTTTAGATAAAAAAACACATTTAGATTCATATTAAGATTTGTTGATATTCTAAATAATGGTGGACAAACAAGAATTTCACTATGAATACACACAAAATCTTCCATTATAACAAAACTAATATAGAAAATATTTTTTATTTATTTTAAGATACATCTTTTTGAGAGACCTTGAAACCAAAGTAACACATACAACTCGCACCTCTATATTTTAAAAGTCAACATGGTAATTTTAAAAATATATATTAGATACTCACCAATAATTTTACCAAAAATTGACACTTCACCCTTATTTTTTATAAAATTTATAAAATTTGAAACGTATTCCATATTTCTGTTATTTGAACTAAATATATTAGTAAAAGTTTTATAGTTCATATATAGTTATTTTAATAACTAATAATATAAGTATGTTCTCTATATAAAACATCAACTTTGTTTTATGTTTAAATTCCAACTAAATTAATTTTCTTATGACTATCGGCTTTTTAATCTATTTTTATTAAATCGATTAGTAACAACCACTTATGTTATTACACTTTGAACTAAACAACTTCAAACAAAGTAATGCACTACAGTCACTAACCACTATAAAAATATCAGAAAATATCATTTTTAATATATTTTTGTTTTCATATTTAACATATTTTATTTGTTAAGACCATATGATAATTTATAAATTTATGTAAAAGTATAACATACGAACCCGGCGCGTAGCGCCGGAAATCACTAGTATAGAAAAATAATGACCATTGTTAATTGTTAGTCTAATGGGGGCCTCCAACAAGGGAGAATAAGCCCAAGATAGTTAATGAACTAAATTAGATGGTCCCAAAATAAACTTTATTTCATCTTCAACTAATATAATATAATTGCTAGGAATAACACACTTTTCTAACTAATACCTGAGATTATATGATGATTTAATACGTGCTACCAAGTATTAAAAAAAATTCATATATATGTACTATATTTTTAACCAAAAGAAATTCATATGTATGTACTATATGAAGTCGAACGAGATTATTACACAGTTTCTCAATTATCACCTATAAATCAATACTATTAATTCTTCAGAATGACCAGTTGATAGAAGTTCAGTCTAATTATTTTTATCTTTGTTACTTTTTAAAATATTACTTGACCTACTTTAAAAATATTAACTGCCATTAATCAAACCTATTACGAATATATATCTGCCAATATATTGTAACTTCCCCTGTTTCCTAAATTGTCGGCACTCATATCTCTTAGGCTGTAACTGGAATTACAATTTTTGGAATAAAATCATTTGGAATAGATCATTCCATGGGATTCCGTAAATTTGTTACCAGTTAATATGAAAGTTTTCAAAACCCAATTCCACTTATTCCATTTTTGGAATAAAACAAAAAAATAAATCCTCTGTAAAAGCTATTCCTTTTGTTCATGATTCTAAACCTTCGTGAATGAATGGAATGGATGGAATCTTTATTCCATTTATAATTTCAGTTTTTATTCCATTTCTAATATTATTCCAATTTTTTGTGTTCCACAAATAGTCATTCCTTTTATTCATAATATTCCTATTAGGAATAACCAGTTACACCCTTATTTTAAGAAAACGTTTCAGTACCTATTAATTTATTTGATATTGTTTTCTTTGATATTTTTGTAACTTCCCTTGTGCTCCAATATTCTCGCAAGCCACTCCTATCTTCTACATATATAAGATTCAATGGTTATAAAATGCAATGACGTGTGAATAAATATGTATATCTGGTGGACTAATATGTACGTATAAATTTAGTTATTTTCAATAATTGTTTTATCAATATACAAGAGTTTAGAGGTTCAGTGTAACCGTATAAAAACTTTAAGTGTTCAAAAATATTTTTAAATTATTATAAAATTAAATTTTAGATCTTAAATAAATAAAATATACAATATAAAATATTAATAAGTTATTAATAAGAAAAATAAATTAGTACTTCTATTTACTATTATTATTTTTTATTTGATGACAGTAAAAATTTCATCAAATTCGGAAAACAAAATTTATTTAATTTTATCTATTATATTAAAATACAAGCATGACCAATTGATATATGTTGTGTCTAACAACTATTTTTCCATGTAACCTACTTTAAAAAAAACAACTCTTTATAATAATTTAAAATTTAAAATTTAAATCATGTATAAATTTTTTATAATAATTAAAATAAATAATGAATTTTAAAATATATACAACCCGCGGATAACCACAAAATTAAATAGAGCAGGTGCGGGTATCAAATTATTTGTTTGCGGATTGTACGGGTCATAATTTTTAACAAAAACAAAATTGAAAACCCGCGGGTTAGCGGGTCAGGGGATGATTTCGACCCACAACCCAACATTAGCCGTGTATATACCGGATTAATTTTTAAATTGATAATATTTAATAAATATATTTTGATTAAAATTTATATACAAATATGATTACAAAAAAATACGAATATAATTAGAAAAAAAAAATCAAAAGTTAAACAAAAAATATACCCGCCCTTTTAAAGGCGGGTCAAAATCTAGTTTAATATATAATTTCATAAACAGAAAATCCATTTCCAAAGGACGGGTCAAAATCTAGTTTAATATATAATTTCATAAACAGAAAATCAATTTGGAAATGGAACAAAAAATTGTTGATATGTAAAACGATAATGGGGTTAGTGAAATCTTTTATACGATAAATGACATCAAACAGTAATGGATTAACGAAGTTGTATACACTAGTGGCATATTTTGCAAACCAGACTAAACTAGACTCATCCCTTATCCACTTTTTGTAGACATATTCACTGACACTTTCAACTACACTTTATAAGCATTCTTGGCAGTCAAAGCGGTTCGTGACAATCAAAACGGTTTAATCATCAATTGCAAATTGGCTTTGTTCATCTCAGCTGACAGTATCAAAAATTTTGATTATCCAAATCCAAGTATCCATAAAAAAAATCACATACCCAATCCAATACAAATTTTAATTCCCATTGTTATATTAGTACAATGTTATATTAGTTTCACAGGGATAGTAAAACCAACATGGTATTACTTAGTAATAAGAAATAACAATACCATTGTTTAAGAGTAGTACAGATCCAAACAACAACCATCAAATAGTTTTAAAAGAGAAAAACAAGCAACATAAGTTTGAAATAGGTACAAACATAATTCTCCTCCTCTCTTCTCTGTACTGAACACATCAACTTCCTCCGGTATATCAAGTTGCTCAAGCTTTAGCAGGACTCGGACAAGCCTTCTTCATCCTTCTTTTCAACAGTTCATCTTTACCCATAGCATGAACCCTCTTCGTCCCCTTGGATTGTCTAGTAATGACTCCACCATTAGAAAACTCAACTTTGCACACAGCATCAATAGCTTCAGCAGCCGTTTGTTTATCATACCCTAAAGCTACCAATTCACGCAGATCAGATATTTTCTTATTATGTTCATCCGAAACCCGCATCTAACTCTTAACTGTCTCTGCACCTGCAAAACGAATACAATATGAATGAAACACTGTTCTGAGTTTCTTGGACAAAAGGAAACACACAAAGTAATTTTTAGGGAGAGATCTTACCGGCGAAAGGAGACATAAGATTACTCTAGGTTGATTGATGAACACAAAAAAAAAAAAGAGTTTTCATCGAAACTTGGTTTTTATATAGGTTTAGATTCTCAGCCGTTGGATCTCTTTCCAGTTTCCTTTTTTCCTATTTTCCTATTATGTTCATCCGAAACCGGCATCTAACTCTTTGCCAAGATTCTTTGTAGTGGCTTGGATCAGCTTTCCACCCCTAGTCAAACGACGATGGATGCAACAGCCTGGAACCAGAATGAGCCCTTTCTTTTATCCATTGTAACTCCATCTCTTTTTTTCTGTTCTCTAGGCAGTGTAGAAGATCTCCCAGCATCAAACTTTGGGCATGACTCACTGATGGGTTTTATCAACAAATTCAAGAGCATTGGCTTGTGATGCCTCGCCAGGCTCTTGAGAGTCTATATAGCTCAAACCAGGAAACAAGGACAGTTTTCTTCAGGAGAATCATCCTCAAGGAAGAGCTGCCTCGCTGTTCTGTTTCCTTCGTTTTTCTTTTCGACAGAGATATTGGGAGGACAGTCCTGATTCTATTGCTTCTCCGACATTTTGTTTAACTCCTTGACCAGACGAATGAGAGTTGGGTAAAGTAGAACAGTCACTGTTGAGAAGCTTTTGGGCTGCAAGACGAGCAGAAGAACGAAAAGCTGCTGAACGAACTGAAGCAAACCTAGCCACCTTCCCTAATGAAATAACAAAAAAAAAAAAATATGCAAATGTTTCAAACTATAGACAAAAGTTTCAAACTTGGGAAGCATAGAAACTCACCAGAGATTGCATGTTTCGACAGAGAATCAACGGTTGATTTAATGTTTTCATTAGCAAGCTCTCCAGCCTTATCTTCACTCAATAACAGGTTTGCTCCTCCACAGTCAGAGATGTCCCTCTCGCTGCTGTTATCTTCCAAGAAAACAGTAGCATCATCATCACTATCCGCAACAACAACATCCTCTTCTTCATCAAAACGATCCAGCACCTGCGTATCCAAGCCATCAGAGCCTTGAATTAACTGCTGATCCTCCTCCTCCTCCACAAGCGGTTCCTCTTGAGTTCCAAACCCCAAATCCACATATTGAGTTTCCTTATCACATTCATCGTCCATGACCTGAGTCTCCGTATACTCATCGTCGTTTATCCAAGCATCATCGTCCTCAAAAGGTACAGTGTCCTCCTGCATAAAGGCATCGCCACAATTCCTAATCCGAGGATCTTCTTCTTTCCCTAAAGACACGAAACAAACAAAAGGTTAATTCACAGTAAACATGATTCACAGCAACGTCAACTTCTTTTTTTGTTGCAATAAGAGAAGAGAAATTGTAAAAACTCAACCCCAACTCATATTGACTGTAGAGAAACCCATATGGAGGAGACGCAAACAAAAATATAAAAGCTTAATGAAGATTAAAGAGTAAGGAGATGGTACCCGAGTGAGAAGGAGAGTGGATGGGCTGGGTGGTGTCTTGATTCGCGGAAACGTTCTTCTTCGCTTTCCCCATTTCGATTCGGAAAGATTAGAGGAAAAGTTTGACGGTGATTTCGGCTATAACCCCAAACTCAGAGGATGAAGAGGGAAAGACTGTAATTAGGCGCGTAAAGACAGTAAAGTATGTCGTTAGGGTTTGTGAGTAGTTCAGCAGTGATGTTGTAATTTCAGAAGTTGATATTATCGTTAAAAGGGCGTTTGGTCTAGTGGTATGATTCTCGCTTAGGGTGCGAGAGGTCCCGAGTTCAATTCTCGGAACGCCCCTCCTTTTTCTAAACATTTATTTGAAATATGTTTTTTTTTCTTTTTTTTTTGTTGTTGCAGAATACAATACATTTATTCAAATGTCGGTCCCACGGATCTGTTGAGACCAGAAGATTTAAGCTCATGCAAAAACTGATTGTGTCATGGCGTTGAATGAAAGCAATTGAGAGAACCAAGCTTGATACTAATTAACTCGGCGGACAACTTCATACACGGTCAATTCTCGGAACGCCCCTCCTGTTTTAATCATTTACTAGATTTTGACCCGCCCTTCAAAGGGCGGGTATATTTTTTGTTATATATTTTTAAATAAATTTAACTTTATATTTGTGATTTTAATCATATTTTTATTTTTATTTGTAATCATATTTGTGTAAAATATCTATTATATTAAAATAGCACCATGAATACCTCTTTCTTTAAGAGCCGATTTAGTGATAAGATATACTTGAGTGAAATTAGCATCAGGGATGATGGGGCAATCAAAAGTGTCCCACAACACTACTGTCTCTGCACCTGCAAAACGAATACAATATGAATGAAACACTGTTCTGAGTTTCTTGGACAAAAGGAAACACACAAAGTAATTTTTAGGGAGAGATCTTACCGGCGAAAGGAGACATAAGATTACTCTAGGTTGATTGATGAACACAAAAAAAAAAAAGAGTTTTCATCGAAACTTGGTTTTTATATAGGTTTAGATTCTCAGCCGTTGGATCTCTTTCCAGTTTCCTTTTTTCCTATTTTCCTATTATGTTCATCCGAAACCGGCATCTAACTCTTTGCCAAGATTCTTTGTAGTGGCTTGGATCAGCTTTCCACCCCTAGTCAAACGACGATGGATGCAACAGCCTGGAACCAGAATGAGCCCTTTCTTTTATCCATTGTAACTCCAAGTCCTCTATGGAGATCTCTTTTGTTCTGTTCTCTAGGCAGTGTAGAAGATCTCCCAGCATCAAACTTTGGGCATGACTCACTGATGGGTTTTATCAACAAATTCAAGAGCATTGGCTTGTGATGCCTCGCCAGGCTCTTGAGAGTCTATATAGCTCAAACCAGGACAAGGACACAGGAGAATCAAACTTTGGGCATGACTCCCAATCCAATGATCTTTCTCTTCACCTAACATACGAGCAAAGGGTCAATTAAACAGTAAACATGATCACTGACATAACAAAGTCAGGTTTTCTTTTTTGCTGTAGGAGAAGAGAAATCTTATGAACTCAATCCCATGTAACTCAGAGCTTTATGAAGATTAACGCATAAAGAGAAACCCAGATGAAGCAGAGGCACAAAATCAAAGCTTTATGAAGATTAAATCATATGGCTAAGTGTTTTGAGAAATCCAAACTAAGGAGAGGCACAAAATCGAAGCTTAATGAGGGTTAAAGCCTAAAGAGATGGCTAAGTATTTTCACAAAACCCAGATGGAGGAGAGGCAAAAGATCAAAGCTTTATGAAGATTGGAGCCTTAAATGAGATGGTACCAGAGTGAGAAGGAGAAGATAAGAAGATAAGAAGATAAGATCGTGAATTGGGGGATTCGAGATGATGATGATGATGATGATGATGATGATGATGATTTTAATTTTAATTTTAATTTTATCCCAAGGCTTGCTAATAGTAGAGCTGACTCTGTTGCCAAACAGGCTCTGGCTTTAATGTAACAAACCTTCTTCAATTAATTCCAAGTATGTTTCACAAAAAAAAAAGACTCGTAAAGACAGTAAAGTGTACAGTTATAAATATATTAGTTAATGGGACCAACAAAAGGGCTTTTTGTCTAGTGGTATGAATCTCTGGGTGCGACAGTTCTAGAGTTCAATTCTTCAGAAAGCCCTTGTTTTTTCTTTTTGGTATTCACATTTCGGTATGTTTTTGTGATGGTATGTGATTTCAGAAAATAAGTTTTTGACACCGAAATTATAATTTAGGAGCTAGAATACAACAAGATTTTAAACAGCAAACCCAATACAAATCAAAGTGAATTTCAAACATCTATCTTATTAAAACAAAAATACACATATAGAAATACCTTTAGTTTTCAAATTTAATTATATTTCCATGCCACTAAAAAATAAATTGAGTTTTCTATTTTAATGATTGTTTTTTTCAGTTAGATTAATGTGTTTCTTTTTCTTTCCTATTTTATGTTTGTCTTTTTCAGTTAGATTAATGTGTTTTTTTTTCTTTCCTATTTTAATATTTGTCTTTTTAGTTAGATTAATGTATTTTATTTTTTATTCTTCAACAATTAATGATATTTTAAATTTGTTTTTTGTTGTCAACTTAAAGTTGTCTAAACTATTTGAAAATATAAAAAATAGTCAAAAGTAAACATAAAGTAGATAAACAATAATCAAATACCAAAAATATTTAAAATATATATTTATTCTCCATCCAAATATTGAAGTTCAACCTATTTTTTTAATTTTTAATTTAGGTATTTTGGTTTACATTACTCAAATTTATATGTTTTGAGAAATTTAAAGTATATATAAATTTTGAAAATTTTTAAATAATTCTTCCATATCCGAACCGAACCCGCAAATACCCGAATCAAACCAAAACCAAAATTTATAAATATTTGAATGTTGTTAAAATCTTTAAATTCGGGAATTTCAAACCCAAATAGATTTTAATCGAATCAGTGGGTATCCAAATGCACATCCCTAATGTAGTCAATGTAAAAGGATCAAGTATTACAAATACATCATTTTAGTATAAATAAATAAAAACTAAAATCTATCTATCTTATTAAAACAGAAGTACACATATAGAAATACCCTTAGTTTTCAAATTTTTAATTACATTTCCATGCCACTGAGAATTAAATTGAGTTTCCTATTTTAATGATTGTCTTTTTCAGTTTGATTAATGTGTTTCTTTTTCTTTCCTATTTTAATGTTTGTCTTTTTTAGTTAAATTAATGTTTTTTTTTCTTTCCTATTTTAATGTTTGTCTTTTTAGTTAGATTAGTGTATTTTATTTTTTATTCTTCAACAATTAATGATATTTTAAATTTGTTTTTTGTTGTCAACTTAAAGTTGTCTAAACTATTTGAAAATATAAAAAATAGCCAAAAGTAAACATAAAGTAGATAAACAATAATCAAACACCAAAAATATTTAAAATATATATTTATTCTTCATCCAAATATTGAAGTTCAACCTATTTTTTTTAATTTTTAATTTAGGTATTTTGGTTTATATTACTCAAATTTATATGTTTTGAGAAATTTAAAGTATATATAAATTTTGAAAATTTTAAAATAATTCAAACGGGTTATCCATATCCGAACCGAACCCGCAAATACCCGAATCAAACCAAAACCAAAATTTATAAATATTTGAATGTTGTTAAAATCTTTAAACTCGGGAATCTCAAACCCAAATAGATTTTAACCGAATCAGTGGGTATCCAAATGCACATCCCTAACGTAGTCAATATAAAAGGATCAAGTATTACAAATACATCATTTAGTATAAATAAATAAAAACTAAAACAGAAAATTAATACTCGTGCGGTCGCACGGGTCAATATCTAGTCTATATTATTAAAAGAGAAGTACACATATAGAATGCCCCTTAGTTTTCAGTGTAATTTACACTTCCATGCCACTGATATTAAATAATACTTCCTATTTTAATGTTGTCTTTTCCACTTTGATTAATGTGTTTTCCAAAATTAAATTTGAATTAAATACATAATTAAATAATATTTCATATTTTAATGCTTGGTCTTTTCCACTTACATTAACGTGTTTTTTAAAATTAAATTTTAATTAAATACACTTCAGTAACTTCTCAATTAAATCAATGTCAAATTCAAAAAAAAAATACATATTATTGGACAAACAATTCATGAAAATTATAGTATCAACTCTTCATTGAACAAATCTTAACGAAAAAAGTATTACCAAATCTGAACCGAAAATAGATAATATCCAAACGGATTTACCATTTTGGCATCTAGAAAACCATAATTAAACCTTATCCGAACAAAATATTTCGGATATTCGAATATATTTAAATCATATTTATATACTTCAATATGTTAGCTATTTTTCGAGTTAATATCCAAGATATAAGCTATTTTAAGTTGATTTGAAATAAAAAAAATATTCAAAACTAAACATCTAAAGTAGATAAAAAATAATCAAAACACCAAAAATACTTAAAATATATGTATATATTTATTCTTCATCCAAATATTCAAGTTAAATTTATTTTAATTTTTAATTTAGGTACTTTAGCGTACATTACTCAAATTTACATGTTATATTTTTTAGATTTAAGGATATTTAAAGAAATATAAATTTTGAAAAGTTTAAAATAATTTAAACGGGTTATCAAACCCACAAAGATCTAAATCAAACCGGAACCAAAGTTTATAAATACTTGAATAGAGCTAGATTATTTAAACTAGAAAATCTCAAACCCGAATAAATTTTAACCGAATTCGAGTGAATACCCAAATACCTATATCCCTAATTTAGTCAAATATTATAAATATACTATTTAGTATAAATAAATAAAAACTGAAAATTATTATCCGTGCGATTGCATGGGTCAAGATCTAGTTTTGTTTATTAAGTAAACATGTAAAATCCAAAAAGATCATGGCGGTGGAGAACTGGAACGAAATTTAGGTGGGGTCGAACAAAAAAACAGAAACAATACAGAACCCTCTCTGAATTAGTTCATATATTAAAGGAGCCAAGTGTATTATTTTAATTAGTCAGAAGTCTTGATCAGATTATCATATGTGGTTATACTTATAATTATATAAGAGACAAGTCACATCACTTAGCATAAGTCCCTCAGAGGAACGAAGTCATGACTTCCACTTCTTATTCATGAGTGATTTTTTTAAAAATGGACTATTTACTAGACTTGGTTACATTACATTTTAATTATTATTAGTTTTTATATTAAATAAAGAACATTATTAATCGACCATAATTTCTACTCTACCAAAACCAGTTTATAATTAATAGACCACAATACACCATTATACGAGATTTACCCTAAAAGTCATGATTAAGATGTCAAAAAGAAAAGTCATGATTAAATGTGTTTTGACCAGAACCATGTACACGTTTTCTTATTACGAGAGGTTTCATTATTAATAAACATGTACATAAACCATTACTCAATATCTACTCTAGCAAAACCAGACTGTAAATTCATCGAACTATATAAATCATTCGCATACCTCTTTCCAGATTATTTGACATATTGTGTTCTCATAGTAGATAATATTCACTTGGTTGCTGTAAAGTTTAACGTTGTTTTAGTTGTCCTATGATCTATAAAGGTTATTTGCTAATTGTGGTCTCTGAACATATGTGAATAATTTGGAAAGCACATTGATGCATTTGGAGAAGATGATATCCATTGTTAACGTCTATAAGAATTTTAGAATAATATCTACATTTATTTTTTGCATTATTATTCAAATGAAATAAATATCAACTCATATTCTGTTATAACTAATCAAAGCAAAATATCCTTTTAAATAGTAGAAGATTTTCGTGACTTTTTAAAAATATAGAGTACTCTAACCATTATTTAAAAACTTTAAAAACAAATCACATATTTAATTATCACACAATATCCTGTTACTTCAACATTATAAAAAAGAATATTCTTAACAGACTGATTGAATTTAACTTGCCATGGACTCCTCATTCATTGTTTCCTAAATTTTTGCTAGAAAATATAGAAACAACTAAGAATAATATCCTCTATTATTGATATATATTGGAGAATATGGTATATAAGATTGGAGGATTGAAGTTATGTTTATAGCACGTTATTGTTTCAAGAGATGATGATCATTGATTGACTGAAGATTTGTTAGGTTTAGATCACTTTATTTTTTTCCCCGGAAAAAAAAACTCAGTTAGGTTATATATTTGAACTTACAATAATTGTATATTGGTTTAAAGATAATTTAGAATGCAAAATTACTTCTGGTTAAGTATATTAGTATGATTTAAAAAATGTCCCATTTAATTGGTAAAAACTATTAATATGAAATAATATATACTATATTTTAAATATCTATGGTTTATTTAATTTTTCAAATGCATTTTATTTTTAATTTTTAGACTAAATCTAGACTTTTAATATATGTTTAATAGTATACGTAGTATGTAATTTATTTAAATATATGTCAATGATATTTGATTGATATCCGATAGTTCACATTTAAAAATAATAAAAAATACTAATTGTTTAATCAATTATTTATTATATTAAAAAAAGTCATGACTTCTAATTCATGTTTAATTTTTTTTTAAATGGACTATCTACTATACTTGGTCACACTACATTTTTAATCATTATAATTTTCGAACTACTTTAATCATAATACCTTTTGATATTTTTTATTTAAAATTTAAATATATATATATATATATATATATATATATATATATATTAAATTTCGAAAAATCTTTTAAAAAGATCTTAACAAGATCTTAATTTTCAAAATTATATGTAAATATTTTAACTAATTCCATAATTAGTTTTGAAATATTGTTATACATTAATATATTCAGTTGTTTTTATAAAATGAAAAATAAAATATTATATCTTATTTTTATCTATTATATAATCATAATCAATCACTAGATCTTGATCCGCACAACCGTGCGGATTTTTTTAATAGTAAAATACTTTATTGGTTTATATATTATTATTGTAAATTTTATATTTCTATAACAAAATTTATTTTAAGAACATTATGATGTAACAATATTACTTTACAATAATTTTTTGTTTTATTTCTAAATTTGAAATTTGTATGAAAATAAATTAAATTGGACCTATATAATAGAGAAGAATACCTATATAATTGGATAATTTTTTTAATTTGAAATATAAATGGATCTTTCTAACAAAATCTTTTTAAAAAAAAATTGTAACACTTTTTTGAAAATTAATAAGTTCAAATTGTTATCTTCACTAAAATATAATTAAAATATTTTATATAACTTTAAATTTTCGTTTATGAACTAAAAATAAAATAATAAAAATTTTTAATTATAGTTTATAATAATTAAAATTTAAGTTAAGTACTTTTTGGACATAAATTTTAGAATGAATCTGAAAAGATTTTGCTAGAATTGTTTTGAATATTTAATTGTATTTCAAATTAAAAAGATAAAAATAAAATATTATAACTAAGGCGTGTAAAATTTGATAAAATTTAAGGAATTATCCAAATTAAAAAATCACACATGAAAAAATTCATGACTTATGTTTTAATAGTATAGAAATATAATAGTGGTATAAATATATCAATCCGTATTAAAATATTTAGAGCATTATAAACTATACAACAAAGTATAAAAGTAACATAGATTATTTACATGTTTATGTTACTGCATATTTACCCCTTATTTAATCTATATTTATTGTCTTATAATTTGTTGTATCATATGATCTAAAAAGCTAAATGAATAACATGTATTATTATAATGTTCTTGAACTTAGAAAAGATACGTTTTATAATAGTCTTTTTTAATTAAAATCATGGTTATATCATAGCTACAATTAAACCAACAAATTTAAATATCACAAGTTAGAACAAAAAAGAAGCATATGCTTAGGAAAGAAATCAGGAGGAAAATATTTTATTAACAATACTTTTAATTAGTTGTTAGGGAAAGAAAATAATAAATTACAATAACAATTATTGTTATGATATTATTATGCAAATAGATAAATATCAGTTGTGATTTCTAGGAAATGGTCCAATGTGACTTTTAAATGGTAGATAAAATATGTACTTCTCTTTTAATAGAGAAGATGTTAACTTTTTCAAATTGAACTTAATATGATAAAATTATATTAAATTGATAAAATTTTAAATTTTATTTTCATAAATAAAAAATATTTATGATAAAAATATAATATGATAGAGCGGCTTAACATTAGCAGACTATATACTACATGTATAAAAATTAACATATCTTTCACTTATGTACATATAAAATATATTGTGTAAAATGAATAAATATAGAAAATACTACTAAAAAGAAATTCAGCTTTGAAAGACGGGTAAAAATTTAACATCAATTAGATAAAAAAATAATTGTCAAATATGTTTTTCATGCACATACTAATATGTTTAATAATTAAATGCAAATATAAGAAGATAAATATATAATAAGAACAACAAATATGTACGACGGTTTAAACAGTTGATTATTTACAACATGCAAACTTATACATTATTGTATTTGAAATAGGTTTATAAATATTTAAGTATATGATTAAAATTAAAAATGTATACTACTAATGATCTAAATAAATATATATACATATAAAAAATGAAAATAAAATCCGCCCGGTTGTACGGGTCGAGATCTAGTATAGTCTTAAATGAATACTTTCCAAAATTGAGAAACAGGAGCAGAGAGTCCTGAAGGCGATGGGGAATAGTAATTCTTTTGACAATACAACCAAATTGCAGCAACTTACACGGCATCCAACCAAGAACTCGATAGCTTGCGACTATGCTTGGAAAAAGGAAACACACTTGGCGCAGTGTCAAGCTTGATAAGCTCGAAGATCGTTGATTCCAAAAGGAATGGCCGCTCGACGAGGACTCGATGACCATTGATTCCGAAGAATGTCCGTTCAAACGAGGGTTCTTGATAATCGTTGATTCCAAAGAATGCCGAAAATAAGGAAAGAAGAACTGAAAGTTCTAGGATTTTTATAAATTCAATAATCGATAATGTTTACAAAGCTATAGATCAAACTATATATACTAGGCTAACGAGATATTAACTATATCTCCACCTTCTAATCTACACAAATTGTACTTATCCTCATAATTAATATAATGGCTAAATAAAATAGAAAATGTACAAACATGTATATCCCGTAAGCCCATGGTCCATAGTATGCGCTGCATCAACACTCAAATGGAGAAAACTGAATGATCAGAGTTACTTGTATAATAACATCATCAGCATCTTCATATCACAACTACGTTCCTTTATATGCTCTCTCTCTTTTATTCGTATCTTCCTGGCTCTTTTTTTAATTGAGGAAATGGCTGGACCAAGCAATTGGTAATGATTTTCTTTTCTTCACTGCAAAATAGCTACAGCTATTCCTCTTAGAAGCTTTTACTTGTGTTCTGTCTGGATAAGTTAAAAAATGTTGGATGTTGGACAAGAACCAGAAGAAGGGGCATCCAATTAGAAGAAACTCGTTATTGTAGTTTTACTCTCACATAACTTCTTGTCAGAGTTGTTTATTTTGGAAATATTCTTGGAAACTACTTTAAGATTAAATTTAATATAAGGGAATATAATCATATATGCATGTTTTTTTTTCCTTAAGTTTTGTTTGCTACTTTTAACAAAAAAAAGAAAAAGTTTTGTTTGCTACTCTTTTGTTAAAACTTTCTTCTTGTTAATAGTTACTGACTTCAAAAAACAAATACATGAGAACTAGTTATGCTGACAATATTGTTCCTTTGTTTTTGAGAAATATTTTTGTTGATACTTTCCTAAAAGAAACATATAATCAAAAGATTGTGGAGTGTATGAAAACTCTTCACCGATCAAATATGGTAAAATATGCTGTTTGCGTTAAACTTTTCAGATTTGGTGTGTTTATTTAGTCTTTTGTTTGTGTGTAATAATTCAGTGTCCTTTGAACTGCCAAATTGGAAAACCTTTTACTATCTGTCATGTTCAACAATAACTAAGCCCCCTTTGTTACCAATTTTATTCCTGTAGATTATATTGAAAACTATAGGTGAAGAACAACCATTATAACAGTGGACTGCTTGGAACATGTCTCGGTAGTGAGCATGTTTCTTTTGAATCAAGTCTTGTGATTTCTTACACAACATTTTCTGTGGTGTTGTTGTTGTTACATAGGAGTGTTTTATTATATATGAAGACTACAGAGAGAGCTCACATGTCAAAGCACTTGTGGGAGAGAATTAAGCTACCTAGAAACTATGAGAAGGCACTTGAACTCATCGATAAACACTTGGTGAGACCTGAGATTAATCCCTCCCTCTTCTAGTTTCTCTTTCAGTTATTCTGATCTATCATGATCATCTTCCCATTCAGGTGTACTGGCCCATGTTGTTGAAGTACAAGGTTAAACAAAGACTAACCAAAATGACTCAGATGCTTATTCCTATGAGAATACTTTTTTCTCAAAACAAGGTCGATTTATTTTGTTGTTCTTGGTTTGTTTGATATGCTATTTGATTTACAACATGTATTAGTTTTTCTTCGTGTTCGTGTTCTGATTTGTTTACTTGGTGCTTTTGTTCACATGAGAAGGTAATGTCTATGCCTATGAGGGATATGAAGAGAGAGATGAAAAGAGAGTAAAAAAGACTAAAATAGCAGCGGTTACATTTTGTAATTTTTGGGTTTTGTTTGTATGCCTCACTTTAGCTCTTAGATTCTCATGATATTTCTGTTTCTTTTGTTAAAAAGGCCATTGAAACCGAGTTGTTAAAACGTTTGAAGAAAAGTGTTTACTACCCTGACATACTCAATTACCTTGAAAGAGGAAGTGCTATTGTTTTTTTTTGTCTAAGTAGTCCATCAAACATTTTGAGACATTTGGTTTTGTAGTTGTGCTTGTCAAAGTTAATATACTAAAAAATTGTATTCTATAATATTCTGGAATTGCTTTTTGCATTAAGAACCATGATTGACATATTCAAGCAAGTTATATACTATAGTGTTCTGCTAGAATGTCAAACGAGATCAACACTTTTGCTATTGCTTCTCAATTCCCAAAAAAAAATACTAAAAAGATTCAAACTTTCAAATGATAAATCATTGGATAGAGCACAAAAGATTGATCCAATACAATAAAATATCAAACAGATATAACAACAACTCTTACAAGGGTCTTTTAAAATTATAGAGGAGAAACATAAATATCATTATAAAAGCTAAAAGGAACTACGCTTTACCTTTCACAAGTTGGTTCCATTTAACAAGTTTATCCGGTGCTGCTTTCAGTTCTGAGGCAACCCAGTGATCCTCATTGTAAGCTAAAATTACAAAGAAACCCAGTTTCTTTGCTTCGTGGATAATACCGATAAAATCGATATCTCCCGTCATCAACAATATGTTTCCTGGCTCGTTGTAATTCAAGAGGTGTTCTTCCATTCTTATTCTCATCTCCACAATCAGTCCTTTGTCAGCTGTGTCTTTCTCATCACCTGCAAAAAAAAACAATTCACTTATCATTTTAACACTAATATTTATAAACCACACAAATATTTTCAAACCATCAGAAATATTAAACGTACCTATTTTCCTCTCGTCAATAAGCGTCAGTTGTGATTCTTGCATCAAGTAGTGAGCTCCGTTTAAACGTCCTGTATTACCAACTCCAACAACTTCTTCCAAAGGGCCAATAAATTTCCATTTTTTAAGACACTTTTCAATATTTGGTATGACCTCTTTATAGTGCGCTTCTTGTGTGAATGTTTCAGGAACAGGACAATTTTCAAAATCCCAACCTCCAATTGTCTTCCTTTTTTTGTAATTAAAAGCTTCCTTTGGAAAATAAAAAATAAATATATCAGTGTATAGAATTTAAATATAATTTTAATAATTAAAGAAAACGTTTTTATACTTACTTTGAAAGTAAAGTATGAAAAGTCTTGAGAAATGATCCGGTTAACATTGGTTTTGATACTAGAATCTGAAAAAAAAAAATAATAAGAAAACAAAGAAAAGAGAGAAAACAGATAATAGGGTAGTAAAAAAGCTTACAGGTTGGATCCAGAAGGTAGTCATTTGCAGTAGATCTAGCTATGTTCACCTGCTCAGTCTCTTCTGGAAAACAGATCGAATTTCTCACAGGAGGTATCTCCAGTAACTGTTGTTCTGAAAAACCTTCACCAGAAGAAGAATCTCCTATCATCAAATCTCTCTCATTCTCTCTTGAAGTGAGATGGGCAGCATAAAACAGCTTGATCAATTCTGAGGCGGATTCAAATTCAGAAGAAGACATGAGGAAGAAAATGAACTGAGAAAAAAGAGAGAGAGAAAGAAGAGGATTCGAGGATTCGCAGAGAAAGAAGAGGATTCGCAATTTCGCAGAGAAAGAAACAATAGAGAGAGAGACACCAACGGAAAATAAAAAATGAAATCTGATAAACACGTTTTAATTAATGTCTATGTCCCACCCTGTTTTCTCAACTACTTTACCCATTTCGTATTAATGCATTGATATTTTACCCATATTTACTCTCAATCCGCGTGAGAGAGAGAATGTGTTTTGGTCATTGGCACCGTAGTCAAAAAGTACTTTTTGATGGCGAGATATGTGTGCTAATTCCGAATTAAAAAAATATCACCGAGTGTAGAAAACTAACGTTTTCGATTATATACGACAAAACAAAAATTACCGTTGGGTGGAATATATTTTGACCCAAAAACCCTGTTTTATTTATATCTGCTCGCAAGAAGTGTTTCGTAATTTCTTTATTTTCTCTTAGGTAAAATTTCGTTACTTTTTTGCTAAACATAAACTTCTTTAATCTGAGTAGTAATCTTGTTTAGGGAAAAACATGTCATGTCCTATTATAAAGATTTACTCGATTTTATAATTAACTGAAACTTCTTATTTTTTTGCTAAATTTTGGAATTACTGAAACTTGTAGACATATCTTTTCAATATTTTAACGTATGATACATCATCTACCTTATCGGAAGTATGTTATAGAAAACTGGTTTTAATTAGTTTAGCTTCGAGGTTTCAATTTTGATTAGTTAGTTATTTTTAAGAAAATACTAAATTATGACATACCGTTTTGAGAGCTGATATTTTATCAGCTACCATTTTAATAATTTTTTTATTAATTCTATAAATTTTAGTTAGAAGACAAATAATTTTGAAAATTCTATTATATGTTTGAGTTTAAAAAGTGTTTTCATATCCAACTTGCATTTATGGTGAAACATGTAGATTTGGTTGACACATATATAATCCAGTTCAGATTTAACAAAAAATCTGTTAATTAAAAATCTGATACAACTAGATATGAAATCCAAAAATTAAATACTAACTTGCAATTCGATACCGATTGACAAAATCCTAAAGTTAAAACTAATAAAAATTGATTAAATTTTTCATATAAAGAGTGCATAAAATTAATAAACTTGTGACTTTTTGAATTTGATGGAAATTTTACTATTATTTGAAAAAAATAAATAATAGTGAATAACAGTATTAATTTTTTGTTATTGATAACATATCATAAATTTATATTTTTATTTATTTTAGTTTTAAAAGTTAATTTTATAGTTATTATTAAAAAAAATTGAACACTCAAAATATTATACACTTACACTGAACAGGCAAACCCTTATATATTGATAAAATAATTATAGTGAAATGTCTAGTCTTTTTTCTAAACCACGAACTAATTTGTTATGGGTGAATTTGCTAAATAATCATAAGAGGCAAGAGAATGAAGAATATAACCATTCTACATTAATTCAAGATGGATGAGACAATTTGTGCAAAACATGACCAAATTGATTGCTATTGACTTGGTGATTTCTCTGTGCTCATGTACGGATATAAATATTTATAAAATAAATATTTTACAATAATTGATTGTTATTGACTTTTAATTTCAAATTTTATAATGTGTGTGCATAATTTATATTAATAATATTATATTACTTTAATTAAACATATTATTTTAAATATGTTATAATCGATTTATTTATCATTTGGATATATTGGATTGCATTTATTTCTCTTAATTCAATTATAATATTATAAATATATTAGTTTTTTTATTTGCATTTATGTTGGTTGTCATCAGTTCGAGCCTGATTATCCCTAAACCCAATGAATGTGAGTTTTTCTATTTTGTTATCTTAAATGTAAATATGTTTTAAGAAAATCATGTATACCTTTTTTCTTAGAATGAAATAAAAAATAAAATAAAATGTGATTTGAAATTGCATAAATTAATCGGGAAAATCGCATAAAAACCCTCAAAGTGTCACTTACTAACACTTTAAACTTTGAAGTTTTTTCACTAACACTTTTAACATTCAAAGTGACTTTTGTATCATAAATAACTTCCAAAGCAAAAACTTGACCTGTTGAACAGATAATTTTTCAAAAATAATTATTTAATTAATAAAATAAATAAATAAATAAACAAATAAATTCAAATAATAAATAAAAAGCGAAACTTTTAACAAAATTCAAAAAAATGAAAACATAATAAAAATTAAATTAAAATTTTAGAAAATTAAATAATTTTCTAAAATTTTAACAAAATAAAATAACAAAAAATTTAATAATAAATAAGATTAAATTCAAATAGAGAAGAACTAAATAAAAAGTTCAATTTTCTTTTAAAAAAAAAAGAAAATTCAAAATTGAAAATAGATTTTTTTAATTATAATATTTTTTTCAAAAAATATATCATATCATCGTGGACAACAACAATTTCAAATATATCACTAATGACAATGATGGTTTCTGATTTTTATTTAATTTATGAGTTTTTATTAAATTTTACGATTTTATTTAATTTTCTTTTTTATTATTTTTTTGTTTATTTTACTAATTAAATAAAATTTTATTATTTAATAATATTATTTAATAAGTAAAATAATCAAAAAACTAAATAAAAATCACAAAATTAAACAAAATCCTAAAATTTAATAAAACTCATAAATTAAATAAAAATCAGAAATTCAAAAGTTTGAAAAAGAATTTTTTTGTCATTTTCAACGATGATGTTGGAAACTATTATTGGAGATATGGCAATTATCATCATTTTTAATGGTTATGTGAGAAACCATCATCGTCACTAGTGAATTTGAATTTTCTATTTTCCCTTTTTAAAAAAATTTGTGAACTTTTTATTTAGTTTTTCTCTATTTAAATTTAATCTTATTTATTTTTTATTTTTTATTTATTTTTATTTTATTAATATTTTAGAAAATTATTTAATTTTAAAAATATTTATTTAATTTTGTAAAATTTTAGTTTGATTTTTTTGATTTTCTTTTTTAAATTATATTAAAAGTTTCGATTTTTATTTATCTTTTGGATTTTTTATTTATTTATTTTGTTAATTTTTTTAATTAAATAATTATTTTTGAAAAATTACCTGCTAAACCGATCAAATTTTTGCTTTGGAGGTTTTTTATGATACAAGTGTCATTTTGAAGGTTAAAAGTGTTAGTGAAAAAACTTCAAGGTTTAAAGTGATAGTAAGTGACATTTTGAAGGTTTTTTATGCGACTTTCCCGAAATTAATCTAACGATAATATTCGGATCTCTCATGCATATATATAAAATTTTACAAAAGAAATAAATTATAACAGTTGGTTAATATTTTATTTTTATTTGTTAAAATTTGGAATCATTTTATAATTTATAGTTATAAATGTTGAAACAAAGAAAGAAAGGAGATATTAGGCCTGGGCATTCGGGTTCTCGGGTCGGGTTCGGGTCGGATCTTATCGGATCCGGATCTTTCGAGTTTTAGATATTTAGACCAAATCGGGTAATTGGAATTTATCGGTTCGGATCCGGTTCGGATCCGGTTTGGATCCTACCGGGTCCGGATCGGTTCGGGTCTTAGATAGTTAGACCCAATCTGGTAATTAGTCCGGGTTTGGTTCGGTTTTAAGTCGGGTTCGGGTCGGGTCATGTCGGGTTTGGCTTAAAAAATACCCAAAACACACAAAAATATATGAAAATATCCTAAATTTTATCCAAATCTAACCTGAATACATGAAAAATACCGAAGTTTTATCTGATTATCCGAATTATATTTTTGAAAATATAAAATTTTACATAAAAACTCAAATCTAAAACTTAAAAAATATCCATGATACCAAAAATATATTAAATAGCTATATATATATTATATACTAGAAGTTGCTGATATTTCGGGTACCCTATCAGGTTTCGGATCGGGTCTGGTCGGATCTAAAACCCGCGGGTCCTCCAAAACAAGACCTAATCGGGTAAAATGACCGGTTCGGTTCCTACTCAAACCGTGATTTCTCGGATTGGTTTCGGGTCGGATCTTCAGGTCCGGTAAAATGCCTAGGCCTAGGAGATACAAAGAAATGAATTGAGAAGAGAGAGAGAGAGAAAGAAGAGGATTTGTAGAGAAAGAATCAAGAGAGAGAGACACCAACGGAAAATAAAAAAATGAAATCTGAAAAACACGTTTTAATTAATGTCTATGTCCCACCCTGTTTTCTCAACCACTTTAATGCATTGATATTTTACCTATATGTACTCTCAATCCGCGTGAGAGAGAGAGATGTGTTTTGGTCATTGGCACCGTAGTCAAAAAGTACTTTTTGATGGCGAGATATGTGTGCTAATTCCCAATTAAAAAAATATCACCGAGTGTAGAAAACTAACGTTTACGATTATATACGACAAAACAAAAATTAGCGTTGGGTGGAATATATTTTGACCCAAAAACCCTGTTTTATTTATTTATATCTGCTCGCAAGAAGTCTTTCGTAATTTCTTTATTTTCTCTTAGGTAAATTTTCGTTACTTTTTTGCTAAACTTAAACTTCTTTAATCTGAGAAGTAATCTTGTTTAGGGAAAAACATGTCATGTCCTATTATAAAGATTTACTCGATTTTATAATTAACTGAAACTTCTTTTTTTTTTGCTAAATTTTGGAATTACCGTAACTTGTAGACATATCTTTTCAATATTTTACCATGATACATCATCTACCTTATCGGAAGTATGTTATAGAAAACTGGTTTTAATTAGTTTAGCTTTGAGGTTTCAATTTTGATTAGTTAGTTATTTTTAAGAAAATACTAAATTATTACATACCGCTCTCGAAACGCTGATTTTTTATTAGCTACCATTTTAATAATTTTTTTTATTAATTTTTAAATTTTAGTTAGAAGACAAATAATTTTGAAAATTCTATTATATGTTTGAGTTTAAAAAGTGTTTTCAAATCCAACTTGCATTTATAGTGAAACATTCAGATTTGGTTGACACATATATAATCCAGTTCAGATTTAATAAAAAAATCTGTTAATTAAAAATTTGATACAACTAGATATAAAATCCAAAATTAAATACTAACCTGCAATTCGATACCGATTGAAAAAATCTTAAAGTTATTTTTTAATAAAAATTGATTAAATTTTTCATATAAAGAGTGCATAAAATTAATAAACTTGTGACTTTTTGAATTTGATGGAAATTTTACTCTTATTTGAAAAAGAAAAAAAAATAGTGGATAACAGTATTAATTTTTTGTTATTGATAACCTATTATAAATTTATATTTTTCTTTATTTTAGATTTAAAAGTTAATTTTATAGTTATTATTAAAAAAATTGAACACTCAAAATATTATACATTTACACTAAACCTATTATAAATTTATATTTTTCTTTATTTTAGATTTAAAAGTTGATTTTATAGTTATTATTAAAAAAAATTGAACACTCAAAATATTATACATTTACACTAAACAGGCAAACCCTTATATACTGATAAAATAATTATAGTGAAATGTTTAGTCTTTTTTCTAATCCATGAACTAATTTGTTATTACACCAAAGAACCAAAAAATATTTGCACATTTATTAAAATATATAATGAACCGGTTTCTATTTTTCTGGTTTAGTATATATAATTATTGAAACTGTGACTCTTTCAAGTCCAGCGGATGGACTGAATTTTTTTTTTGTTTAGTATATATATAAGAAAGAGTTATTCTTGGGTTCACCCCATAGGGTGAACCTTTAGGTTCACCAACCAGTAAAAACATGTTATTTTAGATTGAGTATCTTTTAAAAAAGGAAACAAAATAATTATCAAATTACATTATGTTTTTAAAATAAATGTAAAATAAATAAAAATAGTAACTAACAAAAAACGAATTTTTGAAAAATAATTTTAAATCCGCCAGCAAAAAACTATACCCTAAACCCTAATTCTAACCCCTAAACCCTTGGGTAACCCCTAAACCCTTGAATAAATTATAAATTCTAATTCATAAATATCAAACTCTAAATCACAAAACACTGAATTTTTTAATTCTAAATCTTAAATCTTTAGATAAATTCTAAACCTTAAAATTTATATATAGTTTATTTTAAATACATTTATACAATTACTATTACTTTTATTTATTTTTACTTTTTTATTTTAAAACATAATATAACTTGACAATTATTTTGTTTTCTTTTTCAAAAGATACTCAATCTAAAATAATTAATTTCTATTGGTTGGTGAACCTAAAGGTTCACCCTAGGGGGTGAACCCAAGAAAAAGTCTATAAGAAATAGGAATAAGAGTGTATCAATCATTGATATTAATATGAATGAGAGTGCGTATTATCACGTCAAACATAAGTTCGTTGTTATGTATATATATATTAGTGGACAATATAGTAGTCATTTATCGTCACGCGCTCCAATACATTCTGTTGCTATCGAGTATTATATATGTATAAGACTAAAGTGGGTTGCAAGAATACTGGATTTAAAAGGGAAGTTACAAAATTCAATATTATTTAAGAGTAATTGGCGTGATTACACCTAAACGCACTCATATTACGCCATATACCCTTCCATTGAATAAACTATTTGCATGATCTTTTTGCCCATACAAGCTACATTCCCTACATCTTTCAAAATCTGAGTTGTGTGTCTGATTGCTCCTTTGTACCCATTGGATAATTTCATGGCTCTTGCTTTTTCAGAAAATAAACCAAACAATTCTATTTTTCCCTATAGGTTCTAATTTTTGGCATCAAATGGGCACATTTATTCTCGTTCCTCAACCAATCTTTTGGATTCATCTTTCTTTTTTATTTTTCATCGTTTCATTTCACCTTTTTTTATTTCTCTCATTCCTATTTTCTGCAAAACCATAAATCTCTAATTCCTCACTTAAACTTTTTCCTTAACTATTTAGATGGATGAAATACTGCTTCTACCGAAAATGTTATCCGTAGACGAAGAGCCATTATATCAACTCTTGCCATAAAATCAAGAAGACATAGATGATTATCGATTGTACTCTAACCATAGAAGTTGGAGTTCTTGCGGAACTCGACCTTCCGCAAGATTTTTGCTATCGACGAGAACCTTCCATTCTCTGGTCAGTACATTATCGTTAAGCTTTTGAAAGTGAACAAAGTACAAGATCTGGATACTGTTCGACCTTAAATGGTGTAAGAATCTAAGAAGAGAAACTTAGAACTTTGGTTGATATAGAGAAGTTGGTTTGTAACGCAAAATTTAAATGATAACTTGTTGGGTTATGGGGTACCAAGTCTACATTCTCTACATCCTTCAAAGTCTGAGTTGTGTGTCTGATTGTTCCTTTGTACCCATTGGATAATTTCATGGTTCTTGCTTTTTCAAAAAATAAACCAAACAATTCCACTTTTCCCTATTGGTTCTAATTTTTGGCATCAAAGGGGCACATTTATTCTCGTTCCTCAACCAATCTTTTGGATTCATCTTTCCTTTTTATTTTTCATCGTTTCATTTCACTTTTTTTAATTCCTCTCATTCCTATTTTCTACAAAACCATAAATCTCTAATTCCTCACTTATACTTTTTCCTTAACTATTTAGATGGATGAAATACCGCTTCTACCGAAAATGTTCTCCGTAGACGAAGAGCCATTAGATCAACTCTTGCCACAAAATCAAGAAGACATAGATGATTATCGATGCACTCTAACCATAGAAGTTGGAGTTCTTGCGGAACTCGACCTTCAGCAAGATTCTTGCTATCGACGAGAACCCTCCATTCTCTGGTCAGTACATTATCGTTAAGCTTTTGAAAGTGAACAAAGTACAAGATCTGGATACTGTTCGACCTTAAATGGTGTAAAAATCTAAGAAGAGAAACTTAGAACTTTAGTTGATATAGAGAAGTTGGTTTGTAACGCAAAATTTAAATGATAACTTGTTGGGTTATGGGGTACTAAGTAGTGTTATCCAATAAATTGTGTAATAACAGGCTTGGTTAAAAATGCCCTAACTTACAAAAGTCTCTATGTTAACTAGTACATTATTTGTTTAGCTGATAAATGGTTTGCTAGTTCGTACATCTTTTGATATTTGGGTTATTAGCTCATGAACAAATTGATACATGTTTTTGAATTAATATGTTACATGATAAGTTGGTTGTTAAACGATAAACAATTTGTTACATGGTATATGTATTGTTAGCTGATAAATTGTTAAAGTAACTTAACTTTTTGTCTTCGTACATGCTTGCTAGCTCGGATTCACATTCGTGCGAGCAATAATTCCAAAATTTATTCTTTTGATTACACTACAAAATTTGTTATATATACTTAATGTTATTAAGTGCTTAAAATTATATTAGTATTACATAGAGTTTGGTTTGGTCTAACTACCCACTAAAACAGCTCCAATAACAAAATTACTTGTCTTTTTATATATATAGCAACCAACCAATTTGGTAATAGTAATAACTAGTAATGTGCATATAAATTATAGTTAATAAATAGAGAAATTAGTGTCTATGCCTCCGTATTAGATGGTAACACGATACCGTCAATGGTAACATTTTTATTGGTCGCTATATATGAACGTAGCACGCTAACTTATAACATAACATACATAATGTTTAAATCTTTTTAATAATTATATTTATTTACTAAAATGGTAATGTTTTATATTAGATCATACAAAGAAATACCTAGCTAGCTAAAGTTTCGTATTTGTTTCTAGTAATTTGTTAGTTGATATTTTCTATCCGTAAATGTTAACATTTTATTTAACAGGTACATATTAATTTAATTATATTATTTTATTATTACTAATAAAGCTTGTCTTTATACTAAATCATACAATATATTTCCTAAATTTTATAATATCGTACAAAGAAATACCATATGCTACAGTTTCAGACATTAATTTGGAACTGTATTCTCGGTTTTGTAAAGAAAGGTTATATATCTAGTGTGTTTTTCTATTTAACAATAATTGTCCGTGGTCTAGTGGGATATGGAAGGGTAAATAGCTGGCCATGTCTCAGGTTCGAATTCTATGCAACTCGTTTTGGTCTTTTTTTTATTATTTTTTTTAAATTAATGGCAAAATGGTAATTAAGCTATCTTCATCCTCTGTTTGTCGACTAGGTTTTCTGCAACTTTAACCATGACCGTCATCATAGATCTCTATCATCACTAACCTAAATGCTGCGTTTTTATTATTTTCTTTTCATCAAAATTGTAGATTTCACATGGAATACTCGATTTTGAGCATTTGAAACTTGAAAACCTAATTTTTTTTTATGAACCCGATTTATTAACTGATCATGATGTACTCGCCGTGGTTGGCCAAGCGCTCCGCCGCCGCGTAATCTCCCTCCATGTCTGCGTTTTCGAACAGATCTTTTTATCTTACGGATGCAACCTCAAACTTATCATTCAAACAGCTAACTCAGACCCTGACTAAACATGTGGATAAAAACTCACCTACGATCTAATCTATAGCTTCTAACAGTACTACAAACTCTGTACGAAACCTTCTTTGAACTGCTGTGTCAGTTTCACTGTGTTTTATGTGTCAGATACGTAAAGGCAGTTTCGCCAATCCACTACCGAAAGGGCATCACACAGCTTGGTTATTTCACATCAAGACAATCTGCTAATTTGAGCTCTGATTTGGGATATTTACCTCATTGTATTATTAATGGTTAGTCATGTGTAAAATATGTGTTCAAAAAAAAAAGTCATGTGTAACTAAACGGCAGTTTGTATATTTAATATAGGTACAGTGGTAAAAAGTAATATGCCAAATAGTATGAAGGGTAAATTGTCGTACGCGTTTGCTTCTTTCCGTAATTTGGTTATAGTTGAATATGCACGGAAATTTATATAAAAATGTCATATTAGAATCACATATACAAAGCATTGATGTGTTACGTTTAAAAATAATTTGGTATATTATTCTGCTAGTGATATATGTATTCTATATTTCACTTGGAACAATTTTTATTTTATAATCTAGTTTCTAACTTACTAATATTTGATGAGCTTCGAAAAACAGTCATCTGTAAAAACGCAAGTTTTTTTTTCTCCAGTTAATAACTCCTTGAATGTAAAGATACCAAAATAATAATAATAATAATATCTGACCGGGCCAAATAGGTCATGTAATGCAAGTTGACTAACGCGATTCACACACACGTAAGTTGAATGAAAGTTTTTGTTCAAAGCATATGGGTCAATGAAATAGTCCTACAACAGGTCTCAATCAACATATCCATTAATTGAAATTAAGGAATTAAACTCTCTCTTTTCTTACCAAACAAAATAAAGTTCAGAGAAACTACAATGGATTAATCATTTAGTTCTTCTGGGTACTGGCTGAATAACATCAATTGATCTTAATTAAACATAATATCTTATAGAAAGATAGAAAAGGCAAAACTTCTCTTTCCTACAACTCCCTCGAAGCAAAAGACGTGTCTTTCTCCGGTCTGGTGGTTGTCGGTACTGGAATATCCCCTTCCCCTTAATCTCTTTTTCCTTTGGCCTCTCTCCTCATTAGTTATATCCCAGCCGATATGCTCGTTGTTTTGAACAAGGTTGCGCATCATCGGAAACCCTAATAGGTTGAAGGTATCTCTACTCGGCGGTGCTTGAAGGAACGGCAAGGCTGTGGAACGGCGGTATGGAAGGGGTCGGCTTTTAGGGCTGGACTCGGCGCAAGATCTCCAGTGGAAAACCTCTTCCATCTCAGATCCACCTTCCTGTTGGACAGTGTATTGTACGGCGGAGTGATGCAACGACGGTGGAAGGTGGAAGGTAGCATGTTTCTTCGGTTCTCGTGAACAGTGTAGAACAGAGCTCACCTCGACGGAGTGGTCAACCCAAGGGAGTACTTTGTAGTGTGTTCACGTTGGTGTTTCTGCATCGCAGCATCGGTGATGGTACCTCCACTAAACCGGCGGCATAAACCCACACTATCGGAAGCCTTTGTGACTGATCCAGTCCATCTGTCGCTGTCAAGGTCCAGGTCCGATTTTCATTACGAATTTGTTCCGGTTCGCGGCTAAGGAGTGTGATCATGTGCTCGGTGAAGCTGGTCCTGATTCGGAATGCTCCTATTTAGGTGTTGATGTGTTAGTCCGTGTTCTGAAAGCTTTTCCTTGGTGACTAATGCTTGTGTTTAGTGTTAATTCTTGATTAGGATCATGCTAATATTCTGAGTTATTAGGATGCGCTAGTTTTGTCGAATATTTGGAGTTTAAGAGACAGATCTTCACCAGTGTGGTGAGGACTTGTTCTCATGGGTTAATTACAACAAAGTATCAGATTGGATAGCTTAGGATCCATACTAGTGATTCTGAGTGATACTAGATCATTTTGTCCGTAAATGTGGTTTAATCCTTGTGGTCAAAATCATGTAATTCCCCCTTGGTTAATGAATAATTGATGTTAAGTAAAAAAAAAACATAATCCCTTATATAATTGTGAACGCCGCTATAGTCTCACAACACACATATTATGGTGTAATTCTTTCCTAATATAATTAATTTTTTTATATGCAAAAATACTATAGTATAACCTTACACTTACACTTGATATACCAGTTAATACCATAACTATCTTCAATGATGTAAGAGTGTTTGGTTTACCCGTTTGTCACAAATTATATCTTCTTCAACTATTGTTCGAGGAGCACTGTTCTCAAATTTAGATGCAGACAATTAACCTTTTTCTTTTGGGAAAAGTGAAATATGTTATTCTGAAAAGGAAAAATAGAAAAA
The DNA here is from genome assembly GCA_019705995.1 of Raphanus raphanistrum x Raphanus sativus. Taxonomy (NCBI): domain Eukaryota; kingdom Viridiplantae; phylum Streptophyta; class Magnoliopsida; order Brassicales; family Brassicaceae; genus Raphanus; species Raphanus raphanistrum x Raphanus sativus. The sequence continues at coordinate 57,462,913 of CM034035.1, read as the reverse complement.
GATTTGATAAATCATAAGACATTAGCAAGCACGTAAAATTGTTTTCCAATTTAATCGTTGGTCATCATCATCCTCACAGAGTCACAAATTCATCATAAGTGAGTATAAAAACACTTTTGTGTAGTTCCTTAGAGCATCATTAACCCAACAACTCTAACAAGGGTGCTTAATCAATTTTTAATAATAAATAAGTGTTAAGCAATATCTTAAGCAACCTCTAATTAAATGTACTCCAATCATAGTTGCTTAATTTTTGGATGCTAAAAAAAAATTAACATTGATTTATTTAAGATAAAATTTAGAGTCATTTAGATAAATATACATGAAACACCTGACAATCGCAAAAACGTGTAATACTATACATAATTAGTCTATATATACACATGCAGGTGAATCAAATGACGCATAAACCCTTTGTTCTAAATCATAAACCCAAAACTAAATCCTAAATAGGGTTAACCCTAAACTCAAGGATCAACTCTAAACCCAGAAATTAACTTTAAACCTAAGAATTAATTGGTTAATTTCATTGCCGACATTAATTGCCCTAACAAGATTATATTTAAAGGTACGCATGTGCATATATATCTTACTTCGATTAGTAATGGTAGAAGCTAAATAGGGCCAAAATTGGAATAGTTGAAAGTGAGCAGTGCATGAATAGTGGCCAGCGTTAGAAAATTAGTTACGTCTACATCCATGTATATTCACTGCAATTGCTCTAAAATTTATTCATTATATAAAACATATTGGCTTCAATTGGTAACCACGTTACAAGGAAAAAAATGATGAATTGGCTGTTTCTCAAAATTGATACTAATTAAGTTGATTTTTTTTGTCAAATGAACAGCATATGGACCCCATCCCATTCGTCCTTGTTCCTCATATATTGATGAATAAAGAAAAAGTATTTTCCTCTTCTAAATTTGAGAGGGAACGGTTGTTCCTCTATATTTAACTTTTTTTTTTCAATTCAATTCCTTAAGTGATTTTTTTTTTCAATTTTTTGTATTCATTTCATTCATTTTCATTGTCACCAATTCGAGCAATTAAAAGATAACATTTAAACATAGATTTAAATAAAAAAATAAATAAAACATAAGTAAATAAACGAGAATAATTTGAAATCCTACCCCGAGATCAGTTATTATCTCCATCATATCCAAATCTACGGCATATATGTTGAACCAAATCAGTTTTCAGTTGTTGATGCATTTGTCTATCACGAATTGTAGTTTTAGTAGGCACATATTGGGGATCCTTGAAGGGTTATTTGTAGAAAACGTGAGATCGACATGTGAACTTCCAGTTTCTTCTCCTTGTTGGAACCCTGAAATATCATACCGAGTGTATCCATCTCGTTCGTTTACTACTATCGTATCATCTCGTTCGTTTTCTACTATCAAATTATGGAGTATGATACATGCTCTCATAATCTTCCCAACCTTAACTTTATCCCAAAAAAGTGCTGGACTTTTAACAATGGCAAAGCGAGCTTGCAAGACTCCAAAAGTACGCTCGACATCTTTTCGGACAGTTTCTTGATGTTGAGCAAATAAAACTGCTTGAGGGCTTTGTGGTAGTGGAATAGATTGGATAAAAGTTTCCCATTTCGGGTAAATACCATCAGTGAGATAGTAAGCTAAATGATACTCTCTTCCATTGACGGAGTAAGTGACTTGCGGAGCTTGACCGTGTATTATGTCATCAAAAACAGGTGAACGATCAAGAACATTGATATCATTTAAGGTACCTGGAGATCCCAAAAATGCATGTCATATCCAGAGATCATATGAAGCAACCGCCTCTAAAACGATTGTTGGTTTATCCGAACCTCGAGAATATTGCCCTTTCCAAGCGGTGGGACAATTCTTCCACTTCCAATGCATACAGTTGATGCTTCCTATCATCCCGGGAAATCCACAGTGCTCTCCAATATAAAGTAGACGTTGAAGATCAGCCGGTGTTGGTCTTCTTAGATACCGATCGCCGAACAATTGAATTATTCCTTCCAAAAAATTCTCCAAACATGATCGACTTGTAGATTCAGTGAGGCGGAGGTATTCGTCGACAGTATCAGCAGCACTACCATATGCCAAAAGACGAATGGCTGCTGTACACTTTTGAAGTGGAGAGAAACTAAGCCTTCCGAGAGCATCTCTCTTTTGTCGAAAGAAATCAACTTCATTGGAGAGTCGATCAACGATATACATGAAGAATGGCTTGTTCATTCTAAAACGTCGTCGGAATAGATTGCCGTGGTATGTTGGAGTTTCACTGAAATAATCATTCCACAAGTGTAGATGGCATTCTTCACGATTTCTTTCGATATAAATACTTTTTTTTTCTTCCTTTGGTTTTTTCTCCTTGATTACCATTATTAATGGCGAAATTCTCGAAAGCTTGATCAAAACGTTGATCAAAAGCTTGATCGAACTGTTGATCAAAATATTGATCGAAATATTGATCAAAACTTTTGTCGATTACCTCCTCATAATTGTTATGAGAAGAAGATGCCATATAAGTGGGAATTTGTTGGAAGAGAAGAGATATATTGTGAATTGCTTTGAAGAGAGATAGAGTTGTGAGTTTAGTTTCAATAATTATGCAAATATATATTGAGAACCTTCTGTCACTCGTGACTACAAAAAATAATAGATTACAAGATACACAAGATTGCAAAACACTTCTCACCCGTGACACAAACAAATACAAGTTACAACAGACCCGTGACATAAACGAGTAGACACAAGCATTTCCTCCTCCCATTCCACTCGCATTGCTCCTGAAAGTAAGAAGAATATGAAACATAAAAACAATAATATGAAACAGAAGAGCATTCTCATTATTTAAACATAACAACTACATTAATATGAAATAAACAACAACGACACGAAACAAAGAGCAAACAAGAACATGAAACAGCAACGACACTAGCATGAAACAGATAACAAGTGGGGAACTAACTAAGTTCAGAACAGCTCAGCAATGAGCTTCTTCTTTAGCGTTTCTTCATAGTCAGCGAGTGGCTCTGTTTTAGCCAGTAGACGGTTAAGTAGACCTATCTTGGCTTGCTCTTCTTTCCTACACCAATCCTCTTCTTTCAATGGACCACATCCGCTGAAAGCCCTCTACCCCCTTCTCCTCTTCCAATGGCTTTTTACCGCGGTGATTGGAAGCCTTAACACCAGGGGGCCGCTCCATTACATCAACCGCTTGACCACCGTCAGTTGCGTGAGATGTTGAGGATTCAACATCTTCTTCACCTTTTCTCTTTTTACAGGTTTTGTCCGTAGATAGAAGACACCACTTATGGTCATAGCGAATCTCCTTCCAGGCATGTTCCAGAGTGAACCTTTTGTTATATTTGTTGAAGTAGATAACATGAGCTGCTTTGAGGGTATCATTCTTATTTTGGCCCAAAAGTTTTTGCTCTTGTTGCGGCTTCATATGCTCCGTAGAACTTGCAGACAAATTCATTGATCTTGTGCCACCGATTCTTGCAGTGCAATGGCTCTCTTTTTTCAGTGCATGCGAGCGTCAGACTAGCAGCAACGTAGTCAGCTATTCTCTGCCAGAAGGCCCCACTCTTTTGTTCGTTCACAACAACAGCATCTTTGCTAGTGTTTAACCAAGCGCTGATGAGGACGACATCATTTGTTGCCGTCCAAGACCTCCGTTATTTACGCTGCAGTGGACTGACTTGCTCGAAGTTTGCATCTTCTGTGGCAAATAAAGGAATGAGAGAAGATTCTAAACCTATGCCACTATCTCGTTGACTTTGAAGAAGATCAACAAAGTTTAAATTCAAAAATGGATTGGAATCCATTTTTGAATATGTCTTAAGTAAAAGGAAAGAGAGATGGAAGATAAGAGAGATGTAAGATAAGAGAGATGGATTCGGTTTGCTAACTCAGAAGAGAAAAAGGCGAGTTTAATAGAGGAGATAAAGATAAACGCATTCATCACACACACAACCATTTCGAGTTGACATGAATTACGGTTTCTAGCTAACCATCACTTCTATTTATCACACAACCATATTCTAACACATTTATCTAAGGCATTAATCACACATCAACTTTGATTTCTATCTAACCTCTTACATATATTTATTACCTATCACTAACTACAAAAGATATGTGTGTTACCTTGATGTCTCTTCACCCGAACCATCTTGATCTGAACCATCTTTAGACGAACGTTGATGTCCTCTTGATCCGAACCATCTCAACAGACAAACAAAAAAAACAAAACAAATAAACACATCAATGCCAACACTCAGTTTAAATAACTCAATGCCAACGCTCAGTTTCAATTAATTACCAACATCAATGCAACTCAACACACACACGAAAACAAACCAAAATGAGTAGCAGATGAAGGAATCAAGTTCAAGATACTCGATTCAATTGAGACCAGGAGCTAAATAATATAATTGAACTCTTAAACTATTCAGACCAATTTAATCAAGCTTATTATCAAACGTTCAATGCAATTGAACTCTGAATAAACAAACACAGAGACAACATGAGGCTGAAACGAACACAACAAACTAAAAGGAAATAGCTTTACCTTTCTTTTAATTTCGTAGAGGACAGCTCCGCCCCTGAGAGAGGCGTGAAGTGATTCTTCATCACGGTGAGGCATCGAGAGAGAGATGGAGGATCCACACTGAGAGATTCATTGCGTCGAGGAGAGAGAGAGAGAGAGAGACAAAGGAGAGATCATCGTCAATTGATCATGGAGTCGTCGAGGAGAGAGATGGAGGATCGACAACAACAGACGCCGAGAGCTTCATTGCGGAGTCGTCGAGGAGAGAGAGAGAGACGAGGAGAGACGAAGACGATTTCATCGTCGATTGAACACGGAAGCGTCGAGGAGAGATGAGGAGAGACGAGGAGAGATTGATCACGGACGCGTCGAAGTGGATTCGAGGGGAGATCGTTTTCGTCGAGAGAGAAGAAGACATAGGCGGAGTCGTCGAGAGAGAATGAAACACAAGTTGTGTTTCGTGAGAGAGTGAAAAACGGTTGCCGAGTGATGAAAACACAACACGTGTCCAATAAACCATGTTGTTTCTGCTGCTTAATTAAGCAGTGCATTCTTAGTAAGTAATGCATTTTTCCTTCTTTTTTTTTTAATTCCAAAAATCACTAGACAACCCATTAAGCGTTTACGTTAATGATGCTCTTAGGAGTAATATTCTTGATCTTGTTTATCAACTAATATTTGTATTGTAGCATAACATCATAACAATGAAGAAAGTTACTCGAGAGAAAAGAATATGTATAAATATGATTTGCCTACGTGCGACATATGCTCTGCCGGTCTGCCCAATAAACCAATAGAATCATACTCATCTTACTAAATGTTTTTTTTTGGCCAAAAAGATTTATTTTCACCTCGTTATCCTCCAAAAAGTTAGAATGCCAGCTAGCTCGATGCTTCAAACAATTTACCTTACCTTTCTACGAGGCAAGACATACACTTTTTGATTAATTAACAACAATATTTTTTTTAACAGATTAACAACAATATAAGCAGCCGTATCTTGTTGTTATTTTCTTCTCTCAATTTCAAAATTATATTTTAGAAGAAAAAATGAATAAGACACCCAAAGATCTCTAGTGAAAATCGTCTAGCCTTGTTGTCTGATTCTTGTCATTAACTCAAAAGAATCTAACCCAAAATGATTTATAGCTGGATTTAATCTTTATCTATTTATCCCAACATCAAATTAAATGCACAATTGATAGATTTGTTTCAAGAATTTGTGGTTTATATAACAAATCACTCATAATTGTTTATCGATGTGTCCAATCATTGAATTAGAGAAAATCGTAATCAGACCGCACGTACTGAATGTTGTACTACAATACGCAACAGGGCACATCGAATTTGTATTTGTTAGAGCACAGTTTTTTTTTTCCTTTTTCTTTTGTTAGAGCACAGTTTACTACGAACAATATGCTTAACAAAAAACAGGAACAACTCAAAATATTTATACATTTACACTGAACAGGTAAACCCTAATATATCGATAAAATAATTCTAATGAAATGTTTAGTTTTTTCTCTAAACCATGAACTGATTTGATATTACACCAAAGAACCGAAAAATATTTGTACATTTATTAAAATTTATAATGAACCGGTTTCTATTTTTCTGGTTTAGTACATAGAATCATTGAAACTGTGACTCTTTCAAGTCCAGCGGGTGAACTGAATTTAAATATATATTTTTGTTTAGTATATATATATATATATAAATATGAATAAGAGTGTATCAATCATTAATATCAACTAGGTGATTTCTCCGTGTTCATGCACGGATATAAATATTTATAAAATAAATATTTTACAATAATTGATTGCTATTGACTTTTAATTTTAAATTTTATAATTTGTGTGCACAATTTATATTAATAATATTATATTACTTTAATTAAACCTATTATTTTAAATATGTTATATCTAGTCGGGTTTTTCACAGTTGATTTATTTATCATTTGGATATTTTGGATTGCATCTATTTCTCTTAATTCAATTATAATATTACAAATATATTAATTTTCTTATTTGCATTTATGTTGGTTGTTATCTTATATATGTAAATATATTTTAGGAAAATCATGTATATCTTTGCTTAGAATGAAATAAAAAATAAAATAAAATGTTTGATTTCAAATTGCATAAATTAATCTAACAATAATATTCTGATCTCTCATGAATATATATAAAATTTTACAAAAGAAATAAATTATAACAGTTGGTTAATATTTTATTTTCATTTGTTAAAATTTTGAATCATTATACAATTTATATTTATAAACAAAATTATTATTATTATTATTATTATTAAATTATATATTTTATTGTAGTTAAATCTATGATTTTAGTTATAAGTTTGATTAGTCGAGTCACTCATGTTGTGAATATTGAGTAACATATAATTATTTTAAATTCACACTGAATTATAATTATTTTTATTATAATTATGTCAAATAAAATCAATTTTATTTATGGTCTAAATTTGCATGTAATTTCATAATATTTATCAAATTATATGTTGATTTTCAAAAAACATAAATTAGAAAATAAAATAATGGTCAATAAGAAGTTACATACATAAGTAATTAATACATTTTTGATAGCCCATGAACATATCAATATTTACAATAGTTAAAATATTTTATAAATTCTAAATAACTTTATGCTTTGGATTTAATGAATGGTAAACTGTAATTTATTAAAAATAATCTTAAAAATTAGAATTAAGATTTTGTTTGGTATTTTGATTATAATTATAGAACTTTCTATAAACGTAATAACATAAAACTTAAAAAAAATCAATATTAAGAAAACATAATTTTAATAATGATAAAATATAAAATATCTACCTCGTTAAATTATATAGTGTTATGTTATTTTAAAATATTTAGTAATTATTTGATCAAAAGATGTTTATTGTTAATTTTTGTGGAATTTTCAAAAATACCACTTTAAAGTTACCATTATTCATCTTTACCACCATTAAAAACACATTTTCAAAAATACCTTATTTATTAAAAGATTAATAACTCTTATATCCTTGTTTTTCTATGATTTTCAAAATTCTAACCTCAAACTCTAAATCTTAAACCCCCAATTCTAAACCCTAAATCATCAACTCTAAACCCTAAACACTAAACTATATACCCTAAACCCTAAGCCTTAAAATCTCAACTATAAACCCCAAATCCTCAACTCTAAACCCTAAACTATATAACCTAAACCCTAAAACATCAAATCTAAATCCTAAATCCTAAACCTTCAAGTCTAAACCCTTCATTAAAATGGATGGTAAAATTGGTTAGTGTAAACTTGAAAAGTGGTACTATGAAAATGATATTTTTGGCAATTTCCCTTAATTTTTTTTTTACTTTTTTATATCTCTTAGAAATAAGCAGTAAAAATTGTGGTTGTATTTGAGAAATCATATTATATTAGTAAAATATTATTTTTCTTTTTTGATTTAATTGAATGATATAGTAGTCAACTAAATATTTGAAAATAATTCAAAAAATTCAATAGATTTTACTAAAATATTTTTATAAAATTAAAAATATATCAGGTTATGTCACTTAATTATTTTATTTGATCACCAAAGAAAATAAATGGATATATAAAAACCATTTATACTACTTTGAAAATATTTATTTTTGTATTGTTTAAAATTATGTTTTAAAAGAACTAATATTTCTTTTTCTAATATCAAGATTATCTGTGTGAATTATTTTTATGAAATCACATTATATATAAAATATATTTTTATCTAATAAAATATAGATATAAAGAATTTTTTTTTAATTACTTCAGAAATATATTTTATGTTATTTAAAAGTTTATTTTAAATGGAATATTACTATTTTTTTTGAAATTTCCTTTTTAATGAAATCATATTATATATACATATATTTTTGTTTTAAATTTTCTTCTTAAACTTTATAAATGTTTCCTTTTTATTATATATGTTATTTGGAAAATTTTAAAAAGAAAACAAATAATAATCAATAATAATTTTTAAATATAATATTTGTAATTCATTAAAGATATCAGTGTAATCAACCATCGTGAGAATTAATGTGAGCGCGATACATAGGTAACTAACTTCTCAAATAATATTAGAGAAATACGAACGTATTATCACATCAAACATAAGTTCGTTGTTATGTATATATTAGTGGACCATATAGTAGTCATTAATGGATTTAAAAGGGAAGTTACAAAATTGAATATTATTAGTGGTTTGTCATGTGTAAATAAACGACAGTTGGTATATTTAATATATGTACAGTGGTAAAAAAGTAATATGCCAAATAGTATTAAGGGTAAATATTAACAATGATTCAGTTTTGGTAATATTGATATGAATAGAACCTAATTTGTTTTCCCAATTTCGTGTATATATATATATATATATATTACATCCAAATGTTGACAAAAAGATATAAAATCCAAATTTTGAAAATAGAAAGTAAATTAACTGTGTGCACAAAGAAAGAAATAAAAGTTTAGTAAAAAAAAGAAGTAAATTGTCGTACGCGTTTGCTTCTTTTCGTAATTTGGTTATAGTAATGTGCACGGAAATTTCTATAAGAATGTCATATTAGAATCACATATACAAAACGTTGATATGTTACGTTTAAAAATAATTTAGTATATTGATCTGCTAGTGATATATGTATTCTATATTTCAGTTGGAATAAATTTTTATTTTAAAATCTAGTTTCTAATTTATTAATATCTGATGAGCTTGGAAAAACAGTCATCTGTAAAAGCGGAAGAAATTTTTTCTCTGGTTAATAACTCCTTGAATAAGCAGTTTCTCAAAAAAAAACCAAAATAATTATAATATCTGACCTGGCCAAATAGGTCATCTAATGATACACATTAGAAAGCCGCGTATATTAATGATGCACATTAATCGTTATTGTTGGCATGTCGACCTTACAAAAATAAAGGTCCATTACGAGTCAAAATGAGGTCAACAACACTTTAAAAATCAATTCAATCGGATAGACGAATTAAATACGAATTGATAGCGTTAGAATTAAATACGATGGGACCCTCGAGGATTTTCATAGACATTAATTAATAGAGAGCATTACATGTAGACATACTTTGGGTTAGGTAGTTAACACTTTAAGGCACTTTATATACAGTATATCGCTTCCATTATAACTCAACAGAAACGAAAAATGCTTTGACTTTGCAATGTCGAACTCGAACAAACCCAAGTAACTCACAACACAAACACAATCAAAACATTATTTTACCGAGACATCAACTTTAAAATGTGTTCAGAGTTCCAGAATTTTAACTATAGTGTAACTATCACCTACTTATCATATTTCAAATTAAATCAAACGATAAATCAGCCTTGAATACATGTCTAACAATGTTAAAGCCTAAAGGTATACTCTAACAGTCTAACTGTTGAAATTATTTTATAAATTACATTTCACCTGTAAGGCTGGCCGATCCTAGTTAGAAAAAGAAAAGAGTTTTGCCCAAGATATCAATATTCGAATTATGTTTTAAAGCTTATATCTTATTATATAAAGTTTGGTTCTTCAAAATTGCCTAATAATCAAATAACATGATCGCGACATTTGTCACTAATTTTTTTTAAAGTATGACATATGTTAAAAGTATGATACAATTTTGTTTAGGATTTAAAATATATATAAAGGAAACTTATAATTACAAAAATATTCTCATACTGTATTTTGTAAGATTGTAGAAAAAGAAAATTTGTAATACATAGTTTTTTACAATTATATATATTTTTATAAATATTATTACAAAAATATTCTCTTACTATTCTTTGTAATATTGTAGCAAAGGAAAATTTATAATACATAGTCTTTAACAATTATATATTGTTAAAACTACTTGATAGTAATTTTAGTTTTTTAAATCCTAAACAAAAATAATAATTGTTAAAGCTATCTGGAAATAGTTTTTTAAAAATAAATTAATTTTCGTTTTAAAGATATCAAAGAAAGAGAATTATAAAAGAAAATATTAAGTTTTAAAAAACAAATCTTAAACGAGAAATAATTATAAAACCTTACAAGCATAAGAAATTATTTAATAAAAATCATAAAAAAACTAGGTGTAAAATAAGTAATATTTCTTTTAAAACCCTTAAAAAAGAAAATTGTGAAAGTACTACAACTATTTTCTTATAAATAACTAAATTTCTTTTTAATTGATAATTATATGTTACAAAAATTATAGGGATAATTTGAAAATTACCCTATTTTTTATTTGAAATTTGAAAAATACATTTCTTTTTTATTTTTTTGAAAATTACACTTTATTACATGTAATAAGACACTTTTGTCCTGGTTTCATTTAGTAATTATTTTTAATAGCTAACTAATTAAGAACGAATATAACTAAAATTAAACTTTAAAAAATATTATTATTGTCTGTGCGTTTCTAGCAAATAAACGTTTTTACATAAAAATATGTTCATGTTGTTAATTCTTAGTATATTTTAATGGTGAATGAATTGAATCATACACAGTCGGAAAAAAAAAGAATTGAATCATACACATTTTAAAAACAGTGAGAAAGTACGTTAGGAAATTATCTGCAAGTGTGCGCAAGAGTTCTTCCTTTCTCTAGATTCACAAAGTTCATAAAATATCATTTCAACCCTAGATTGCTGTGTGTTAGTCAAAGAAAAATACTGTAAAAGTAGAAAATACACACCAGTCCACCTTTTACTTCTTATATTTTATCTGGGTTTGTTTCATGTGTATCCAATCATGCATCGGAACAAAAAAGTCTTTCAAACAGAACAAGTGATTATGCAGTTATTGCTAAACCCCTTTGTGTTATTGACTGACTGGTTTTTGTTTTTCCTTAAATCTTAAGAACAAGAGTACGGGAATTTGCCTGAAAAAACTGAAAGGTGTTTTGATTGGGAAGGAACAAGTTGAAAATCTGATTTTCAAATGTATATGATTCTAAATTTATTTGTGTTTTTATTTAAAAATTATTTTAGAAGCTAAAATAAATATAAAGATTTTAATTGGATAGTTTGGTAATTTGATGTCTCAATAAGTGTAGTTTTCCAAAATATTATATAATGGTATAGTTTTCAAAATATATTCTTATATGGAGGTATTTCCCCAAATTTTCCCAAAATTATAAACCAAAAAGAGCTACAAATATTTCACATCTATGTTTAGATTTAGGCTTCCTCATATTATTTTCATAAAAAACAATAGTATTTACAAGAAAAATATAACCTGAGTATTTTTTTTTTTTTGATTTCTTGATACAACTCAGTTTTTTTTATTATCCTTATTACATCCTATGATGCTATCATAATTTATTTAGTTGTGATGTTGTTTTCGTGCATGAGTATAACTGAATATGATGAATATGTGTTTGTACGTACAAGATAAAATATAAAATTAATTAAACAGATTTTCTTTTATCAAAAGTAAGTTAGTTGTATAAAAATCTAAAACAAAAGGGATTATGGTAAACTACAAATACAATGAATTGTTTAATGAAAAGTCTTGAAGAAGAGTTAATTATAAAATAATTAAGGTTTCCTTTTAAAAAAGCCTAAATAAAATTTATAAAATAATCTTATTTTCTTATAAATAACTAACTTTCCGTTTTAATAGATAAATTTGTGTTTAAAGATTAGATTATGAACATGTCAATAAAAACCTGTCATTATTTGAAAACAACTTCTTTTTCCTAAAATCTTAAATCAAAGACATTTGTAAAATAGTTTTCCTTTTTTCATCTTAACCAAAAAATGTTTTTTTAAAAAAAATCCTAACCAAAGAGAATTAAAAAGTTTATTTAGTAGTAATTTTTTACTTTTATACATTTAAAGATAAACATGATACTAAAAATTATTTAATTAACAAATAAAAATTGTAAACATATTAGTGATATTGAAAATACGAATTATGAAAATAGAATCTGTTAAAAATAGTTAATATTAAGTGGAAATAATGATTTGATAGTAATTTTATTTTCTAAATCCTAGACAAAATGATAATTTTAATAGATTATGTAATATTCAAATTTCCATTTTTAAAACCCTAAAAATGTAAAATATTATTTGATAGTTGTTTTCCTTTTTAAAAACAAATCCTATACAAAAGACATTTGTATCATATTTTTTAAATCCGAACGATAAGAGAATTGTGAAAAGTTATTTGATAATATTTTAAAGAGAGAACTAGATTTTGACCCGCCCTTAAAAAGGGCAGGTATATTTTTTGTTGAAAAATTATTTTACGTAATAAAAGTTATGATTTTTGATAAATTATATATTTTAATTTTTATGAAATTTATCTTAAATTTATTATATGACTTATTTTTGTTATTTTCAATATGACTAAATTTTAGAAGATCCTAGATAATTCTAATCCATAATATAATTTTATTTATTTAAACCAAAGTTAAACTTATTTTACACTGATTTTTTTTTTTAATTTAAACAAAATGTTTTATATCTTCAACACTCTTATTTAATAAATGTTTTCAAATAATTAATAATGTGAAAGATTTTTTGGAAAGATATGGTGCAAACATTTAGGAAACAAAATTTTCAAAAAGGCTAAGAACTGAATTATATTAAATACTCTTTAATATAATTGCAAAATAATGACTTTTGATTGATTGCAAATAATGCTAGGAAAAAGTACATATAATTTTTGTAATTACTTAAAAATTCCAGGGGTAGATTCATAAACAGTCATCTGCTTTAATATTATAGATATTAAGAAGATTTGATATGATTTTCTAGTTGGAGGAATAAGGAATGTAATTGGAAAATTTATAAATACCAATTTATATGAATTAGTAAGAGTAATGTTTATCCAGTTAGGGCCTGACTGGTGAAACCGCAGCGGTTGCGGTTGCGGGAGTTTGCGGGTGGGGAAGGTTGCGGTTTTAAACGTTTTCTAGAGATTTGTACGACTGGTACAGCTGTTAGAAATTGTTGCGTTTGCGGGACTCTTATGACTGGTAAACTGCCAAACGCAACATCTGTTAAATAATAATTTATCAATATTTACATTTTATGTAATTACAAAATATTAAAAATCATAATAATATGATAAATATAAAATTTATATTTATAAAATCATATTATTAAATTTTAAAAATTTATAGAAAACATTTTAGTTTTAAATTTTTTATAATATAAATTGAAATATAATATGAATACATTTTACAATTTCTATTATTTCGATTTAAAATTTTTATTAGATATTCTTTGTATTATTTTTATTTATTCTGTTTTTAAAGAAAAAAAATTTACTTTCCCGCAACCGCAAACGCTAGCTGGAACCAGCTTTTGCTTGTAAAAGGTTCGGAGCGGTTTAAAGCGATTTGCAGCGTTTTCTGTGATTGTTTTGAAGCGATTTTTAGCATTTTCTGTGATTTTTTGCAGTTAATACTAAACTTGTAGATCAAGTATTTTTAGATTTTATGTATTTAAAATCGTATGGAAAATATATTGTTTCGAGATCTATTCAAGAAAAGTTGTTACAAAATCTATTCAGTTAAAATAGGTTAGAGAAATATATGCTTGAATATTCAATTTATCAACACAGTATATCAATGTACCCAAATATTGTTTTTCAAATTTTGTGACGATTTCTTAAATACATACTTTAACTTGTTTGAGAAGTATTGTGTATTGTGTTCTAGATTGTCGTGTATAATATGTTTTGGACTATCAAATATGAAGTTTCTTTATGGCTAGATTAGTTTGATTCAAAATGATACAGTAAACGTTAGGTTCTACTCTGAATCATTTGGCAGATAGATAATGGATATGTTCTTTCAATGACATTAAGGTATAATGGTGCATAATTGTGTTATTGTGTAGAACATGTATTTTGTTATAAATTGTCGTGTATAACACCGTAGGTCTATCAATTATAAACTTGAGTTATGGCTGTTTGAACAAAAAGAAAGAAAAAAATGTGGCGTTATATAACATGTTTTGGTCTATCAAAATTAAAGTAGGTATATGGCTGGTTTAATACAGTTAGCTAAACCTATGGTTATATTTAGTTAGTGGGTTAATAATATGGTAAGGCCTGATATTTAGATTTAAATGAATAGGTGCAGTAACTTTGCATAGGTAGATTTTTTCAGAATGTTTCTCTTTTAATAGAATAGATTTTATGATGGACATGATAGTAAAATTATTTTATTAAAAAAATATGTGTAAAAATAGTATTGATATGAATTGTAAAAATACTAATTTTAAAATAATTTAATATATATAATTATCTGATAGCAATTTAATTTTTCTGAAATACTAAAAAGAATTTGATGACAAATAGGATGCTTAAACTATTTAGTTAACAAATGAAAAAGGTAGGATGTTGTCGTGAATGGTATTTATATGTGTTTGGACTTTGGACATATGAAAATCAAACACTTGTTTAATATATATATATATATATATATATATTCATGTTTGGTCATAAAATAGATTATTATTATTGTCACCATAAGTGATTTTTATATACGTGTTTTATCAATCTTCATCGTTATCTTAATATCTTGTTACTTTTTTAAAATTTTACTATGTAGTGTTTTTTTAATTTATTTTTATAAGTTTAGTAAAATATAAAATTAGTACATAATAAACTGTATAATGTTAAAAAAAATGTATAATGTTGTCATTAACTCAATTCATTTTATTTAATTTTCACTTTTTCATTCTAATTCTTACTTCGAATTAGGCTGGATTTAAAATTTTAGGTATGAATATTTTCTCTAGACCTAAGTACAGAATTGATAACAATTAACCTATGCACCATGATTATAAATACAAGTATTAACGGAAACTTATGTGTGAAAACGAGTTCTGAATAATAAAATAAATCGGACAAAACATATGCAGCAAAAACAATCCTAAAACTATAGTAAATTGATTTATTATTTTTATGTTTTCTATGAAATAAAAAATCAAACAAAACCTCATTGTTAATCGATTTGAAGAGCCTTAAATTATGTGATTTTAAATAAACTAAAATAATAACAATTTTTCCAGAAAAACTTAAAATAATAATATTAATAATAATATAATAAACAGATTTAGAATAGTTTAATAGTTAAGCTGGTAGAAACATCTTTCACATGTTTCAATCTTTGAACTTTTCATATGTAAGAAAGATAATACTAAGTTTTTAAAACATTATATATTTATTGAAATTCCTTATGTATTGAGATCACTGAATTATTTTATTAGCGTAAACATCACTTTCATCAAACTATCGAATTGATAAATAATGTAGAAAAAAACAATCTCACAGTTTCCTTAAATAAAAGCTACGAAATTATCTAATATTATTAACTTATATATAAAAATTAACTATTATGAATAATAAATATTTGACAACAATTTTTATATCATAGTTCTTTTTTAAATTTTATATTGTTAAAAGTTATTAAACAATTACATTAACTATTTAATAAAACAGATAGATTTTTTTATATGTTATATTTAGAACGTTTCAAAACGTCTATAAATCACTAGAAATTTGAAGATCCCACTTTCAAAATTTTATGATCAATAGCTTAATTTTTTTTTGTTATAATAAGATAAAAATGATCATAAAATTGTATTAATATGAATTTTTTATTTAATAAACATTCAAATCCCCTTGACTATATTTGCGAAGTATTTTGTCACATGTCCTCTTTATAATCAATTTCACAAAATAAAATGATGGAGGTGATTGGTTCGACTGTGGCTGTAGAAATTTAGCTGTAAAAATTTAGTTGTAGGTAAATTGGTTGTAGTTGTAAAGTTGTTACTGTAGATTTTTTTTGCAGAGACTTTTGCTTTAGTTAAATTTGTTGTAGTTGTAGGTTATATGTTGGAGATATTTCAAAATAAAATATGTGATGTATATATAAAATAATTATTCTTATCAACTAAAATGATTTTTATAAATTATCAAATTTTACTGTTATTTAAAGTATGATATATAAATAATATTTTATGTTATTTAAAATATTTCAACAGTTTTGAAAACACCCAGAATTAAAGTAAAATATTTATAAATGTTTTTATTATGATTATCTATTTTATTTGATATCATAAATAGTTTTTTTCATTTTAGAGTTTCTAGAGCCTATAAAACAAGGATCTAAGTTTTTTGCCTAAAATACATAAGATTTTTTTTTGCTTTAGATTTTCTGCTGTAGTTTTAAAAATAAATCTAAAGCATGATTAGTAAAAATTAATAGTAATTTGTTGTAAGCTTTGACTAAAAAAATAACGCTACAACATGATTGGTAAAGTTTAATGCTTTAAAAATAAATAAAGCTAAAGTAGGAAGATGAAGCTAAACCAATCACCCTCGATATGACTACTGAAATTGATGACATGGTCTCTGGAAAAATATGACATGGATAATTTCATTTAATGTTGGTTTATATTTTTGGCAAACTTATTAGAATATGATAATAATTCATATATTACATTTAATATTGACATTTCTTTTTGGTAATTTTTTTTCAAAATATGGTAATAGCTCATACATTATCTATAAAATAAATATATTCATATATAACATTTCAAATTTTGAAATATTATTATTTTAT
This sequence comes from Raphanus raphanistrum x Raphanus sativus, assembly GCA_019705995.1. Lineage (NCBI taxonomy): Eukaryota > Viridiplantae > Streptophyta > Magnoliopsida > Brassicales > Brassicaceae > Raphanus > Raphanus raphanistrum x Raphanus sativus. The sequence goes on along the minus strand of CM034035.1, from coordinate 57,445,751 downwards.
ATAATTATACAATTTGTATTACTAAAACTTTCAAAAATTTCTACAATTTTTTAAAAAGTTTAAATATCTAATCGTAAGATCATTAGTTTCTTATATATCTACAAATTTTATAAATATTGTTTAGGCTAAATTTTTGATTATTATACAATTTTATATCCTTTTATTAGTTTTATACAAACTGATTTAATATATATTAAATCTATATTAAATATTAGTAAGAAAATAGTAAAATCTATAATATTTAATAAAAATAAATATAAATTAGATTAAAAAATTTCTTACTGCATATGGTGCAGGAAAACACATAGTTAAATAATATATATATATATACACTAACGATTTAAAGCAACAAAATTGGCTGCATCAATTTAGTTGTCTAGTTGAAATCTTTCAAAAAACTATGTGGAAGCCTAAAGTCTGATTTTGGAAATAATAAGATGTTGAGTCTAAAATCATTAAAATGGTTTTCAATGATGTAAAATTTAAATATTAAAAAAAAAATAAAGACCCTTCTTTTGTAATAAAAATGACTAATTGACCACATTACAACTTTTATAGATATAAACAAGGTGATAAAAAATTTAAGCTCAAATCGATCAGATTCATCATAAATTCAAAATGGATTTTGGTCCACAATTATAATTACAAATGTTCAGCCCAACATATCCCCTATATATATATTAAAGGAGAAGCATTCTAAGAAATGTGTTCACACTATAATGAACACGTGACAGTCTCACAATGATTTGAGAATGAGCATTCACACTCATAAATGTTTTCACACTCTACATAAATATGTTCAAACTATGTATTTTATATTTTGTTTTTAATATAAAACTCACATGTAAAGTTCCAAAAAAATAAGAATTTAAAATCTAATTATTCAATAGGATATTAAGACCTGATAAAAACATTCTAAAACCAACTAATATCCAAATTAGGGATGTTCAATATGCTAAAATCAAAAGTACCAAACCGAACATAAATAGATAATATGGTTTTGTTTTGGTATATACCATACAAACTGAATGGATGTGATTTTATAAAAACTGTAGGATTTGGATATGGGTTGATTTATAACCGATTAAACTGAAACATGTAAATATGTATATATTTATAACGACGCCTGAATATCTATTTGTTATATGAATTAAACTATAATTATAATTTGTAAATCACTTGAACTATAATTAAGGAACAATTTACTGCAGTTCAGACTTCTTATTTTCTCAGTCTTTCTTTTGTGATATTTTTGCTTTATTTTAACAATAACTAAATTGAAATAAAGATTATAAATTTGATGGACAACAATTAGTTGAAATTCTTTACAATTTTTTTTTATCTTTAAACAAACATAGTTGTGTTCAATCGGAGATATATTAATTTGATGAACACTAAATATGGAAGAATAAAAAAACCTTTCTTTCATGCTTCTGTTTTATTTTTTATTTTTATTTTCAAAATTTAGAGTTTTGATATTAGTTCTAAATTTGATTATTTTATTAGATAATAGAAGCATTTTTTTGTTTTTTATTATTTTATTTAAATATATAATATTTTTAATAAATAAATTTTTGACAACATGACTCTAAAATTCGTATAATATATAATATTGATTTCAAACTAAATAATTATTTTTTTGTATAAAAACGAATAAACTGAAAACCAACGGTATATAAACCAAAATTTGACCAATAATAAACGTAATGTTTTTTATTTTATTTTTATCTTTTTGTTTTATTTCTTTCACTGTTTCTAAAAAGTATAGAGAATATATATTGTTGATGTTTTATGGTTGTGATTGTTTATAATCCTTTTGGTGCCATAGAATTTCTTTTCCGTCCACAAGTATAATAATTGTTTAATTTCAGTTATAAATATTCAAATTTGATTATTATTATTGAAAATATTTTGATCCAAAATTTACATCCCATAAATAAAAACTCTGAAACAAAATAACATAATTTTTTATATTAGTTACCAAAATGAATATTAAAATTTTATAATTTATAATATTAATTTAAAAATAAACATTGGGACTAAAAATTGTTAGATATATCTATATTAGTCTGTGCGGGCCATCAACTACTTTACAATATATTGAATAAATATAAAGAAGATTTATAGTTTTGGTGAAGTCATCTGACCTCTCACATGTGAGTGGCTTCTCCCGTGGTGCTGGCGACTCTACTGTACACTATACTAGATGCCATATAGCTCATGTTCTGCCTTTTTGTTTAGTAAAGTTCTTGGTTGTGGACCTTGTGGTTCCTTTAGCTTAGTGTTGTTGTTGATGAGTGTGAGAAATAAATTCTTGGCGTTGATTACTGTTGTGGCCATTACAAATACTCTCGACTTCGTTTTGATAGCTTGAGTAGACGTTCCTCTACATATTTTCTCTTGCATTGTTGTTTGTTCAGCAACCAGTTTTTTTTTTGATTAATAAAAATTGACCTCGTCTTTGTGTTTGGCATCTTTTCAGCAATCAGTCTCTGTGAGTACAGATAAACCAACTGAGCAAGTGGACATCACAATCACGTATCTCAACTTTGCTAAGGACTGTTCATTTGTGCTTGTTTCATCTTGTTTGTTATATTTTATGGTTATATGGTTATGTTGCAGTACTATTAATAAACTCAGAGTCTGACATTACTGGAATTAAAAATGTACATTTGACATCACGATATACTTTATAAGATTCAGCGACAAATATTTTTGCAGTGCTAAAATATATTTCAAATATAGTTTTTTGAATTATTGTATTAAATATATTGTGTTAATTATTGTATTAAATGCTAATCAAAATCTGAGTGACCGATGTATCCTATAAATATCCTACGATCCCAGCTCATTTCTTCACATCCAGATAATTTTATTGTGATATAATAAATACTTTCAAATTATGTTTATTAATGATAAATTCTTGGGTTCACTCCTAGAATGAACCTAAACCCCTAGAGTGAACTTTTAGGTCTATCCCTAGAGTGAACCTAAAGAATTTCGTTATTTCATATTCAGTATCTTTCAAAAATAAAATAAAATATTGTCAAGTTATATTATATTTTTAATCTAAAAAATAAAATAAATAAAAAATAATATTAATTTCAAACAAAAACACATTAAAAAAGTTAATAACGTCAGCTAAACACTAAATCTTAAACTCTAAATTCTAAACCCTAATTTCTTGGGTAAACCCCAAACCTTTGGGTAAATCCCAAACACTTGAATAAATTCTAAATCCTAGAGTTTAGGATTTATCCACGGGTTTAGGGTTTAATATTTATGGTTCAATATTTAGGGTTTAGTATTTTGTTGACTGTGTTAAAAATATTTTAAAAAGAATCCAAAGATTTAAGATTTATTCAAGGGTTAAGGATTTATGAAGGATTTAAGGTTTATGATTTAAGGCTTAGAGTTCAGTGTTTTGTTGACGGTATTTTAAATATAAAACTTTTTTGCGACTAATATTATTTTCTATTTATTTTTTATTTTAAAAATATAATAAAACTTGACAATATTTTGTTTCCTTTTTTAAAAGATACTAAATATAAAATAAAGAAATCTTATTGGTTGGATGGACCTAAAGGTTCACTCTAGGGGTGAACCCAAATATTTATCTACTGTAAAACATGCATCTGCACAGTTATGCAGATGATCAAAATCTAGTCTATACTATTAAAATTGAAGTACATTTTTTGACATCCCCTTAATATACTTCAATATTTACAACAGTGCCACTATAATTAAATTTTAAATTATAATCTTTTGGAAACTATTTGAATATCCATATATGATTTTTCTAATTAACTAAAACCAATATTTCCTAAATTTAATAAACGACATTACCTAAAACTAACATCCCCTATACATGCTCATATCTCACAGTATTATACTAAAGTTGTTGGAGAATTTAAGAATTTATTCATTATCTTAAAATGGTTATTTAATAGTATGTAACAACTTAACAAGAAAAAAAAAAACAACGTAACATTTGTATACAAGAATAAATAAATCAATTATATAACTCTCAGTTAACCAATTATATTAAAGCATAAAAATGAAAACATGATCTATCTATACTTCTAATCATTACGCAAAGACTTACCAATTCATTTTGATTTTTCAACCGACGTACAAAATTTCTATCTATTAGAAATTTAATCAATATATAAATATTACCGATGATAATATATATATTACAATTGACCAACTTTATAATTACTAAGAAATAATTGTTTTCTGTCTTTAGTATCATCAAAATTTCAATAAGAATATTTTTTAAAATAATATTATGCTAACCAAACATTTTCAAATAATACATTAACAAAATATATTTCCAAACAATCTAAAATAATAGGTTTCCCTTTTAATAATTTGATAATTTAAATACGGATTATTTGAAAATAAAAATAAATAACTAAAACTGAAATATTTTTTCTAAAATATAAAATTACAAAATTAACTATAACTATTTTTGTGGGTTATTTGCTTCACAAAAAATGATAAAATATTTTTATTGATACCAGATATATTAAATTAATATGATATTCTACTTCATTTTCACAAATATGAAATTACATTCATTGAAATAAAAAAATATAAAATAAAATATAACATTATATATAAATTAAAAGTATATTATATAATTATCATTATAAACACAAAATTAACATAAATTATAAAATATCATCTACAGCAAATAAATTATATTGTAATTGAAATGTTTGGTTTTACTATCCCTGTTAAACTAATATAACATTGTACTAATATAACTATAGGACTTAAAATTTGTATTGGAATGGGTATGTGATTTTTTTATACAAGTCACCCTATTGTAGCTTCACTCAAATATAGGAATCTAAAAAAAAGTTTGTCTACACCCATTTTTCAAGTAAATGAAGTTATTTTTGAATAGTTTTGAGCAATGTTTAAGAAATTGTTAGGTGGTATTATGGGCTTTATAGAATGTGGATAGCTATTGAAAGAGTGAGAAACTTGATATACCGGAGGAAGTTGATGTGTTCAGTACAGATAAGAGAGGAGGAGAAATATGTTGTACCTATTTTAAACTTATGTTGCTTGTTTTTCTCTTTTAAAACTATAGATGGTTGTTGTTTGGATCTGTACTACTCTAAAACAAAGGTATTGTAATACTGGTATTACTAAGTAATACCATGTTGGTTTTACTATCCCTGTGAAACTAATATAACATTTTGTACTGATATAACTATGGGAACTAAAATTTGTATTGGATTGGATATGTGATTTTTTTTATGGATGCTTGGATTCGGATAATAAAATAGCGGATCCGACTCAAAATTTCTCAGTTTTTGATACTGTCAGCTGAGAAGAACAAAGCCAATTTGCAAATGATGATTAAACCGTTCTGATTGTCACGAACCGTTTTGTGACTGCAAAGAATGCTTATAAAATGTAGTTGAAAGTGTCAGTGAATATGTCTACAAAAAGTGGATAAGGGATGAGTTTAGTTTGGTTTGGTTTAGTTTGCAATATATATGCCACTAGTGTAGACAACTTCGCTAATCCGCTACTCTTTGACGTAGGCCTGGGTATCGGGGTCTAAATTGGGGATGGGCATTCGGATTCGGATTCGGTTCGGATCTATTTCGGTATCGAGTTTTCGGGAGTATTTTTAAATTTCGGGTTCGGTTCAGATCTTTGTGGGTTCAGTTCGGATTCGGATAACCCATTTAAATTATTTTTAAATTTTTTAAATTCATTATATACTTTAAATTTCTCAAAATCTATAAACAAGATAATATATTATAAATAAATTTGAATAACAAATGTCAAAATACCTAAACTTAACATATAATTAGTTTGGTTTGAACATTTTGATAGAGAATCAATAGATTGTTTAAGTATTTTTGGTGTTTTGAGTATAGTTTAGATATTTTGGACATTTACTTTTTGACTATTTGTATATATTTTCAAGTATTTTGGAAAAATAAAAAGTATCTTATATATTTTGGATATTTTTAATATACATTAAATCTAAAAATAATTAATATATTTAGGTATATATATCTATTTCAGATACATTCAGGTATCCAAAATATTTCGGTTCGGGTCGGATTCGGTTTTGGTTCTATAAATACCAAAATTTGAAGCCGTTCGGATATATAATAAATTTTGGTTCGGGTTCAGTACTACTTTTTCGGATCGGATTCGGTTTTGGTTTTTCGCATCGGGGTTTTTTGCCCAGCCCTAGTCTAAATAATCCAATCGGGTCTCAATTTTCTGGGTTTGTCAAAATTAGCTCCATTCAGATTATATGAAAATTCGGTTTGGGATCGGTTTGGGTTCTATTGGGTTCGGGTCGGAGTTGGTAAATCTTCAAAGAACTGGTATAATCCGAAGTACTTTCCAGGTTCGGATCTCAATCGGTTCTTCGTTTTAAAAGTATATGATTTTTGTCTATTTTGTAATCAAAACATAAGTAAAATCGATTTTCGGTGTTAAATACTTGATTTATACCTATTTTGTAACCAAAACATAAATAAAATCGATTCAAAAATAAGAAAGAAACATCAAACGGGATTATTCAAAATCAAACAAAAGTAAACATATTTATTGGTAAAATAAAACAAAATAACTAAAAATATAAACGGAAACCAAATTCTCATGAGAAATATTATTCATTAAACAAAATCATAATCAAAAAACTTCAAAATCATAATCTAGATCCGACATCTCTGCAATGAATGGTCAATGCTTTGGTGAACTTTGGGTTTTAAGAGTGAGTGTGGATGTGGATGAGTTAACTAGACGAAGCTCTTCGCAGCTGATGATTTGGATCCCACATTACTGCAACTATAAGATGTGTCCTTGTTGTTGTATTCTGCAACCAACAAGGAAAAAAAAAAAAAGCATATTTCAAATCTATTCTATTAATTCTTTAACATATCCAATTGATTTTAGTTGAGTCCAATAAAAAAAATACTGAACCTAAAAATTAAAGCTTATATACGTACGTGGGTATATATATAACTGCCAACCTATAATCTAATTAACTGCTTATATTCATGTATACCTTTGATCATCTAAATCATTAAACAATAAGGCAGTTCCATACCCACTATCCTATTTCTAAGGACTGACGCATATAGCAACTAAAATTTCTCAAAAATACTTTTTGGTTTTTTTGGCCATTTTTAAGTTTTTAACACAAAATAACACTCAAAAAATAAAATGACCAAAATAAACCTTTTTTGTTTTGAAAATTTTAATTTTTTGAAATTTGAAATTCATATCCAAAACCCACATCTTAACTCTAAACTTTAAGTTTATATTTGTTAACCCAAATGGTATATATACATATTTTATCCTTTGATAAAACCTCTTTTGATCATTTTTTCTCTTTTAGTGTTATTTTGTGAAGATAAACTAAAAAAACTATCCTAGAGAATTTCTCTTTTTTTTTCCTTATTCCTTTTTGTTGCCTAATACCTAATTATATAGCCTATATCTAATTTCAAAATCACATTATTATTTAACAAACAAAAATATTTCAGGAACCAAATCTATTATACTAATCTCAATTTCAAATTTTGTAAATTCCCATAACCACTTAAACTCCTATTATAAAGGCCTACTAGATTATTACCCGCCTTTCAAAAGACGGGTATATTTTTTACTTTACATTAAAAAAAGAATAATTTTCATACTTTTTAATCATATTTTTACTTTTTTTGTAAAATATTTATCTCAAATCATTAGTAGAATATTTTAATAATTGTATTAAAATAGTTGTATTAAACCTATATCAATAGGTCATTTTCTTATTTTAATATAATAGATATTTTACACAAATATGATTACAAATAAAAATAAAAATATGATTAAAATCACAAATATAAAGTTAAATTTATTTAAAAATATATAACAAAAAATATACCCGCCCTTTGAAGGGCGGGTCAAAATCTAGTAAATGATTAAAACAGGAGGGGCGTTCCGAGAATTGACCGTGTATGAAGTTGTCCGCCGAGTTAATTAGTATCAAGCTTGGTTCTCTCAATTGCTTTCATTCAACGCCATGACACAATCAGTTTTTGCATGAGCTTAAATCTTCTGGTCTCAACAGATCCGTGGGACCGACATTTGAATAAATGTATTGTATTCTGCAACAACAAAAAAAAAAGAAAAAAAAACATATTTCAAATAAATGTTTAGAAAAAGGAGGGGCGTTCCGAGAATTGAACTCGGGACCTCTCGCACCCTAAGCGAGAATCATACCACTAGACCAAACGCCCTTTTAACGATAATATCAACTTCTGAAATTACAACATCACTGCTGAACTACTCACAAACCCTAACGACATACTTTACTGTCTTTACGCGCCTAATTACAGTCTTTCCCTCTTCATCCTCTGAGTTTGGGGTTATAGCCGAAATCACCGTCAAACTTTTCCTCTAATCTTTCCGAATCGAAATGGGGAAAGCGAAGAAGAACGTTTCCGCGAATCAAGACACCACCCAGCCCATCCACTCTCCTTCTCACTCGGGTACCATCTCCTTACTCTTTAATCTTCATTAAGCTTTTATATTTTTGTTTGCGTCTCCTCCATATGGGTTTCTCTACAGTCAATATGAGTTGGGGTTGAGTTTTTACAATTTCTCTTCTCTTATTGCAACAAAAAAAGAAGTTGACGTTGCTGTGAATCATGTTTACTGTGAATTAACCTTTTGTTTGTTTCGTGTCTTTAGGGAAAGAAGAAGATCCTCGGATTAGGAATTGTGGCGATGCCTTTATGCAGGAGGACACTGTACCTTTTGAGGACGATGATGCTTGGATAAACGACGATGAGTATACGGAGACTCAGGTCATGGACGATGAATGTGATAAGGAAACTCAATATGTGGATTTGGGGTTTGGAACTCAAGAGGAACCGCTTGTGGAGGAGGAGGAGGATCAGCAGTTAATTCAAGGCTCTGATGGCTTGGATACGCAGGTGCTGGATCGTTTTGATGAAGAAGAGGATGTTGTTGTTGCGGATAGTGATGATGATGCTACTGTTTTCTTGGAAGATAACAGCAGCGAGAGGGACATCTCTGACTGTGGAGGAGCAAACCTGTTATTGAGTGAAGATAAGGCTGGAGAGCTTGCTAATGAAAACATTAAATCAACCGTTGATTCTCTGTCGAAACATGCAATCTCTGGTGAGTTTCTATGCTTCCCAAGTTTGAAACTTTTGTCTATAGTTTGAAACATTTGCATATTTTTTTTTTTTTGTTATTTCATTAGGGAAGGTGGCTAGGTTTGCTTCAGTTCGTTCAGCAGCTTTTCGTTCTTCTGCTCGTCTTGCAGCCCAAAAGCTTCTCAACAGTGACTGTTCTACTTTACCCAACTCTCATTCGTCTGGTCAAGGAGTTAAACAAAATGTCGGAGAAGCAATAGAATCAGGACTGTCCTCCCAATATCTCTGTCGAAAAGAAAAACGAAGGAAACAGAACAGCGAGGCAGCTCTTCCTTGAGGATGATTCTCCTGAAGAAAACTGTCCTTGTTTCCTGGTTTGAGCTATATAGACTCTCAAGAGCCTGGCGAGGCATCACAAGCCAATGCTCTTGAATTTGTTGATAAAACCCATCAGTGAGTCATGCCCAAAGTTTGATGCTGGGAGATCTTCTACACTGCCTAGAGAACAGAAAAAAAGAGATGGAGTTACAATGGATAAAAGAAAGGGCTCATTCTGGTTCCAGGCTGTTGCATCCATCGTCGTGTGACTAGGGGTGGAAAGCTGATCCAAGCCACTACAAAGAATCTTGGCAAAGAGTTAGATGCCGGTTTCGGATGAACATAATAGGAAAATAGGAAAAAAGGAAACTGGAAAGAGATCCAACGGCTGAGAATCTAAACCTATATAAAAACCAAGTTTCGATGAAAACTCTTTTTTTTTTTTGTGTTCATCAATCAACCTAGAGTAATCTTATGTCTCCTTTCGCCGGTAAGATCTCTCCCTAAAAATTACTTTGTGTGTTTCCTTTTGTCCAAGAAACTCAGAACAGTGTTTCATTCATATTGTATTCGTTTTGCAGGTGCAGAGACAGTAGTGTTGTGGGACACTTTTGATTGCCCCATCATCCCTGATGCTAATTTCACTCAAGTATATCTTATCACTAAATCGGCTCTTAAAGAAAGAGGTATTCATGGTGCTATTTATCGTAGCATCGAGTTCAGGGCTTTTGTCGGCGACATGACCGATTATCCTGGATTTTCTATCTATTGGATAGACAAAAGTGAGTTCTATCTTTGACCCTCTTTGCTTTTTGTTTTTGTGTATATCTATCTATATATCTATTGATCTGTGTTAATTTTACAGCTAAGGGCAAAGATGCTAGAGTTTGGAGCATCATTACATTCTTACTTGCTCAGGCGAATTATGAAAATTCAAAGACGTTCTTGAACTTGATGCTAGTCGTGGGAGACATATCTGAACACGTGGAATTTCAAAGAGCTATTCGCTTGTTGAATTCTAGAAGAAAATTCAATGTCCTTCTAGCACAGCCTCCTCCTCAAAACGCATCAGCAGGAGAGTTGGAGGAGGAGATTTTTGATAAAGAATGGCTTTCCTCCCGTCTTGAAGCTGGAGAACAACTTATCGACAAGTTGGGCATAGGGAAAACTTTTGATAAGGAAGAACCACCACCACCTTTGAATCAAATTCCGAAACCTCTTCCTCCTTCTCATCAGGATCAGGTTGCTAAGGTTCCATTTAAAATTGCAATACCAAAAGATGGTTACGCATTTTCCTTTAGTAGAAATATGGCCAAGAGAGCAAGAACATGTGTCTTCTGGGACACCAGGGCTTACCCACTCCCTCCTGATCTCCATTCCTTTGATGTTTGGCAAAACATAAAAGATGCTCTTTCTGAAAGGGGTTATTTTGGCTATGTCTCAATCACGGCTTTTCTTGATGTTCACCCCTGCCCCCCAGGCTTTTCTGGATGTGATAACGTCTCTTACCTAAAAGATGGTGAGCTTGTTTTTTCTGTCTAATTAATTTACTATTTTTGTTTGATCTTAATTTACATATAATGCATGGTCTCAGGAGATAGAGATGCGCGACATTGGCAGATTGCACTGCGCCTGCTTGCTGCTGCTCGTTGCACTAGTATTGAGCCAGTAAATCATATGCTACTCCTGGGAGACATCTCTGGACACATTGAGCTCTTAAGGATAATTTACCTGTTGAATTTAAGATTTTCCTACAATGTTATCTTAGCTCAGCCTCCTTGTCAAAACGACGCATCATCAGGAGGACAGTTACTTGGTAAGGACGGGATCTGCTCAAGCCTCTCAGCTGGAGACAAACTTCTAAGCCAAATCGAACAGAAATTAATCATGAAGACAAGTGTACCACCTTTGACTCCTTGGCAGGTACTTGCTCGCTCTTGCTGTTTGTAATGATGACTGCTTGCTTTGGTTGTACATCCTGTCATCTCCCTCTGCTCTATATGCCTCAGGAGCGATTAAAAGATGCAAACTCGGTCGTCTTATGGGACCTGGTGGATTGCCCAATACCTGTTGGTCTCACTGCTGCTGAGGCTTCACAGACCATTAGATCGGCCTTTGAGAAAATGAATTATCGTGGTACACTTACCATCCATGCTTTTGGCCAAGATCCTCCGCTTGGTGATGAAAACACACCCGCACCCGGAGGTGAACTCCTTGAAGATGTGAATCAATCCAGAATCGTGTTTCATCACACACCCACAGGTGACATCTCTTAGCACTCACTCTTTCTCTTTCTCACTTATTTATCTGCCTTTTATGTGTGTATATATATATATTGTTTCAGCACATAAAGACGCTAGACGTGAGATGATACGTGAGGAACTACGCGCCTGGGTAGTTGGTAATGATGCTCCAGCAAATGTGATGGCTATCTTGCGAGACATCTCTGATGACAAGGACTTTGCCCGTTACCTTGGCGTATTGAGATCGATAGATTATAATGTTGTCATAGCACAGCCTCAAAACGCATTAGGCCAGCTTTCCGATTTGGAATGGCTTTGCTCAAGACTTGGAGACAGATTTCTCCCTCGATCGAGAAACTCAGACTCCTACACAGAGTCGAATATAAGAGAAATTACATAATTGTATTTTAGCTAGTAAAAATATAAAAGAACGAAGCTCTTCTCAGCTGCTGATTTGGATCCCACATTACTGCAACTATAAGATGTGTCCACTGAGTAATATTCAAACAAATAAGGTGAGAGACTGTAGGAGGGGAAACACATTTCTGTCTAGTCCCGTTGCGTTATACGGCAACTCTTTCTCGCTTTTTAGAGTTTGGTTGACACTGATGAGAAAACTGACAAGAGTCACCCTTTTGTAGCCTCACTCAAATAAATGAATCTTAAAAAGAAGTTTGTCTACACCCATTTTTTAAAGTAAATTCAATTATTTTTTTGAATAGTTTGAGAAATTGCTAGGTGGTAATCATGGGCGTTATAGAAGATGAGTATAGATGTGTCTTGCCATTCATAAGAAAGGCAAATAAATGTAAAGAAAGATGGGGGTAATCAGATACAAAACCTGATGAGATCACTTTTCTGGCCGTTCATGGAGGCTTTCTACTGGAAGGTCTTAAAGATATTCTTGGAGATGAAGACTAAAGATCTGAAACCTCGAATGTGAAGTGGGGAGAAGAGGTCTTGAGAAGTCCATAGGGTTTAGCTTTTGACCTGAGCCTAGACAACTTATCTTAATTATAAATTAGCTGTGGAAGTGATTAAGTAGATTCTAACCATACCGTTTCTGAAGTTGTCTGGCGAGTTAATAACTATGGTTCTCTCAGTTGCTTTCTTTCAACGCCATGTCTTCGCAGGAGCTTTTTCTTCTGGTCTCAACACCAGTAACAGATCCGTGGGACCGACTGGCATGTGAATAAATTTGTTGTATTCTGCAATTAAAATAAAAAGCATATTTCAAATAAATGATTAAAAAATGAGGGGCGTTCCGAGAATTGAACTCGGGACCTCTCGCACCCTAAGCGAGAATCATACCACTAGACCAAACGCCCTTTTGACGATAACATCAACTGCGAAATTATAACATCATCTCCGAACTACTCATAAACCCTAACGACACACTTTACTGTCTTTACGCGCCTAATTACAGTCTTTCCCTCTTCATCCTCTGACTTTGGGTTATAGCCGAATTCACCGTCAAACTTTCCTCTAATCTTTCCGAATCGAAATGGGGAAAGCGAAGAACAACGTTTCGGCGAATCAAGACACCCAGCCCATCGACTCTCTTCCCTCTTCTCCTTCTCACTCTGGTACCATCCCCTTACTCTTTAATCTTCATAAAGCTTTGATTTTTTTTTGCCTCTCCTCCATATGGGTTTCTCTACACTCAACATGAGTTGGGATTGAGTTTTTACAATTTCTCTTCACCTATTGCAACAACAAAAAAAAAAGAACCCGACTTTGCTGTGTGATTGATTATTGTATTTTGGAATCACGTTTACTGTGAATTAACCTTTAGTTCGTTTCGTATCTTTAGGGAAAGAAGAAGATCCTTGGATTAGGAATTGTGGCGATGCCTTTATGCAGGAGGACACTGTACCTTTTGAGGACGATGATGCTTGGATAAACGATGAGTATACAGAGACTCAGGTCATGGACAAGGAAGAGTTTCTTCTTTGTGGTGAAACTCAATATGTGGATTTGGGGGAGGAGGAGGAGCAGTTAATTCAAGGCTCTGATGGCTTGGATACGCAGGTGCTCGATCGTTTTGATGAAGAGGAGGATGTTGTTGTTGCGGATAGTGATGATGATGACGATGCTACTGTTTTCTTGGAAGATAACAGCGAGAGGGACATCTCTGACTCTGGTGACTCGCATTGTAGAGGAGCAAACCTGTTATTGAGTGAAGATAAGACTAGAGAGCTTCCTACCGTTGATTCTCTGTCGAAACATGGAATCTCTGGTGAGTTTCTTACCAAAAATTGTAGAGTTTGTTTTCATACTTAGCTTCAAACTCCATTCTATATTTTAGTCAATAGGTTCTCATGAACACGTATAAAGAGTTTGAATCCTCCTCTCATTTGCATTTTTTTTTTTGTTATTTTATTAGGGAAGGTGGCTAGGTTTGCTTCAGTTCGTTCAGCAGCTTTTCGTTCTTCTGCTCGTCTTGCAGCCCAAAAGCTTCTCAACAGTGACTGTTCTACTTTACCCAACTCTCCTTCATCTGGTCAAGGAGTTAAAAAAAGTTCCCGTCTAGAAGAAAACGTTGGAGAAGTAAGAGATCAGGAATGTCCTCCCAATATGTCTGTACAAAAGAAACATGAAGGAAACAGAACAGCGAGGAAGCTTTTCCTTGAAGATGATTCTCCTGAAGAAAACTGTCCTTGTCCTGCTTTGAGCTATGTAGACTCTCAAGAGCCTGGCGAGGCATCACAAGCCAATGCTCTTGAATTTGTTGATAAACTCATTAGCGAGTCAGGTCTAAAGTTTGACGTTGAAGTTGAAGCTGATTGTGGAAGGAGGAGAACAGAAGAAAAATCAAAAAGCATTCCGAGTGTTAAAGGTCCACAAGAGTTAGCGAAGAAAGTAAGTTACAAAGCTAGAGCTGTTGGAAACAGTGTTTTTGACTGGGATGATAATCTTGAGGATGAAGGAGGTGGTGACATTTGTCAAAGAAGACGAGATGAAATTTTTGGGGTTGCAAGTAAAGCAAGAAGATCTTCAACCTTGCCTAGAAAAGGACTTGGAGTTGCAGTGGATAAAAGAAAGGTTCGTTCTGATTCCAGACTGTTGCATCGCAGTGTTACTAGGGGTCGAAAGATGATCCAAACCGCTACGAAGAATCTTGGCAAAGAGTTAGATGCGGTTTCCGATGAACAACGTAATAAGAATTTGTCTGATATGCGTGAATTGGTAGCTTTAGGGTATGATAAACAAGCGGCTGCTGAAGCTATTGCTGCGGTGTGCTCTGGAGACCGCAGCAAAGTTGATGCTTGTCTTACAGAAGAGAGAGAGTTTTCTAATGGTGGAGTTATTACTAGACAATCCAAGGGAACTAAGAGGATTCATGCTATGGGTAAAAATGAATTGTTTAAAAGAAGGATGAAAGAGGCTAGTCCGATTCCTGCTAAACCAAAAAAGAATCTTGTTAATAAGTTGGATAAAGTTTCCAAGGACAGTAATACAAGAGTGTTTGATAGGCGTGAAGAGGTAGAAGCAGGCTTTGATACGCAAATGGCTGCTGAAGCGATCAATGATCTGCACTCTAGTCGTGGAGTTGTTACCAGGAAATCCAAGAGACTTAAGGGGATTGAGGCTTTGGACAATGATGTTGAATCGTTGAAACCAAAAACCAAGAGGGCTAAATCAGTTCCTGCCAAGGCTTGTGAGAAGAATGAGAAACTTGATATGCCAGAGGAAGCTGTTGCGTCAAGTACAGAGAAGAGAGGAGGAGAGGTATCAAACAAACGTTGCAAGTCTAAGCTGCTTAAGCAGTCGAGTGGAGGTGAAGCAGAGGTGTTGAGTTACCCAAAGCGGAGAAGATCAGCTCGTATTTCGCAAGATGAGGATAATGAGGCAGAGAGGAGTTCAGATCCTGCTTTTGATACTCCGGTCAAATCTAATGCGCCTTCAAAGAATGTGTCGCCTATATGCATGGGAGATGAGTATCATAGACTTACTTGCAAGGATTCTCGTAGTACATCAAACACTACAAGGGAAATTCGTAGCTTGACATTACCACTAGTTGAACCTATTTCTGAGACGAAGCGTACAAGAAAGAGAAGAGATTTAGGTAGTATACGTGTCTTGTTTAGCCAGCATCTTGATGAAGATGTGACCAAGCATCAGAAGAAGGTCTCTTTTTTCTCCTCTCTCTCTCGAGTTTTAGCCAGCATCTTGTTTAACAATCTGTTATTTTGCTTAACAGATTTTGGCTAAGTTTGATATCTCGGAAGCATCTTCGATGATGGAGGCAACACACTTTGTAGCGGATAACTTTATGCGAACAAGGAACATGCTTGAGGCAATCGCTTCAGGGAAGCCTGTGGTGACAACACAATGGCTTGAAAGCATAGATCAAGTCAACATATATGTTGACGAGGATCTTTACATACTCAGAGACTCAAAGAAAGAGAAGGAGTTCGGTTTCAACATGGGGGTTTCTTTGTCTCGTGCACGGCAGAACCCACTACTAAAGGTACTACACAACCTTTTGGTTTCAACACCTTCTCTTCTAGCTGGTTTGTTTTCCCTTTTTGATTCGTTATCTTGACACTACTTCAGGGAAGAAGAGTCTTTATCACTCCAAATACAAAGCCTGGTTTAAACACAATCACGACTTTGGTTAAGGCAGTTCTTGGGCAGGTACTGATTCTTAGCCTTTTCTTACACTTTCATGTGGATGAAAGCCAAACTGATTCGTCCTGAAAACAAATTGCAGCCTGTGGAAAGACTGGGAAGATCTGTCCTAAGCGAAGATAAGGTCCCAGAGAATCTTCTAGTCTTATCATGTGAAGAGGATCGAGATATCAGCATACCATTTCTAGAAAGAGGTGAATTTACACTTTGATCTATATCACTCTTGGTTATTTAATGTAGTAGATTTCACAGGAAATTCACTGTTTTTTTTTTTCTTTCTTTTAATTCTCTTTAGGGGCTGAGGTCTATAGCTCTGAGTTACTGCTGAATGGGATAGTTACTCAAAAGCTAGAGTATGAGAGGTTGGTATTGTTATCCTTCTTATATTTTTCATGCAAAGCTTTTGTCTTTGTATCAGACAGACTCTCATGCATGTCGTCTCCATCTGCATCTTTGTGTTGTGTCAGGTACCGTCTCTTCACAGATCATGTTAGGAGAACGCGTTCAACGATATGGATCAGAGACGGCAAAGGAGAGTACCAACGCCGTAGAGTGTAAAGGAGGATATGTGATCAAACTACTCCTTTTTATGAAAGCCTCCGTTTTATAGATTCAGTTCTAGAGTGTTTAGAAAGTGTTTGTATATGTAATATGTTGTAACACTATCTCAGACCCTTGTTTTCAGCTAATGTTCGTTCTTTAAAAAATAGTTATAACATATGTTGACATACAAAATAAGTTCCGTAGTTCAATATTATATCATCAACAGTAAATTCCACAAATCTGTTGACAAAAACCTTTGCAAGTGATTCCTCACTTATCTGCTAAAGCAAGAAAAGTCATCTATTTGTTTTGCTGCAAATGAACTTGGAAGCCAGTGTACGGTAAAGAATCCAGTTCTGATAACGATCAACTTGATTTGTCACATCGACTTTGACTCCACTTGATCAACAGAAAAAAGTAACAGCACCAAAAAGTAGTTTAATAACAATCAAGTCTGTTTAGCAGTATAGGAATGTAAATATCGGGAAAAGATAATAGAAATTAATCTATTCTTACAATATTTAGGTGTACATTTGATTTAGCCTTATATCCGAAATTAACAAGCCTAATTATGGATATATAAAACACTAGTTTTAATCAGAGGCGTGCTTCATGTATAATCGAAAATGAATTTGGAAGCCTTTGTACAGTAAAGAATCCAGTTCCAATAACAATCAACTTAATTTGTCACATCAGCTTTGACTCCACTTGATTAGCAGAAAAAAGTAACAGCATCAACAAGTAGTTTAATAACAAGTCTGATAAGCATGTAAATATAGGAAAAAGGTAACAGAAAATATTCTATTTTTACAACATTTAGGTTTATATTTGATTTAGCCTTATATCTGAAATTAACAAGCCTAATTATGAATATATAAAACACTATTTATAATCAGAGGCTGCTTCATGTATAATCGAAAATGCTTAGGCCCTGAAATATATAAGGATTTTAGGCTCCTAAATTTCCAAAAATATGTTGTATAGAAAGTTCAAATTATGGCCCCCATAATGCTTTTAGTTAACACTATTTAATATCATCCATAGTTCAAATTCCCCAAGTTTCAATGCTTTTACAGAAAAGTTTTATTATATAGAAAGGTGATGTGATGATGAGTTCACTCAAAATCCGAGTTCCATAGCTGGGATCACTCCACCAGAGGCTACAATCTGTTGCTCAAGCTGTGTAGATTCGATAATAACAACCAAAATGAAATAAATAAGTTTTAAATATGGCAAAAATTGATAGAATTATAGTGGTATGGTACATAGTCCTCACCTTGAACAGAGTCTCTAGCCTGTTCTTCACAAGATAGTATTCTTGCTTTACTTGTTGCAAACATCTATGACATCTAAAATTTTCATCAATTTTTTTCTTAATTAGATATTAAAATCAAACAGACAAAAAACAATGGAACATATTCGATCAGACTCACCCTTCAACGATTTGTTGCTCGCAGAAGGTGCGGAAGACAACACAAGCATTCTTAACTCTTTGTGCTCCTATACTGTTTCGTGACAACATCACACGGTCAAAAGCTTAATGTACACATTTCAGGGTCTCAAAATGCATATATACATTTGCATGGAAGAGCCAAATATTGTTGATATTTTCTGATTTTTACCTGGAGCTGCTACCTTTGAGTTGATGAACATGAGGATCAACCTTTTTGAAGTCTACAACTTGCTGATCTCTGCAAAAGAAATAAGAGTGAGAACACAAATTCTAGACAGAAAGAGAAGAGGAAGATTAGAGAGAGAGAGAGAGAGTGTGTAATGAATTTAATTACAGGGAAAGTGAGAGATCATTGAGGATCCTGTCAGAATCTTGGAAAAAGAGAGTGACAACTTGTGAAACAAAATCTGGATTGCTTTCATCCTGTAGTTGTTGCAGCTGCAAGAACTGGCTGTCCAGAACCCCCTTTTATACAAAAACCAAAGACTTTCCATAATTAGAGAAACTACAAATTTACCTAATCAAACCTACACTCATGCTTGCCAGAGAAAAATGCAAAAGCTTTCTTTAGTTTCAGGACAGCGATTAATTCTAAATTTTAACCATAGACTCCAGTTTTGTATAACTCCTAAAACACTTTCTTCAACCTTCAAATTCTATTTCCAACAACACATGGGTATAACAGAACTCACTTCCAAGAAGAGTGATTTAGTGTAATCTTGCAAACTTTTCTGCATCTGAACCAACTCCATCTTGTTTTATATTTTTTCGTTCTTTGTGTCTCTCTGCCAATAATGGAGGATGAAATTGTGTACCAAATCCTCAGTACTTAAAAGATGAGAACAAAATCCTCCGTATCAAAACCCCCATTTATTATATTTTTTTAAGGAAAATTGTATTTTATTGTTACAGTTTGAGTTTTGATGTGGGAGAAGAATCCACAGAATAAATCAACTTTAAAAATGGAAGTTGGTCGAGCTGTCAACTGTCTAACCATCCGAGCCTCTTTTTATCTTATTTTCCGTTTCTCCTCGTTCTCTTTTTCGCAGATGTGATAAAGACATAAGATGCATTGATACTTCTCTTTGTCTTTTTCTTATTATTTAAAAATACTTTTATCTCTATCGAATTTATAATTGCTGTACACCTGATGAACGTATATTATGTGCACTGCCTGCATTCAATGTATCTTCAAATAGCATCTCTTTGGGATTATTTTTATATATTAATTTGATTGATCCTGGTTGATCTTGTCCGGCTAGTGTTTGTTTATTATAATAAAACATTGATTGGTTAGTTTTATTACAGTCCATTTCGAAAATGCTGGGCTAATCATCACAAAATCGTAACGTAATGAGTTTATCAAGTGCATTGTGACTTCGACTCCATATATAGGGCCTAACATTTTGTAACGTTGTCGACAGCCCAAGAAAATACAATTACTAATTTCTAGAGACTATCTAAACCGAAATTATGTGGTGGAGAACTAACTAAAATGCAATTTATTTTTTTGTATCCCCTTCAACATATAGATAACAGAAGGCCATTTTCAAACTTTTGCTCTAAAAACATAGAAAGCAATCAAGCATTGTTGATAAAGCTCTCTTTTTATGCAAATCACACAAAGTATTGTTATCGTCATTTTGAGTTTTGAACCCCATACACATAATTATTAAATATTTCAACCAAAAAACTCATAATTATTAAATAGAAATTAATCACTGGTTACAATTCGATTATTTAATTTAGCAAAAATTCCTCTGTCTAGATTTCATCCAACCTTCTCTAGTTTAACCTTTCTACGTTTCAGCAATGTCTGTTTTGTGTGTAGGGACAAGAGAAGTTAAAACAATAGGTATATGGTTCTAGGTGGAGTTAACTTTTCCTAACTAGCAGATAACCAAGTCAGTTTGGTCTACATTCATGTATTTCTATTTCTATTTTGAAGCCAACTTAGGGTAAGTGCAATGGCTCATAATCTGTATATGCTTTTTATGTATGACTTTTAATTTATTTTGGTCTATCTTAACTCTTAAGCACACCATTCTCATCTTTTTAACCACTACATTTTCATTTGTCACGTTTCTGTGTTTTTTCGTCACTCTAAATACTTTCACAACCATACATACACACCATTCTTATCTATTTTCCCATGCATAGTAAATGTCGCATTCTTCCTTAAATAATATATACATTTTCAATGACACTTCCAACACGTCAAGCCAAACTAAACAATAGTATATTAGTATCACTGTGTTTCTAAACATTTGGGTAAAGATCTTCATTTCAACACGCCTCGCAGAATGGGACATGCAAGAACATAAGAAGCGTTTAACCAATGGCACATAATTTATTATACCAACTAATCAAAAGATGATTTTCTTGATAATGCATGGGTCTATTGTTTACGAGAGCTGCTCCATCACTAATGGACCATTAAAATCTTACTATGAATTTGCTGTCTTACATTATTTCCGTATCTATCTTATTAAAACAGAAACATTCTTTTGGACCTAACATTTATTTTGTAAGTTTTTAAATTAAATACACTTTGTACTTTATAGTTAAACATACATTAAATCACTAATGTTTCTTTCTTTATACTACTATCCATGTTTCCAAACAATATACTTATTTCTTTATACTACTATCAATGTTTCCAAACAATATATTTTTATACTACTATCAATGTTTCCAAACAATACAATAAGTAATCTTTGTTATTTTATATCTATCATCTTTTCTTTAAAATTTTGTAAAAACGTCATAATTTCATAAATTACCAAATAGTGAATTTTAAAATTTGGATTATAAGATTACAAATTATGAAACTATTATAATTTAAATTCAATTAGATTACATATCGGTCATCCATCAGTTCAATAGGTTAGTCTCGGGTTTTAGTGATTTTTTAATATGAATATTTTAAAAACATAAATTGATTGTCAGATCTCCGGATTAACCGGTATTGTCACAATCGGGTTGAATTTAAAAATACTGATTTAAATGCAAAAATATTTTAAATACACACTCTTTAAAAATTACCAAAATATTTGTTAAGTTATTAGTGAAATTTTTCATCGTAAAATATCCCGCGCTTCAAAAGCGCGGATCAAAATCTAGTAAAGGTTAAACTGTGTTTCCTAATTAGTTTTTAAATTAATTATACGCAAAAAGTCAAGGAAGAGTATGCACTCACCTCTATCTCCAAGCAATTTAATATTAGAAAAGCATTGCCAATTAGCCAAAATCGATTTTAAAATGTTCTAAATTTAAGTCGCTGTAGGAGCAGCCAATTATGATTTCTTTTTTACCCGAAACAAATACAAGGTGAACATGCATGGCGAGATAGTCCATCAGTTGATTCAAGGACAATTCCCGGTTATGTTCAATTTAAACAAGTAAAACAAATGACCTGTTCATTCTGTCTTGTGTACCTATGCCTTTTAGGAGTAAAATTAACCACATCGCAGTGGTTTAATAGTTTCTACTGGATAATAAATGGTTATGCTGGTTCAGGTCAGAGATTATTTTTCTTCCAGCGCAGAATTGCAAACTCTATATGTGTCCAGACCACATGGATCTATAACTCTCATGCATATAAAACAACCGGATTTGCATGTCTTCAGTAAGCTGACCCCTAAAAATTAGTCTGGGTTTCGACCATATGAATACACGAGATTTAATGTAAAAGAAAAAGAAGGGGAAATGCATTAATAGATGTTAAAATGTTATACTTTATTATTAAAACACACATACTTTGTAGACATCAGTCCATTTTGACATATAAAACGTAAAATAGTATGTTTATACATTATGTTAATTTGATTTTGTAAAGCATTATATTTCTGTTTATACATTATTATTTAAGGGAAAACTTGACATTTACCATGTTTTTGTTTATTTCTGTTACTATGGTAAATTAAAATAATTTGACATCTAAAGGCGCGCAAACGGAAGAAATTTTTGAATGTGAATGTAATGCATAAATATTATTTTACTGCATATGTGTATGCTTTTAACACGTAAAATAGTATGTTTATACATTATGTTAATTTGATTTTGTAAAGCATTATATTTACAAATGGGAAATATCAACGCAGAACATTTTCTTTGCAGTTTGATGTTTTGTGATTACGTACATGTGAAAGTATAATATAGTACAAAATTTTCAATATACTTTTGGTAAGACAAATATCATTTGCAAATTGTTAATGCAGACTCAGACGCATTAGATACTAGGGCAATTCTCCTAGGTAGATTTTTTTATGTTTTTGTCAGAAAATAGTACATAAGGAAGAAAATGACCAATTTTTTTTATTTAAAGGGTAAAAAACTTTTATATCCTAAATATATAAATAAAAATAAATAAGAAAAAAAAATAAAATTAAAAAACTAAAAACTAAAAGAAATTATTTATAATTTCAAATTATATGTTTTCAAATTCGATTTTTTATAAATTTTTATAAAACTCATTTCAATTCTTTTCATTTTTTTGAAATTCAAAAATGTTTTTTAGTATTAATTTTTTTTTTCACATTTTTAGTATTTATTTTTTATTTTATTAAACTTTAAAACATAAACCCAAAATTCAACCATTTAACTTTAAACCCTAAGGTTTAGATTAATTAATCCTAAAGGTATAAGTGTAAATTAACCTTTTTAACAAAACATTTTGGTTATTTTCTTCCTTGTTTGCTATATTTGTGACAAAAACTTGTTTAATGCTAGTCTATAGAATTTATCTACATAAACACTATTTCTTACTGATGCATTTACAATTTTTTGTAAATATATACTTTTGAAAATATACCTCTCAAGTGTAGTAGTTCCATATAAAAATACACATAACTAAACATGCATACATAATGTTGATGCAAACGAAATACCTAATCTAGCTCATGTACATTTGCGTTTCACGTTTATGAATTGTACTTGTTTGGTAGCAGAAACTAAAATGCTGCATCTTGATTGAAAATAGATTAAGTAAACAGAAAATTCACCCCCCCCCCCAAAAAAAAAAACCAATTTCGTTGTAAATCACATGATGACTTTTTGCTAACCGTGTTAAGTCGAGCTCAAGCTATAACCCGATAGTCTTACAAACTTTTCGAACACAAAAGAAACTTCTGTTTAGATTCAGTCAATACCATACGTGCTTCATTCTTGAAAAGTTCTTCTCCTTTAGGTCCAAAATTTAATTACTTCCGTATCTACTTAACTTTTTAGGGAAATAACAATCAACTATTTTAGCATTATTGCGTCTTCGTGTGTAGACTTATATAGAAACCTAATAATAATTTGACTTGATCAAGTTTGTTACTAGTTTTTTCTACGGTCCTAGACCCAACTTCTCGGACTGGATCAATGGGTTATACCATCGCCAGTTCTTCTATAAATACGCATCAAACCAAGAACAAACTTCATAATATTTTCATACATATCTAACTCGAAATTCAAGCCCATGTCCGAAGCTTCTTCTTTGCTAATCCCCAAAACAAACTCTCCAGTTTCATCTGAATCAATGGCAAACAAATCCCTCACAGGCCTCGAGAGTCTCATAAAGCTTCTCCCAACAGGAACCCTCTTCATCTACCTATTACTCAACCCTGTCCTCACAAACGACGGTGAATGCTCTACAGCTAATAAGGTCATGTCAAGCATTCTCGTCGCTCTTTGCAGCTTCTCATGCGTGTTTTCATGTTTCACCGATAGTTTCAAAGGCACCGATGGATCAAGAAAGTATGGCATAGTCACCAAGAAGGGTCTTTGGACGTACGCAGATCCAGGATCCGTGGATTTGTCTAAGTACAAGCTTAGGATTGCGGATTTTGTTCACGCGGTTTTCGTGGTGGCTGTGTTTGGAACGTTGGTGTTGCTTGATGCTAATACTGCAAGCTGCTTTTATCCGCGGTTTAGGGAAACGCAGAGGACGTTGGTCATGGCTTTGCCTCCGGCTGTGGGCGTTGCTTCGGCTGCTATCTTCGCTATATTTCCGAGTAAACGGAATGGAATCGGGTACGCTCCTGTTGGTGAGGAGGAGACGACCAAGAAGGGTTCTGACTCTGCATGAGACGTGTTGCTTCTGTTGTTGTGATCTTGGTCAAGATTTGTTGTAGAATATAACTAAAGAAAACGATTGCCTCTTCTAGTATGAATAAAACGTCACCATATAAACCAGAGTTCCTTTGTTGGTGTGTGTCTATCTTTAGGTTCATTAGCCAAACTTTATGAAGTCATAAGATTTCCTAATTTCCATGTATCTTGCCTTCTTTACTTTTTTTATGGGGGTGAATGTTTGAAGCTACCACGGAATCGATTCTTGGTTATAACTAAATCGGTTTTGACTGTATGGTGATCAGAAGTACTCTTGGAAGAAACAACTGAATACAAGTCAGTTCTTACCTAGATGGTCAAGTTGAGTACGATACACGTTTACTTCTCCAGCTTATGGGACCTCTATAGTCACCTTCCACACATTTCTGATTAAAACAATGTCGCCCACACACAGAAAACTGTGTTTCAGAACAAAGGAATTGCATCTTCTTTGCCTTCTATAACCTGAATTTAATTTGAATTTCTTCAAACTTGGAGCATAAATTTAGCTTAGGGAGATAAATATCTGTTTGAGTTAGATAGACTTCCAACCTTAAATTAATTGGTGATAAGAGGAGTGCCCATCTATCTTATATATTGATAAGGATCTCTTCCAATGCCTGATGTGAGACATTTGTCTCTATAATACGCCCCCTCGAAATGATGGCTCTTTGAACGTCAATATCGGAATGTTTGGGCAAGGATCGATGAGCCGATTTTGGACTGGATCGATAATGGATCGGGCCCTGATACCATGTTAAACTATATGGACTTCAAATCTAAAACCAATTGGTGGTAAGAGGAATAACCCATCTATCTTATATATTGCTAAAAATCTCTTCCAATATCCAATGTGGAATATTTGTCCCCTAATATGCACATCTAATTTTTATGGAGTGACCATCTTTAAGATATGTAGTTTCATGACCTTGAAGTTAAAATCAATACTTCGAGTTGTCATTGTATCACCTGAAGTCATCTGCATCGGCGATTCTCTGAACTCTTTACTTTTTTATGGGCTATTTTGACAGTATATATAACGTACCCATACTCAGGCACCAAACCGTGTTTGTCTGCAAACACGTACGCCATATACCTAAGGCGGATGCCAAATCTGATTATGGCTTCATATATGTTTCTCCTCCTCTGCTTTTACATCTTGCAAAGCAATTTTGTCATAGGTGCGTAATGATTTGGTGACCTCTCTCAGTATATAACCTTGTGAGTTTTGGATACTTCGTGAAGCACCTAATTCTTGAATTTTGAGCTACTACTCCCACCATCATATTTTGGAAATTTTACTTTTTTCCTCAGTAATCGGCAATACTGGAGCTAAATAAACCCTACTGATTTCATCAATTTGACTACATAGATTACCTGAATTCACGAGTGGCTCTCTACTGCCGCCATTAGAGAAAGAGCTTATTTTTTCTGCCAGCTTTAATGACTTTGTAAAAGCTTAGGAACAGTAGGATCAGCTTGTTCTAGAACGCAAAAAAAAAAAACAATGTTTCCTCCGTCGCATTATTTAATTATTGATGCTAAAAACGAAACGGTTACAAAGTCTTTCTGTTAGACTACCTTCTTAGTTCACGACATCCACCATCCATGTATAAATCTACTGATTAATTTTGATAATCATATCCTTAAAATAGATAAAAATTAGAATGAATGACGTAAAGGAAATTAAAACTTCAAAATACTAAGATTCATTCTTTATCGTGTTTCTACTCCATTACCATTCCTATAGACATATTCTTATCCTCCACAATTTTTTTCCTATACTACCTTCCTTTGAAATATAAGGATGTTTAGAATTGCGTGCATGCATATGCATGTCTTCTAATTCTTGAACAACTGTTAATTAAATGTTTTACCAAAAGAAAAACTGTTAAATAAATGATGTTTGTTCACTAACAGAATATAAAGATTAACACTGTAATATATTTTATAACTTTGAGTTTCATCAACAAACATTTGGGAAAAAAATCCTTAAAAATGCACAGAACATATGGCCAGTAATTCAGCACTCACAAACATAAATTACAAATCACGAGAAAATAAATATTAAAACATTACAATGACCATTCATGTATAACTTAGACAACCTTAATATTGGTCATTTCATTTTATTATGCACATATATATATATATATATATATATAGTGGAAATCATTTCTCTATCTTGGAAGCATTGTCATCGTTGTTCTCCGAGGGATTCCCAATTCCGTGACGTTTACTAGGGAACATGGTGAAGACAATGCCGGAGATAACTCCGATCACCGGAGGTAAAACCATTAGAAAAATCTTCCCGGTGGAACCAAAGCCAGGATAGAAACAGTTAACCGTATTAGAATCCAACAACGAAATAACACTGAAAACAATAAGAGTAAAGAAAGCATGAACGAAGTCTCCAACTCTAAGCCGATACGAAGACAAATCTTTCGAAGATGAATCTGGCCAGAGACCCTTCGTGGTGGCGACTCCATAGTGAACGTAGCCGTCTCTTGTTCGGTAACTATCGGTGAAGCAAGTGAAGCAGCAAGAGAAGGCGCAGATAACGATAAGAGCCCCGGTTAAGTATTTGTTGATTAGGAGGCAATGTCCATTGTTGGTGAGGACAGGGTTCAAGAACTGGAACAAGAAGACTGTTCCTGTCGGGAGGAGCCTGATGAGGTCTCCTACACCTGAATATGTCCGGTCTCTTATCGATTTCAATGTTGTCGACATTTTGATATTCTTTTGGTAAATTTAGCTTTTTAGTTGTTGGTTGTTCTAGTATATGGTTTGAAAGTATTTTTATCGAGTGTTTATAGGATGAGAGAGAGATTGCTTCTACGTAAAAATGGGTTTGGTGTTGCTTGTACTCTTTTCAAATGGTGGGGGTCTTCGATTATAATTAATTTTTTACTTTTGTTTCCCTTTTTAGTATTTTCGACTACTACTAGAAAACGTGGCTTTAAGGATTATAGTGTCCCATTTAGATATTTAAGGCGTGAAGTAATTTTATTGCTCCATTCCAGTTGATGTCACGCATATCGTCTAAGTCCAAAAACGTTATGAGTATGTGTGGCAGTGTGGGCCACAAGATATATAATTTTTTTTTTGCTTGAAAAAATATATAAATTACCGAAAGTAAATTTGTTTTAGAAAGTAATTAATTTTATTTTATCGAATTTATATATTATGTTAAGTTATATAATCCAACTCTGTGGATAACAAATTTATTTTAAAGTATTCATTTAATTAAACTCTAAGAGCTGCATTTTCTTGATATAAGAAGCAGAGTATAGTAAATTTTATTTCATAATATATATAACTGTTTTTAATAAATCAATTAGATATGAAAAAAATCTAATTTTAAGATTTGTTATTTTATTTACTATATTCAGTATGTTTCTTTGTACCATATCAATATATGTTCATATTTACTTTATTTGACTCAGAAGATTAATATAATTGTCTAACAAAGATTACATAAAGGAAAGTTTTAACAATATATAAAATAAAAAAATTGCATGACTACATCCAGTGGCTGCATTTTATGGGGGTCAATAAGTTAATTTCTTGATATTTTATCAGATTTTAGAAAGAAAATATAAGTATACATTATTTTTTAGAAGAGATCATATGGGTTGTGACCCTTTTCCTTATGAGCTAGTTCCACTACTCCTGTACATAATGTGTAGTTTAGCTAGGTGTAATGATTTATTTCTCTATAAAAACTTTCATATATTACTATTTCGACACCAAATTAAGCTCTCATTCTAAAATATCTATTATTTAAAAGTTAATTACTAATTTACCCATATTTTTGCAGTTTCAAATATAATTTAAGGTTAATCAATATTGTTAAAACAGAAGCACAAAATTTGATCCACCTACTTCTAAGTAAAATATTTTAAGAAACTATATATTATACTAAATTTGACTACAGTTTTAATATTAACTAATAACAACTTACCTTTAAATATAACATAATTATGGGAAAATGTAACTAACAAAATATGGAAAGATTTAACTAACAAATCTCCATGTGGATTAAACAAATATCTTATTTATTCAATTTGGTAACATCCGATTAAGGAATATAACATATATAAATTATATGTTTTCTAACTAAAATTTTATATTATTGGATTATTGGGTTTACCGCGGATGAACTGTAAGCCGATAGTTAAATTAACCTTAATACATAATTATATATATATATATATATATCAATATTTAAAACATCATGTTTTAAAATATAGTAAGGATTCAAAATAGTATTTCCTTATTTTTCCCGTTTCACATAAAATATATAAAAATATAATTTAAACCATTTTTGTAACAATTTTGAGTTAAGACATATGATAAAAATACAAAGAGTAAAAAACTAATAAGTATTTAAATATTTAATGCATACACTGAAATTAATTTAAAATTTTAAAATATCAATTTAAATCAAATTGGATTATATATTGGTCACTCATCGGTTTAATCAGCTAGTCTCGCGGATTTTAGCGGTTTTGCGGGTTTTTAAATACTTGATATTTTTTAAAAGACAAACTGAACTACATATCGGATCACTAGGTTTACTGATTCGACCGCCGAACTGGATTGCGTATAAAAGCGCTGATTTAAATGCCAAAATGGTTTAAATAGAAAAATTCTCTTCAAATTAACAAAATATTTGTAACATTATTAACGAAATTTTTATCACAAAATATTCCGCATTTTAAAAGCGTAGATCAAAATCTAAAAATCTAGTTTACACACAAACCAGAATTAAAGTTGGTTTAATGTATACCAAACACACATTTAACCAAATGAACACATTTAAAATTCTGATCAAATTAAACCTGATCATAAACCAAATCAAATCTCACTTTAGCCAACTTACCTCAACAGTCAACACCTCCACATTTAGTGTTTGAATGGGGTGTTTAAGAAGCAGGTGAACCACTTAGTGGAAATAACCATCTTTAATTCTCTATTCATAACAAAAAAAAAAAAACAAAATATCTCAAAAAGTGGGAGAAACTTAATAACTGGTTTATTGGTACACAAGTGGTTTTAATATCTCTGAAAAGTGAATGGACTGCCTAAACCGCACTCCATATCTTTGTTGTTTGGTGGTAAGACTCCACTTCATGTGTTGTATAACTGAGAACCACCACTCTCCCATATTCGCACATTGGGATGTATGTGTTTTATACCCATTATCATATTATCGGATATCCATACAGGAAAAAGGGTGGAGGATTTATTACTTGGAAACATGCTTTCTCTTAGTCTTTAGAGATGTTGTGTTTTGTAAGACATATTTTCCATTTTCGTCTCAACCCCTCAGTCCTCTGATCCGCAGTCTTAGTCACTATCAATGGATCCTTTACATGAAGAAGATCGATCTCAGTCTATGTTGGTGCATAAAAATGTGGCTTTTCCTCCGATGGAGACACACTCACCTCTACAGAAGACTATACTAGAGACCTCACAGTTATGCTGGTCCGAGTTCGTTGATATTGATTCCTAAACAAACGGCTGACATAATAGTAGTAGACACATAAAATATTATTATAATCATTATTTATTTAAATGTAATTTTTAATTTTAATTTATTTGAATACTATTTAAAATTTTGACCCCCGTAAAGATAGTTATGGATCCGCACTGGTTTCAAACTAACATCGTCCACACCCGTATATATACAACCATATCGCAATTGCAGCTTGTAACAGAAAATTACATGCATGTGATTAATGCAGTGTGAGAGAAAGACAAAACTCATTTACAATCTTCACGGTTTGTAGGACAGTAGAGTTGTAACTACTTGAACGAAACTAGGTGGAAATGGAACTCGACCACTTGATTAGCTAACCAAGAGAATACTAACACGTCACTTTTTAATTTTGTGGAACTGAAAGTTTTAGTCTCCTAGACTTCTGTGATTATTCTTCCGACGAAAAAAAATACTATAGTTAGAGGTTTTTAATTTTTTTTTTTTTTTTGAGAACAAGAGGTATTTAATTTCGCCACGCCGTTTCTTATCTTTTTATTCTGAACTTTCTTGTTTGATAATAATGTCCATTAACGGAATATTCTTGTCCAAAAGTATATCGCATTGGTCAACTACAACTAGGGTCAGTATTAGCACTAGTCAGTATCACTTTCACCGGTTAGAAGAGGCAGATATTATTTAGGGGTTTGCTAGACTTGAATTTGAACACGATACTACATCTTGTTGAATGGTGGGTGGTTCACTGGGTTTGTTTGCTATGCATTATTTTTTTTTTTTTGAAAAAAAAAGAGAAAAAGTTTGCTATGCATTATTGACAACCATTGTTTCTTAAATATGAATTAACCTAAAGCATATAACTTTGTAGATATTAAGAGAAGTTTTATGATGCCAAAAATAAATATTTATTCACGGTGGTCGTATATACTGTATCATTTATAATTGTATTAATCGTCACCTTTGGAATTAATTTTATCGATTCAGTTGGTACAGCGTATTTAATTAACGTCTCATTATTGTTGCACGTAGATAGTTACCATTTCCCAGTTTAATCAGTAAAATAAATTGTCAGTTTTATATTTTCCAATCGTAGGAACTTCTCCATCGGCAAATTCTAGAAGAATGTATAACCAAATATAAATATAGAAAAGGAAAGTGAGATAGCTTATCAGAACAGATACTTTAAAAACTTGTTAAGAAACTTCAAAGACATACGTTTCTCTTTTTTCAATTAGTATTAAATTTAATTGTTTTAGTTAAATACCAATAATAATTTCAGTTTCTCTTCTATTTTTCCCTTTTATTCCATGTATTTCTCTTAGTTCCTATATAGAAATAGAAGCAGAATCGTATGGAACTGTAGAAGCGAGATTTCTTAAAAAAGTTAGGAAATGAAAATGTGCCGGAAGCGTATATTTATATTTATATATATATATATATATATATATATATATATACACATATTAAAAATATAAAAAATTACAAATATGACTAAAAATTATATGATTCAAATTAAAAATAAAAAAGTCATTTATAATAATTTTACATGATTTTATGTTAAAACCGTGAGAATATACATAAACTACATTTGTGATATATTATTATACTAATTATTTTTAATATTTCTTAAATAATTAACAATCTCTATAATATTATTTGAGAAGTCAGTTTTCTATGTGTCGCACTCACGTTAACTTTCACGATGGTTGATTACATTGATACCCTTAATGAATTAAAAATATTATATTCAAATATTATTGTTGATTTTTTAATTTAAATTCCTTTTTAATATTTTCCAAATAACATATCTAATAACAAGGAAATATTTATAAAGTTTATAAAGTGAATTTAAAAACGAAAATATATGTATAAATAATATAATTTCATTAAAAAGAAAAGTTCACAAAATAGTAATATTCCATTTAAACAATATTTATAAATAACATAAAATTAACTTTCATAGTATCAGAAATATTTTTATATATATGTCTATTTTTTAGATGATTAGATAAAATAATTAAGTAACATAAACTAATATATGTTTTATTGACTAAAATATTTTATAATTAGTATTATTGAAATGTTTTTTGTATTTCTTATAATTAGTTGACTATAATATCTTTCAGTTACATACAAAATATATATAAATTATATTATACTTATATAATATGATTTCTCAAATACAATCACATTTTTACTACTTATTTTTACGATATATTAAAAACGAATTTTTTTTTTAACAATAAACATCTTTTGATCAAATAAGTACAAAATATTTTAAAATCACACTATATAATTTAACGAGGTAGATATATTCTATATTACATTATTAAAATTATATGTTTTCTTAATATGAAATTTGCTTTTAAATTTTATATTTTTATGGTTGTCGTACTTAATATAACAATAATCAAAAAGCACAAAATTATTTAAAATTTATAAAAATATTTTAGTTATTGTAAAAATTGATATGTGTTCATGAGTTTCCAAAAAAATATCAGTTATTTATGTATTTAACTTCCTATAGATCATCGTATTATTTTCCAATATCTTTAAAGAAATCACCATTGATTTTGATATATATCATGAAAATACATGCACATTTAAACGATAAATAAAACTAATTTGATTTGACTTAGTTATAATAAAAATAATTATACTTCAGTTTGAATTTGAAAAGTAATATATATAACTTAATATATTCACAACATGAGTGACTCGACTAATCCAACTTATATCTAAAACCATAGAATTAACTATGATAAGAAAATATAATTAATATTAATTTATTTTGTAAATATAAATTATTAGATGACTCAAAACACATTAAATATGAAAATAAAATATCAACCAACTATAACAATTTAGTTCTTTTGTAAAATTTATGCATACTCATGAGACTTCAGAATATTATCAATATATTAATTTACGTGATTAAAGTAATATAACTTGCGCATAAAAATTATAAATTAATTTAAAACTAAAAATAAATAGCAATTAATTATTATATTATATATTTATTTTATTAATATTTATACCATGTGCATGAGCACGGGAAAATCACCTAGTATTTGAATAAATACGATATATCTCTAATAAACCCTCAATGTATAAAGATAATTTATAGTATTAGTTTTAATATTTGTATATTTATATTCTCTATTTCACTATTATATAAAAACAAAATCAATGTTTCTTATATTTTTATTTATTTATAACATATATTTTTAAAAAAATTGAAGTGTGATTCTAAAATGAATCGTAAGCTTCCAACGTGTTTTTAAAGATGTATTTTTGGAAACGCATTGGAAACAAGATTCTGCGAACTTCCACAAGTTTCTGATTCCGATTTCGGTTCCGAAACGAGAAAACAACGTATAACGAAGCTTCTATGTAACCTAGCTTAGGAATAACCAGTTACAGCCAGTCTTTTGAATATTCCGTAAGCCGCATGGAACAAGGTAATTTTACTTGTAGTTGTGACTATCTCTTCATGATTTTGGCTTATAGAAGAAAATATCTTCTTTGGGTTATCAAAATGTAAATAACCCAGAACAAACGAGTGATACGTTATATAAATACGTCACCCCACTGAACCAAGTCACCTTCTGTGAGCCTCATACTTTTTTGGTCAATTTAAGGGATATATATATATTTAATAAAACTGAATGATACTGTGTCCAAAAGTAGCGGTAGATATTGGAAATACTGAGATCACCGTAATTATCAATTTCTTTTTTTTTGGAATTTTATTCACCTCCTTTGTCTTGTATTTAAGCGCATCTCGCTCTAGTCTTCCAACATGTAACAGAGTAGCTTAACAAAGAAAAAAAAAAGCCCACATAAAAAAAGCGGTACCATTTTTCTAAGGATGGAACTAGAATCTTCACCTTTACATCCACATGTAATGCTTGTATCATTCCCGGGACAAGGCCACGTTAATCCACTTCTTCGTCTCGGGAAGCTTTTAGCTTCAAAGGGTTTACTCGTCACTTTCGTCACCACAGAATCATGGGGCAAAAAGATGCGAACCGCCAACAAAATCCAAGACCGCATCCTCAAACCGATTGGTAAAGGTCACATCCGGTTCGATTTCTTCGACGATGGTCTCCCCGAAGACGACGACGTGAGCAGACACGACTTCACCGTCTTCCGGCCACACCTCGAGCTGGTCGGACAACGCGAGATAAAAAACCTCGTAAGACATTACGAGGAAGTGACGAAACAGCCCGTGACGTGTCTCATCAGCAACCCTTTCGTCTCATGGGTCTGTGACGTAGCGGAAGATCTTCAAATCCCTTGTGCTGTTCTCTGGGTCCAGTCTTGTGCTTGCTTAGCCTCATATTACTATTACCACCACAAGCTTGTTGACTTCCCGACCAAAACTGATCCCGAGATCGATGTCCAAATCCCTGGCATGCCTCTCTTGAAGCACGACGAGGTACCTTCTTTCATTCATCCTTCAACTCCTTATTCCGCTTTGAGAGAAGTGATCATTGATCAGATCAAACGTCTTCACAAGCCATTCGCTGTTCTCGTCGATACTTTCTACTCCTTGGAGCAAGATATCATCGACCACATGTCAAGTCTCTCTCTCCACGGAGCTATCAAACCGCTCGGACCGCTTTACAAAATGGCCAAGACGTTAATATGTGATGACATTAAAGGAGATATGTCCGAGACAACGGACCATTGCATTGAGTGGCTAGACTCGCAGCCTGTTTCCTCCGTTGTTTACATCTCATTCGGAACCGTCGCTTACATAAAACAAGAACAGATCGAGGAGATTGCGTTCGGTGTGTTAAACGCTGGCGTTTCGTTCTTGTGGGTGATTAGACAACAAGAGCTAGGCCATAACAAAGCGCGACATGTTTTGCCTGAGGAAGTCAAGAAACAAGGGAAGGTCGTGGAATGGTGTCAGCAAGAGAAGGTCTTAGCTCATCCTTCCGTGGTTTGTTTCGTGACTCATTGTGGATGGAACTCAACGATGGAAGCTTTATCTAGTGGAGTCCCAACGGTTTGTTTTCCTCAGTGGGGAGATCAAGTCACCGACGCTGTTTACATGATCGACGTTACAAAGACGGGAGTGAGACTCGGCCGTGGAGAGACGGAGGAGAGGGTGGTGCCTAGGGAGGAAGTGGCCGAGAGGCTCAGAGAAGTTGCTAAAGGAGAGAAGGCGACGGAGCTGAAGAAGAATGCTTTTAAATGGAAGGAGGAGGCGGAAGCGGCGGTGGCTCGCGGTGGTTCGTCGGATCGGAATTTTGAAGAGTTTGTGGAAAAGTTGGGTGCGAAACCTGTGGTTGAACAAAATGGAAGTCTTCAAGAATTGGAAAAGTCATAAATGTGTTTTGTTTTCTATTTGTGTTTGTTTCTGTCAATCCTTAATTGTGTTTTGTATGTATTTTCCTCGTCGTTCTTTGTTTTTTTTGTTTTCTTGCATGGGGTCTAGGGAGAATTATTATCTTTTTTGGAATAATGTTTGGTTCACGTGTTATGTTATATTATGATTAATTATCTTGTTTTGTTGCTAAATCAGAAAAAAAAAGAGTTTGTGTATAGCGTGGTGTAATCTGTACTATGCAAAACCAAAAATGGTAAAACCTAGTAATATTCGGCACTAGTTACCGTTTAGCTGACATAAAAGATCGATCTAGCTAGTAGGTAAAAGTAAAGAGAGTTAAGTATAATGATACAATATAGTATTATTAATATACGTTTATCAATAATTCGATTGGATACTACAAAACATTGATAAAAAACAAAAAAAAAAAACAAAAAGAATCAAATATGAAATTTGCATGTATATTTCTATTAATTTATTACTTCAGCAACTCACAACTTTGAACCTCAGAATCTCAGATAATCAGAATTATCAGTACATGTATCATCACCGTCTCGAATCTTTGGAAGTGATCAACACAGACCGACATAAACACGTGTTGGATAGTATCTGCTAGTTTTTAACTGTATATCGTGTGTGTAGTTATAATTTTTTTATTTTATTTTTTCAGTTGTATCTAGGTTGTTAAAAAGTTAGATTGTTATTTAACCAATTAACCACTTTCTCACTGACCAAAAGTAAAATAAAAATAGCCACTTTCTTTTAAAGAATCATTTTTTTGTCAACTTAAAGAATCATATCCATCAATAGATAGTGTAAGTTCGTAATATGTCCGTAACACACTGATTAAAATAAAAAGCATACAGCTTTTTGACTCACTGATCAGTAATATGTTTTAAATAATACTGTATATTTTTGGTATTAAAGACCCAATATGTATCGACCTGTGTACCATTGTTATAAACTTATATTCAAGGCTGTAACAGTTGAAACATTGCACTGTTCGTTCGCTACAACGTAAAGAAACGTGTTCCCGTCAAGCTAACCATATGGTTTAGCTAGTGTCATTGTGCATTTAGTAACGTAGGCGTTTTGATATTTTAAATTATTGCCTCAAAAAGACTAATTAATCTATTGGTAGACCAAACGTTCCAAATCGAAGTCATTGTGAGAGTGATACCCAAGAGGGGGTGTGGTGGTAAGTAAGTTATGTGTGTGGGAGAAAGCAAATGTGGTAGGTAGGCAGAACTTAGGACATATTAGATTTCTAGAATACTCTCACCCTTGTGGTGGTAAGTAAGATGTGTGGCGAAAAAGATGTGGTAGTTCGGCAAAAAATTACGTCACAATCGATTTATTAGAGTATACGTACATGCTCCTTCCACCAACATCACGTTAATTATTGGTAAATGAATTTGTACAGATTTTCAGAACTTTTATATTATGTGTTTAATGGTTTATAAATTATGAATACATGACATATTTTTAAAAAAAAGAATTATGACATTTAAAATTATATTATTATAGGTTGATGATTTTAAAATGTCTATTTATCAATTCCAAAAGTCTCAGCAAAATAAAGATTTTCTCGAACCATGTCAGAATGATTCCCACTTCTCATTTCGAAGTGTGTTTGAAGAATCGTCAGAAAATAGAGCTTTGAATAATGTTCATACTCCTTGAAAATAGACAATGTCACAACTGCCTCTCAATTTTATCAAAACTTAGCTAAACATAAGTGTAACATTTTCCTCCACATCTTCAGGTTGAATAATATTATTATTAGCCAACAAAGAAGAAAAGCTAGTGGTTTTATTAACTTTTAATATAATTCGGTTTGGCCCATATTTTGTAACTAATTAACATTCTGATCTCGAAGAATAATTCTCTTTTAATTCCATATCGCGCGAAGACCCACATAAAACTGAAAAGTCAGCTAATATTTAACATTTGTTTCTAAATCTGACCCTGTACTTTTAACGATATTTCCGACCCCACCCTTTTCTAAAACAAATTATTCGAAGGAAGGACAGATTAGTAAAAACAATAACGGAGACGACTCCCAGATTTAAATACATATGAGAACCGTTACATAGCTGACGATCCCATTAATTTTCCCGCGTTAACTCAAAACTCAAGCCGGAGAAGTCGCCGGAGATCCTGAGACGCCGAATCATCAACGGAAACAACAACGACCTGGCTTTCCGCATCCCTCCTCGAGAACGACGGCAGAGGCAGCGAACTCGGCGCCGGAGAAACAACGAAAATGGAAGATCCGGCGTAGATATCGTCGGGAGAGACAACTTCATGTCCATTATATCTCCGGTTCTTGATGTTCGAGAACGAATCAAAAGACTCTCCTCTTCTCCTGACGATGTCCTTGGCCGTCGTTCTGAAGTCAACGGATCCGAACCGTCTCCTTTGGTCAGGTCGGAGAGGCGGCTTCCGGTGAGAATGGTTTCTCCGGGGATGGTGAAAAATGGTCGCCGGAGAATCTCTCATCCGGTTAATCAGACAGTTCTGAGGCCTGATGACTTCGGTTCCCATCGTTTAGAAAGGGAGAATCTTGAATTAACGTTTGGTGGTGGGAAGGAAAGAGAGGAAAGAAGAAAAGGTGTAGAACGGTCCTTTTCTTCGGTTCCTGCTCAAGTTTATGTTTGTAAATGATTAGTGAGTTTATGTTGTTGTCTGAAATGGAAAAAATTAGGTTATAAATAGAGAAGATGAAGAGATTTGATAAAAATGGTGGGGAGGAGGAGGGAGAAAACTATTTGGCTTCTCTGTCTGACCTTCGTTTCCTCGTAACGGCGAATCTGGAACCTCCAAACATCCAACTTTTATTTTATTTTATTTGTTTCTTCTAATTCTATTGTTCTTTTTAATTTTAAATTTAGTTATTAGTTTGACTATCAGTTTTTTTTCGTTTCACAAAATGTGTGGCGGGGGCAGAGCCATAAGCGATTGAAAAATTATTTTATAATAACTATTACACTAAAAATAATAATACTTATTATTATAGAGTAGAAACATGTAAACTAAATTAACAAACAAAATATTAGTTACAAAAATTTTTATTTTAATTTGACAAATTAAAAAATTAATTTAGTTTTATAACTAATTTTTTATAGATAAAATATTGACCAAAAATCATGAGCTTCAATGTCTCAATGAAACTTACAAAGCTTGGAATCAAAATCTCGATTTTTCTGATAAATTTAAAAAGAAAGTGAAAGAGATATGATTTGTGTGCATAAATAATGAGATATGGAAAAAAAAATCGAAACTTTGGTGTATTAAGAGTTTCAAATTGGTTTTTTTATAGTAGTTGGTGTATTGATGACAATGACAATATTATAAATACTTGGTGGAGATGAAGATGATAAGGTAAAATATATTGTATTTTAAATTTTTCTTTTATACAATCATTTAATTTTATATATAGCCAGCATTAATGATTGTTTCAATTGATAATACCTTACCAAAACCTTTCTTAAAGTAAACAATTTATTAATTTTACCTGTAATTAATTGTATATACATGTAAATGAATACAAATAATAAGATAGAAAATCAATATAAAATCAACATAAAATCATTTCACCATTTCAAAAATATTTAAACATATAAATTTTCGCTTTCCAAAAATATATAAA
Organism: Raphanus raphanistrum x Raphanus sativus; assembly: GCA_019705995.1. NCBI lineage: Eukaryota > Viridiplantae > Streptophyta > Magnoliopsida > Brassicales > Brassicaceae > Raphanus > Raphanus raphanistrum x Raphanus sativus. The sequence continues at coordinate 57,406,812 of CM034035.1, read as the reverse complement.
TATAAATTTACATGAAAAATAAAATTGCTTAAAAACAAATAAACTTCAAATAATTAATTACCTATTGTATTACTAATAATTTTATATGCGTTAAAAATATATTCAATAGATAACAACATTCAATTTTGTGTAAAAATAGTATATAGTAAAAAGTAATATTCAGTAAAAATAATAATTCAATGCTAATATAAAAAATTTATGTTATATGTGTTTAAAAGTTAAAATAAATACCCGCACAGAAATGCATATCAAAATCTAATAAATCTTTAAGAATGAGGTCTAAACAATTTTAAATTGCTCTCCAGTAGACATCTAGATTATCAGGTTATGGATGATAATTTGATTTTCCCAACCTTGAACAGTTACATGCTTGTATCCTATCACCACCACAAACCAAATATAATAAATAGATTCATCTTCATGTTGGAACACTCTTGGATCATGTGGATAATCTTTTTTTAAATAGTAGGTTTTCTTTTTCTTTTTATTTTTTTGCTAAAATTTGGATTGTTTTTTTTAAAATAGAGTTAAAAAAACTTACTTTTATCTTTTTTCTAGATAATAGTTAATCCATTGATTTATTGCTAACTGGTTGGTTGGTAGTTACTTGAGTTATGAACTAGTAGTGAGTACTATTGGCATTGTTTGCTTTCATTTCTACTTGTTTATGCTTAAGAATAATGTTGGATACAGACTTCTACTCTAGGATCAATCAAGTATGTAACTTCATAACATTTCTTCTCTGTTTCTCATGCTGAGGGAGCCCTCTGATGAAACACAGATAATACAACTGTTGGGTTAGCCTCACCAAACCAAAGAGTTGCAAACGTTATCATATAACAGCGGACAAACTAAGCTGATGTTTCTTGCTGTTTTGTGATTCTATGGAGAGATTAAAGCAGAGATGGATCAAAAAGAGAGGAGGACAATTATTTATGTTCCAGTTACGACTCATTTTAAACCTTATACAATGCATAACTCTTCCTTCTCTCCAAATATAACCAAATAAGAGCTCTGAAGCTTGCTAGGTCCATACCAAAGCACAACTTACTTTAGTCATGTCAGAACTTAACAAGACTAGACAAATGGGGAAACAGATGTTTCAGTTCCAATAAAGAAATTATCTTAAGACTTGTGAGATCTTACATGAGATTGGACAAAAAGATTAACTCAGGCAAACACCAGCCAAGAGTCATCAAAAGTAAACTTCCTTCAAAAGGAGCATAAGACTCTACATGAACATGATCTAAAATGATTGTCATAGGATTAGTAGCATCAGCCAAGAGTCATCAACAGAAAAGAGGCGCTTAAGGAGACAGATTCAAATCTCTATCTAGAAAAGAGATAGGTAACTGAGACAAGGCTGTAAAATTGTAAGATCTTTCTTTACTCTTTATCTTGTTTTTTTTTGTGAAACATTGTTTCCCAAAATAAAATTAGATGTTTCTTGACATTCAAACCCTGTAGAAGTGCACCTTTATGCTATTACACAGACCAGTAAAAAATACCCTGTTCTCTAGAGTCTTATGATGATCTTACCACTTGTTCCTCGAGTTTGCAGTTCATTTGGTCCTATTTACATCCTGCAAAGTAACTAAACCCCCGCAAAAAAAAAAACTCAGAGAAGCAAATCACTTGTCAAGGTCCAGGCTGATGAGATCTCATGACCGATCTCTTAATGGCCTCTATTCTAGCTGTGAAACCAACCAATGCAGGCCTTACTGATGCCTGTCTCACCAACTCTAACTCCCCAGGGTCATTGCACTGATCCTCATACTTAAGCAGCTTTATTGTCCCATGAGACATTGGGAAAAACTGCATCTGAGTAGCAGAGAAAACAAAGTAAGGCATCATCGTGGAGATCACCACAAAGAGAGTTGTGATCCAGTAAGAAGGCGAAGGCGCAAGAGTTTCAAGAAAGACCATATAGGCATCTGTAGACACCCTTGGCGGCAGTGATCCGTACACCATCAGGAAAAGGTACCATACAACCACAGATCCCCAAACGACGAGATGCTGAATCACTGTGAAGTAACTGATTGTCAATACCATCTGCAAACTCACAACCCACACCACACATGTGTACATTGTCCCTCCAAAAATATCTCTCCCTGCGGGTTTCCCTTCGTGGTTGAAAGCTTGAGATTCAAGAGAGGTTTTGCAGAGGAAGAAAATGATTATTGCGCTGCAGAAGCCATGGAACATCCAACTGAGTATCCGGCGCCAACTAAAGAGGAGATTTTGTACACCTTCTTGGTACAATACAGGGAACTGTTACAGCAAACAAAGCAATACTGACTATACTGGGGAAAAGATTAAGCAGCTGTTTTGGTTAGAATGATTGTTTAATATACCTTGAGACAAAACAGTGCAGATACGTCCTGGTCGAAGATTCCCAAACAAATAACAGGAAGAGAGGAGAAGAGGACGCTATACAGAGATAGATACCAGTCATTGTAAGCAGGTGTAGTAGAGAATGAAGTGTATGCCTCATATAAGAAGAGAGTGAAACCAAATGTGATGTTCTTGTAGAAGAAGTAGCAAATCTGCATATGAGAAAACACAAAGTATTGAGATAACTGCATCAGCTCAAAGAATAATGAGAATCATAGGGTCAGTTGCGGATTCAACAAACCATTTTTGAGATTCGCCTGTAACACCAGTGTCCATGGACGAGTAACAAACGCTCCAGATATCTAAATTGAGCAATGGCAATGTCGCTGGACATTACAGCCTGCAAGATCAACAAGTATTAAACAACAAAAAACTGAAAATGATTTGCTCTGAGATTCGTTAAAGAACCTGCATTCCTTCCACCCCACTGATCCCAACTCCTATATCTGCTTCTTGAAGCATTCCAACATCATTTGCGCCATCTCCAATTGCCAGTGTTGTCTGACCGCTTCCAGTTTTGACTAGTCTTGTCACCTAATGTAATATGAATCTTGAGTAGAAAATGCTAGGCAGCCACTAAGTATATGAAAAACTGTACCAGTGCTTTCTGTTTTGGTGATGAACGACAACAAATAACTGAGGCACAACCAGTGGCCAGCTCAAGAAATATGTATTTCAGATCATCCTCCAATGCATAAGCAAGTGATTTTCCATCAATGATTAAAGCAAAGGCCTCAGAGTTTCCACCAGAAGCTTTTAGTTGAGCCTTTCCATTAGTTATCTGACGCAGTACTTTTTCCTTCAAAACCTGCAAGAAAATAGTTACTTGAGATTAAAACATCAGCACAGTGAAACAAAAGAAGTTGTTGTTACCTCTGCAATGACATCATTTTCACCGGATTTTTCCAAGTGCTGGATTTCAGGGGTCTCCAAGTTGATTATGATCTGTTTCATTTCTCGTCTGAGCAAACTACAAGCGAAGCTGTCAAAGATGTATAGAGTCAGAGAGTGAGTAAGAATGTATGTGCCCAAGTCTCATGAGTAATTATAGTCAATACCCAATATTGATAGCAGTCTCCATCTTGTCTCCTGTCAAAACCCAAATCTTTATCCCTGCTTGAGCAAGCTTATGAATACAATCAGGAACCTGTAAGAAAGGCAAAAGAGAGGATGAAAAAAAAGAGTTTCACTCACCAAACTGTAATAGCAACTTACCCCATTTTGGAGTTTGTCCTCAACAGCGGTAGCTCCAAGAAGAACCAGATCTTTCTCAATCGTCTCCATGACTTCATCTATCAGTGCTTCTCGATCAGCACTAACCGAACTCTTGGCCTCATTGATTCTCTCAGTGAACACCTCGTATTCTTTCTCATCGAGTTCACGGTAGGCAAGTATCAAAGTTCTCAATCCAGCATCAGCATACTCGTTCACATGGTCTCGAGTTTCCTCTTCATACTCTCTACCGTTTCCACAAAGTCTTTCAAACATGACGCTGCGGCGCCATGAAAAAGAAATTCAAAAACCAGTTTCTAAAAAGAGGTTTGAGTCATGATCTCATACCTGTCTGCCCCTTTACAGAGTAAAAGGGGTTTGCCATCTTCATACCGCACTATCACTGACATCCTTTTCCTTGAGCTACTGAACTCAAGAACGTTCAGGACTCTATACATCCTGCAAAAAGGGAAACCATTCTCGCTAAAAGTAAGAATCAGAGCGAAGCTGCTTTTGATGACAATAAAGAAGAGAAGAGAAACCTTTCAACTCGTTCCCCATTCACCACGTCTAGCTCTCTAACAGATACTGTTGTTTGAGTCCGGATAAAATACTCAAACCCAACCTCTCTTGCTGCAATGACAAATGCTGCCTCGTCAGGTGATTCAGCCTCATAGGAGATCTTTCCTGTATCTTCATCCACCTCAGGTATAACCGTATGACACACTGCCAACAAACGAAAGAACTTCTGAATAACATCAGCATGCGTTTCCTTGACCCAGTTCCCATTCATTATCCTTTCATCTCTGAAGTTGAATCCTTTGACTGCCGGCGGCTCTGCAGCAACACCACCACGGCCATACGCTGTCCCAGCAATTGAACATTTGATGAACTCCATGGAGTTACACGTCAGTGTTCCCGTCTTGTCTGAAAGAACTGTGCCCACTTGCCCAAGCTCTTCATTCAGATTAGAGGTACGTGCTAGTGCAGGTTTGTCAGCTTCCTCGTAATACATATGGATGTCTTTGTTGATGAAGATGCTCTGAAGAACTTTAACAATCTCTATCGACACATACAAGGATATAGGGATGAAGTAACTGTTGAGCATCAGGGCAGAAAGAAAGTGACAGAGTGCAGCCAATGGCGCACGCTGTGGATCAAAGAAGACGGTGGAATCATCTGGTTTCAGATACCATCTCGTCATGATCCCATTCTGGTAATCTTCTCTCGTTGTCATCCCAAACAAAACCGCACCGAGAAACGCCAATGAAACCACAACAAGGAACATGAGGTATATAATCTTATCCATCTTCCTCTCGATCATGCTCCTCTTTGAAGGAGGCTCAGTTGAGTTCTGGACAACCTTTGTATCAGGGCCCGTGAAGATAACAACCCCGTAGATATAGTCTGTGTTCCTGAGTTTTGATCCCCTTAGAAGAAGCTGCTGTGGTGAGAGAGGGTACTTTGCTCCCTTAAGCTCCATAGTGCCGACAAAAGAATACAAGTTAGCATTAGGATCCTCGCATTTGATGAGAGCCTCCACCAAGTCCCTGAAGTCAACTTCTTCACGCAGTGACATGGTGACTTCTAGTCCTTGTTTAAGCTTCAGATTTGTTTCCCCGTCCAGGTTCATCGTCTCTACGTAGCAAACAGCATCCTCGTAGCTAGAAGAAAGCAGGACAAGGTCTGCAGGAAAGAAATCGTTTTTCTCCACCTTCAATATATCCCCAACTCTCAGCGTCTTCCACTCCTTAAGATCGAACTCACCGTCGCCTCGGTGCACTCCAACTTTTCTACTATTCACCTCAATATCCTGCTGTTTTCTGCGCCAATCTTCAACACCTTCTTTAACCATAGTAGCGAGAATAACGAAAGTCAAGGGAACGATGGCGCTGACAGCTGTGTAAGGAGCGAGAGGAGTGAAAGACAAGATGCCAACGACGAGGAAGTAGAAGTTGGCGACTCTCCTGAACTGCTCAAAAAGTGATTTAGGGAGGAAACTGGCGAGAGTGTACTTGGTGGTCCTCACGTAGTTGTCGCAGTAATCATGAGCTGATTCAGGTTGGTTGCAGTGAACCACGCGAGAGAAACCAGATCGTCCAATCTCCGAATGTGCTGGCTTGAAACAAGCTTTGGCTGATGATAGTGTGAAAAGCTTGCTTAACTGTAACTTCCTCTTTCTGCGCTTCCTTTCACCTCCTCCCATTCCTCTCTCTCTCTAAAACCCTGAAAATTTGTCATTTTCAGACCAAACATGAGCAAAGAAAGAACACATCTTTAGTTGTGTCTGAAAAAAACAATTATACTGAAGAAAGTTTAAAACTTTTCCTATAAATGTCGATTGATTAGCTAAATCTCTAAACCCCTGAAAAGACTTCTTTTTTTTTCATACTTAATCTCAAGTTGTATATACAGACCAAACATGAGCAAAGAAAGAACACATCTTTAGTTGTGTCTGAAAAAAAAAACACTATACTGAAGAAAGTTAAAACTTTTCCTATAAATGTCCATTGATTAGCTAATATCTCTAAACCCCTGAAAAAGACATTTTTTCGTACTTAATCTATATACAGACACGAACAAGAAAGACCACATCTTTAAGTTGTGTCTGAATAGCATTGCACTGGAAAAATTTGAAAACTTTTCTTATAAAATGTGGATCAATTAGAAAGCGACGAGAATTATTTTAACACCAACGATGCCCAGAAAACAAATGTTGAGAGAAGAGAGTACCGATTTTTTGGCAGAGGCGTTGAGGAAACAGCAGAGAGAAGCTCCAAGTTTTTGATTCCTGATTTTCCAGAGAAACTGAATAATTTCTCGGAAAAATCTGGTGTCAGTAAAAGACTAATGGAGTCGATTTATTTTGAAATCAGGGAAAGAAATCTTGAGGAGAGGAAGGTGTGGAATCTGGAAGATTTTGAAAACTGTAATCTTCTTTTTTTTTTTTTTTTTGTTTAACTACGATCTTATTGATTAGGGAACATTGGGTTTAATGGTAATGAACCAAAAGTCTTGGGTCTTTTAATGCATGAGGACCAAAAAAATGGAAAATTAGAGTTTTTAACATTACCCGTCTTCTCAAATTGTCTTATTGGTTGACATTTGGAAAGAAGACTTCGTGTTTTTTTTTTAATTCGATTTTCTCTCTATGACATTGAGATGAAAATCATGAAAGAAACGTTTAAGCAACTTTTCAAAATTTTCCTATAAAATAAAAATGAAATTTTGACGATTTAGCAAACTATAATTATGAAATTGATGTCGAATCTATTTGGTTTCAAATAAAATGGAGTCGATGAAGGTGAAGATCTAAGAACGTCTTTAACAACATCGAGGGTTTGAAGCACACACGAAAGAATGCAATAAAACATGTCTGCCTGCAAAAAAAAAGAAAGTGAAATCAAACATTATTTAGCTGTATTGAGGATGATATTTACTTGTGGATAAAACGGATTAGTGGTTTAACCTTCTCGGACAAACAACCTCCAGCAACAAAAAAGAAAACGACAAGGTTGAATTGCATGTCAAACCCCTGAATCCGATCAACTAATCCATCTCTAACTTGCCATTAAAATTTGCTAAAACAGTTAGTTGTTTCCATTATATAACTAGAAGGTCGATGGTGACAAAAAAAATTAGAAGATTGTTTTTTCAGTAGAAAATATAAGAAACTAGGGTAAACTCGTCATATGGACGGGTGAATGAATAAACGAATAATACAAATTTAATATTTTAATTTACTTTTAATTGAAAATACAATTAAGATTCATAATTAATTTGCAAGAATCTTAGCTATGTATTTTAAAGTTTATTTTAGAAATTATCAACTTATCGAATTATAGTAAATTTTTAAAAATAATTATTTAATTCCTGTCAAATTTTATTTTAGTTTAACTATGCCAATAAGACACATCAGATTTTTTAAATTACAAAAACTATGAAACATTAGATATTTTTTAAAGTTTATGTTTATTATTAAAACATTTACTAAATGTTATTTTTAAATCGTTATTTTCTATTTCTCTTGTTATATTCATCAACTTTGACGGTTAAAATTGTTTGATGTTATGTTATTCAACTTCAAATTTTTTGCATAATTCAATAATTTTGTTGTTATATTTGTTATATCTTGTTAGTTTTCATTTCTCTTAGAAATTTCTGATTATGTATTAATCATTGATTGTGGTTTAAAAAACTACAAACCAGAAGAAAAAAAACCGTGGTGAAAATCGTTTTGACACAACTTCACATGTCAGCATCATGTATTAGCTCTCTGAGCTTTTCTCCACCGCTTCAGTTTCTCTTCAACTTCTTCTCTGGTAAGGTTGTTATGCTTGATAGAAACCAAGCGAAGAACATCAGTAGGCGTTGCTTTATCATTGCCTCCTAATGTGCCAATAGCATCAACAAGATCAGTTGTCATCTCTAGTAACCATCTTTTGTACTTCCTTTTGTTCTGAACCTCAACATCTGGTGCCAGTGGTAGAGCTTCCTGTAAGGGAAGCGGAGGTTCAACTGCTACCAAATCTTCACCAGCCTTCTTCTACTGTAGGGTCAGAACGTCCTTTAGATTGGAGATTTCTGTATACACAAAAAAAGGAAAACAATTTATATTCAACAACATTAGAAAAACGTCATAGCCAAGAGTAATATCAAGATAATCAAAATCATTAATATACCTTCTGTCACAAGTGATATTGCCAAATGACTATGCTTTATCTTGGTTATAAAGCATTTTTTATGGACTCGATGTCCTCGTACTGTCTCAGTCACTTGAGCAAAGTCATCGTGAAAGACACTACTGGTACAACTATACATTACACATTCATATTTCAAACTAAGATCATCTAAAAAATGCAATCATTCATCAATTGCACAGTTCTTGAACAGATTTCTTGGAAATAAACAAAAAGGTTGAAGAAGAACAAAGAATATTTGCTTTCCTCCTTCATAAACATTTGATGGTGATGGTAGCCTTAACCACGACAAAGACAGAGGTGGAATGTCATTATCGCTGCCGTCAGAGGAAGCATGGATGATGAGACTAAGACTCGAACCTTGATTTTGACCGATTGAGTTTGCAGAAGTCGATGGTGGCGGAGGCAGAGGCAGAGGCGGTATGTCATCATCACCGCTGTCGGAGGAAGCATGGATGATAAATTTTTTAGTTTTGGTATGATTAATTATTACCATAAATGTAAATTAAATACATAAATATTACCATAATGTAAACTAGTTAAACTAATTGGTCAAACTGAAATTAAAACCCGACCCAACCTGATATTCAAATAGTACTCGACTCAACTTTTAAGTTGGATGTTGGGTCATGTTCTATTTGGATATCAGATCAGATCAGGCCGGGTTCTAATTTCAGTTTGATACTAACTAGTTTGATATCGGTTTAGATTCTAAACAAGTAAAACCAAGTTAAACCTTCATCTGCATGGTTTCGGGTTTCGATTTTTAAATATGAGGTAAATAGATTTATATACTTAACATGTGTGCAACTATGAAAATCATAAAAGATTGTGTACAACTTTTAGTATATGATCATTTCTGGTGGAGAAACAAATCATCTGTAATACTAACATCCACTTTTTACTAACTTAAATAGGTAAAAAGAGAGAGGGAAGTCATTCATTATATAATATAGATTCTTGAATGTGCCAAAACAAATACTATAATTTTTTATTTTTGTCACTGAAAACAAACACTATACTTAAATTTACAAAACAAAGTGAAAATATTCAAAGCAAATTACAAGGAAGTGATCAAGAAACTAGTAGAAAAGTCTATTTTTATGGAATGTCCTTAAGCTCAAACTCAGAAATTTCTTTCTCGTTTTCCTTCTCCTTCTCCACTAAATCATCAACCCCAACACTAATCACATCAGATTTATACTGATGCTTCATTGCAAACAGAATAAAAGCCAAGAAATTCAATGCTCCCAAGACAACAAGTAACCAATAAAAGTAGTTCAGTCTCGCTTTGTTGAGGTTGCTTCTAAGCCAGCTCTTGTGTGTAACCCTATCCACAAGCGAAACAAGCAAGCTGCTCACAAAGAACCCCATCGAAACCGTGCTTAGAAACAATCCAGTGCTCATAGATTTCATCCTCTCTGGTGCTTCTCGTATAAAGAACTCAAGCTGTCCCACGTAAGCAAACGCTTCACCCGCACCAACCAAGAAATACTGCGGAATCAACCAGAACGGGCTTATCTTCATCCCCTTCGCGACCTCTGCCTCGCGTCTAGCGTTCTCTATAACCGCTGCTACGGCCATCGCTGCCATTGAGAACACAAGCCCAACTCCGATTCTCTGGAGGCTGGTGAGTCCTTGAGGCTTCTTTGTGAGCATTCTTGTTAAAGGCACAAAGACTCTTTAAACTCTTTTGTCCTAGGGGAGCTCTGGTGTGTGACAACCGCGGCTTTGTCTAAACACTTTAGCCTCTCCGTGTGAGAAACCGTTGTGTTGTCGTAACCGTTTAAAAGACTCGGATGCGAAGGGTAACTCTCGTTTCTTTTCTTCCACGCCAAGTAACCAACCCTCCATATAACAGTAAAAGGGCTTCCTCTAGGTTTCTTGAAACGGTACAGTTTCGTTCCGCAGAGCAAAACCACGGCCGCGACCACCATAGTCGCGGCCGAGATCCCGTAACCCCAGCCTCTTCCCACGTTGTCCTGGACGTAAACCAGGACAATCACGGCGAAGAGAGATCCGAGGCTGATGGAGAAATAGAATCTGTTGAAGAAGAAGATCATCTGCTTCTCTTCTTTAGGATCACTCGTGTCGCACTGGTCAGACCGGAACCCCGAGACGTTTGATTTTATTCCTCCTCCACCTAGAGCTATGGTGTAGAGAGCGACGTAGAGGAGAGCTAACTGATGACCTTTTGCTTCTACGCACTGAAGGTGAAGTCTTTTGAAATCGTCACATGGTGGTGGTCTCATGCTTGGGAATGACATTTGGGTATTTTCATGTGATCGCAAGGTTTTCACCTTCTTTGTAATTCCCCATGTCGACCCCTCAATTACTCTATTTTGTCCTTTTATACCCTTTTCTTGTGGTTGCTAGAGTTTTAACCTTATTCTGTAACCGCCCATGTCCTCTTCTCCTTCAATAAATCTCTTACAAAACCAAATATTCAAACATGTACCTAGCACTCAAATTGTTTATAGTTTAAAAGATTTTACACTTGGAAACGTATCAATGTGTTATGTGTGTGTACCAAATGGTTGTGGTCTATTGATCGATGACCTGATCTTTTTTGCTGAATGCGCACAAGGGTGTCAAGGGCATGTTCTTTAGTATTTGGACAATTTTGGCTTGTTAAGCAATTATAGTTTGTACTATTGATTCAATATCACATGGTTGGAAAAAAACTTTCGCATGTTCAATCATTAGTGGGTATTCTTCTTTGATTAGACTGGAGATGTTATTGTGGACCAAAATCTCATGAACCAGTTTGTACTCGACTAAAAACGCTACGCCCAATATAAAAGTGTAATCTGCCTGAACCAAACGACCAATCTTAACCCAAAAATTCAATTTTGTTTGATGGTTGGCAGCTCTTTCTACGCCACAAATGATAATCCAAACATTGTTAAGTTGGTGTCGGACTCAATGAATCAACTGATCACAATATCCTAACCAGCACTCGTGTGTTTAATGTAACAAAATGTTGAATTATTTGGAACCCAGCATCACATCGACTTGATTTTCAGCTTCTAAGAGTAAAGACCTACAATAATTTTGTGTGTTCTAACTCTTAAGAAGGATATAAGATTTCAGCTTCACCTAGATTCAATAAAAATCAAAGCGAGAAGTGTAAAGTAAAAGAAAAAATTCCCAGTAACAAAAAGCGCTCTTTTCTCAAAAAAAAAAAAAAAAAAAAGCTATTCCCTCTGTTTTTATTTAGTTGACTTTTTAAAGGGTTGCAGACAAATTAAAGAGGCTAATCTATTGTCTATTATATCCTTGCTTATCATTATTTTACATGCAATTATTCTCGATCATAACTATTAATGCAAGGATAGATAAATCAAAAATCACTATTTTCTACATAGGTGTTTGGAAACGTCAAATAATTTGACACAAAACAAAATCTCTAAAACGTCTATATTCGAAAGTAACAAAAAAAATTCCCCTTAGTTTTTTATTATATTCAGTCGCGAAGAAATTATATTACAATGGTGCAACTGAAAAGCCCATTATATCTCTATAAAATAGTGGGCCTTATTGTTTTCTTATCCGTTTTTTTTCTTTTTAAAGGTTTTTTTTTAACCGTTTTAAAGGTTTAATTGATATGAAACGTTTGACGACAAAAAACAAAAGTTGTTATGAGCCTTATGTATTTGTATCCTTGAGGAAAGGTTGTGAAGCTATTATGATATTATCATAGGAGGATTTGAATCAACTGATAACAATAACTTTAAAAATTCATTGTACATAAAAGACTGATCTTTCGACCATATATATAAAATGCCACATTTCATTAACTATATTAGACACAACATGATGACATGTAATAGTTAATTAGTGCTCTAACAAAAACAGAAAGCACCAAACATCCTGGGGAAAAAACAAGGAAAGGAACAAGAAACCAATGTTTCTGATACAACATTGGTTAAAAAGGAGCAATCATGGACAACAAAATAAACAGCCGTCTTGGAAAAGGTAAGAAAAACTAGAAAAGAAACTGAAATCTTAGTTGAATGTATAGATATGATTAGTTCTCAGGAATACTTTCTAACGTAGGCCTCCAGTTTTCATCTTGTTCTTCTTCTTCTTCATAAGCCCTGGAGATGTTTCTGCCACTATCTTTGAGAACATGAGCTAAGTCTTGAATGGAATAGATACCTCTCTTGTGACCCAAGATTTCTCTAAGTTCTCCTTTTGTCACCACTACTTTGATCCTCACCACTTTAGACTCTTTTGGTGTTGATCTTTCACTTCCTCCTTCCTCACCGCTACTCACTTTACCTTCTTCCAATAACTCAACCGGGAGCTCGGGTTCGAGATCTTTTCCAGCAAAGCCATTGTCGTGTATCAGGCAGTTTCCCATTGATATGGCTTCAATTTATGTAGTACATATAAAAAGAGGGAGACATGAAACTATGTGGGTTTGTGTGTATATATACAATTGTGAAGAAGAGAGAGAGAGCACATGCAGAGAAGCGATTTATGCGCCGGAGCAATAGCAATGACTAAGCGTGGTCTTAATTTTTATTTTATTGGTGTCGTAATTATTATTTTAGATGTTGTCATAACACGGTTTATATCTTACACAAGTATGCAAACTACATAATCACATAGGTGGATGGTTCTTTGCATGTGTTTTGTCTTTTCACGGTTGCCTTGTGTGAGAACAGAATAATTGTAAATAAATATCGTTTTACTTTTGAAATAGCTTGAATAATTAAGTGGAATCAGTATATACAAAGGGACCTGGAGTTGAGGTTCAATTCTCTTTTAATCGCATTGTTCTTTCTTCTGTTAAAAAAAATAAAAAGTTTCTAAGCCTTGTTTGTTTTGTTGGGTGTTTAAACTTTATACTACTAATTTTCTGAGTTCTATAATATTCTAAAACACAACTTATTGCAAAGAGGATGAAAAAGGAAAAGAGTGCTAACTAAAAGAGAAACAAACGAAAAATACAACCGAAGAAAACCATCCTTAGAAATAGATCTGTGACTTATTATCTGGAATTCGGATCCGATAAACATATCATTTTTAATAAGAAGGGAGAGATAGAAGCCTGTCTTCGATGGACCGATAGACATATCAGTTTTAGTTCACAATAAAGTTATAGGTCGGTTGTAAAATACGTCTTATATAAGAATAAAGTAAATTACTCTGAGTTGTTATATATGGAGCTCCAACGTAAATTTATAGTTCACGTACTAGTTTTAAGTTTTAACATAGCAAAACGACTTCTTCCCTAGCAAGGGGCACTACCATACTGGTGCTAGTTCACGTACTAGTTCAAGTATAGTTTACCTGGAGCTGTTATTTCTATTGATAAAGATATTTTCTCCTAATGATGGAGGTGTTATTGTCAGGCGAATCTCAATAACTGCGGAGAAAGAATTTAACTAGCATAACCAATTATTATCTCTAGCCGAAAATAACTGTGGACTTCGTCCGGGAATTTCTTGCAATAAAAAACATCGATAGTTTTAACTTTTAAATAAGTTGTCCAATCACGTCATGCTTGCCTTAGCATTAATAAACCAGCTCACGAGGTTTTTTTTATTCCAGTCAACATTATTGAAGCTAGTTCAACGGCCATCTTGTAATCTCTAACTAGTTCAAATTCCATTTTTCGCTGTCATAATTTAAAATTAACTATCGTGGCTTATACTATATATAGTACTATTATTTAGTTGATTACTTGATATATTTAGGTATTGATGAACTTATAGACATGTGAACGTAGTACGGATTAGGTAGTTTCTTGCAAGGTCACTATTCTTTTCTGAATAATTATTTTCCACTTTGAAAGCCTTAAGTTCAAAAAAAAATAATTTATTTTCCACTTCATGAAGTTTGGGACCAAACAAAATTAATGAAAATTACGAGACCTTGTCAATTTAATGCAATTTATAGTAAGTCATCTTGGCCTTCAATAATCCAGTTGTCCACTATCCATATTTTGAGAATTTAAAATCTTGAAGGAAGCTGCCACTATTTGAAAGGTTTTTTTTTTTTTTTTTTTTTTTGCTAAAAAACTATTTGAAAGGTTACGATGTATATTTATATAAATATCAGATTAGCCATAGGTAATACATATGAAGGCTTTAATCATATCTCTCTCTACACAACACAACATCACAACAAATCCAGGTCCGGCATAACTTAATTTATGATTTGGTCTAAGTTTATGATTTTAAGACCAAATCAAATCGTTTTCAAGAAAGACCAAATCAAACCCAATTATTACCACCGATCTCCATTTCCATATTAGACCCCTTTTTATTAATGAATGAAATCAAATGTCATGCGCTTACAAAGATTATAAACTCGAAAATTACCAAATACCTCCATGTGCATTTGTTAATTTTTTCTTGTCAGAACATTGATTGTCGACGTATGTTGTGATTTTTGATGGGCCGAGACGCGGAAAAATAGAGGCCTAGACGCGGAAAAGAGCTGACAATTTGTAAAGGGTTGTCTTCCACATGGGAGTAGGTCAATTTCACAATAATTTTCATAGCACTTAGCTCAATGCATGTGAAAAATGCATCGTATATATACATATTTTCTGACGAATTACATAGAGCTGTTGTATTATAAACCTATACATGTCAAATTTATGAAGACTAAACAAACTAGTTTCGTTTTGACGTCTAAATTTACCAAAAACGACTAACTGAACTTTATTAACTTATCATAATAAAGTCATTGTGCATAACATAATCAGCAAATAACTAAACAGTGGTGGCCAGTGGTAAAAAAAAAAAAGAGTATAGTGTCTATCATGAATTTGTTTCTTTTTGTTGGAACCAAAATTTGGTTCGATTGTGATTGTAAAAGTTTAGCTGTAATTTTCTTGGTGTAGGTAAGTTGGTTGTAAATGTAAACTGTTAATGTAGATATTTTTTAGAGAGGTTTGTTGTAGTTAAATTTGTTGTAGATGTAAGTTATAAATATTTTATAATAAAATATGTGATGTATATATTAAATAATTATTTGGGTCAATTTGTCTAATATTCATAGCAACACCATATATGAAAAATATAGCCATGCATGAAAAGCTGTGTCAATTTGATAGAAAACTAGACAACGCTCTCCTTCTTCGCGAGTGAGAGATAATTAACACAACACTAGATATCATACTATACTATATTTGTCCAATATATAGTACAGAACAATTATCTTATAATACCAACCATTATGAAGAGGATGAAGAAAATAAAAAGGTTGAAAAAGATGAAGGGTTTGTAGAGAGTTACACTATACCCTAAACCTAAACTATATACCCTAAACCCAAAACCGAAACCCAAACCATATACACTAAACCCTAAACCCAAACCATATACCCTAAACCCAAACCCTAAACCCTAACCATATACCCAAATACTAAACCCTAAACCTAAACCATATATCCTAAACCCAAATCCTAAACCCTAAATCCAAATCCTAAACCCTAAATCTAAACCCTAAACCCAAATCATATACCCTAAACCCAAACCCTAAACCATAAACCATAAACTCAAACTCTGAACCCTAAACCCAAACAATATACCCAAACCATATACTATAAACCCAAACCCTAAACCCAAACATTTATCCATTTCGTGACTATACTATACATATTATGGTATGGAATACTCGATATTCTCATAAACTTTGTATATATGACATTCTCTAAAAAAAATTTAGAGAGAAAGATGATGAGTGGCGACAGTGTTGGAGAACAAAATAGTGTAACTGATCAAGTAGTGAGTAAGAAGAATCAAGAGGCAGAGAAGGATATATAAATTACAAAAGAAGAGAAAAAGAAATTTATCAGACTATACTGTAATTTAAAATAGTATGGATTCAAAATTGCGATTATAAAATATTATATAAAATTTATAAAATATATTTTTGTTTTTAAATTTTTAAAACATATTATGTGTAGAAAAAAAGACTTGTTTTTATTATATAAACAACAAAATTGTACAATTGTTTTTACAGAAATTGTAACCAATTAAGAATTGAAGGGGAAACCATATTTATAAAAAAGAAAAAAGAAAGAAAACCCTATTGAAGGGTAATATAGCAAATATTTCACAAATATCATAGCCTATGCTTTGCTATGTACATATGTTTCATTTAAATCTTACAATGTATATGTGATCAAATTTCCCTAATTATTTTTATCAACTAAAATAATTTATATTAATATTTTTATAAATTTTCAAAGTTTACTGTTATTTAAAATGTGATATATAAATAATATTTATGTTATTTAAAATATTTCTATATATGATTGTTATAAAATTTCAAATAATTGTTATGAACTCCATAAAGATGAGTCGACGCCTGATAACAATGGAGAAATTAATTTAATATTTTACCAAAAAGAAAAAACAACGGAGAAACCACAATTTTGTCAAAAGAGGGATAAAGGCACCAACTGGATGATAACTAGTTTCAGCTTTTTGATTTCACCTGAAAATGGCTTTTAAACTTTTAAACTTGTTTTTATCGCTTTTTGTTGTCGCCTGAAATTTTAGCTTTTAAAACTTCTGACAGTTGTTTTTTTGCTAGAGTTTGTAACTTTAGTAAAAAGAACACTTCGAATAGCGAAATATTTAAAAGTAACACACTGAGTGTTGATAGTTTATTGGCCGTTGCTATTTTTTAAAAGGGAAAACTTTGGCTTTGATCGATGATATAAATTGGAGGTGATTAAGTTTGAGTTAGAAATATAACTCAAAACTTTTATCATTTTTAAATTAGTTTAAAAATTTTAAGTTAATATTTTAGTTATAACTTAATACTTTGAATTATAATTTTGAATTATTCTTTTGAAAATTGATAAATGAACTGCTAAGTAAATATCAAACAGAATTGGATGTATTAGAGGTTGAGTTATATTTTTATGGTGTGTTAGTTATCGGACGTTACTTTTAATTTTTAGCAATTTTAATCTTTTTAATACACACACGATTGTCTCACGTTTAGCTTTTGTCAATTCATATTAGTATTTAAGAAAAAAACTGAAGTACTTATTTACTCATCAGTCAAAGATAATTTATAAACTATTATTTTCATTTGAATTACTTAAGCAAAAATATTCACATAATATTAGTTGGTAATCTATTTCGGTAACTAAAAATTATATATATATAGGTATCATTTCTTAGATATATATAGGTATCATTTCTTAGAATATACACAAAGTGTATTTTTCAATTTTAATTTAATATAGTGTATTTTTCTTTTCGTAATCTATTTTATTAAATTTATAATAAATATTAATAATATCGTACCTATCATTTTTAAAAATAATACATACTACAACTTATACATCAAAAATGTTGTTATCCAATAATTTTAAAAATTGAATAACACATAACTTTGCAATGAACTCACTTCATAAATCTATAGTTTTTATTAGGCAAAGTATTCATACCATTGATTGGGGTTAGTATTTCATATTTCGGTTCACATTCAAGTAAATTTGTAAATACAGGTCAATTCTGATATAACATATCGGTTTCGGTTTTAATTTGCATTGTATCCTAAAACTTGTAAAGTATCCATATATTATTCAGATTTGGGTTATATCAGTCCATATATAACCAAAATAATATCTAAATTTTAAAATCAAAATATAAGAAATAAATAGTTATTAATATAGAATTAGATATTTAAGGTTATTATTTAAAATTTAAATCTTTATTTTTAGATATCATATCAAAATAAATTATGAAATTCAATATTTGAAGTACATAATTATATTTATGTTTCAAATACTAAATTGCATATTAATTCAGACGTTCATTTCAGTTTCTTCGGATACTTTCGAGTTTTTTGGTTTCTCACATTTTTCAGGTTACTTATTAAGATTCTGTTAATAATACTTAAGGTTCAAATATATTTTGTAACACCCCGTAAACCTCATTCGGAAATTTTGTACATTTTGGATCGGGTATTAGTCGGTTTTTCGGTTTAGATTCAGTTCTAATTTCGGGTTACATATTTTATGCCAATGCTTAGTTTCTACCACATAGTTTTACTATGAAACATCAGATTATAACTTTTGCTTTATCCAAATCTAATTTAACGTGTGGTCGGAGCCTTGATAGAGACTGTACGAACAATATTGTTTATGAGAACCATATTGTTTATGAGCACACACACACAAAAAAAAAACAATGTTCACCATCTCAATTCATTAACAAATTTTTAAGTGAACTTTATAATAAAAATGTTTTTAATGAAGTAACTCGACACCGATCGATCTCCATCTAACAACAAGAGATACAAGTCTCTAACACATATAGAGACCATAAACTTTAGTTTTTCTTCCCAATTTCCATTGACCTAAAGCGCTTTTTAGTAACTATCCGGTTACACATATATTAGGTGTGTTAAGTTTTTAGTGCTTTCTTTTAAACCACAGAGTTGCATTTGAAGATGCCCTTTGTCTGCTGGTTTAATGGTCTTTTATTATTACAAGAAGTGTGAGTTTAAATCCTCCCCGTATCTGAGTTTTGAAACAGATTTCTGTCGCTCAATTAACCAAATGAAAAACAATCTCAACAGCACAAGTTCATAAACACTTGGATATTTTGCTTATATTATCATTAACAGTTCTATCTATGTATTTCGTATAAACTCTCCTAGAAAGAAGAATATAATGGTTACTCTGAAATCATAAATTGCAACCACCACTATGTTGGTAGGGATTTAATAGTTTCATTTAAAATTCTCCATCAAATCAAGGCTGTCCACAATTCCATTAATTTGTGTGGTTGATTAATGGAAACACTATATATTTATGTAAGTGGTAGTTGTAGAAATTAACAAGACTTGAAGGGAGGATCCTTTTCTCACAGAAACTAACATTATGATGATGTACCCCATTTTTTGTGTGTATACTATATTATGAAATATTTTGCGTATCCTACCGATTAATTATACCCATGCTGATATAGCCCAAAGCATTACAACTTTTAGTTTCTCAGATGGTTAAGTTTGCGAGAATAACAGTTTTTCTTCTACTTTTAAGCAGTTGTCTTGCCTATAAGGATTCCTTGGAGATTCACCCATTTGTTATACTATATATCCCAGACCCTGTTTTGAACAAATTTCCATGAAAATATGGAAAAGGGGC
This sequence comes from Raphanus raphanistrum x Raphanus sativus, assembly GCA_019705995.1. Lineage (NCBI taxonomy): Eukaryota > Viridiplantae > Streptophyta > Magnoliopsida > Brassicales > Brassicaceae > Raphanus > Raphanus raphanistrum x Raphanus sativus. Next base: position 57,387,372 of record CM034035.1, on the reverse strand, counting down.
TGTGGAAATCATTAAGAGCACTTACCAATCACCCCCAACCCAACATGAGCTTCGTTTGGTAGTTATTTATCGTCAGTGTAAAAGCATACCGTTTTGATGGCTATCAATTCTTCGGCCAACTTACAAACATACGAATCAAACTTAGTTATGTCAATAAATGAAATATTTTACAGAACTAACGTAGAAATCAAACTTAGTTATTTCAAAATGAACCGAGTAAGTTTTTGTTACAACAGAATCATCCGGATATTTTTAACCTTTTAAGACGTTTATGGGTGACAAGTGAAACGGTGATATGGGTGACAAGTGAAACGGTGATATGGGTGACAAGTGAAACGGTGATATGGTTGATGCTCGCGGTGATTTGTTTCCTTGTATAGAATAACAAAACAAATCTTCAACAATACGAAATCCCTCGCCCATATCAATTGGTTACAAAAATTGAAGGATGTGCTTGCATGTTGACCATAGCAAGTATCTTTGTTTTGCTGGACCAAATTTTTCTTCCATTTATATTTTCTCACCATTTTGTATAACAAGTTTTTTCCTTAAAAATGCGATTAGGCTGTTCCGTTTTCAAAAATTGTCTTGTGATTTTGATAGTAGAACACGTTAGAATCATATTTCCCAATATAATTAAGTTTGATTATAGCTCACGTAGTGCTTTCATTAACGGAAAGAAAATATCCAGAGAAAAAAAAAACATTTGAACATGTAGAGCCTTATTGTATGTCCTGTAAATAAATAAAAACAGGATGATATGCAATGAAAAGAATTGACGTGGGCTTACATAAGAATGTTATCTAAAACACACACACTCAAAGTGATAATCACACGAGTCTACATATTAGCCGCTGATGCAGCATAGCATCCTATTTCTGTTAGGCTTTGGTTTTCTAGTTTCCTTTTTCATATAAGTTTATGTTTCCTTTATTCTATTTGTTTAGGGCTTTCGTGTTGCTATATAATGTGATCTCTTAGGTTTGTGAGAGACACAACTTTTAAACTATTGATTAATATAAATTTAGGGTTTTGGTTTTAAGAACTTAAATCTCTTGAATCATTACTTCTGGGCATTCTCTAAGAATTCAACAGATTTAAGAAGGCTAAGATAGCGGGCATTCTCAGAATTCAACGATATCTTACGCACTATCGGTTACTACGGATACTTCCGCTCCGTCAGTTGGTATCAGAGCCCAGGAGCTTTAATTTTTTAATTACGGCTCGGTCCAAGGTCATCTCATAAGATGACACTTTGTAATCCTACAAACTTAACAATATCGCAAGCTATAACAATTGCAGTTGATGGCGTACTCGCAAAATATCGGCATGAGCACCAAGAGTTATTACGAGACTTCATTGGAACTACTGCCCGTATTTTTATTCAACAGAAAAATACTACTCAAATTTTTGAGGAGGATGACGAAGATGAGCGTCAAGATCAAGTCATGGACTTCACCGGCAGGCCCATATATGATGTTTATGAAGATGAACTATGTACAACGCTCAGCTGTAATTTTTGCAGGGAGCCGCGTCATAAATCAGACATGCAGTCACATGGGGACGATAAGTCTTCTCAAGATAATGTTGTATCTCCAATAGTTATTCATGACATCCATGATATGGATAATTCGTTTCTTGATGGCTGTGAGTTGGGGAGATATTACAAAAACGTTGCAGATGGTGTTCCTAATGGTGAAGTATTTCTAGATTCTCACTACTACAGAGAGCCACTTTTCTATGAAGAAGAAACTCAAGGCTATGTTCACAAGGTAAGCAATGGTGCTCGTACAAGTGAAACACAGCGACATATAAATTATGGTTTGGAAGAAAAGGATTGTCCACAACACTTGCCTCGTAAGCCACCTGATCGTGATCGAAATAAAGAACACTCACTTGTAGGTCCTTTTGAAACACAAGAAAGAAGAAGCATTGGCTCTACGTATACAAAGTCGTTAGAAGAAACGGGGAGTGTTCTGAAGTTGGAGCATGAGCGAGAAGATTTGTTAAGTGAACTATCCCCTTTTCAGAAACATGCGTTGGAAAACAGGATAACTTATCTTCAAAAAGCTCTTGTCTTAGAGAAAGAGAAGAACCGGAACTTGGAGCAGGAACTGAATGAAACGCATAAGAAAATTCGAATGTTAAATAAGGGATCTGCAACTTTGGACAAGATTCTGAGCATGGGAAGAAAAGAGAAGTCAACAATTGGTCTTGGTTATCAGGGAGATCCATCAAGTTCACAAACGGTTTTTGTGCGTGGAAGGTCTGTTGAAAAAAATAAAACAAGGTCTGATTTAGTTGACGGGTTTAGTTATGTTGCCATGAGTGCTCCGTTGGAATGGTTGGACGCACAAAAATGTTCTAGAACAGAGAAGGGGTTGCATAGTATCATCGATGCTAGTCAAACAACTGGTACGAGGGACATGAATCTAACTACAGCAACATATCTTTGTGGCACGTCTTTGGGTGCGCATCTTCTATTCCTTGAACTTCCATGGACATATGGTCGACGCACATCTTGTGATAGCTTTGGAAATGCGTATGGTTTTGCATTTGCTGGTAAACATATTAATTTATTTCCTAAGGAAGAGACGATGGATCCACTGGTACCAAACGAGGAATATCTTAGTCTGTCTTCTCCACTCTGTCTATACAGCTCGGCAGCGTTCAGATCAGAGGCTAAGTTGTTTGGAGAAGTTCAGTTTATAGACGTCATGTTTGTGCCATTTCCCATGAGTTATATTTTTCTTAAGTATTACTCAACAGCATCCTTACAAAAGTTTCACATTCATGGAACTGCGTTGGATGTGTCTTCTTTTCACCATTGCCACTTATGTGCTCTCATGCATCGTGAGCCTTTTTTTGTGGGAAAAGGCATTCACAAGATACAAGCAAAGTGGTTATGTCTTATGGGCAGTGAGGTTATGTACGTGGGATATTTACCGGCCATTGGTGAAAATAAGCAGGGGACTTCCATGGCACTGGTTAGGCTTATGGTTAAATTTGCAGTGGCACTTATGACAGATCTGTTAGGGATTTCAAAGAGATTGAAGCTGATACTGAACAGTGCATCAAAGTCTCTGTCTTTCGGTCATAGTACTTCGGAGGAAGAAGAGACCATCAGCTTGGTTCTAAGTTACTATCTTCTGTGTTTTCCTAGCTTTGAGAAAGAAGAACTAGATATACTTAACACTATTCACGAGCAGTTCTTGTCTTCGTTGCATAGGGAGATGGAAGAATCAGGTTCAACTATTTTGGTGATATTCTGCTCTTGCTATGCACTAAGTCACGCTTTTCACTGTACTAGTATGGAGTTAGTGTTAGAGACTCGTGTGACCTTGGTGTTTCTTACTGGCTCTATTATTTCGCACACATCCTTACCTGGGTTTCTTCATGTCAGAATGATATTGGTGGTGACAGAAAGGGTTCATTTGGTCGTCAGTTTCAGTGATAGACCTGCTCTGTTTCTTCCTTGGTTTAGTGGGAAATTGGTCATGACTGGTTTCAGTAACGTGCTATTTTCTGAGTTCGTGCGGATAGCAGCCCGAATTTTACTCCACCACCTAAGATTTGATCTTCTCATTGGTCACAAGAGTTTTGGGGACAGAGAGAAGTACAAGCTTGACATCAAGGGCCTGGTCGCTAAAATTAATTGTTTCTTCGTAGATTTCTTAGATGGCAAGGAGGACTCTAAGCTTTTGCGGCCACCAGGGACTCTAACAGTTCGGGCGCTTCTGCCATTTACCCTTTTGATCTCACTTGTGGGGTTGCACATCTGCCTTGTTTCAGTATTTATCATCATCAACACAAAGGTGATGCAATCTGCTAAGACCTATTCCTTACAAGTTGGGGTTTGCTATGAAGTTTTTAAGAAGGGAATGGAAGTTGTGTTTTGTACCAAGTGTGGTTCTACCTACACATCTACGTCAACAATGGAGTGGACAGATGTTGCTTGCGACTCAAGCAAGTGGGTGATTTGTTCATTCTTCCGTCGTGTAATTCGTTTTGTGCATGGAGCTGTTATCCTTGGGTCACCATCTTGTCTTCACTGGTCTCTGCTACTGTGGGGAGTATTAAAGGACGTTGATGAATTTATAGACACAAGGTCCACGAGGCTTACGATGTTTGTGGCAGTGACCCTAATTCATTCTCAGCTGTGTCTTGTGCAACCGACTTGTCTTCTTTGTTGTTTTATCCATGATTTAACAAGATTAATAGGTTATGACTTCAGCTTAGATGATGTGGTGAACGTCCCGGCGAATAGCGACCACACATTTTGTTACTTGCGTACTCGTGAACATGTTTTTCAGGAAGAGTCTTTGTTCTCATGTGCTCTGTGGAAAGTCAACTTTGTTTTCTCCAACATCTACAATGGTGCACGAGTGTTTTCTAGGGAATTGACCATTACCAATGGGAAAATACAGCTGGTGCAAGTCAAGAAAAGCGTTTGTGTGGCCTATCGTGTTCAAGAATCTCCTACATTTCTAGTGGGACCACTCACTCTTGGGATTGCTCCAGACTTCACAAGAAGTAGTGCGCAGGCCATGGAGTCTGAAGGCTCTTATGGTGAGCTAAAGGCAAGGAAGATAGAACCACTGGAGATTCTGGAGAAGTTCAATGCAAACACCTATAGTCTTGCATTTCCGTATGTGCATACAGCTGACGTTTTTAACATCATACATTTGTTCAATTTTGGGCTTCATGATGCGTTACCGTCCGGATTCGTGGACGAATCTTTCAAAGGGGGAGGGACCTGATGCAGCATAGCATCCTATTTCTGTTAGGCTTTGGTTTTCTAGTTTCCTTTTTCATATAAGTTTATGTTTCCTTTATTCTATTTGTTTAGGGCTTTCGTGTTGCTATATAATGTGATCTCTTAGGTTTGTGAGAGACACAACTTTTAAACTATTGATTAATATAAATTTAGGGTTTTGGTTTTAAGAACTTAAATCTCTTGAATCCTTACTTCTGGGCATTCTCTAAGAATTCAACAGATTTAAGAAGGCTAAGATAGCGGGCATTCTCAGAATTCAACGATATCTTACGCACTATCGGTTACTACGGATACTTCCGCTCCGTCAGCCGCCAACCGCAACCCAAACAAAGACATACACTAGACTTATACATCCTTTTCTTTATACATCCTTAAGCCGAGTAAAATCTCATGGACTCGTATCAGGATGATGGCGTATACCAACCCCTTCTCCAGCCTGATCAGTTTTCTCCGTCGACAGAGTCGAACAACGGCGAGTTAGAGAGAGTGCTATCCGACGTTGAAACTCCCCTGTTTCTTCGCCTGCGCAAAGCCACAATGATTGAATCCAAGCTTCTTTTCAAACTTGCTGCGCCTGCGGTCATCGTCTACATGATAAACTACCTCATGTCCATGTCCACTCAAATCTTCTCCGGCCATCTCGGAAACCTAGAACTCGCTGCCGCTTCTCTCGGAAACCGTGGAATACAAGTCTTTGCCTATGGTCTCATGGTAACAAAGTGATACTGGTTTTTATACTTTGCGAGCCGCCACTGAAATTTATGGGTTTGAAACAATTAAGATTTAAAAAGGATGATCCATAAATATATATGTTTGGGATAATATTAAATCCTAATGATCCATACGTTATATGTTTCGGATAATATTAAGTGATAATCAGATGAAATTTGAGTGCTAAAAGCCTAAAACAAATGTTTCATCTGATTGTCCCAAAACCGGCACATATGTTTTTCTGTTATGGGGGTTTGGGATGCTTTTGTATAGTAACTTTGATGTTTGAAAATCTGTAGCTAGGAATGGGGAGTGCGGTTGAGACGCTATGTGGACAAGCGTTTGGAAGTAGAAAATATGAGATGCTCGGCGTTTATCTTCAGAGATCCACCGTGTTGCTCACTCTCACCGGCGTTCTCCTAACTTTAATTTACGTCTTTTCTGAAAACATTTTGCTTTTCCTCGGACAGTCACCGGAAATAGCTTCGGCCGCGTCTCTCTTCGTCTACGGTCTCATCCCTCAAATCTTTGCCTACGCCGTAAACTTCCCTATGCAGAAGTTCCTACAGTCGCAAAGCATCGTTGCACCGAGTGCTTACATCTCAACGGCCACTCTCTTCGTTCACCTTCTCTTAAGCTGGCTCGCTATTTACAAGCTTGGGATAGGGCTTCTTGGAGCGTCGCTCGTGCTCAGCCTCTCGTGGTGGATTATAGTGGTGGCTCAGTTTGTTTACATAGTGATGAGTGAACGGTGTCGTGAGACGTGGAGAGGGTTTAGTGTGCAAGCGTTCTCGGGGCTACCGAGTTTCTTCAAACTGTCCGCGGCCTCCGCCGTGATGCTTTGCCTTGAGACTTGGTACTTTCAGATCTTGGTTCTTCTTGCCGGACTTCTCGAGAATCCGGAACTTGCTCTTGATTCTCTCTCTGTTTGGTAAGTCTTTGACCAAAAACATTTCCTTCAAAACAAATGTTGATTTCGTTTTTTTTTTGAAACACTTTTTTTTTTTAAAATACAAATGCTGATTTCCTTAAAAATATAAATACACAAGAACATCTATATATTAATACTCGATAAATTAATAATCTCAATAAATTAATAATTTTTCTTGGTCCCGAGTTGAGTCAGTTCAAAATATGACATAAATCGATAAAATAATAAGATAATAATTTTTTAGAAAATCTATGGTCTCACTAAAATCGTAAATTAATAATATATCTACATATACATTTCATATAATTACAAACTAAATAATATATTGTTGGTTTTTATATTCACAATAAAATACCTCTATTTTTTCTTAACATTTCAATATATTTTTATAATAATTAGTTAAATTATATCAAAAATCACATATAAGTTATATAAAACATAAAAATAGGAAATAAGTAATATAATAAACAATATGAAAGTCAAAATTCTAAACATTATACATTAAATCAATTATATTTTTATTTTATAAATAAAATAGAAAAAATCTAAAAATGAAACTTTTTGTAAACTAATATCTCTATTAATTAATAAAATTTCAAAGTCTCAACATTATTAATTTATAGAGGTTCTACTGTAGTTTTTTTTTTGACGTCAAAAGACTATTCTATTACTCAAGCTTGAGGTGGTCTGTGTAAGCAGACCGGAATAGAACGACCAACAAAATGTAACTCCCTATGGAAGGATCTAGCAGTTTTAGCTAAAAAATCTAAAACTTGATTTCGTTCTCGTGGAACATGAGTGATGTTGAACTCTGTGAAGCATATCTGAAGTGTTTCTATCTTCTCCAATTCTGCCGCAAAACTTGGTCAGGCTTGAGGTTATACTGTAGCTATATTATTAATCTTGTTGGCAAAACATAAAGAGTAAATAGTCTATGCCTTTATGGATAAAGAAAATAAAGGGAGAAATTAATATAATAATATTAAGAAGTTATTTGTGAGAAACTATTGATTAATCATTCTTAATTCTCAGTTTGTGTTACTAAAAATGAATTGAAATACAAATATTCTGAATAATGACAGATACTTAAGAATACCAGCATAATTTACATGAAATTTTGATAGCAATTTATCAAAAATAATTGAGATATTATTTAACTAAAAATTAAATATGAACACTCTGCACTGGATAGTTCTTCCCAATATTTTCACCGATTCTAGAATATATATAGTGCAGAGTTCTCATATTTAATTTATAATTGAATAATATTTCAATTATTTTTGATAAATTGATACCAAAAATTCATGTAAATTATGCTGATATGGATTTCTTAAGTATCTGTCATTATTCAGAATATTTGTATTTTTAATTTACTTTTAGAAACACAAACCAAGAATTAAGAGTGTCATTAGTCGATAATTTTTCCAAAAGAACTTCTTAATATTATTATATTAATTTCTCAGTTATGTAGTTAAAATCAACAATAACCAAAAAAAAATTGGACCAATAATTAAAAAACATGTCATCGAGAATCTCTTGTCACATGTGTCTTTTTCCTAAGAACTGGTGGTAATAATTGTTTACTTCTTTATATTAAATCATTTTTGAGAAAAATATATTAATCATTTTTATAGTTAGAGTCTTAGGGACTCGTTTAAACATTAACCGTTGTGGGTGTTCTAAATATTTAAGATTTTTGTTTAGTTATAATTATATTTCATTTCATAGTTTTGAAACTCAAATTGAGAAAATGTGTGAATACTTTTTGTTTATTTGTTAACTGGAATTTTATTTTATTTCGTTCAAAGGACAGCTATATATACTTAAAAAGTATTCAAAAACATGATACCAAATCCATCCTGATTCCTGCCTAAACAACAACTATTACAATTTTTTTTTGTAACACTTATTATTACAATCAAGTGAAGAAAATATAGAAAGATAAGAGCATATAAAAATACTCAAAACAACTAATAGCGAGGAGACGTCCTTTAGACTATTTCCATCCTACATATACTTTCATCTCTATATTTTTTCATAAAATAGAGAAACTCTATTATAGAGGTAGATTTACTTCAATGTATTGTTTCTATAATAAATTTCTTTTATTTATAAGAAAAAATATAAAGAATTGTTATTTTCATCTCTAAATATAGAGATAAAAATAAACTTTTTATATTTTTCTCTAATATAGAGAAACTCTATTATAAAAGTATACACTGGAGTAAATTCAATTCTATAATAGAAATTTCTATTTTAAAGAAAATTATAGAGATATACATATTGGAGATGCTCTCGGTGTCAACTCTCAAGTACATATATGTTTCTTCATTTTGTCGTCTTGAGCTAAAACAAGCAATATTGTTCCATCTTGAAACTAGACCTCAACACGTATGGTTATTGATTTTTTGGATAAATGATTTTAGAAATGATTCCTCAACGCTATAAATATTGTCAATTCGATAATAAAAAAAAACAGAACAAAGATCTTTGTACGAGTACAAAACGAAGGACAAGACTTAGGTTCATCCCCTGTGGTGAACATTTAAATTCACCACACTATTTATAACCAATGAAAATGACATGTAGATAATTAAATAAAACATATTAAATTTATATTTTAATAGTTAAAAAAAAATATAACAATTCTAAACCACAAAACTTAATTTTTAAACCCTAAACATTAATTTCTAAATCCAAACCCTATACCCTAAACCCAAATTCTAGACCTTAAACCCAAACCATAAATCTTAAACTTAAACCCAATACCTTAAACCCAAATCGTAAACCCTAAACCCAAACCTTATACCCTAAACCCAAACTCTATATCCTAAACCCAAATCGTAAACCCTAAACCCAAATCGTAAACCCTAAACCCAAACCGTATATCATAAACTCAAATCCTAGATCTTAAATCCAAACCGTAAACCCTAAGATTTAAATTTAAATTTAGGGTTTACGGTTTGGGTTTAAGATCTAGGATTTGGGTTTAGGGTATACGGTTTGGGTCTAGGGTCTAGGATTTGGGTTTAGGGTCTAGGATTTGGATTTAGGGTATTAGATTTAGATTTAAGGTTTATGGTTTGAGTTTAGGGTCTAAGATTTGGGTTTAGGGTATAGGATTTTGGTTTAGGATATAGAGTTTAGATTTAGAGATTAATATTTAGGGTTTAAAAATTAAGATTTGTGGTTTAGAATTGGCATTATTCTTTTTTAACTATTTTAAAATAAATTTAATATGTTTTAGTTAATTATCTATATGTCATTTTTATTGGTCATAAATAGTATGGTGAATTTAAAGGTTCACCATAGGGGTGAACCTAAGTCTTGTCCCAAAACGAAGTTTGGTTGTTCATATGAATGTTTACTCTTGTTAGATACAAAACATTCTTTCTTTTTTTTTTTTTTTTTGAGAAAAGGCATAACAAAACATTCTTTCTACATCATATTTCCTTGGTTTTGCCTTCATCTTCAATATACTACTAATACTAGTATTTTATTCTGTAGTTTCTGTATGAGCATTTTTGTAAAAAAGTGGATATTTAATTCTTAGAAGTTTAAGTACGAAGGTATTTACTTGGAATCGAATAAAAACATTTTATATTTGTCCAATTATTAGCTAAGCTCTTTTTTTCTGCGTGTACATTGTACTATATTCTTCCACTAGTTAATTCTTAGAAGTTTAGATTAGTCTATTGGGTCCGCCGCAGTTGTACTAGATTATTTATTCCTCCAACGTTCTGTTTTCAAACCTTTTTGTAAAAATCATATAGATATTCACAATGTTTCGTTCAGTTCCATTCAGTTTTAAAGTCAATTTTGTTTTTAATTTTAAACTGATAAATACTTTTAGGTATAGTTTGATCTAAGATATTTAGTATTCAAAATATTCAAATATACTTAAATCATAAATATATTTAAGATTCAAAAAGAAAATGTAAAGTTTTAAAACTTTTTTTTGGTTTGGTTCCAGTGTTATTAAGTTATTTGGATATTGGGATAAAATCGATGTCCGAAAATCAAACTGGACCAAAATATTTTGGTTTGGTTCCAGTGTTTGTTTCCCGTTTCTGTTTTATACCCTCACTACTTTTCTTTATACGCCTGCGGGCCTGCCAAACAGATGGAGCCATTTAATTTCGGAACTTGTACCAAATCGATCATGATAGCATTCGCATCTTTTATTTTGACAAAAGATAGCATTCGCATCTTTAGAATATAATATCTGCATTTTAATACTAAAAAGATAAAACTTTATAATGTTTTTTTTGCTAAATTATATAAAACTTTATAATGTTGTATTAAAGCAATGGTGTATGATGATCAAAGCTCAACTTTTCACGATATTATATAATATTCATATTATTTTGTGTTTCAGCTTGACGATTGCTGGTTGGGCGTTCATGATATCTGTTGGGTTCAACGCAGCGATTAGGTCTGTCTTGTCCCAACTTCCTTTCTTTAATTTCAATTATATAAAATCGAAATTTATCTCCCCATTGACAACAAAAAAACATTTTACAGTATATCCTCCAATAACTATATGGACGTTTGCACACACTGAGATGTTATATATGAATTACAATTTTTTAAATAAATTTGTCGAAGTTTAAAAGTAAAATTTGATGTTATAATGTTTTTTTTTTCTTTTTTCGATACTATAATGTTTATCTAGTGTAAGAGTCAGTAATGAACTGGGAGCTGGAAATCCTAAATCAGCAGCATTTTCTGTAATCATCGTCAACATATATTCGTTAATCACAAGTGTGATCTTAGCCATTATAGTTTGGCTGTGCCGTGACATTCTGAGCTACGCATTCACCGAAGGTGAAAAAGTCTCAGCTGCGGTTTCTGATCTTTGCCCGTTTTTAGCTGTAACTCTTGTTCTCAATGGAATCCAACCTGTACTGTCTGGTAAATACATATTATTTCTTACACTGCAAACAAACTATATAAATGATTTTTTAGTTTTTACAATTGGGATATTTAAGGTGTGGCGGTTGGGTGCGGTTGGCAAACGTTTGTGGCAAAAGTTAACGTTGGATGCTACTACATTATCGGAATTCCCATTGGGGCTCTCTTTGGGTTTTATTTCAAATACGATGCCAAGGCAATTTACTTCTCTTCTTTTTATTTTCTTTTCAAATAGCTACCACTTGTTTGTTTTAAAATCTAACAATTCTTGGATTAGCTATGAGAGTAGTAATTAACTAAAGACTAATGATAGCATTCGTAATTGTTTCAGGGTATATGGACGGGAATGATTGGTGGTACGCTTATACAAACGGTTGTTTTGGTCTGGGTCATATTTAAAACAGACTGGACAAAAGAAGTAAGCATTTTAAACATTCAACCTTCGTACCACGTTTACGTTGCATGCCATTAGATCAAGTTTCATTGATTTGTCACACTTCAAGACTAGTAAAATGTAATGCTTGTTTCAGGTTGAAGAAGCTTCCAAACGGCTAGATAAATGGAGCAACAAGAAACCAGAAATAATTTCTGAATGATGTAATTAAGCTGGGTATTCAATAAACCCAAAATATTATTTTTGTCCGAACATATTACATGTATGCATTATTAAAAATGAAAAATACACTTAGACATGTTAAGTCAGCTATATTAAACATTTTTATAAATAATGATACATTATAAGTACGGGTGGACACAAAACGGATATCAGAAATTTTAAAGATATCCATGATCCGATTCGTCTGTACAGATAATGGATATCTTGATTCGATCCGTAATCTTTTTTTAATATTCGGTGTTATGGATATCAGAAAATCATAGATTTTACCAAATATCTGATTGGATCCGTCGATCTGGTAAAAAATAATAAAATTTATTTTTTTAAAAAATATTAAAAGAATTTTTTTAATATAATATAATAACATTTTCATTACAAATTATTTAAAAACTACATATTTTCAAAATTTTAACGACCAAATAATTAATTTAGTAGATAAAATAACTAAAAATCTATATAGAGACAAAATTATATATAATTATACATATATATATATATATATATATATATATATATATATATATATATATATATGTAAATATGTAAATGCATATGTACATTATGGATCAGATGGGATATCTGTTTTTTAAATGAATATTTGTGATTTGTTCTTTATTTGACGGATATTAAATTTTAGTATTTGTTTGGATTCGTAAAATCATAGATATCCAAATTTTTTGTATCGAATCAAAACGAATAACGAATCGTATCCACCCTTAATTATGAGAACAAGATACACTAGTTGTTGAGTTTCTTCAGTCAAACTATATGATGGAAAGTAAATTAAAATACTATTTTTATTCAGTTTGAAATAAACAGTGGGATCCAAAAAGTTAATAATGAAGCAGAAGGCAAATGACGTGGATTATATAAACCTATTTGTAGATTGTCTTGAGCCGCCACTCGCCACCCTCCAAAAGACCTACACAAGAGTACACAAAGCCACACACATCCTTAGGCGATAATCTAATAACAGAACCCCCCAAAAAGAGAGAGAGAGAGAGTGCTTCTTCATGGACTCGTCTCAAAACGATGGCGTATACCAACCGCTTCTCCACCCTCCGGCCGATGGAAGGGTGCCGCTTACTCCATCGACGGAGTCTAGCAACGGCGAGCTAGAGAGAGTGCTTTCCGACGTTGAAACTCCGTTATTTCACCGCCTTCGTAAGGCCACGATGATTGAATCCAAGCTTCTCTTCAAACTTGCTGCGCCCGCTGTCATCGTGTACATGATAAACTACCTGATGTCCATGTCCACTCAAATCTTCTCCGGCCATCTCGGAAACCTAGAACTCGCTGCAGCTTCTCTTGGTAACACCGGGATACAAATCTTCGCATACGGTCTCATGGTAAAACAAAACTCCATAACATAGATGTCCTCATCTATATATGTCTTTATGTTCTGTTTTGCATGTGTTATGTCTTTTTGAATTGATTTTTATTTTTTTTTGGATATACTTAGTTAGGAATGGGTAGTGCGGTAGAAACGTTGTGTGGTCAAGCGTTTGGAGGTAGAAAATACGAGATGCTTGGCATATATCTCCAGAGATCCACCGTGCTACTCTCTCTCACGGGGGTTCTCCTAACGTTAATCTACGTCTTCTCCAAACCCATTTTGCTTTTCCTAGGAGAGTCGCCGGAGATAGCTTCCGCCGCGTCTATCTTCGTCTACGGGCTAATACCTCAAATCTTTGCCTATGCCGTGAATTTCCCGATCCAAAAGTTCCTACAGTCGCAAAGCATCGTTGCTCCGAGTGCTTACATCTCAACGGCCACGCTCTTCGTTCACCTTCTCTTAAGCTGGCTCGCTATTTACAAGCTTGGCATGGGGCTTCTTGGAGCCTCGCTTGTGCTCAGCCTCTCGTGGTGGATTATAGTGGTGGCTCAGTTTGTTTACATTGTGACGAGTGAACGGTGTCGCGAGACGTGGAGAGGGTTTAGTGTGCAAGCGTTCTCGGGATTACCGAGTTTCTTTAAACTCTCTGCTGCCTCTGCCGTGATGCTCTGCCTTGAGACTTGGTATTTTCAGATTCTCGTTCTTCTCGCCGGACTTCTCGAGAATCCAGAGCTTGCTCTTGATTCTCTCTCGATTTGGTAAGTATTTCCTAAAAATATATGTTTCCTTAAACAAAAATTTGACTCATTAATTTCGTTGGCCTAATTAGTTTTAGGCATGGGACTTACTATCCTAGATTTGTTGGATTCGATCCGAGATCCGATTTGGATCCGTTGAAAATCCAGATATCCCGGAAAGGTCGGATCTGAATCCAGATACTATAATGTTGGATCCATCCAAAACGAATCCGAATCTGGATATTTTAATTTTTTGGTCCGGATATCCAGACCCGTAATTTTTATTGTTAATTATTTCAAACATAGAAATATATATATAAACTAATTTTATTTATTATATTTTTATTTCTATACTAATATATATATATAAATTTATATAAATTTTGTAATAGTAAACATAGATATAACTAAAAAATTATATATACTTTTATTTTTAAATTATTGTTAATATTTTAATATTTTAATATTTTTTAATTTATTTCAACGATCCAAATTTGGATCCGGATATCCGTCGGATATTATAATTTTCAAAAAGAGTTATTCTTGGGTTCACCCCTAGAGTGAACCTAGAAGTTCACCCAACCAATAGGAATCACTCATTTCACAATTGATATCTTTTAAATAAGGAAATAAAATATTGTCAAGTTATATTATGTTTTAAAATAAATAAAATAAAAACAAATAAAATAATAGTAGTTACAAAAAATAATTTAAAAAAATATATTTTAACATTTTCAAAAAATAAAATAAACCCTAAACCTTAAATCATAAACCCTAAATTCTTGAGTATATCCTAAACCCTTGGGTATATGCTAAACCCTTGGATAATCTTAAACTCTAAACCCTAAACTCTAGTATATGCAAAAGAAATTTAGATATTTTAACGCCGTCATCGAAATACTAAACCCTAAATCCTAAACTCTAAATCCTAAACCTTTGGGTAAATTCTAAACTCTTTTTAGGATTAAGAATTTGGTATTTTTAAGATTTAGTGTTTAATGTTTTTAATTTAAATTTTAGAGTTTAGGCTTAGTGTTTTGATGACGGATTTAAAATATTTTTATTTTTTTTTCATATATTACTATTTTTATTTATTTTTAACATTTTTATTTTAAAAACATAATATAACTTGATAATATTTTATTTCCTTGTTTAAAAGATATCAATTATGAAATGAATGATTTCTATTGGTTGGGTAAACCTCTAGATACACTCTAGGGGTGAACCCAAGAATAAGTCATACAAAAACCCCAAATCCGGATAAAAATAGTAAAAAATGGATCTGCCGGATAACGGTCCGGATCCGTATACCTTAAAATATCTCTGATATTCGATCCGTCGCAGCCACATATTCTAGTTATTACTTTTACTTCTTTTTACAGTTACATACATAGAGAATAGATATTAAAAAAAAAACATTTTCTCTTAAACAAATTGACAATAATATTCCTTTTTTCTTGTCCAAGGAGACATATTGATATATGCAAATTTATTTCATGCTTTATTTAGTCTCACGAAAAGCAAAATAATTTTAAGAAATACATAGTTTTTAATTTGTCTTTAGTTTCCAGAAACGTATGGTTATAGACTTTTTGAAGAATGATTTCTGAAAAAAATCGATTAACATTTTTAGTATTGTTATTCGATATGAAACAGAACAAAATGAAATTGTGTAGGAGTTCAAAACGAAGTTTGGTTGTACCTATGAAAGCTATGTTAGTGGCGAACAACTTTTGTCAATCATAATCTAATAGTCACATTACTATGCTTCTCCTTTTGTTTTCTACTTGTGTATATTAGTAGTATTTTAAAAATTCCTTTGTGAGATTTAAATATATGTTTCTTTCATTTCGTAGAATTTAGTTTTAAAGTTATCGAAGAAAACATAAATTTTCGTCCAATTAATAAGAAGAAGTCTGCTCTGCAACACTTGCTTTATTTTGTTGAACATAGTATACAATATCCTTTCACTAATTAGATAGGTTTTATTTAAATAATAAAACTAGTGCATAGTGGGACTCGTACTTGATTGTATAATGTCTTAAAAGTTTGTTTTCTCATCATACAGATGAAGCCAACAACCTTAGGTACTTGCACCAAATCAAGATGGAATTCTCTTCCTTTATAGTTTGCACTAATAGAATGGATCGAGTTTGGATGTATAACAATATAAAATGCCACGTAGATAATTAAATAAAAAATATTAAATTATTATTCGTCAAAAAAAACAATATAAGTTAAACCTTGAAATATTTTATTGTTCTATGGCGACACAAGCTACAATTTTTTTGAATTACTATATTCTTGTTCATTTCCCTACGATACTTTAACATTTTTTGTTTTTTTTTTGTTTTTTGTGTTTCAGCATGACGATTTCAGGATGGGTGTTCATGATATCTGTTGGATTCAATGCAGCGATAAGGTACGTGGATCTCTCAAAATTTTATATAAAATTAAGAATACCTTTTATCCAATTTATTCTCCTAAAAGGATATAAAAATCTTACATTTTACCCCCAAAAATAGGTTAAATAACACTGAGCTCCTATCTCTGCTTTTTCCAATTAAATTTGTCTGTCAAAATCAATGTTATTGATGTTGATCCAGTGTAAGAGTGAGCAATGAACTTGGAGCTGGAAACCCTAAATCAGCATCGTTTTCTGTTATCATCGTCAACATTTATTCGTTAATCACATGTGTGATCTTAGCCATTGTGATTTTGGCATTTCGTGACGTCTTGAGCTATGCTTTCACCGAGGGTGAAGAAGTTTCGGCCGCTGTTTCTGATCTTTGTCCGCTTCTTGCCTTAACTCTTGTCCTCAATGGAATCCAACCTGTCCTTTCCGGTAAATCCTTTTGTTTTATAACTCTACAATTTCACAAATCGAAATAGAGAAATTTTGTTTTCTTAAAAAAATGGGATATTTATATATAAGGTGTGGCGGTTGGATGCGGTTGGCAAACGTTTGTGGCAAAAGTTAACGTTGGATGTTACTACATTATCGGAATTCCTCTTGGGGCTCTCTTTGGGTTTTACTTTAAGTTCGATGCCAAGGCAAGATATATAGTCCTCTTACCTTTCAATTCAAACTTCAAATAATATTATTAGCGAGACTAATTAAAAAGTTTAATTTGTTAATGTTTTAGGGTATATGGACGGGAATGATATGTGGAACTCTTATACAAACAGTTATTTTAGCATGGGTAACGTTTCGAACAGACTGGACAAAAGAAGTAAGTTTGTGTTTTTCTACGTATTTGCATCTATACTTCATTGATTTGATACACTTCAAGAATAATCGGATATAATGTTTGCTTTAGGTGGAAGAGGCTTCTAAAAGGTTGGACAAATGGAGCAACAAGAAACTAGAAGTGGTTCCCGAATGAACCGATTGGATAACCGGTCCAAATGCTCAAGTTAACCGGTGAGCTGGTACAATAGGACATGGATAGTATCCCTCAGACCTCAATTCGATCTAAGCTTTCATTAATTTATGTGTTTGCTTAAAATAAAGGGAAATAAATAACAATTAGGTGATGTTATCTTGTATGTCAAATTACAATGTTAATTGCTTTACTATTAATGATTCAACCTATGGTTAGCATGATATTCATAATTACAAGATATATAGAATGATAAAAAAAATACAAAATTTAATAAACTGTTTTTTATTGTGACTTGTTGAACGATTGAACATATGATTACACTATACATACCAGAATATATATACATTTATACATATATATATATATATATACATATATATATATATATATTAGATAATGTGTTTAGTTAATACAACTTGGTAAACAGAAAATATTGAGTTATAAGGTGATTGACCTGATATTTATTTGTTTAGCAAAAATGCTAATGTGTGTTCTATTGTAACGGGTCTAACCAATATTTTTATTACATTATGTTTCATGGAGTATTTTATTTTTAATCAAGTCAGTTAAGATTATAGGTTGCTTTTTCAAAAAAGAAAAAAATTATAAGTTTCGATAGAGTTTGAAGGTTTTTAAAACAAAAGAAAATTCTGTAAAAATACACAGCCTAATTTTTATTTTTTAATAAAATACACGAACTATTTTGAATCCCCGTTTAATACACGAACTAATTTTTGTTGCCTATTAAATATACAAATTTTGAAATTCACAGATTTTACATTTCGTTTTAGATAGGGTTAACTATATTTAACGAGGGTGATGACGAGGTTAGTGCTTAATTAAACACGTGTTTAGTTTATAAAAAGAAAATTTATTAAAAATACACGAACTATTTTGGATCCCCGTTTAATACACGAATTAATTTTTGTTTCTCATTTAATACATAAACTTTTAAAATTTGCAGATTTTATACATCGATTTAGACGATATCAACTATGTTTAACATGATCTAGATGATGTCAAAGTGAATACGATGTTAGTGTTTAGTTAAACATTTGGTTAAACTGTGAATGAAAAAATCTTTAAAAAAATTTCCGATAGATTATATTGGTAGTTTTCTTCTCCATTATGCTTCTATAGTGTAAATTAATCTTGATTGAATCATTATCAGTTTAATTAGAATGAAGAATATTAATTAGAAACATATAACACTAAACTAATTTGAAAATCAGAAATTCGTTTAAAGTTACCTAGTTTTTTTCGTCATTTTTCACGACATGGAATTTGACTCCACTTTGAAGCAATATAAAACGAAATCAAAGCGAAGAAGAAGAAAAGGAACATAGTTTGGAGAATACAAGAGGATGGAATAGATTAGGGTGTCAAATTCAAATTGAAACTAACTTGAATATAAGTCTCAATCGATTCGAGAGGTTTTGATTGAGGGTGAGCGTAAGCGTGTTTTTCAAAGTTTAACCACATGTTTAGGTAAAACTAATGTAATCTTTTGTTAAACGTAGTTGACGTCGTCTAAAACGATGTGTAAAATCTGCGAATTTTAAAAGTTTGTTTATTAAATGGGAAACAAAAATTAGTTTGTGTATTAAACGAGGATCCAAAATAGCTCGTGTATTTTATTAACAAATGAAAATTGGTTTGTGTATTTTATTAACAAATGAAAATTAGTTCGTTTACTTTTAAGAAATTTTATTTTCATAAATTAAACACTTGTTTAATTAAACACTAATATTGTCTCACCTCCATTAAATATAGTTAACGCCATGAAAATTAGTCCATCTATTTTTAAGAAATCTATACTATTAAAAGGGAAGCATTCTTGAAAAATCTACTTATACAAGTTGTTTGGGTCTATTCATTAGAAACTTAAGTATATTATTTGAACCATTTAATGTTGCTGAAATATTTCAAATAAATCATGTTGGTAATGTTAGAGACATTTACGGTCACCACCAGTACAAATATTTACTTTCCAACACAGAGTAAAACCAATAATTATCTCAAACGGTTGATAATACGATTACGATTTCCTTCCATTTTTTGATAAATATTATGATTTGACAACGTACATTATCACTTTTATTTTATATATTACCATAAGTCAAAATCATGATGCCTAACACTATCATCTAAATCGTACACTATAAATGATATTATATTGATATGTTTTATATGTTGCACAAGCATACACTATCATTTATATTTCCATAAGTTAAGTGGACAGTTATAATATATTGCCAATCCTACTAAGTTTAACCAGACCAACATTAGTTTTAACCAAATCGTTGATAGCCATTAAAACCAAATAACTTCATAACAAATTAAATGTTATTGCAAATATCTAATTTACTATAAATGTTCCATACTTTAGATTCTATATTAAATACTAAAATAATTATAAAAACTCAAAATTTAGATTTGATTTGGTTTTTTCTTAACAATTTTAACTCTAACATATTTTTTCAGGTAATATCAAAATTTCAATAATTATAACTATATACCATATTTGTAGGAAACAATTAATAAATGATCAGAAAATACATGAAAATTTTATCTTCTCCAAAAAAGTGAAAAAAGTTATTAAATTTTCCTATGATAATTATACACAAAATAAATCATATTTAAACAACTTTGCACTATTTTAACCGAGAATACATCTTTAAAATTGTTAATCGTGTTCTAAATATTTCGTTTAGTATTTTTTATTAGATCAATGTGTGAAATAGAATTTCATAGTTTTAGTTATCCTAAAATTAAAAATTATTTTAATAAATTGTAATAACAATATAATAGACTTAAGAATATATCTGTTTTGAAAACTATTTGGAAATATTTTTTGGAAAGAGGTAATAACTCCTCTTTATTATTAGGATATTTGCACCCAACACAAATATGTAAAAATTCATAACCTAAATACAATACATTTAATTTATATGAGAAATAAAATAATTTACTCAATTTATGTACTGTTATAAAGTATATGCGAAGTTTAATCAGTTTTAAAACAAATATAATCAATTTTTCTGAGTTTTTTTTCTTCGTATCAACCGGTTCGGTTCAAGGACTAACAACGGGTTTTGGATTTTATCAAACTTTTAATTATTGAGATTTTGTTGAATCCAAATTTTGTGGTAACGTAAACCTCTATTAGAAAGCTATATAAAGAACATAAGCTAGACTTGATTATATAAGATCAACGGGTTTACTGATTCGATCGAGTATAAGAACATTTCTTATATCTTAATTCGTCTATAAAATAACCTAAATACAATACATTTAATTTATATTAGAAATATAATAGTTTACTCAATTTTATGTACTGTTATAAAGTATATGAGAAGTTTAATCAGTTTTAAAACAAATATGATCAATTTTTCTGAGTTTTTTTCGTATCAACCGGTGTCGGTTCAAGGATTAACAACGGGTTTTAGATTTTATCAAAATTTTAATTATTGAGATTTTGTTGAATCCAAATTTTGTGGGAACGTAAATCTCTAATAGAAAGTTACATAAAGAACATAAACCAGACTAGATTATATAAGGTCAACGGGTATAAGAACATTTCTTTTATCTTAATTCGTCTATAAATCACATATGTACCTCACTAAAAAGAGTTAAATAATATGTGAAAATAGAATAGTTTTTCCACTATCTAAATATAATTACATTATTAGTTCTTAGCATTCTGCTTTGATTCGCATTATTTCTGTTTGTTTTTGTATGAGTCTTCGGTTTCGAATAAATGTGTCAAGATCTATACACTATCTTATATATGACTTCATAGAAATTTTCTATTTAGTTTCGAAAATAAAATCCGCGCTTTTTAAGCGCAGGTCAAAATCTAGTTTTCCCTTAAAACAATAACAGGCGAAAGCAAATAAAATCGAATATCAGTGGTGAAGAGCAAACGAATCAATCCATCTTATCATTCGACATTATTGTGTTAGGAAAAAAAAAGCAATCCCCTAGACTATATTTGAAAAGTGATTTATACATATGTCATCACTACAATTACTCTCAACAAAAAATGATGATATAGTTTAAAAGAAAAATGACATAACATCGATCTAACTGTAACATGTAAAATTTTCTATATTAAAATTTATGTTTTTGGTAAGATTTCTTAAATATGATAATGACTATGAAAAGAAATTAAGATACACTTAAATATGATATGATGAAGAAGACATGTTTTGTTCTGTTTTTTTTTCAAAAGAAATTAAGATACACTTAAAAGGATATTCTGTAGATTTAATAGTATTGTTTCCAAAAAGAAAATAAATAAAAATATTATTCTTGTGAATTTTTTTGTTTAAATATTTAATAACTATTATGAGAAAATTATATAAGAATAATTTTAAATATACATATTTGATAATTTGGTCAATTTACATGGACAAAGGTGTAGTTCTCAAAACAAATAAACAATTGTGTAGTTTTCAAATTAAAATCTCATATAAATGTATTTTCCCAAATTTTCCCAAAAGAATTTAAGTCACCAAAAATCCATAAATATAGTAAATAGCTGGAAATTAAAAGTACAGTTTTGAGGCACCAGGGAGCGTCCACTTCATCAAAAAAAATTCTCTCGAAAGATGACACGTGTCATTATTATTAAAGAAAACAGAAAATAATTAATAAGTAAATATAAAATATAAGGAAAAACAATAATAAGTAACTATACATATAAAAAATAAAAACATTACATTAAACATATATTTGAAATAATGTATATTTTACATTTTAGCTATTTCCAAATATTTTAAGAAATGGTAACATACAATATTATTAAATATTACAATAAACATATATTTGAAATAACATGTATTTTAATTATTTCGAAATATTATATCTATCTGAAAAAGTAAGAAAATTAGAATAAGTAAATATAAGTTAAAAAGTACAGTTTTGAAGCACCAGAGAGCGTCCACATCGTTCCAGAGATTCTCTTCGAAAAGAAGCCACGTGGCATGACTAATATTATTACCTTATTATGTTTAGTTTTACATTTTCGAAATATTGATATTATGTATAGTTTTACATTTTAATATTACTGATAAATATAATTTGGAAAATAATCAATAATATGTAAATACACAAAATTATAAATAGAAATACTAAATTAAACATATGCAAGATTACCATGATTTATATAATTTTGAAAATAATAAATAATATGTAAATATACAACATTAGAAATGGAAATACTACATTAAACATATGTAAGATTAACATATATATAATTTCGAAAATAATAAAGAATATTGATATAATAAATAATATGTATAAATAATATTAGTAAGTAAATATACAATATTAAAAATGAAAAAACAAATACATTAGGCATTAAACATCTATCTTAAAATATAATATACACAATTTTAAAAATAGAAAAGTACATTAAACATTAAACATCTATCTTAAAATGTAAAAATGTATATATTAAGTAAATATATAATATATAAAAATAATATTAATAAGTAAATACATATCTATACTATTAAAAGTACAGTTTTGAAGCACCAGAGAGCGTCCACATCGTTCCAGAGATCCTCTTCGAAAAGAAGCCACGTGGCATGACTAATAACATTTTAATATTATTGATAAATATAATTTGGAAAATAATCAATAATATGTAAATACACAAAATTATAAATAGAAATACTAAATTAAACATATGTAAGATTACCATGATTTATATAATTTTGAAAATAATAAATAATATGTAAATATACAACATTAAAAATGGAAATACTACATTAAACATATGTAAGATTACCATATATATAATTTTGAAAATAATAAAGAATATTGATATAATAAATAATATGTATAAATAATATTAATAAGTAAATATACAATATTAAAAATGAAAAAAAAATACATTAGACATTAAACATCTATCTTAAAATATAATATACACAATTTTAAAAATAGAAAAGTACATTAAACATTAAACATCTATCTTAAAATGTAAAAATGTATATATTAAGTAAATATATAATATATAAAAATAATAGTAATAAGTAAATACATATCTATACTATTAAAAGTACAGTTTTGAAGCACCAGAGAGCGTCCACATCGTTCCAGAGATCCTCTTCGAAAAGAAGCCACGTGGCATGACTAATATTATTACCTTATTATGTTTAGTTTTACATTTTCGAAATATTGATATTATGTATAGTTTTACATTTTAATATTACTGATAAATATAATTTGGAAAATAATCAATAATATGTAAATACACAAAATTGTAAATAGAAATACTAAATTAAACATATGCAAGATTACCATGATTTATATAATTTTGAAAATAATAAATAATATGTAAATATACAACATTAGAAATGGAAATACTACATTAAACATATGTAAGATTAACATATATATAATTTCGAAAATAATAAAGAATATTGATATAATAAATAATATGTATAAATAATATTTGTAAGTAAATATACAATATTAAAAATGAAAAAACAAATACATTAGGCATTAAACATCTATCTTAAAATATAATATACACAATTTTAAAAATAGAAAAGTACATTAAACATTAAACATCTATCTTAAAATGTAAAAATGTATATATTAAGTAAATATATGATATATAAAATAATATTAATAAGTAAATACATAATATAAGAAAATAAAAATACATTAAGCATTAAACGTCTATCTTAAACTGTAAATATAATTTTGAAAATAATAAACAATATGTAAATATAAAAAATTATAAATGAAAATACTAAATTAAACATATGTAAGATTACCATGATATATATAATTTTGAAAATAATATGTAAATATACAATATTAGAATGGACAATTAAACATATGTAAGATTACCATATATATATATAATTTTGAAAATAATAAATAATATGTAAATATACAACTTTAGAAATGGAAATACTACATTAAACATAAGTAAGATTACCATATATATAATTTCGAAAATAATAAAGAATATTGATATAATAAATAATATTAATAAGTAAATATACAGTATTAAAAATGAAAAAAAATACATTAGGCATTAAGCATCTATCTTAAAATATAATATACACAATTTTAAAAATAGAAAAGTACATTAAACATTAAACATCTATCTTAAAATGTAAAAATGTATATATTAAGTAAATATATAATATATAAAAATAATATTAATAAGTAAATACATAATATAAAAGATAAAAATACATTAAGCATTAAACGTCTATCTTAAACTGTAAATATAATTTCGAAAATAATAAACAATATGTAAATATAAAAAAATATAAATGAAAATACTAAATTAAACATATGTAAGATTACCATGATATATATAATTTTGAAAATAATATGTAAATATACAATATTAGAAATGGACAATTAAACATATGTAAGATTACCATATATATATATATATATATATATATAATTTTGAAAATAATAAATAATATATAAATATACAACATTAGAAATGGAAATACTACATTAAACATATGTAAGACTACCAAACATATAATATGTAAAAATAATATTAACAAGTAAAATTCTCTAGAAAGATGTCACGTTTGCATTATTATTAAAAAAAAAATTAAATATAAGATATAAGGAAAAATAAAACATGATCTGTAATTTTGAAAATAATAAATAATATGTAAATATTCAACATTAGAAATGAAAAATTATATATATGTAAGACTGCCATATATATATATATTATATATATAATATCGAAAATAATAAATAATATGTAAATATACAAAATTATAAATGGAAATACTACATTAAACATATGTAAGATTACCATGATATATATAATTTTGAAAATAATAAATAATACGTAAATATACAACATTATAAATGGAAATACTACATTAAACATATGCAAGATTACTATATATATAATTTCAAAAATAAGAAATAATAAGTATATAATAAATAATATGTAAGAATAATATTAATAAGTAAAAACTTCTCTAGAAAGATGCCACGTTGCATTATTATTAAAAATGAAAAAATATATAATAAAAATAAGATATAAGGAAAAATAAATAATAACTAAATATCCAATATAAAAATAGAAAAATTACATTAAACATCTATCTTAAAAAATTATAATAAAATAAATAATAAGTAAATATAAAATATAAAAATAGAAATATTACATTAAATATTTAATTGGAAAATTTATAATAAAATAAATAATTAGTATATATTCAATATAAGAAATGAAAAAAACTACATTGAACATCTATCTAAAATGTATACTTTTACATTTTATTATTTTAAATATTTTATAAGTAAATATACAATATAGAAAAAACAAATAATAAGTAAATATACAATATAAAAATAAAATATTATCTATCGTAATATTAGAATAAATAAATATACAATATAGGAACAAATAAATAATAAGTAAATATACTATATAAGAAATATTACATTAAAGATCTATTGTAATATTATCATTTGATATAAAAGCAAAAAGTTAGAATAAGTAAATATAAAAAGTAAGAAAAATAAACAATAAGTAAATATACAATATAAAAAAATAGAAAAACTAAATTAAACATCTATATGAAAATGTATAGTAAAATAAATAATAAGTAAATATATAATATAAGAAATAGAAATATTACATTAAACATCTATCATAATATTAGGTAAGTAAATACACAATACAAGAAAGAAAAAATAATAAGTATATATACAATATAATAATAGGAAAATTACATTAAACATCTATCTGAAAAATATTTAGTAAAATAAATAATAAGAAAACATACAATATAAGACATAGGAATATTACATTAAACATCTATTGTAATATAACCATTTGATATAAAAGCAAGAAAATTAGAATAAATAAATATACAATATAATAATAAATAAATAATAACTAAATATACAATATAAGAAACTGAAATACTATATTAAACATCTCTGAAAATATATAGTTTTACATTTTAAAATAAATATACAATATAGAAAATGGAAATACTACATTAAACATATATCTGAAAATGTATAGTTTTATTATTTCCAAGTATTTTTATGTGAAGGGACCGCTTATCTCGCTCTCAACCACATCGTTATAAATGTCTCTCTTACTCATACGACAAAGAACTATCGAAGGTGAAATAGTCAGAAGTACACATATTTGGTAAAAAAGTCTCACTCCAAAGAATCATTTTATCTCTAATAGTCTCAGACCATCCATTTATACTTAAGAAAAGATAATTTCCAATAAGAGTATTGTATACAATGACCATAAACAAAAGTCAAAGACAAAGCTTAAATTAGTTACTTTATATTTGCCTAAACCAGTTTTCAGTCATGGCCAGCTATATATTGCTCTCTCAAGAGTAACATCATGTGAAGGTTTAAGTATTTTACAAGAAGAAAAAGACTCAGCAACTGGAGTAAACAATATTGTCTAAAAAAAACCTTCAATAGCATCTCCAGTAGTAAGGTTCGCAAATTATAAACAAATATATATATACAAAAACATTATATATGTCTATTCACTATACATGTTTCTAAATCTGACGAGTAAAGATGAAATGACACCAACGAAGAAAAAATGAGAAGAAGATAGAATGCATAGATGAAAGAAATCTTCTTTTATATAGAGAAATATGTTTGGACAAGTTCACATAAAGACACTGAAGAACTAACTTACAGGAAGTGTTTCTCACATGACTTCATCATTCATATGATGGTAAATAGTATTGAAAAATAACTAAGAAACCAAGTCTGGATCTATCATAAACAAAGACACCTGCCATAAACACAACCGTGATTAATTTTAAAAGTTAAAGAGTATATCATACTGATCTTCAAGATGTATATAGAGCAGGATCTCAAAAACAACAAGCAGTGGCGTTGCCATCACATAATGAAAAGGAGCCCACTGCCACAAACCAGAACTTTAAAAATTACAAAACAACATGATGGTAACAAAAAGCAAAAGTTGATAAACACAAAAGATGTAATAGATGGAGCAGACAGTAAAATTTACCACGAGAATTCATAGTGCAAAACAGTCACAATGATGTAAATATAAATCTGCAAAAAAAAACATAGTCAAGGATGATAAAGGCTTATACTTTAGACATCACTAAACATACAAAGATCCAATTTTTATAGTTTGTACCCAATATTTTTTTGACACAGCTCATAATTCAAAAATTTATTGTGTGAAACTAGAAATTGTGCGCAGAAAATTTCAATAGGCAGACAAGTAAAAGAAAAGAAAATGATTTGTTCTTAGCGAAAAAACAGATTTTTCAAGTCGGCAAATGATGAGTTTCCATAACAAATGATGAGAAGTTTAATTCACTATAAAACATTTTTACTTTTTGTGTATGACTGTGTATAAAAGTGAAAGACAATTTTGAAATTAACATTAGATTCAGATTAGTGCTACAACTATTAGCTTGATGTTTCTTTGGTAAAAAATAATTGAAGTAACATACTGTTAAAAACTAAATTAAAACAAACTAAAAATATATATTTTAAGATTTGTAACTTGATTTATAAAATAATTAGATTATCTTATCTAAATTTATGATTTATAAAATAAATAGACAAATTTTACGTGATAAAAATATAGAACTCAATTTAATTTTTATCTAAAACGAATTAAATATTTTAAATATATTTAAATAATTTTTATATTTGGTTATCCGCCCGTAGGGCGGGTTTAATCCTAGTAGCTGGAAAAGCAATAATGGCCGCCACGTTATGACAATACAATTTTTTTGACAAAGACTTGGACACAATTATTCAAATGTGTTATATAAAAATTTTTAGTCATCCATATATAACATATGTGTTTTATTTTGGATCTGCTAGTATATTCCTTTTCTATATTTATTTTTGTTTATTTTTCATTGTTTAGAATTCTTTGCTTTTTTTTTTTGTCACTTCAAGTCTTCATTAACTTAACCAAATGTTAAACTACACAGCATTTAAACGTTCAAGGCCTGCTTTAGCCAGAGAATTCTTTGCTTAAAAAACTTAATAATACAACAAAGTGTCAAAAAAAAGACTCGGACACAATTAGGCAAGCATTTGTGAAATAAATTTAAATATCAGTAATACATAGTTATGTATTTAAGCAATGGTCTACATCGGATATTCTTATTTGTATCCAAGAACAACCTGCGATATAAGAAATTGTTATTATGGATTCATGGGATGTTCATTGTTATTCAGTACCGATTCTTATGGTACTGTTCGAGGGGCAATGATGGTGGAAGGGTGCAATTCTTTGATTTGGAATCCTCTTTTTTTTTTGTAATGTAATCCTCTACCTTTAGTCCTAAACGAAAAAGTTAATTAGCAGCATTAGACGATAGTGCATTTTGGATTTAATAATAAATCAGTGCCACAGTGGTCGGAGACATGTTTTTGAGTTGGCTCTTTTGTTCATTACGTGTTTCTTTAATTCACGTGGATCTCAATTATTATTCCAAAGATCATTATTTGAACCAACATCTTATAAACCGAATTAAATCAACAGCATTTGATTCGCCGATATCATGATTCATATGGTTTGTTTATTCTTGTAATATTTGATTATGTCGAGAGCATCATTAAACTTGTTTTCTTAATAACTTCAACTTGTGATTCATTATATCGAAACTATAGGAAGAAACCCCTATTTGTGTAATCATACAAAAACATGGCTCACATGTGGTGGGTACATGAAGACACACATCATCATTGCATGCTTTGTTGCTAAATCCGAAATGAACCCATTACAATAATTTCATATTTCAGAATGATTTTTATCAAGATCATTGGATAACTTTGATGGGTATGAATGGGTAAAAACATTTCATCTCACAAAATTGGGTTTTGGTTTTTAAAAATATAAAACTGTTCTCTAAATCATTAGATGCTTGATAAAAACTATTAAAAAAATGTTTAAAATTATTTTCAATAACGAATAATGATCTTACTTTATCGGATGTCCCCCAACGAATAATGATCTTAATAAAAAGAAATATACAATGTTATTTTCTAAATCATCAGCTCAATTACTAGTAACACCATAACCTATACAATATTATATTTTGCTCGCAAGAAGACTTTAAATTTATTAATAAAATTCTACATGGAATACTATATTAATTTGAGAAACAAATAAAGTTGTAGTTTAAAATTTATCAAAAAGTGAGGTTTTTAAGCAAAAAAAAAAGTGAGGCTAATTCAATTGATGTAGAAAAAACAGCATAGAGTATGCAAAGCACGTAAGGTATTGGCTGTGTTTACGTCTTTACCGTTAACATAAATTTTTTAAAAAGGTCAACATAGGCCCCAAACAATGTAATGTATGTGGTCGTCACATCCGAAAAATCCCCCACCTCCCTCTCTCATCACACCAGAAAAGTTCGTTGCCCACAAAAAAATTTCAAATCACCCCCAATGATTAATTAAAGGAAATTTCAATTAAAATGTTAAATTTAATAATTAATTAAAAGCTTTTAAAGTGTGTCGTCGTCCCTTCCGGGAAAAAATGAGGAAACACAGAACCTTTTCACGTATATTCCTTCTCTCTCTCTCTCCTTCTTATGGCCAAAGTTGAACCAATCAGCTTCTCTCTGGCCATCATCATCACATCTTCTTGAAGCTTTCTTCTTCTTCTTCTTCTCTATTTTTCTTTCGTAATTTCTCCGTTAGATTCTTATAACTAATCAGTCTCAAGAATGGCTCAGTCCTGCCTTAAGATCGTTCGACTCAACAATCTCAGAAACAGAGTGAACCGTCGTATTTTGATCCTCCGTCGATTCACGCGGCTGCTCTGGAGCAGAATCGTCGCTTTCTCTCCCAAAAAATCAGCGAGATATTCGTTGCTGTCACGCGCCGCCACTCCCTCTCCGTCTGTCTCTCGTCCTCAGCCTCCTCCCATCCCCGTCGTACGCCGCAGATCGGTGCACGAACACGATAACAGCCACCGGAGATCGGATTCTGATCTGGTTTCTCTCAAGATCAGCCTCTTAGGAGATCCCCAGATCGGAAAAACTTGTTTCCTGGTTAGTTTACACATAAGCAAATATATTTTAAATAAAAGAATCATTAACGTCTCTTTCAGTTTCGGATTTTAAGTCATAAATCGTGTTCCAAAAGAAAAGAAAGTCATAAATCAGAACCCAAAGTGGTAAAGGAGTTTAGTTGTTGTGTCCGGTTCAGACCAAACTGAATGTTATTTTTTTTTAAATTAGAATTTTTAAAAATATCAGCAATAATATTAATGAGTGGTTTTGATTATGAAGGCGAAATATGTTGGGGAAGAGAAGGAAGTTGAAATGAGAGAGTTGGAGGAAGGGATCACTTGTACGGACAAGATGTTATCCATGGGAGGTGCTCGCATTTCCTACAACATCTGGGACTTAGAAGGTAACAATAGATTAAATAATGTCAATCTAATGTTTAATACCATTACTCTTGGAGGATTAGTTAGCTTAAAAATTATCATTTTGCAGGAGCTGAGAGATCACGGGATCAGATCCCCATGGCTTGCAAGGACTCTGTAGCAATTCTCTTCATGTTCGATCTCACCAGCCGTTGCACTCTTAACAGGTTAATAATAGTACTAGTACTATTTAGGCTTCAGAACATGCAAAAGTATAAGAAGTTAATTTGAAGCTAAACTTTATCTTTATCTTTATCATTAATGCAGTGTGATCAGCTGGTATCAACAAGCTAGAAAGTTCAATCAGGTGAGAGATTTCATACATACTATATCATTCATTACCAATCTGGTCTCTTTATAATTATTACCCTTGTTATAAGGAATTTTGAATTGTTACAATTAGGTTTCAAAATTCAGAGTTTTGAATCCGAATGGAATTATAACACTTATTTTCTTACACTGTCTTTATGCAGACGGCGATTCCAGTTATGGTAGGAACAAAGTTTGATGAGTTTATTCAACTTCCTATTGATCTTCAATGGGCAATCGCTAGCCAGGCGAGAACCTACGCGAAGGCGTTAAACGCGACGCTCTTCTTCTCGAGTGCTTCATACAACATAAACGTAAATAAGATCTTCAAGTTTGTGACGGCCAAGCTCTTCGACTTACCATGGACAGTGGAGCGGAATCTCACCATCGGAGAACCACTCATCGACTTTTAGCATCTTCCCACAACGTATTTGTAGATATACATATATATATAAATATATAAAAAGAAGCAAATGGTCGGAGCACCGTTTCTAGCCGTCTTTAAAGCGAAATGGAGAGATGATGCGGCGGAGATTTCGCCCGCTTTCTTCAGTATTTTTCTTTTAAATAACAAGAAAAAGAAAGAAAACAGAGAAAAATGGTATTGAGAGAAAAATAGCAGGATAAAAAGAGAGGAGATCATGAAGTTTTTCTTATTCTTTCTTTTTTGTAATGTTTCCGCTTTCCATTACCACTGGAGAATTTTGGTTCCAGTAATAGTAAATACCATTTCGCTTTTTGATTTTGATTTTTATAACTTGAGACCGAATACTAACTACTCACATCTATTAACTAAAGAGTTCAAGTTCTCAAGGATGCGTGTTTCTTTGACTTCAGGATGAGAGGGTTTCAAAACGGAAAAAAAAATCAGAACTCTCCAATTTTCAATATCTAAATGAAAAATATTTCGATGACTTTTTTTAGAAGAAACTAATATCGCTAGTTATGAATTCGTAATCGAGACAAATGTGGGCTAACATTTTGATCACGCAAAGCAATTTACCACCTCTGGAAAAGAACTGAAGGAAACATAGCGAACCTCTCTGACAACATCTTCCCTGATAAAACTTGGAGACAAAAGATAAGGAACCGCATCACTTTTATTCGAAGAGCATCAGGGCCTAAGACCATCATTATTGGGATGCCTTTAAGACATTTCTTGAAGGGGAAGAGGAGGAGACCAAAAAAGAAAGTGGAGGAAAAACCATATACAAAGGAGTCCTTGCATCTTTATGACCAAAAAAAAAAAAAAGATTGAGGACTGGATGAAAAGACTTCAATAAAGATGCTCTAAAGCCATCTTTATCGCAAAGTTCTAAGATGCCCTAAGAGTTTGAAGACCCGGAAGCCAGATAGTTTGCTCCACAAATCACCGAATGAAACCACAATAGAAGAACACTCTACTTTCATACTTGTATATATTTTTTCCCATAACATTCTTTAAAAAAAAAAATTAATCGAACATTGTTTTATATTCTTAAAAGAAATATGTTGATAACGTTTTATATTTTCATTTCTTATTTTGTTTTTCTAGTTGTATCTCAAACTATTATGTCAGATTACTGATCACAATAAGTTACAAGCTACGTCACTAATTTCACCACGACAAATGTTTTGTTCTTTTTTCAATACACTAGAAACGGCTCTGTTTTTTCAAACACATACACTAGAAACGGTTATTACACAAGTTTCCCTTATAAAAGTGATCCATTATTGCAAGGAAACAAACATTCCGTCATCGAATTCCATTTTCACATGTTTGTGCACATCACATCCAAATCCAAACTGTTTCAAGTGTCATCATTCTGTAACGGCCACACATAAAACCAAAAAAAAGTCTACTTTCTTTAGCGTTGCCATTCTCACGCAACATCAAAGTAGTCAAGTTCAACGAACATAACGTTCCTCCTCCCCTCTTCTATTTTGGTTTGCATTCGGTTACAAATTTAATATTATTAAAAGTTTCCCTTTAACAAGTTGGATATAATTATTTAGTTATTCTTTGAAGTAGCAAAAAGAACTACAAATCGGATGGCTACATCAGGAAGGTTTGAGTATTTGTATTACTTTTCACACTGACCAACCCCTTTCTAAAGTTTATTTTTATTTAGGAAATTCGTTTTTGTAATCCTCGTGGTGGTTTGGTGTTGGTTTTGTCTACGTTTTCTTTGATCATCATGGAATCATTTTAAACTTGGCAATGAATTTGGTAGAAAGCAATGTCTCAACTAATTATATAAAAGGCCATTTTTCAAAAAACAAAATAATTGTCTTACAAAAAAAAACAAAATAATAACAAATAAATGGCTATACAAATCAACGTAAGTTGGGCCAAATCTCATCTAAGCTTATTAAATGGTCAAAGACTGATAAAAAGACATCATTCAGAAGAATAAAATCATACAAATCTTAGTTTAATAATTTTCTTATTTTGCAACAAAGAATGTAAAAGTTTTTTTTTCCTGCTTATATGATGATATTATGATCAACTTTTATCGATCGTTCGAAGAATCTAATTCCACATATTTGTATACATATGCAAATAATTTTGTTTTTCAAACAATAAAAATCGACTTATATATGACTTTTCACAAATATTATGAGTTATGTTTTTTTTTTTTTGGTAAAGAAAATTATGAGTTAGTTGAACATATTTCCGAAAGATATATAGCTCAATGTCACACTTTCTTAGAAGTCCGTCGTTGGCTTTTGGTTCTCATAAATAATTTTGATCAACGCTTTGGGACCCATGTGATGACTACATCAAGATTCCGATTGTTATCTCTCCAATTAATTTTGTTTCGCCTTTTTAAAATACCATGAGAATTTAACGACCTCTATATATGTACCCAACGCAACCACTTAAAGAATTATTCCATTTTATTTTGGGTTATTCTTCCTTTCTCCACATGATGGATACATTCTCTTGTAATACTTACGAACAAAATCACGCCCCTTTCGACCATCGCGATGATGTTGTTGATATTGATGATATTGATGATTATGCTGGTGATTGTCAAGAAGAGAGTGGATGGACAACTTATCTCGACGATTTCTCGAATCAATACAGAACTCATCGAGAAGATAGTGATCATCAAGACAAGAGTTCTTGTTCGCTTCTTGGCGTCTCTCCTCTGGTCTCCGACGCTGCTACTGACGACGTCTTTTCCGGACAGGATTTTCCAGTTAATTTTCCGGTGAAGTTAAAGTTTGGGAAAGCAAGAACCAAGAAGATTTGTGAAGATGATTCTCTGGAGGACACGGCAAGCTCCCCGGTTAATAGCCCTAAGGTAACCTAATCCAATTAAACATGATCCGTGGTTGAAAATTTAATCCATAAATTTCTTTTTATTTTATTCGGTGCAAATTTATAGACTCTTTATAAGTTTTTATTAAGATTGTAAAACATGATTGATTATCATGACACATGTACCTAAAATAATTACTTTATGCCTTTTTATTCATCTCTTTTTGTAGTATATCTCCCTTAATAGTAGTTAGAGCAAATTACAATTTTATATGAATGGTATTGAACAGGTCAGTCAGGTTGAACATATTCAGACGCCTCCTAGAAAAAATGAGGACTATGTCTGGTCTAGTTTCGTAATGGTAGTCTCTCCACTCTTCTCTCATATATATATATATGCTCTATCAATTCATTAAATTGACTATAAGTTAATTTATAACACATAAGGAAAGGATAAAGAAATTCCATATTGCACAATACTTTATTAAGACAGAATTGGTCCGTTGTTATTAGATAAACTCAATATATATATGTTTGTCTAATTATAAGTTAATAAGTTTCCGTAGTAACAAACTTTACATTATGGATAACGGATATAGCACGTAATGTGTTTTCCATATGGTATTGTAGAGAACTACGAGAGGCATGGGGGATAATCAGATCCAAATCCAAGAAGGGGATGAACAAAATATGACGATGATGAGGAATCTCAGAGAAGGAAACAACAATAATATGGACTTAAGGAGTAAAGGATTATGCGTCGTTCCTATTTCCATGTTGGCTAACTTTCAGGGTCGCTTCTGAATGACGAGCATATCTTATAAAAACATCCTTGTAAATTTGGTGGTGTTTATTTATATATGTACCCATCTTGAATATATTTGCTTGATGTGTGTACATATTGGCGTGTATGTGATAAAATCTACATATATTAATATATAACTGCATATCGGTGGGATTTTTTTGTAAATTCTACAACGTATATGTTTGTGAACATTTCTAAGAGCTACCATCTCATAAAGCTTATAAAAGAAACTTTGCGAAAATAACCACACGATTATCTATCTTTATAGAAAGTTTTGAGTTGTTATATATGTAGATTATACGTATACCTTATGGCAGATTATATGGATAAAATTCGTCTAATGTAGATATGATAAGATTATACGACTGAAATTAATAACTTTACACGAGTTGGTACAATTTCGCTTAAAAACTTTTGAAGTTCGGGGCCAAATGTTTGTGGTTTTACATATCAATAAAAAACTGACCAAAGGTTTGACAAACAATATTATATGAACTGTTAGCCGTCCGAGCTCCAAACGTAATAAGCTAACAATATACATTCTACAGAATAATTCATAACCAGATCAAATTACATTTTCCAAATATATATAATGTACACAGATCTCATAGGTCCTATCATATGTGTGTATATATTCCTTAAGATAGTTAGAAAAGTGATAGACTTTCCTTTTTTTCAATAAAAAGGTTTTAGCTTTATACATATAGGTTACCGGAGCCGTAATATATTTTTTTTGGTCAAACCGGAGCCGTTAATACTGGTTCTATTCTAAAGGTAGAGATACTAAGTTAGAGTTTCTTCAACTATACATGAAAGAGATTAAGCAACCAACTCTTGTCTTTGATCCAAAAAGATTATGAGTTTCGGTTTAGAATTTTTTGAGTTAAAATTCTTTTTATATATTCAGGTTAAAAGTATATGTATATTTTGACGTCATTTCA
Organism: Raphanus raphanistrum x Raphanus sativus; assembly: GCA_019705995.1. Classification (NCBI taxonomy): domain Eukaryota; kingdom Viridiplantae; phylum Streptophyta; class Magnoliopsida; order Brassicales; family Brassicaceae; genus Raphanus; species Raphanus raphanistrum x Raphanus sativus. The sequence goes on along the minus strand of CM034035.1, from coordinate 57,351,224 downwards.
GCTTTTTTGTGAATATATTTCGTGCCTCCGTTAGCCAAATTAAGGTTTTGATTGGTAATCTTGCGGAATGACATAATGGCGTTTTACGCGATTCCGCAAGTATTTTACCAATCAAGAAAAATTGCGGAATGAAAAAAAAAATGCAAAAATAAAGGTCTGCGTTTTTGCTGACAGAAATATAAAAAAAAAAGCTTTCATTAAGTTGAAAACTTAGTTTTAGTAGATTATGGTGGAAAAATTTATAAATTCAACACTTTCATGTTACTAAATTATATGCTAATACTATTTTAAAATTTTAAATAAATAGCAATATTTTTTTATAATAAATAGTTATGTTAAAAATAAAGTTATATTATAATTGTTTTATAATATAATCAAATGTCAATCTGTTATTAAATTATATTAAAAGGTAAACTAAATATTTATATAAGAGCTAAAGTAATTTCAATATATTTTAGTTATTTTCATATTATGTAATAATTATTTTCATTATTGATATTTATTTTTCTTATAAAAGGTGAATACCTTTTAAAGTATTTTAATCAATTAAACATTTATTCCATCATTCCGCAAGTTTTAAAATTTTCTACAGTTTAATTAATTTTTTCCGCAACTTAACTATTTTTTCCACGTTTCCGCGATTAAGGGATGGTAACCAATCGGAGCCTAACCTTCATGTTAGGTGTAATCAAGTCCAAAATAATTCTTAACAATAAACTAATGTTAAAAAATTTAAACTTAAAACAACATCCATCACAATGTATGAAACCTATAAGATGAAGCGTCTAATCAAATTGGTTAAGATTAGACGTAATACTAAATGCTGTGTAAAATAAATTTACTTATTTAATTAGTTTGTCTCAATTTTAGTTAAGAAGCTTCGTAGTTTTGCATATTAAAATGGGCATCGGATAAGAGAACTAACCTCTTTTGGTTTTTCATCTAGTACAGCAAAACAATGTTCAATAATTTCCCAGCTCCTTAGTCTTCTGGTTCAAGATATGTGTTGCAAAGTTGATAATACAGTACATCATTTAATTAGTTCAAAGTATTATTAAAGGTAACCGATCATTATTTGAGGCTGTATGATTAATTAGAGATTCCCACCCTTCTAAAAAAAGTATTTACAAACAAATATTGGATAAAACAACCTTAAAATTATATATAGATGTCAAATCAGATCCTTTGAGAATCTCATCGATGATTCATTGATTTTTTTGTCTTAACTGATAATTATTATGTTCGCCTTCGCCGATATGTGGCTTGCTTAATTCCATGAAAATTATATTAGAACAAAGTTACCTTTAAGTGTATATATATGCGATCATGTATACATGTTTAGTGTGATTATACTAGAAGGATGCATGATTCTTAATATGTTTTGAATTTTCATTCAATAATATTTTGAATTCGTATTTTTTGCAAGTTATCTAGAAAATATAAGGAATCTGAAGAAAAGTTTTACATCTTCGGAAGTTATTTATATACCATAGATACAAAATAAAAAAACAAACAGTCTAACACACAATATAAAAAAGCAATCGTTTTTTGTTATTCACATGAATTTGAATCTGTTTTTGGGACCGATAAAAAAAATATTTTGAGAAGTTGCTTCTGGGACGCAATCTCCCTTGTCAATGACAATCATGTTGCATATTTGAAGACACGTTATTAGCTTGCCGGCTTCATGTTGAAAGATGCTCTTATTGCTATCTATAGGATTTTGATAGCACTAAACCCCATATCCAGTAATACTATATTCTCTCTTCTCTGTTTTATAATATACTCTCTCTCCCTTAGTTTGATAAATAGTAGTAAAAAATGGTTAAAATGCATTTATGTTTGTATTAATTACACCTATTTAACCAAAAAGACATAAACAAATTTATTTATAAAAACTAATACATTTTACTATTAACATAAAACTGAAAGTGAATATAAATTGTATTTTAAAATAACATTTTTTGTGTAACAAAAAGAAAATGTTAAAGTGACACATTTTATGAAACCGATAGAATAAGTAGTTTCAGCAGAACTTTTTTTTTTCAAAGTATAAATAATTTTAAATTTTCGATACAAATTTTATATTTATTAGATATTTTGAGACTAATTAAATTATATAAGTATGTTTTGTAAATACTTAAATTTATACATTAAATATAAATGTTTAAATAAATAATTTTAGTGTTATTACATTTATCCAAAAGTAATTGCTATTTAAAATAGAGAGAGTATAATTAATAATATCTGGCCTCTTATGTTGAATCAATGATGAGGACCGGTAACAGTAACCAGTCGTCAATGCAAAATCAACAATAACAGTTGATCGTTACTAGTTATTTGATGATAATTGTGGATTTACCAGGACTATAATCAATGACCATATTATCCAATAGTAAAAACTGACTGTTAATTAGAGTTTGATTAGAGCATCAATATCCCTAGGCCCTTAAGCCATCCCTTAAGAAGAAAGGGGAGAGGATCAAGGAGAATAATGAGGAAAAGCCCTTATATAAGGGACATATAAAAGTGTTCCTTAGATTACCATGACCAGAAAAAAAAAGAAAAAAAAAAGAAGAGAGATTAGGGGACTTGTGGAGTCCCTAGGGATATTGATGCTCTTAGTACCCGTTACCATCTGTAAGCAAAAGTAGTGTTTAGGGATGATAGGGTTTTTGGCATTTTAAAAGAATTAAAACAAATGCTGTAAATTGTTTTATGTGGTTCCAAACTTCTCAAAATAAAAAATTGATTTCAAATATCGTTTGCAACCGCAAACAATTGCAAAAGGAAAAATATTTTTTTTTTCACATATATATACATATATATACAAAATAAAAATATTTATTGATTTTTTAAAAAATTCAAAAAAATATTTACATATAATATTAGTGTCTAAAATTATAGAAAATATTTATTGATTTATATATATATATTTTAAAAATATATATCTGCTATAGTTTTTAGACATTAATATTATATATACATATATATATATATAAATCCACAAAAGTAAAGTTTAATACTATTATTTTATAAATATATTTTTATATATATTATAATATATGACTTTTGATATTTTAATAATTATACAAAGTAATTTAAATTATTTTAAATTTATTATTTAGTCATTGTTGTATTTGGTAATTAATCAGTCATAAATATTACACAATTATATATTCTAACCGTTGTACCAGTCCTACAAATCAATCATCAATGTTTAAAATCGCAATTATCTATATCTGGAAACTTTCCCAACTGTCATTTACACAAACACCCTTAATGATTAGCCAATAATAATGGATGATCGTTAAAGGTTAGTCAATAATAATAACTGACAACTATAAGGATTTACCATCATTGGTAAATAAATAATGATGGTTTGTAAGTTCTGAGTGTCATTGCTAAACGACTGTTTTGAGTAGCTCAAATTTTAACCCAAAAAAATATTGCATATGCAGAAAATAGTAGTAGGTTTAGTGAAACCTGAACCTGCTCTATACAGTGATGCTCTGATATTTTCCTATCGTATGCCTTTTATGAGTAGAAGCATGTGGTTTATGATATATCTTGTATAAACGGTGCCATTAAAGATTTTTTTAAAAAAAGAAAAATTGTTATTCCAATCTGATTATCTATATTACCTCTAATTTAAGTAATAATATGATGTATAAAAAAACATTTTTCTGTCACATTTCTTATCTTAAAAACCAAAAAAAAAAAACAATTTAATTAGCATCTGAATTTTTGATATCTTTGTTTTAGTGGTCTCTATTGAAAAGTATGTCGCATATTTGACGATAAGCTAAAGGTAATTACTCTACTGTTTCATTATAACAGATGGTTCCAATTTTTATGTTTTATATGTAAGATTGCAAAAATGTTGACATAACCGAAACAGAAAGCGATGTTAACGTTAATATAAAGCTTGAAAACATTTTAGTAATCTTAATAAAATAGACGAATTTGTAGAATTGAGATTTGATCATTTTCATTAACTCAATTAATCGTTTGTAATGTGTGACAGTTATGTGCAATTTTTGAATTCCGTGATATAATTACGATAAAACTGTTTGCAAGACTAGAAATCGAATCTGTAAACTCTAATTTAATATACTCTCGAGACTTATTTAAGGAGACGACTAGAGTATTTGCTAGAAATTTTCTAATTGCGCAGATTTTGGTTCAGGGTAATATAAATATTCCAAAATTTGAGGATAACATAAATATTCCGGTGATTATCTGGAAATATTTCAAAATTATCTTGACACAATCTCAAATATTTAGATTTATCGAGATGAGATATTTAGACACAAACTGTTAGGATTTATCTTAACATGCATTATGCAAAAATCTTTGTAAGAGTTATCTTCAAAAAATAACATTTTTTGTGGGTTAAACCTTGTTAAATGAGTGCCATATTTTTACTACAAGTTTTTTTTTGTTATAAACAAAGTGAGATTTTTTACTTTTGCATTTCAATAAGTGAAATTCTTTTTAGATCTCAAAAGACATTTTTTCATTTCTCTTCATATTTAATCAACAATTTTACTTAGCTCAAAGGATTATACAAAATTTGGTTCTAACATTATGTAAAATATTAATTTTTTTCTCTTTCGTAACCATGAATAAAATAAACTAGGACTGGTAATTAACATAAAAATAAAAGATTGATCGATCACGGCTAGTGATTATTACTGTTTTTTTTTTGTCAGCAGTGATTATTACTGTTATATTCAATATATCATGAACTAAGGCAGAGGTAGATTCCATGGCATACACTCTAATAACACATTAGTATAGGGAATACGTTCTCCAATATTAATTTGGTCATATGACAAGAAAAATAAGTTGACTATAAAAATGTATACTGCCACCATTACAGTTTCATAAGTAAATATATATGTAACATGAGACTGGGATAAAATTGGGATCTATGAAGAAGTTACTACTTAGTGCTGACTTAGATGTATTTAAATATTTACATTCAAATTATTCTCAATGTAAGGTCAAAAATGAGACCTGGATTCATCTTGCTCACTGTAACACAATGCATGAATCTTAATATAATCGGATAAACTAGATCACAATCCACGCAACCGCGCGGTTTTTTGTTTTCATTTATTTTCATATAAACATTTTATTTTCACTTCTAAATTGTTATGTATTATAATATATATGAAGTGTGTATATCAAATTTTACAAGAAAATAATTTTACAATATATTAGTTTTTCAGCGAATAGACTGTTTCAAAATTTCACATGTATTTGTATCTTCTTCTATATGTATTTTTGGATTATTATTTTATTATTAAGCTCGTAATATATGTAAAGTTTGGTAAAATGTTGTTTTATCGTCATCTATAAAGATATTGTAATAGTTTCCAAATTTAGATAGTTAACAAAAATTAAACTTTTAGCTTCATATTATGGAGTAAATATTTAAATATTTAATTACTTTTTTATTTTTTTTAAAATAAAATATATAATCTAAAAATATTTTTAATTGTTTTAAGGTACTATAGATTAATCATTGTTATAAAATGATGATTTTGTTATTTTTAAAAATAAACTATATAATTTTAAACTATATCTTGGGCTTATAGAATTAAATTGTTACTATAGAATTATGCCATATTTGCTATTATGAATCATTTTGATAACTAGATTATTTATTGGACCATTGTAATTATTAGTTATTTATTATAGTTATTGATATTTATAGTTTATATATAATACATAGGTAAAAACAATTTCTCTCAAAACAAGATTTGTTGTGCATTAATACGATAGATATGTCATTATTAATTTAAAATTTATATTTTTCTACATTATACTTACAATATCAAATAAACTATAAAAATTAAAATGTTACTATAGAATTGGATCACATTAATTAATTTGCTATTATGATCTATTTTGATAACTAGATCATTTGTTGGACCATTGTAATTATTGGTTGTTTATTATAGTTATTAGTATTTATAGTTTATATATAATACATAGGTAATAAAATATTTCTTTCCAACAAGATTCGTTGTCCATTTATACGATAGATATGTCAGCATTAGTTTAAAATTATTTTTTTCTATGTTATGGTTAAAATATCAAATAAACAATACAATATATAGACAGTAAAGTATTAGTATTTTTCTGTATTACAAATACATTAAATATAATAACAATCATATGATAGCGAAGAACAATACTATAATTTAAAAAATCCAATAATTTCCAAATTGGTATAAATTGATAATATTTTTATAAGTTAAAGCAAACATTCACCCACTCGGGCGGATCAAGATCTAATGCATCTTATTTTACTATCTATAAATTCAATGGATCATCTATTGTTTAATTCAATTATTGTAAACCCAATAAAGTTATTAATGATAGAATAATTCAAAAGTAATAAAATTATTTAAAATTAAAATCAGAAATGCGATGAAAGGAAGGAATAAAACGCGTGATTACTGGCCGACGAATTTAGGTAGGATTACGATAGTCCAACATATGGGATCCACTGCTTCACAATTTAAAATGTAAAGTTGATTAATACCCCTAATCTTTTTAATTATGTTAGTTAATCCCATGTGCAAAGTGCCAACTGCTTGCTTTATTGCCAAAGCTTGATTCCGTTTACTTCTGACAGATTAAGTTTTCTCATATCAAAAAAAAAAAGTTTTCTCATATCATGAAAATGAGTTTTTTTTTTTTGAAGAAAATGAGTAATTTATTTCTCAGCTTTTTGAAATCAGTACATTTAATATCCAAACGTTAAAAATGTTTAATCAAGCCAAAATACTAAAATGTTTTTTTTTAATATCTAGAATAATGTGTTGATGCACTAAATATATACTATGATTCTTTAAATAACAATCTACAATTATTTTTTCTCCTTTTATTACATAAAAGTTAAGAAATTATCTAAAGTAAATAAAATATATAATTGACGATTTGATGATTTTATTAATAAAGATTTGATAAAAAAAATTACATATCTCCTCTATTGCTTTTGCGTAATGTTATATTATTGAAATAAATTAAATTATTACATTAGATAGATAATGAAAATTTAGATTTTGTCTTATATGTTGAACTTTTTGAAATGACTATAAATTACAAAATTATTAAAATTCCTACACTATAAATTTGTTATCAATCGATTAAACATTTTGTTACAATAAGATACAAATAATCATAAAACCATAGAGTAAAAAATCTCTTTTAATAGATATTAATATATATACCATATAAAAATCATAATTTTTTAATTTAAAAATTTGCAGTGAATAAGTATTGGGAATTTAATATTTTAATTTCCAAATTTGCATTGAATTTCAAGAATGGTTATAAATTATTAAACGTATATGGTTAAAAATGTTTACTAAAAATATACAAATGATCATAAAACAATATGATTAGGACATTTCATTTAATAGATAGCATTATTAAAATATACTATATATTAGCTAAGTTCATTTAAATTTAATTATATACCATTCAAAATAGAGAAAAGTGATTGTTTAAATTTATTTATTATAAAATGATTGTAAATAAATAAAAGTGATTACTTTGATTTATTTATTTGTGTCAATTTAATTATATTTATAACAGTTAATACTGTAGTTTTTAATTATTTAATATATATATATATATATACATATATATATATATATATTTTTTTTTGTTTCATAATATGTAAAAACGTATAACAAATATTAATACGTAAAAATAAATTTATAATTGAAATGTTCATTCTTAAACTAGTTGTTTAGATATTAATGAAGACTTTGGTGCATCCAAAAAATAAAGACTCAAAAAGTAACTTTTTGCTGATTATTTAACAATTAGTTTTGAAAATTATAAATTTAGAAAGTCAACTGTAACTTGAAAAATTATCATGCTCAGGCGATAGTTGAATTCTGATCGCATATTTAAATGTCTGTTGTGTGACTTTTATCATGATTCTAGAGTGAAAACTGTTTCATTTTGGGCTTTCTAGATCAAAGAGTCTTCTTCAAATAATGTGAGTGATATACTTCGGCTACATTTTATTTGTATAAAGAACTGTACCTCATGTTTTTATCAAGAAAATACTACAAGCAAAGAAGGCAAGAAGCATCATTCAAAAATATAACAATAAACACAAACTATCAGTCTGTAGAAATCCCAATATACTCTCCTTTGTGTTTAACGTTTCCAAAAGCATATTCGTATGAACATTGTTTTGGCCCATAATTCTTAACTCAACTATATGGCCTATTAGTTAATATGAACCATATTTGTCTTCAGAGCCGGATGTCTGGATTGGTATTGTGCCTAGACATTGTGGTAACTAGACTTATCCGATTTGGCCCAAAAAATTGGTAATTTTCTCGTGCTGCTACATTCTCATCTGGTTCTCCAGCGAAATTGAATAGCAATTACAACAAGAAAATCACATTTTTAATTGTTAAAAATTTCGGACCAAAACCAATAATATATTTATACAGTAACAAGAGCCGGTCGTTAATTCCATTCCCGTAGTTGTTGAGAATTGAATCTGACCCCTCCATCTTTATAACAAAAAGGTTTACCAATAGAAATAACAGCTCCATATAATAAAAAAGACCATTACGTAATCAAATCCAATAACATCAACTTTTATACATAGAAGCAACCCTCATAAAATGTTACCCCGAAAATTTTAATCTAATCATGAGCATCTTTATCGTCGGTTTTAAAAAATATTATAATAGAAGGCTGATTCACATTTGAGATATTATACCTCTGTATAATTCAAAAAAAAAAAAAAAAGATAATGTTCTCCGCTACTAGTCAACTTCATATTTATGTAAAAATCTAAAAATTGGTATAATCAATTTAACAGTTTACAAAAAAATGTGATTCATAATGAACAATTATTTTTTGTAAAGCATAAGAACTCAAATATATAGTAAATTTTTATTGAAATATAATATTAAACTGAAAAAAAATTCAAACCGTAACGGCTGAAAATGATCTAACGTACGTAGAGAAAAAAACACAATAACAAAGATATATTTCTATCTGTTTTTTCCTTTTTATTGTTTTTTTTATTTTCTTCTTTTTTATTTTAACTTGGTTGTCCAAGGGATATACTAAAAGATAGTGAAGTTGTTTCCATGTTTTCTGCGAAGATACCGAACAGCTTTGGCGGCAACGCTGCAATGAACGTCTGTCTTACATTCTCGACTTGGCGACCACAAGGCTAGTTCCTTCACCCATTCCGGCAGATCCCGGCCTTGTCCAGCTCTCTTTGAACTGCTCTTCAGTAACACCTATATGCCAAAAGACATCGTTTCAAGAGGGGGGAGGGGTGCATAAAAAAAAAAAGTATAGTTGGATATACATATTGGAGCGAGCGAACGTAACTGCAAAAATTTATAGTATATATATATGTAAAATGCAGAATGTTTTACTACTTACGGCATTTTACAATAAAAAAATACTAGAATAGTCTCGACCAGTCGGACAAATCTTCAACAAATAAACCATTGTCGTTATATGATATAAAATTCGACTTATAAACTTCTTTTCATTGTTCTAATAAGTGGAAGGTCTTAAGACTATCAATATCTGCAGATTTTCAGAATTTCTCTCCCATGTAAATTCTGCAAAAGCTACATGAATGTATATACTATATAACACGTTCTATTTTCACTAGTGTTATTGTGTGTGTATGCAAAATAACACAAAAAGTAAGTTTACCTTTGCCCATGGCTGCAGTGGAGGAGATTCCACCTTGGACGGTCTTAAGATAACGATCATAATAATTAGCACCTGACCATTTCTGATGAGCCAATGTGTCAACCCCATTGCTCCTCTCTTCTCTCTGTATCCTCTCGACATAAGCCAGCATCCCTCTCCTCGCGTAATCCTTTGCAAAAGTATCGACCACAAGAGCATCCGCATGGAAACCCGCAAGGGTTATGAACTGCCAGCAATAACCGAGCCTAGCGATCCGCGGAATGAACTCCATCATCTGCTGATCCGTCATACCAGAAGCATCCCAGTTGAATGACGGCGAGAGGTTGTAGGCAAGCATGACCTCTGGTGTCTTGGACTTGACTCCTTCCGCGAATTGGGTGCATTCTTTGAGGTCCGGGCTTGCGGTTTCCATCCAGATGAGGTCAGCAATCTGTGCAAAGGCCCAGCCACGGACCACTGCTGCTGTGACCGAGCCTTGGAACCGGTAGAATCCTTCTCTGGTCCTGGGCAAGTCCCAGTCCCAGAAAAGATCCGTCACACCGAGTTTTGCTGCTAATTCCCGGCCTTGTTCATTTGAAAGGCAGTTCTCATACCTGTTATTCCAGCAGGTTATATACATTATAGATAAGATCAGAAAATACTGATAAAGATTTTATTTAACATACTTAGGATTATAATTTACTAACTTGATAAGAATATTATTTGAAAATAATCTTATAATTAGTGCTAAAATATAAAATAACTCTTTCAAAATAATTCGTTGCAACTAGCACAACAAATGTTTGTTACATCTTACCAAGATTTTGTATAAAAGATGAATATGGTACCGCTTTTATAACTGTTTAATTATCATATAACTTAAACCCTATAAAACCAAAATTGAAATTTGGGCAGTTAAGAAAGAAACAATTGATTTTTGATAAGTTTTTCTGACTAACAATACTTAACCAAGTATATATGAGAATTTCGGACAATGTAAGTACTTTTCCATTACCTTGCATGGTTAAGCCACTCGTCCACTCTCCGGCTCTTCTCATTCTCATTGAGATTCATGCGCTTGAGAGCCTCCACGACTGCGTCCGAGAAAGTCATGAGACGGGCAGAGCTAAGCCATTGATCCTCAATGGCTTGCAAAGCTGGACCGTTCTTGCCTACAGTCATTCCCTCGGCTAGAAGCGAGGACAAACTCTTGCCTCTAAGGCTCGGATTGGTGACACCGAGGATGAATTGATGGTCTCTCGAGTCAATGTTGGACTGGATCAAAGTAGCAGCCACCGCGTCCGTTCTAGCGACTAGAACGGTCTCTGTCCCCATCACATCAAACTGGAGCCGAGCCGCAACAAGGCGGTTGATGTGTTCACTGACTGCCACGAGGACCTTTCCGGCCATGTGGCCACACTTCTTAGTGACGGAGGACTGGTCCTCGATGTGGACCCCAGCGGCGCCTCTCTCAACGAATAGCTTGCAGAGTTTGACGGTGGCGGTGGTGCCACCGAAGCCGGTGTCTCCGTCGGCGATGATGGGCTTCAAGTAGTCCACGAAGGGAGTTTTTGTTCTTTCTTCTCTTCCCATGCTCATTCTCGCCTCCCTCTGCTTTCTGAGAGAGAAACATGGTTGTTAGATAATTAATTAAGCGTTATTATTCCAGATTTCTAGTGTTAACCTAACTTTTAAAACATAATTAAAGTGTCTCACGTAATCCATGATTGGTGTTAATGGTCTAAAAATGTAGGAGATTAAAACCTGATGCATGCAACATTACAAACTTTAACGATGGAAATTTCTAACATTATCTATGATTGATTTAGCTAATGGTCTCTGAATAAGATATTATTCCAGATTTCTAGATAATTAAGAGTGTTATTATTACAGATATCTAGTGTTAACTAAACTTATGAAACATAATTAAAGTGTCTCACGTAATCCATGATTGGTGTCAATGGTCTAAAAATGTAAGAGATAAAAAGCTGATTCATGCAACATTACAACTTAGCGATGGATATTTCTCGCATTATCTATTCTTGATTTAGTTAATGGTCTCTAAATATAATATTTGGAGCCTTAATAATCGGATTGGTAAAAAAATATAATACTAATAATCTATCATATTTTTCGAAAATTCACGGTGGGAAGTTTGTCTTAGTTTAGAACGTGTAGAAACGACAGATTGACAGACGATCAAATTAACTGAATACGTGGCAACGGAAAACTTCCAACGAAGCAGTTTCATGATCGACAACACAGATAACAGCCATAAAAGATAATTTCTTTACTTTTTTTTTTTGACACCAGGTACTAGCGACCATAGTTTCGTTTCACACTGTATTGAAACCCCAGAAAAATAAATTGTTCGCTTAGTTCCATAGCATGCAGCCAACATCAAGGTACGTTCCAGTAATAATAAAATAAAATAGCCAACTTGTAACTGCAATTTAGTAGTTACCTGTCATGGTACTGCTGAGCAAAGAAGAGATGTTCGACCTTGTTAGGAACGGTATCGTAAGGGTAGTCAGCAAGATCCGGACCAGGCTCGTTAGTTGAGGTGTGAGTAGACGAGCACTGCCAACCAGAGACATAAATGGTATCCAAATGTTTAGCCATCATAGTCACCTGAACAGGGTCCAACGCACCGAACGTGCGAGACGCCGTACCGTTGGCTTGGTGACTCTTGAGCGTTCTCCACAGCTTCTTAGCCATCTCATTCGAAGCATAACCTTGCTTGAGATGGCCACGTAGAGCCACCACGTCACGGGCCGTGTAAGGACGCCTTGTAAGCTTGAACCTCTCTGAGCTCCACCAAGTCTCCACTTCCGCAACTTCCGCCTCGAACCTGCCTTCTTCTTCCATAATCTAATTTATCATTGAATATTAAACGATAATTAGTAGTGACTTGGTCTATGTTGTAACCAACATAATTGAATAACTAAAAAGAGATTAATGGAACACTGATGAAATGATTTAATGTAGTAGCTTTACCATAGAGGGCACAGAGAAAGATGCAGCCATGGCTTCAACTTTTATGAATTGGAAATGATTTTGCTTTGTAAGGACTTATGAAACTAGAGAAGGTTCAAGCATGTTGCCTTCGTGCCTCTCTTGCCCTTATATACTAATTTCTTAATAAGTTATAATTTTATGAGAATATAGAAACATAGATTAATTTTGAAATAAAAAAATATATTTTAGCACAAAAAGTATTTAAACATATTTTACTGAAAATTAATTCTGTTGATATACATTTTTATTCCTTAGTTGGCCTTAGGCTTTTTTTCTCTTCAAACTCGGATAACTGTGCTCGCACGTACGAGAGAACCAAGGAAAAAGGAAAAAAAATTATTTAATCATTCATTTTTTCAATTTGATTGAAACAAATCATCAAATTTTCGATATCAAAAATATTTAATTTTATTGATAAATCATTTTAATCAGACATATTGTTAGTTAACAGTTATAGTTTACTAACCATAGGTTTAAAATATTTTAAAATTGATGTCTTTTTGGAAAAAGAAAAAAAAATAATATTTTTCAAAAATATTGAATTTTAAATGTTGAAAATATACTTTTAATAACTAACACTAATAAAAATTATAAATAAAAATTAATAAACCAGAAATGTAAAGTTTTCATTTCTCAAAGTAAAAATTTATATAATTTTCATTTGTATTCTAAAATAATTAGTTAACATATCACTAATTGAGTATTTAGTTATAAAATGATTATGAAGAAATTTTATAGTTATTTAATTTCCTAACTATTTATATAATTTTATTTGGATTGTGTTATATAATTTTACCGTCAAACATTTTTTAGTGAAATGTTAATTCTTCTTTTCATTCTCAAACGAAAGAGTTATGCAAAAAAAAATTATAATTTTTATAAATGTGTTACAAGATTCTTTTTGCAATTTAACGAAACAAAATAGTTTCACCAAAAACTGTTAAGATCCAAATGTTGCTACATCACTAAAATCATGAAGAATATATAAACCATCAAAATTTTCTTTTGTGAAATCAAAAATATATTTATATTTTACAAACAATAAAAAATTATGAACCATAATTCAATTAGAACAATATGAACATTTAAAAATCACATGATTATCATAAATAATTATAAAAGTTCTTATAATTATTTAGTAAATAATTACTAAACTAGTGATATGTTAACAAACTATTTTAGAATATAAATGAAAATTATTTAAATTTTACTTGAAGAAAATAATGAAAATTTATATTTTTATTCAATATTTTTATTTATAAAACTTTATAGTTAGTAAATAATTTATTCTAAAAATTAAATTCTAATTTTTTGAAAATATATTTGTCAAAAAGTTCATCAACATTAAAAATTATTGAATAATGTTAGTCAGTTATAACAGTTGATTAATAATATGACTAAAATTATATGGTCAACGAAAGCTTATGATTAAATAAGTTTTTTTTTTGCCAAGTTAAAATAAGTTATCAACAGAATTTAAATGTTTTTCGATTTACTGAAATACTAGTATTTTATTTCAACCAAATTTGAAAATTAATGATTTAAATAATATTTTATCGAGAGAACTATGGCAGAAGAACTACATTGTCATTTCACATAATTTATTGCCTGTCTTCAAATTTAATTCTAGAAAAATAAATTCGATGTGCATTAAGCGAACAACTAAGGGCTGCAGAAAGATTTATGATACGGTTTCTAGTGAACACAGCCAGATATATGTCCTGGTCCATGTAAGTATGCATGGCTTGACATATAATTAGTCAGTTAAGTAATTGTCCTAGACTCTGCCTAGACTTCATCCCAGAGTATATTTATAGGCAGAGCCGTGCTCACCCTCAAAGAAAAGAGGCAATTGCCCCAGGCCCCCAACTTGCTCATCTAATTTTAGGGCCCCATTTATCACATTGACTTATTTTTTTCTACTAAAATAAATTAATTGATAGAGAAAAAAATGTAAATGAACTATTTTTTAACTAAAACAAATACCAAAATATGTTATTTTCTGTCTTTATAGGATGTTACTATAAGTATTGGTATTCATCTTATGCATGTGGTGGATTGTTTATATAGATATGTTATTGACGTTTGAGGAAATTATGTTCTTCATTAGCTTCAGTTCTGTTGCCTTCATGTTTATAATGTTTCAATCATTTTCTTTACGTGTTACCTATTAAATTACTAATTGTGTTTCATAAATTATTTGACGTAATAATCTATATATAGCTACCGTAAAAATACAAAATCTTGTATATATATATATATATATATATATATATATATATATATATATATATATATATATAAACTAATCTATTAAAAAAAATTCTTTGTAAAAACAGAAAATGATTAGTATGAAGTTGTAAAATTTAATCTGTATAATTTTTTAAAAATATCATAAAGGCAATTTTATTTTATTGTAATATACATAATTTTCTTACTACATAATTTTTTTTTCTAGCAAAAGATTTTTTTGAAACATTTTCTTTTTGCCTTAGGCCCCATAGAACTTTCGCACGGCACTGTTTATAGGCAATGCGGGTGTTATTAAGAAAACAAGAATTCCTTACGTTCTTATCTTCAAAAAAAAAAAGAATTCCTTACGTTCTTTCAAAAAAAAAAAAATTCCTTACGTTATATATAGTCTTCTAGATACTACTATACGTGCAGAGTTCTTCCAGACGTGTCGTCGTAACAATCTCACACGTTTGGTCAATAAACTTGCATAATGTAGATCGTCTGTAGCATAATGTTTGCAACTATTGAATGCCTTTTTACAAAAAAAATAAAAATGTTTGCAACTATTGATAGCCATTACCGGATGACATGAGCAATTGCGTTATAGGCTTATATATAAATAATAAATCACTAAAGATCAATAGTTTTGGAAAAACTATACATTTATTTTTAACTTTTTTACTATACATTTAACTTGTCATACGTATTTATCATATACTCATTGCTCATTCACGCAAAAAACTGCAGCATCATGAGAACGAAATAATTTTACCGCAAACAACAAATTTCATTAATAAAATTTAGAGATTACAAAATCAATATTCAAAATTTTCCGGAAACGAATTATTACATAAACAAATATATACGTCATATAATGAAAATGTACAACAAAAAAGGACCATATTTTCCGAAGAGTAACCATACACACTAACAAAACATTCAATTCGTTATTTCCTTTTCATGTATTTGACATTTCTATGATGCAAATTGTGTGTTTTTCTTTTTCTAACAAATGAAATGCGTAAGATCGGATCCGATAAACCAATTATCAAAAGAAAAGATCGGATCATTAGCGTGCTATTTTATATACAAATTATTTATGGTGATGTTTAGGCTAGTTCCAAAATCGAAACAGAAAGAGCTCTTTCGTCTTTCGTGGTACACATATTACCTTACAAAAGTTCAGTACCTAAGATACATGCACGACTTGCACTAGCCATTGCTAATAGCAAATACATATTGCTAGGGCTAAGTAAATCTGATAGTGGTGACTGAAAATGAACCAATAAGCCTTCTCGTTCGCTTAATTTTTTTCTACGTTGTATTTTGGGATGGTTTTTTGTCGATAAGTATTTGATATTTTTTTGGTGAAAATGTTAAATAGTTATTTTCAAATACAACAAATAAGTATTTGATATTGTATAGTTTAGGTCTTTGTTGGGCTCCTTTGTTTAGTTTAGTTGTGATGTATGTTTGGTTGCCTATTCTCTGGGCTTTGTATGTTGTGTTTGTGGGCTTTAGTCCCTTTAATAATATCTTTAGATGGCAAAAAAAAAAAAAAAAAAAGTATTTGATATTGTATAAATCAGTAAAGTTTTTTTTTTTGAAAAAAACAAATCGGTAAAGTTTTTATATTATATCTTAATTAACGTGGGAAAAAAGTTTCAAAACCAATAAAAACAAATAGTTATGTATCCCGAGGGAAATAGATAAACCCTATCTTGCTTTGAATGGATTCCGCATATTGCATGCACTTGGCAATCCTATCTTTACATTTTGTTGCTGTCGGTTTCCTTGCTTTTTAGTCTTTAAAACATTAGCTTCTGTACTTTTTTATTTTTCTTATTTTGATCATTTCTTTTTGGGTATGGGCCCATACATATAATTATAAACCAAAACCTCATATGTACTGTACTGGTAGATAAATATAAAATAACTTTTAGCTTAGTAGAGAGATCAAATTGGATGTTGGCCTTTTCTGGTATTTGGTTAATTATAAAATAATAGTTAAAATAAAATTTGCATCTAAATTTATACTGTACTTTAATATGATTTTCTAATTAATATACCTCATAATGGTAAGCGATGGCTATTTTAGTCAAACTATTGAATGCATTTTTATTAAGTACATATCTAACCAAAAAGAATTCAACTTCCGTGCCAAAACCAACTTACTAGAAAAGGTAAATTAGTGACATTGCCTATTGGTACTCTATACCATCACATCGGATAACGGGAAGAGGTAATATATTAGTGCGATTGAAGTTTTTAGGAGAAAACGGACAAAAAAGGGTGTTACTTAGAGCATCTTTATCAGTAGGACATTTTTAAAGTCTTTAAAATCTTGTTTATTTTTTTTATTTCTGATTTACTTTATCCATGGTCAGCAAACGCCAAGGACGAAGGTAGGACGGTTCTTATACTAGGACATTTGGACACAGAAATTAAGAAAAATGGTGGACCCCCACACCAAAAAACACCAAGAACCTCTATTTGGGACACTGATAATTATGCTCTTAGCACCGGTCGTTGTGAAATCAAGGAAGCTACTTGGACGCCGTGGGAAACTACGTCACTATAAACAGATAAACTGATCATATATTATTGGATTTTATATTGAAACTTGGACATTGGAAGGTGAGCCACAGTACGGGCTGTATGATCAGAACTCTCAATGATATAAGCTCAATAACACATTCGGATTTAGCCACTCGAGGGAGCTCAAGCCAATACAGATATCAAGTTGAACACATTGATTCAAATACTCCACGAGATTCAGAACAAATTTCAAATACTTTTAACCTTTAGTATTATAATTCTTACAAATTCTTGTTTTAGACATCTATCTTTTGCAAATGTCGTATAATCATTTTATGTTGCTACCTTTTTCGGGATATAAAAGTTGCCTGCTCAAGATAATATCATATAGTCAGAGCCGGCTCAGAGGACAAGCCATCCAAGCAACAGATTAGGGCATCCAAATTAGTGGGACGTATTTTTCTTCAAAAAAATTTAGTTGTATATATAAGTAAATAAATCTTGTAGGTTTTCTTATTAAAATATAATTTACTAGGCATCTTTAGTTAGAATAAAATTTGTTAAAGCTCTAGTTCTAATTTCTCTTGAATTCAGATTTGAACAATTCTAAAATTATGAAATTGTTTTGGATTTTTGTTTAATTTTAAAAAAGTTAATAGATGCAAGTGAAGATATTTTGAGGGTATCATGTTTGAATCTAGAAGTTTCTTTAAAAAATGTTATGCTTTCATATATAATTGGTGATGATTTGTTTAAAGAACTAAAGATTCTTCGATAATCAATGTCCAAATAAGTTTGAAACACATTATCTTTTTATCGCATATTTTTGACCATTTCGGTGTAGTCGCCATAGCCGAAAGAAGTTTTTCGAAATTGATGCTAATAAATATTTATTTGCAATCTTCATTGTTACCAGAAAAATTAAATGAGTTAGTTATATTATTAATTAAAATGGTTATGGTTAAAAGACTTGACTATATGACTCTAAAAATGATTTTGTAAAAAAATGTAAGTAAAATTATATTTCTAACAATATATGTATATAATATCACTGTTTTTATTAACATATTATAGGTTTTGATTTTTAATAAATATTACACTATTTTTACGATTTTACGATATTGATAAAATATGTACAAGGGCATAATTTTAAACTTTGATTGGGGCAGTATCAAAAGTTATTCCGGCCCTGCTTATAGTTGCCACTAGCAATATGATAATAGAGAAAACATTAGCATGGTGAAGTAACTGGTTAATGGACAAAATTACAACCCGATTCAAAATTGGCCAATGGCTTTAAATTTCAACTTCACAGCTTTAACGAATATGTCCACTATGTCCACAAAGTAGCTGATTGTGTCCATGTATAAGTGAACTTGCACATACACAAACTTTTGGGGCCCAATGGGCTATTAAATTATGTAAACTTGTACAATAATACATTTGGAGTTCAGATAAGTTTGATCAATTCACGCAAACCTGAAACCTAATCGTCTAGCCGGGTGTTGCCATGCCGTATCATGATTCGATAGTAAAAGAATAAATATTTTTATAAAAATCTTACCAACTACAATTTAGTTGTTATCAGCTCATCGAAGTGTGATTGGTCTCTGCAAAACAATTTCAACGTAGCAACGGAATCAAGCAGCAGCCCTCAAAAGGAAGAAAAGAAAATTCTATTGGCTTGCCAGTCGTCGCTACTGATGATATTAGACAAATGGCAGCTAGTGATTGTATCATCAGGTTTTCATTGACGGGTAGATTTTTTTATTTAAAGCCATATGCTTGTTCAACTCTCTAATTGTGAAGAAAAGTACTTTTAAAATAGAACACTATAGACCATACTTTCTCTCTCAGCTATTAATCAAAAAAGCACTAAATGAAACTGGAGCTAATCCTCATACCATCAACTGGTGACGGCCACCTCCGGCCATTAGTGGAGGTTGCTAAGCTCCTCCTCGACAACGATGACCATCTCTCCATCACCGTCATCATCATCCCTTCCATGCATGGATTCCAAACCACAAGCTATTCATCCTACATCTCTTCTCTCTCCACAACGTCCAACGACCGCCTACGCTTCAGCTTCATATCATCTGCCGATAGACCAAACTCTCCTGAAGCCGAACCGAACTTCATCTCCTACATGGAGAGTTATAAACCGGTGGTGAAAGCCACGGTGGCTAAACTCACTGACTCTCCTCAATCTCGATCAAGTCGGCTTGCTGGCTTCGTGATGGATATTTTCTGCACGACCATGATCGACGTTGCCAATGACTTCGGCGTTCCGACATACTTGTTTTACCCTTCCAACGCCACGTTTTTTGGACTACAGATACATGTGCAGTATCTTTGCGACGTTGAGAAGTGTGACATCATCAGCGAGTTGAAAGATTCGGACGCTGAGTTGGAAGTACCTTGTCTGACTCGCTCTTTACCAGCGAAGTGCTTCCCCTCCGTGCTTTTAAACAAGGAGTGGTTACCTGTTTTTCTTAGGCAAGCCAGAAGATTCCACGAAACAAAGGGTTTCTTGGTGAACACGTTTTCTGAACTTGAGCCACAAGCTATGAGTTTCCTCTCCAGCAGAGATAATTATCTTCCCACCGTGTACGCGGTGGGACCGGTTTTGAGTGTAAACTCGGCCGACGATAAAGAAACAGAGATCCTACGTTGGCTACATGACCAGCCGGATAGATCCGTTGTGTTCCTCTGCTTCGGGAGCATGGGAGGTTTCAGTGAGGATCAAGCCAAAGAGATTGCCATAGCGCTTGAACGAAGTGGCCATCGGTTCATCTGGTGTCTTCGCCGTGCTACACCGATGGGACCTCCCGGAGAATTCACGAATCTTGAAGAGATTCTTCCGGAAGGGTTTTTACACCGGACAGCAGAGATTGGTAAGATTATTAGTTGGGCTCCACAGCGGGCCGTGCTGGCTTGTCCAGCCGTTGGAGGGTTTGTGTCGCACTGTGGTTGGAACTCAATACTTGAAAGTCTATGGTTCGGGGTTCCCATAGCCACGTGGCCACTTTATGCGGAGCAACAGCTTAACGCATTCGAGATGGTGGAGGAGCTGGGGCTAGGGGTGGAGATAAGGAATCATTTTCAAGGAGTATACATGGCGAAAGAGACGGAGATGGAACTGATGACTGCAGAGGAAATAGAGAGAGGGATACGGTGTTTGATGGAGAAGGATAGCGATGTGAGGGATAGGGTGAGAAAGATGAGTAAGAAGAGCCACATGGCAGTAATGGACGGTGGATCTTCGCATGCTGCTATTGTAAAGTTTATTCAAGACGTTACTCGTAATATCTCATGAACCATCTTTGTGTTTAGTCTCCAGTAATAAATAATAATATTATCCATGGCTAGTTGAATTTTCCATGACGTTGATAGTAAAGGTACTATAAGAACCCCCACTTTTGACTTTAGTTTAACACTTTGAACAAGTGAATTTTGATCGCTTACGGGTCTGATTTGGCTACCATTCTAATTCGTCGTATGTTACCCGTTCTGCGTAATTGAGTTCCCCAAAGGTACAAATTGGATATGGAACTTTCTGTTGAATTCTATGCACAATTTGTAAAGGGCTTAACTAAAGATGTATGTAGTCTTAACCTTTTGGTAGTGCCAAATTTATATATAACACATGCCAGCTTCCTAATTGTATGTCTAAGTTGTGTCACCAGTTACCACCGAAATTTTTTTGGGTTTTGTATTTAGTGTTTTGCTGACTGTGTTAAAAATTATCCAAAGGTTTAGGGTTTTGTATTTATGGTTTAGTGTTTTATTAACTGTGTTAAAAATATTTTTTTAAAATCCAAGGATTTATGATTTATTTAAAGGCATAGAGTTTAATGTTTTGCTGATGATTTTTTTTTCTTAAGTTTGCAACTACTGCTATTTATTTATTTATTTTAAAAATATAATATAACTTGATAATATTTTTTTTTAAAGATACTGAATCTGAAAAGACGGATTTTTATTGAATGTCCCCAAGAATTACTCTTGGGAAAATGGACAATCCCACCATAAACTTGTGGCTCCCATTGTTTGTAGACATAAAAGTTTGGATCAAACTTAAAACACCCTAACCAATGTAAAATTTAAATTTCACACAAACTATTAAAATATGGTCAATTCTCTCAAAACCAAAATTAATTTCGGTTTCTTTACCTCGACATGTCTGGCATGTGGTAAAATTGGTTAAACGGTTTAATATCGAACCAATTTAATTGTTTTTTAATAAGAGGCGACATGGTTAAGTGAAAGTACCCTTTTACTGTGGCTGGAATCAGTATCTCCTTCATGCTGATTCAAATGCTCGATTTACAGAACACTTGTACGTCCATCCATATGCAGGGGCGGAGGTAGTGTGTTAGGAGGGGGTCAGTTGACCCCATGAAATTTGGAAAACTAGTTTAATTATCATCAAATGTTCTATATTGACCCAACACAAAAATGTTATTTACTCCTATTATATTTAGTCTAACTACAAACTAACCAAAAAAATATAATAGATTAGTCTATAAAATTTATTATATATAATTAATATAAATAAACCTATTAAATTAAATAAGCAAAAATTATTTCTTTCGGTCGTTTATATTTTTCTTCCTTTTATCCATATAGATTATTAACTGTTTTCATTGAAATCAAGTTCAATTCAAGAGTTTTGATTAAAAATATATCCTTTTGTTTTTCTTCCTTTATAACTTTAGAATTTGTTTTATAAAAGTATCAGTAATTTCTTATTTAAAAGAACAAACTAATAGAAAAAACTTATACTACATTTAAAATTTCAGTTTTTGTGATTCTATCAAAAATAGTAGTTTAAATAAAATATAAACTGATATACATATAGAAAAATTTGAAAAAAATTAAATTTAAATTAATATAAAAAAATTAATATGCATAATATAAAGTACATAATGTTAATCAGCGATATTTTTATTTTTATTAAAAGTTACTTATTTAGTTAAGTATAGTATGACCCCAATAAAAATAATTTCTCGCTCTGACACTATATGGGTGTGATTGGTAGTTGCTGTGGGTGCTCTCTAAAGCCCAATTAATTTCTAAAGCACCAAAATCAAAGCAAACAAGCTTTAACTTATTTTTTTAAAACCACAGCTCTTGAAATAATTTACAACTGTATAAGTGCTCTGCAGAGCCAAATATCAAAAGTAATTTTTTAGTGTTTTTCATAAAATTCTACAACAATAAAATCTAAAGCTACAGCAAAAAAGTAAACTTTTTTCTATAGCAATAATTTTAAAGTTAGAGCCATTACAAATCAGACCCTATGTGTACCTCCAATCTTTCATCTCCATACATATAACAATTTCCATTGAGAGTTTTAAAATTATTCTCTCATCAACTACTTGTCAAGAGTAAGGAAACCACTCCCAAGTCGAGTGTCATATGGCAAGAAACGGATCAATCAATATTTGAGAAATCAAGAAGTAAATACTTATCACTCTAAAAAAAGATCAGCGAAACATGAAAATGTCTCGGGCTCCTAAAATTTTGAAAAAAATATATATACATGTATTCCAAAATTTATTATTATAAAAAATCATAGCCCTAAATTTTTAATTAAATTGTCTATAGTCTCCAAAATTTCAGGGTCAGCCCTGCATTTACATACCAACATGGTATGTTCTAGACGTTAATCAAGTGAACCTTTGAATTCCTACTTGGCTACCATTCTAAACAATGTAACTGTCAAACAAGTACCATTTGTGTGACTAAGCTTTCTAAAGTTAAGTGAAAGTGGGCCGCAGTAATCCCAAGCCCGATCAATACATTTTCGTCAAAAAGTCTAATCTAGTAGTTAACCAATCAGATAAATTAGGCCTGTAAACCCACTACATCACTAATCATATTAGACAAACGATTGGCAAATATCACAAAAAGATTACGACAAAATGACATAGAAGTATAAAATTCCGTAAATAAATTAATTAAATGGTAAAATCAATTGTCCTAAACCTTAAATTTTTATCCTAACCTAAATCACTAAACTCAAACCAAATATAAAAGAATAACTAATGATATTTTGTAATTTTTTCTCCTTATATACTATTTCAGAACCAAAAAAGTGTTTTAAAGCTAATCTTAACTAAGCCTGTTGTTGCAGATTGGCCTGGCCAAGCATTCTGGTAGCCGATGGCAGCATTTCAAAATATTGTTCTCTTCCAGAAAATGTGGGTTAGTTAATATGGGCCAATATAGCTCACTCGAATTGAACCTAGAGACTAACTGATCACCACTTATATGGATTCTTGAGAAGTGACAACTTTATATTTAAAATAGTCTAATAGTCTTTCATACTTAGTGGGGAAGTTAGTAGTTTTAGCTAGACTTATAATTGTGCACTTTTGTTTTATTTTTGTTAATGAAGAAAAAATAGTTTAAACGTTCTCTTTTTCTTTTTTCTATATGCTACAAGATAGCTAATAGTTTTTTTTTTTTTTTGCTAAACGATTCGATAGCTAATAGTTTAAAATGCAAAAGATAAAGACAATGAATGATTAAAAGAGATGCAACAAAAGTCACACAAGACTCTCAAGCCAAGCAAAAGATTGTTTCTACGCCAACACCCGTGAAAAATTGGTGAAAGCACAGTTGTTAAGACATCTTCAGGGAGCTTTTACACAATTTCATGGGTTTAAAATTATCTGGATAATGATTTCGTTCACGTTCGCGAATTACTATTTTGAATGGATCTTTTTGTTAAATAAAATAAAATCTTAACTCAAACATGTAAAGTCTTAGTTTTCTTTTAATATAAGCATTGGATATATATATTGCTTTTTGTTTCAAGGATTTTCTTAGTTACGGAAATAAATTCCAACAAAGTTTCTACTAAAAATTGAATAATCCATGTTTTATTCTGAATGCTTTTAATTTGAAACTATTGCTTTTTTGGTAAAGGGTTTTATTAATTAAGGAGATAAATTGCAAGAAAAGTTTATACTAAAAAAGTAAACCATGTTGAAGGGAATTAACCAATTTCGTAAGCCTGTAAAGGTCACCTGCCAACAACTATCTGCTGCCAAACAAGAAGGTGAAGATATGGAAGCTTTATTTGGAATTATATTGGGTCAAATTTCTTTAACACTCTTAGAATTTCTTGACCAATCAAAATTATATAAATCATAAACCAAAATGCATATATAAAGTATAAGCCATTAGGTATTGTGTCTAAGCCACTGCAGAACGACTTTTTCCCGAGTTCTATAGGTTAAAAAATAGCTCCAGGACATGTTAAAGTGACTTCCAAACAATCATACTTCGTTACTTACTGGTTTCTTGTACGATTCAATCTTTTCAGTTTATTAACAATCTTCCTAGTATTTTCGTTTGTTTCTTTTTTGTTAAGAAAAATCTACAGATTTCTAAAAAAATGGCAATGTCAAATTTAAAGAGGAAGACAAGAAATAATGGAGATGAGGAGGTTTTGGAAATTAAACATGACAACAAAAGATATAAGAACAAACTTTTTTGTGGCATATGCTTTTTAATACTCTATTACAAGTATTATCATGTATTTTTAATCATTTTAATGATTAAACTGTAACTTTGCAAAATTTGATAACCTGAAAATTCAGAAGAGAATATGATACATAATATAAATTCATATGTATTTTTGTCAACATATAAAATATATTTTTTTTTGTCAAAATATAAAATTTATATGCTATTTTAGAGAATTTAAATAACTCTAAATTGCTTAGATTTATTTATTATTCCTTAAAGCTATCAGATGTACACCGATCGGGTGAACTCAACTTTTGCAGAATTGATGGATACTTTTTTTCATGGGAAAATCGCATAAAAAACTTTAGACTTATGTATTTCACAACCACATACATATCATATGCATTGTGCATATTATATATGGATGTACTAAGTGATCCAAAAAAAATCGATAAATACATAAAAGAACATGCAATTTAGTGTTTATATAAAAAAGGAAATGGACGTTCACAATCCGGGGTAATGTTTGGATCTCAAAGGTTGGGTATCCTTCATAGGAGGGTGAAAATGTTTTTCAAGGTGGAGATACTATGATAAAAGGACTCATAAGTTCTCTTAATATTTTTTGTCTTCGTGTTCAAGTTAAAAGGTAAGGCTCTCTTATAATTACTGTAAATGTATAAGCAATTATTGAACTCATTTCAATATTATAAAATCTCATAAAACGTCTTCTAATATATTCATAAAAGGTATCAGTTTAGTTAATTGTGTATTAACAATTTAGTAATATTGTTTATTTGATATCAACTAGCTGATTATATTTCCATACTATAAGAATTAACTAATCTGCATGAATATTATATTGACGTTCAATCTATGGCTTCAAAATCTGAATGTCCGTAATGGTCTTTTAAAGATGTGGATAGTGTCGGTCGTAAATGAAAGTTAGAAAATCATGTGCTTCTATTTCTGTTTATATGTTGACCGTATTTTTTTATTAAAACTAAATGATTTTTACGTGTTCATGCCAGGACTGGCTCATACATAGATATAACTATTTACGAAATAATTATAATTATTATTAAATATTTTCTTTTGTTTGTGTATAAGTTTTAGTTATTGTATAATTTTTATGTATGATAAATTGATAGTGGAAGTTTTCAAGGCTCCCAAGTCAAATGATAGTATAGAAAGGTTGTCGAACCACAGAGAACTAGTGATCTATAACACCAAGAATGCACAAACTTTCCTAATCTAAGCAAATAGGAAGATTGATGATGGTAACAAGCTAAGAACCTACTAATATGAACAAGGTGATCTCAAATCCAATCTAGAAACTAGTGCAAGAACTTAATCAAATGCTAAGGTGGATCCATGGGACTAGGGACTTGATTTTGGGTGACTAAGATCCAAGCTAGAGTGGCAAGCTATGAAAAACACTTTCCTTATGCCTAGACACAACACTAAACAAGCTCTATCCCTAGATGAATGTTCATTTGCTAAAGCAACTCAAGCATCAAATTCCTTTGGTTGAATGTTACTAAAGCAATCATTATGGACAAGTCTAATAGCAATCTTAACACCTTTAACAACAAATTCCTTTGGCAAAGTGCATTAAAAGCATTGAAGAGTTGGTTCAGGCATTTCATCGAACACCTTCCGGGGATGAAATGCCTAGGGATCTATTTTAGTGTGATCAAGACCAAAATAGCATTAAGAACACTCAACAAGCAAAGAAATAAGTAGATCTAATACTAAACACCCTAGATCTTTTCTTAGACACCCTAATCACCCTAACCCATGAATCCAAAGTGTGTCTACTCTCTAATCTCCATGATAAACCTCAAATCCATATGAGATTCAAGGCTAATCATGTTAATGATTAAGAGAAACAAGATATAAGATGAATAAATTCCTTAGAATGATATAAAGATTCAAGCTTTTACAAAATGAGGTAAAGTCTAGAGAGAAAATGAGATACATTAGGGTTTTCAGGTCTCAAACTATTTATAAGAGGTCCAAACTCGTCCTGGTTCAGTTGAAATAAACCGGGTCAAACCGAATTAAACCGGTCAATGTCTTGAAATCGCCTGCTGTCTTTTTCTCCACAGCGGGTTGATTACCCCGCTCCACCAAGCCGCTCCGATGCTTTTGTTCTTTGATGATGAATTTCCCGAGCGGGTTCATCTCCCTCGCTGCGATCAAACCGCTCCAAATCACGCTCAACTCCCAGCGATGTCTCTCCTCCGCTGCGTCAAGCCGCTGTGCTCGGGCTCCGTCTTCTTCGTATTCAGTCTATCTCCTCCGTGGACTTAACCGGAATCGAGCTCGTGGTGGGACCAATCCGTGACTGCACTACCGTCTCCAAGCCAGGATTGTTCTCGTGCTCAGCTCCTTCTCCGTGACTTCCGGTGAGCTTCGTCGTCGGAACCAAGCTTCTCTGCCTTCGTCACTTCGTCCCCAGCGCTCGTCATCTGTCTCGCCGTGGTGGATGAGCTCGTGTTCCGGCCAGAAGCGCCGGACTCACCCTCTGCAACTCCGGTCGTCATCTCCGTCGTGGCTAAACTTCAGATCGAGAAACTTGACAGATCTCCAATGGTGGATTCTAGCATATTTGCGCATCTGGCCCTTAAACTTCTGGTTCTTTTACACATCGGCCCCAATCTTTGTAAATTACAGAATCATCCAATCGACTCAACCCCTGTACTTCTGATTGTGACAATTTAGCCCAGGCGAATTTTATAGATTTGCAGAATGGTCCCCCGCCTCTTGATAGTTCTCAGACTGGCCACAAACTCTGTAATTTGCAAGGTTAACCTCCGAATTTGACCTGAAACTTCCAAATAGACACTCCAAACCCTATGATATGCATATGAGCATGCAAATGCAATATATACATCTAAATGCAGCCTAAAATGATCATAATAATTTAAAATATGAATCTAAAAACCTATAAAAACATGACATATCAACTCCCCCACACTATCTCTTTACTTGTCCTCAAGTAATTTTTCAAAAACAATCTAGAGGGAGAAATTTGAAAGTGGGAGTTCATCACCAAAAGAAACTCTTCTTAGCCATCAACATGATATCCTTGTATAATCATACCAAATAGCAAGAGCAAAAACATTTTCCAACTCTAACTTCTCAAGGCCTATCCTACTCCTTTGATCTCTACACTCATCATCAAGAATCCACATACACACCAATCAACCAACTCTCACATTCATTAAGCAAAATCATAAGTGAATTCTTGCAAATGGTCAAATGGTCCAAATCATTTGGTTTGGTAAGGAAAGACTTTAGTGCAAAATGAAACAAGAGGTTTAAATGATCTTTCAAGGTGGTTTACTCTCAAAACAAAGTAGCTTTGACATTGCACATAATATATCTAAGAAATGGATCAACTCATGCATACAATGCTCAATCTCCATTGTCCTACCCTTTTCCCAAATATACAAGTTACACCCTTATTCCCAATGCCAAACCCCACTCTCTTCACTCACCCAAAGATTTCCCAAAACACTAAAGAACACTTTATCACTTAGAACTCTTTCTTTCTTTTGATGTCTACTAGGGAATTTCACACTTTTAAACACTTATTAGCTCATACTAACATTTGCTAGCCCCCTTTCTTTATTTTTTTATTCTCTTTTTTTTTTTTTTTTTTTTTCTCTTTTTTTTTTTTATTTGGGGGCCAAAACTTTCTTTACAAACTTGAGCTAAACTTTTCTTTTACTTATCCCTAGTGACTTAAACTCTTTTGAGCTCTTAGAGTCTACCCTTCCTTTCATCACCTTTCACACTCCCAAGATTAAACTTTACAACACTCCCATCCCATCCTAGAAGCTAGACAACATGAGTCTTAAAGCTAACAAATAATGGAGACCAAGCATTGTCGATCCCAATACTCTCAACATTATGCACATGTAAAGCTTTCCAAAAAGACCTCACTCAACAATCAATGATGGCTTGAAAGGAGGGAAGGGTTTTAGGGAATGGACTACCACTTGAGTTTGTCAAAAAGAATGGTAAAATAGGTGAGACAACTCAAATGTGTATAGCCATGACTTAGTACACAAAAGACCATAAGCAAGAAGCATTAAGTTCATTCAGTTCAGATAAGATTGGAGTTGGCTTCAAAGATGAGAAGTTTCAACAATCAATGAGTTTCAAGAGGAGTTTCAAGGCTCGAAGTCTACAAGTTATTCAAAAGATGCTCAAGCTACTTACTATGATTACAAAGGGTATCACATTGAGTACTAAGCATGAGCTCTTTACAAGGCTGGCTCCCAATGCATGAATGCAACCTATATGCTTCTAGACTCAATCCTAAAGATGCAAATGATGCAACTAAATGCTTCTTAAAATTTGCTTTTTTTTTATGCAAATAAGTATGCAATGCAATGCATGAGACTCACGACAAGAAAACAAAACAGAAAACAATGTGAGATAGTAGACTCTCCCCCAAACTTACTTCACACAGTCCCTTGTGTGAGAGTAAGCTCAAAGAAGAGATCTAAGGGAAATGAATAAACATGAGAACTAAATATGTACAAGGTTGGAGTAGCACATACTTGGAGTTAGTGGCTGAATTGGGTGGTAGAGGACCCTTGGCCTCATGTTTGTTTCACCGGTAGACATGGGCTGAAGTGGAGGAATGAAGATGGCTAGAGTTGCAAGGCATGGCCACCTTTCTTCTCTTATCTAGCATAGACCCAACCTGAACAACCTCAACCATACTTATTAAACAACTTAAAAAGAAAGAAAGATAAAGAAATATATACAATGGATAAACATGGGACTTCCTCCCAAGTGAGCTTGTTTTAAGTCTCTAGCTTGACTTTGTGTGCTTGCTAATCATAAGTATCAAAAGGCTGAGCCAATGCACCTTTGGTCCTTCTCCTACAAGAACAAGAAACCAAGTGCGCAAAGGAGCACACTACTGTCCATAGATAATAGACAGGTTTTTCATCAAAGAGCTTCACTAAAGAAGTATCATGAATCATTAGATGCTCTTTGAGGTTCAAATGGTCATGAGAATCAAATGCATTTGGTGGAAAGACAAAGTCAACTACAGGTTCAAAGGAGGTTTTAACAAAGTAGTCAACTCTATCTCCATCAACTGAATAAAACACAATGTTCTCATTCTCATGAATGCTTTTGACAAGGGGATTTTCTATCTCAAGCAAAAGCTTATCAACATCAAGCTCATCCCCTAAATCAGCTATCTCAAGAAGAGGTCTAGATTCATCAAGCATAAAAAACTCAGATTCGAGATCAAATGAAGCACATAGATAGCTCTTGTCAAAACAAACTTCAATATGATCTCTAGCAAGCTTTT
Source organism: Raphanus raphanistrum x Raphanus sativus (assembly GCA_019705995.1). Taxonomy (NCBI): domain Eukaryota; kingdom Viridiplantae; phylum Streptophyta; class Magnoliopsida; order Brassicales; family Brassicaceae; genus Raphanus; species Raphanus raphanistrum x Raphanus sativus. Next base: position 57,320,896 of record CM034035.1, on the reverse strand, counting down.
CTATCCTCAACTCATCTAGTTTCCTAGTTTCACATATCAGATCAAGACATTCATTGATGAGCACAAGAGAATCATGATCATGGGCAATGTTTTCACCACAAGGCAAGCATATTTTCTCAAATTGAAGTTCTAAAATGGAAATTTCTATACCTTCCAGCTGGAGTGGTGGAGCCCAATCCATTACCTCTTTAAGGTCATAGGCAACATTAAACTCATACTTTGTAACCTCCCTTCCTTCAAGCTCTGCTCGATCCTTAATAAGCTCCAACCGGATCCTTCGTGCTAGGGATGTCTTTGCCGACCCCGGGTACTCCTTCTGAAGCTCATACAACATCACAAGTTGTGCTGGTGTGAGTATACTTGCATCAAAGTCATCTTGAATGTGATATTCAAATGTGTCTTCCTCTTCTTGTGGCTTCTCATGGTAGCTTGAAGCCATCACTGCAAGAACAAAAGCTAGAAGTAAAGGTTAGTAACTATACAAAAGCAAAACAAAGCAAGAAAATAAAGCTTAGTCTCAAGAAAGATTGAAATCCTAATGATAAATCTACTAGTTCCCCGGCAACGGCGCCAATTTGGTATTAGAAGTTTTCAAGGCTCCCAAGTCAAATGATAGTATAGAAAGGTTGTCGAACCACAGAGAACTAGTGATCTATAACACCAAGAATGCACAAACTTTCCTAATCTAAGCAAATAGGAAGATTGATGATGGTAACAAGCTAAGAACCTACTAATATGAACAAGGTGATCTCAAATCCAATCTAGAAACTAGTGCAAGAACTTAATCAAATGCTAAGGTGGATCCATGGGACTAGGGACTTGATTTTGGGTGACTAAGATCCAAGCTAGAGTGGCAAGCTATGAAAAACACTTTCCTTATGCCTAGACACAACACTAAACAAGCTCTATCCCTAGATGAATGTTCATTTGCTAAAGCAACTCAAGCATCAAATTCCTTTGGTTGAATGTTACTAAAGCAATCATTATGGACAAGTCTAATAGCAATCTTAACACCTTTAACAACAAATTCCTTTGGCAAAGTGCATTAAAAGCATTGAAGAGTTGGTTCAGGCATTTCATCGAACACCTTCCGGGGATGAAATGCCTAGGGATCTATTTTAGTGTGATCAAGACCAAAATAGCATTAAGAACACTCAACAAGCAAAGAAATAAGTAGATCTAATACTAAACACCCTAGATCTTTTCTTAGACACCCTAATCACCCTAACCCATGAATCCAAAGTGTGTCTACTCTCTAATCTCCATGATAAACCTCAAATCCATATGAGATTCAAGGCTAATCATGTTAATGATTAAGAGAAACAAGATATAAGATGAATAAATTCCTTAGAATGATATAAAGATTCAAGCTTTTACAAAATGAGGTAAAGTCTAGAGAGAAAATGAGATACATTAGGGTTTTCAGGTCTCAAACTATTTATAAGAGGTCCAAACTCGTCCTGGTTCAGTTGAAATAAACCGGGTCAAACCGAATTAAACCGGTCAATGTCTTGAAATCGCCTGCTGTCTTTTTCTCCACAGCGGGTTGATTACCCCGCTCCACCAAGCCGCTCCGATGCTTTTGTTCTTTGATGATGAATTTCCCGAGCGGGTTCATCTCCCTCGCTGCGATCAAACCGCTCCAAATCACGCTCAACTCCCAGCGATGTCTCTCCTCCGCTGCGTCAAGCCGCTGTGCTCGGGCTCCGTCTTCTTCGTATTCAGTCTATCTCCTCCGTGGACTTAACCGGAATCGAGCTCGTGGTGGGACCAATCCGTGACTGCACTACCGTCTCCAAGCCAGGATTGTTCTCGTGCTCAGCTCCTTCTCCGTGACTTCCGGTGAGCTTCGTCGTCGGAACCAAGCTTCTCTGCCTTCGTCACTTCGTCCCCAGCGCTCGTCATCTGTCTCGCCGTGGTGGATGAGCTCGTGTTCCGGCCAGAAGCGCCGGACTCACCCTCTGCAACTCCGGTCGTCATCTCCGTCGTGGCTAAACTTCAGATCGAGAAACTTGACAGATCTCCAATGGTGGATTCTAGCATATTTGCGCATCTGGCCCTTAAACTTCTGGTTCTTTTACACATCGGCCCCAATCTTTGTAAATTACAGAATCATCCAATCGACTCAACCCCTGTACTTCTGATTGTGACAATTTAGCCCAGGCGAATTTTATAGATTTGCAGAATGGTCCCCCGCCTCTTGATAGTTCTCAGACTGGCCACAAACTCTGTAATTTGCAAGGTTAACCTCCGAATTTGACCTGAAACTTCCAAATAGACACTCCAAACCCTATGATATGCATATGAGCATGCAAATGCAATATATACATCTAAATGCAGCCTAAAATGATCATAATAATTTAAAATATGAATCTAAAAACCTATAAAAACATGACATATCATAAATAAAAATTGTATTAAATGGCATTATGTTACCATTTTAATTAGATATGTGATTTTTAATATAATATTTTATATTACTTCATATATATATATATATATATATATATATATTTAGTATGTTAAGTTATTGTTATTGTTTTAAATTGAACAACAATTTTCGTTTGTTTACATAGTTAGGTTAAATGTGAAATATTATTTTCTTAACTTGAGGTAGTTCAGTTCATCCTCTTAAATTTGTACATATATTTTGTAAAATTTTGTATATCTGATATATGTTGTTTCAGAAAATAAGAAAAATATATTAAATAAAAGTTGTATTAATAAACATAACTTGTAATATTTTTAATATTATGCACATTTATGAAAATATAAAATAACTAAATCATAATAATTAGCTGATTTGATTCTACATATTTTGATTAGTTTGGTTATTCATATTTTGGTATATTGGATGAATACTTTTGAAATGAATCACAATTTTTTTATTACAATTGGTGACTAGAAATAAGAATAACCTTGTTAGTTAGATTTTTCTAAGTTTATTCTTAGATTGATTAGTTTATTTTGGAAGGTTGTGTATAATTTGATATATGTTGTTTTTGTTAAAACTAAAAGATTGAAGTGTTAAAAAATTAATAAGATAGTTACACCAAAAACTCTTAAGTTTTCTCCCCATCAATTTACATATATTCAGTTCAGATCAAGCAATATTAATAAGTTTAATTTTCATTCTCACATTATTTGAATTGTTTATTTTGTTTTAAGTTAGTACAGTATTTATATAACTTTATTAAAAATGATATTATAAGATTAATTTTGTTACTAAAAATTATAATCATTTAGTCAAAAATATTTTCATCATCAATATTATTTTATCTTGTTTGTGAGCCTCAAGTTTTTAAATATGCATGTGGGTTGAAAATAGTCACAAAATATAATACTATTGTTTAATGAAAAGGATATTAAATAATCAGTTTATGTTGACAAAAAATATAATCAGTTTATGTTGTTTAAAATTATTTTTAAATATTTTTATCAAGAAATATTTATAATAAAAATAATATTTTTGTATAAAGATATCTATATTATTTTATTTAATTCATTTATTTTGAAAATTATATTTAAAAAATTTATAGATATTCCTTTTTATGTTTTTAACTAAGATAAAAATGATTTATATGTAGAACCTATATGATTTTTTACCTTTTATATCTTATGTGTTTTGTAAAAAAATAAATTAAAATAAAAATCTAATTAATGTTTTATTAATAAAAGAAATAACAATAATATATAATAAAGTTAATATTTAAAGTAAGAATATTATTATCTTTTATAAAATATTTCTAAAAAAATCATATATTTAATCTTTTGTGAAGCTGCGTTATATATACTAAAAGTTTATATATTTTCCTTTTTTATTTATCTTGTTTTGGGAAAATTTAGAAAAATATTTAACATTAGTTTATATATAAAATTGATATCTATATTTTAAAAATATTTCCTCTTTTATTTATGTGTTTTTGCAAGAAGAAAAATTAAATTAAAAAAATTAACTAAGATTAATATTACTAATGCAATCATATATAATATATTGAATTTATTAAGGTTATCAATGTAATTAATAGTCCCGAGGACATTATAGAGAACTATAGTAATTTAACGTGAAAGTGACACGTATGAAACTGATTTTTCAAATAATATTATTGAGAACTATAGTAATTCAATTGGCTAATGTCTGAAAAGTTATTTAAAGAGGTAGAAGTTCATATCTTATAGATCTAGTTACCAAAAAACAATTTGTTAAACTTATAAAGCTTCTAGTTTTAATTATTCTAGTCGAAAGGTTTTACAGCGGGCCTGGATATAAAAAATGAGCATGACATGTTTTGGAGTAAGTCTAATAAAATATTCGCTTCAAGCCTCCAAATTTTTAAAAATATATATATATATGTATATATATATAAACATAAATCCCTAAATCTATAAAAAAAATATAGCTCTCCAAATTATTAAATTCTCTCTCTACTTGTCTACAGACTCCAAAATCTCAGGACGAGCTCTGAAAACGAGTACCTATATTTACAAGTATTTTAAGCCCTAATTTGGCGATGTGGTATATTCCATACGCCATACATTTATATTCGATTATTAGGAATTTGAAACTTTTTTGTGTAAATGGAAGGGAAAAATGTGAGTGGGATTTGGTGATTATCGTCGGTATCTTTCCTTTTCATGGTTCCTTCTTTATTTGGCCAGTTGTATTCTTCCTTCAATCAAGTGAAAAAGTGTCTTTGCTGGAAATTTATATATCAAACGCTGTTTGAAATGTTCCGATTTCATCGTTTTGCTTCTTACAGCTCACATATAACTTGGCAAGAGTAGTCTAACTTTCACGGTTTGCAAAGAGAGAGAGAGAGAGAGAGAGAGAGAGAGAGAGAGAGAGAGAGAGAGAGAGAGAGAGAGAGAGAGAGAGAGAGAGAGAGAGAGAGAGAGAGAGAGAGAGAGAGAGAGAGAGAGAGAGAGAGAGAGAGAGAGAGAGAGAGAGAGAGAGAGAGAGAGAGAGAGAGAGAGAGTAATCTCGAATTTACCCTGGCGTAAGTGCATGGCCCATGGCAGCAAGAAAAATAGGGAAAAAAAGAGAATTATAGAACAACAGAGGCAAATAGAGCATTCGTGACAAAAAAAAGAACATGATCTATATTACTATATATAGACACAGAGATCCATGGCGGCAAGAAAAAGCAATTTATAGTATCCCATGATTAAGTTGTATTAGATTTTCTTGTCAAAATATATATTTTCAAAAATAAAAAAATTACAAAGAACGAACAAGGAAAAAATACCACAAAAGTGATTATTTTACTAAAAGAACAAACAAAGAAAAAAACTTCAAAAATACTCTCATTAAAGAGGTAAATAACTATTTTTCTAAATAGATTTATAAATATAATAACTAATAAAGATAAAAAATAACTATTTTTAGTTTTCGAAATTTTTTTTTTAGTTCAAACTTTTTTGATTTTTCTAAAAAAATGATTTTCTGAATTTTATTTTGAGATCTTAAAAACAATATCAAAACTATTTTTAAAATTATTAGTTTGATTTTTTTTAAGCCACACCTTTCAAATATAAAGGATAATTGATGAAATAACAAAAAAAATCTAGAAAGAGAGTAGAGAGAGCTATGACATAAGATGCAATTACCCCAAATATAAATTCAAATCTAAATTAATTAATTTTAGTAAAACATTTGTTCTGTTGTTTTGATTTTTATGCACTATATTTATGATGAAAAAATTTACTGCTATCTTAAAATAATTTAAATTAAAAAATCATATATGTCATTTATGCCGTGGATAATTTGTTTTGTTTGTCAAAAAAATTGTTTTGTTTGTCAGGATCGTGGATATTATCCAATTCTGTAATACGAAATGGACAGTTTGGGAATAAAAGTACTGGTCATAATTGTTTCCATGCACATATCAGAGTACATATCGGTTATATGATTTTTAAAGAAGTATACAATTTTTAAAGAATTATGGTCAGTTTAATAAGTGGTGTAAAAAGGATCTATATAATTTTTAAAATTGTGCAATTTAAGGCGTTAAAAGGCTACAGCCTACATGTGATTAAATAATTAATTTAGGCCTTGATATGTCTCAGTTCTATGATTACATTAATTTATAACTGAAAGTATGTTATTCGGTAATTAATACTGTTTACTAGTATTATTTTTTTTGCCAACAACTACTTACTAGTATTAAAAACCTGAATTTTTTTTAGATGGAAAAAAACCCAAATTTAATTGTTGTAAAAAAAACGAATTTAATTAAACAAGAGTTACTTATCAAAAAAAAAATTAAACAAGAGTTTTATCCAGTCCGCTAGGGATTAATAATTTTTTTTGTGCACAGTGATTAATAATTTTTAATTCAAATTAGTTGAGCTATTTAAAAAGAAATATTGTGCAACCTTATTTGAATTGAAGGTCGTCGTGCAGAAGCTGCTATTCGCCTATTCCTTTACTTCCTTAATTTACTCGCCAATGTTGGGATCTATCAACCACTATATTTTATTTCCAGCAAATTTTGGTGACAAAGAGTAAGTGTCTAAATTAGCAACTATAATTAAATCGTACCGAGATATATGACTAGAACCCCCATAAATTAGCTTTGTTTTGTTTTACATCTATATTATCATATGCGTTTGTAACTAATATTTTAAAATAATATGTGAAACATAAATTTATGTTTCTCCTATGCAGTTTAACTGAAATTCATTTGACTTCTTTTATTTCTATATTAAGTCTAGATAGACAACTAAACATTCATAATATTTTTCTTTTGAAAGATGTAAACTAATTTAGCGTTCTCTTATAAAAGGGGACGGAACACATAACTATATGTATATGATACCTTGTTGCGTGCATCTAAAAAGTAATTAACGTCTTTTTATAAAGACATAGTTTCATAAGTAGTTTTTATGTAATAGCCTTCTTTAAAATAAAAATGCTCTATTCACATGTGATATTAATTATTTAAACCTGCTCTCCCAGAAAATTTTACCCTTTTGCTTTTCTCAAATACAAATAAACAATACATATCTATGGTTCTTTACTTCATTTAGTTGGTCTTAATAATTAACATTCAATTACAGCTAGTCATGGAACATATAAGCGTATTACTACAACATAGGGGTTTTATTCGAGTGTCACTTTACGTTTTTGGTTTTATTTGTTTTTAATAAATAGTTAGTATAAATAATTTTATTTAAAACTTATGTTTTATTCGTTTATTTTGTGTGTGTTTACGTGTTATGAGTTTATATTTATACAAGGGAATATAAGATGTTTGTATTTAGTTTTTTTCATAAGTTCTTTTTGGTTAGTTCCGGTTTACTTGAATTATATGTTTACTTTTTTACCATATTGATCACTCCTATTATAAATAGACCCACTCCATTATTGCTCTATGTCTTGTCCTCTCTTCAGTGAAACAAAACTAAAAAAAGAAAATTGAGAAACAAGATCGAGGAAAGTATCTAATGAAGACGACGAATCGCTTCAATGTCATTGTTGCGGTTGCAGCGACTGTTCTTATGGGAATGTTTGAGTCATCCGATGCTCAGCTTCAAATGAATTTCTACGCCAAAAGCTGTCCAAACGCTGAGAAAATAATTTCAGATCATATTAAAAAGCATATCCATAATGGTCCTTCTCTTGCAGCTCCTCTCATCAGAATGCATTTCCATGATTGCTTCGTCAGGGTATTTTTTAATATGTCTCATTTATTTTAGATATGTTCGTACTGTACATATATAAACTAATATCACACACATTTACTTCAATAGCTTACCAATAATGATGAGATAACCTAGTAGATGTATTATATATTAAATAAATTTGGTAATTAGATAGTGGTAAATTTCAGCTAGCTCATAATATTCGATTATACTGAATTTTATGAACACTGACATTGAATTTGAACGAAACTATAATGAAGGGATGTGATGGATCAGTGTTGATAAATTCAACATCTGGAAACGCAGAGAGAGATGCACCACCAAATCTAACACTCAGAGGATTCGGTTTCGTAGAGAGGATTAAAAGTCTTCTTGAAGCAGAGTGTCCTAAGACTGTTTCATGCGCTGATATCATCGCTTTGACCGCTCGAGACTCAGTTGTTGCTACCGTAAGTAAACAAAGTGAAAAATGTCAGCTAACTTTGCAAAAAAAAAATGAAATGTTACTTTGAATACTTTCTACAGGGAGGTCCTTGGTGGAGAGTTCCAACCGGAAGAAGAGACGGCAGGATCTCAAATTTGGCTGAGGCTTCGAACAACATTCCCGGACCGACGAGTAACTTCACAACGTTACAACAACGTTTCGCTAACCAAGGCCTTAATCTCAAAGACCTTGTTCTACTCTCCGGTAAGTTTCAATAACATGTAGCCCCGACACTTACTGTTATCAATTGATAAAAATGTTCTAACCGGCTTTTTAGTCTAAATCTTATTGCCTAAAAAATAGTATGATATTACAATAATAAATAACGATATCTAATAATAATATGATATTAATATATATTTAATAAATATATATACATATATATATATGTATATATTTGAAATATTTGTTATAACTATAAATACTTGTGCTATTTAGTTAAAAGTTTTAAGTAACAATTTAGATTTCTGATTAAAAGTTTAAGTGCTACGTTTGAATCAACGTCCGTGCCTAGCACTTTTTTGAACATTGATTATTATCGTATTGATACCCAATATGGACATCCGTAAAATTGGTTTAAATTTTGGTTTATTGTTTTTGTTTTCAGGGGCTCACACGATTGGCGTCTCGCATTGTTCTTCCATGAGTGAACGTCTCTACAACTTCTCGGCGACAGTGAAACAAGATCCATCTCTGGACAGCGAGTACGCAGCGAACATAAAGGCCAACAAATGTAAGAGCCTCAACGACAACACCACCATCCTTGAGATGGATCCCGGTAGCAGTAGAAGCTTCGATCTCAGTTATTACAGGCTTGTCTTGAAGAGGAGAGGTCTCTTTCAGTCTGATTCTGCTTTGACGAAGAACTCAGCCACGTTGAAGATGATCAACGATTTGGTCAACGGTTCTGAAAAGAAGTTCTACAAGGCTTTCGCCAAGTCAATGGAGAAGATGGGGAGAGTTAAAGTGAAGACGGGCTCAGCCGGTGTGATCAGAACTCGTTGTTCCGTTGCCGGAAGTTAGTTAGCCTGATCGGAAAAATGGTGTAATGTTATATTCTGTTTTTTTTTTAATTGTGCATTGTTGTTGTGTTTTGAGTCTTGGGGGTAAAGCCGTAAAGGTGTTGTTAATTTGATTTTAATGTTATTCCATTTGGGTTTATGTACCCAAAAAAATATATGTTTGTGGTTCTATTAAAATATGAATCATAATAAAATTTACAATATTTGCAATGGAAGGTATAGATGTATCTCTTATGAGTCAGAAATTACTTTGGTGTCTTCTTAGAGCACCATTAACCCAACATCCCATTATGGGGTGTTTAAATTTTCTTTTCTTTTTTTTTTAACTTTTTTTCTCTGACTGAAAAAACAAATTTAATAAATAGACCAATGGAGCTCGCACACAGATCAACAACCGACGCTTAAACAAGCTGCAAATGGCGTTGGTGCTTAACTTTTTTGTGGACCCCACCACTATTATATTAGTTTTTTCTTAAGCTTCTCCCTTTAAGCTTCTGCGTTAATTGTGCTCTTACGACTTAAAATATTACATTTTAAATCTGGCATAAAATTTACATTGTTTTTCAATAGAATGCGAACTTTATCAAAACTCCAATCCTTTTACAAGTGCGAACGTTTTAGAGTTTAAGTATTTTAGAAACATAGTAGGTTCATCTTTTTTAAAAATAGAGGGGAACGACAATTGTAAATTTGAATAGTATATTTGATCTCATCCGCTCAAGTGGACACGTATACATTGCAAAAATATGTTTCTCTATCATCTTTGTCTTCTTCTTTTTTTGTCACTGAACTCTATCATCTTTGCTATATACAGATATAGTTGGTGAAGCTCCATGTCTTCTTTGATCTCGTTCCCTCCATATAATAAATACCTCACTAGGAAGATAGTGTGTTTGTCTTTCATAAGAAGATTATTTCCTAACCAATTTACTGGTAAAACAGTTTTGTGTACAAAATCTGCTTAACACGGTGAACTTAAACTGTTTCACATAATAAGTAAAACAAAAGAGACTTCCAATGTGAAGGTTATCAGCAAAGATTATGGTTTCCTGTTACATCACTGACAACATCCCAATATATCTCCACTTCAAAGTAGTACTAGTACGTACTGTTACGATCACATTGACAAATATTGTGATTTAAGAGAATGATAGTGCGACATTCTTCGCAACGTCTTGGATGAAATTTCGCAGAGCAATACGCGACGATCCACCATCCATTAAAGCTGCATGACATTTCTCGCTCATCTCCTTCACTCTCTCCCTCACATCACTTTCCTGCTTCATCAGACACCTCACTGCTCTCTCAATCTCTTCCGCCGTCACCAAGTCCACCGCCGCCACACCACCCAAATGATCGCCTCTCCAATACCTTTTAATCTCCACAGCAAGTCCAAGCTCCTCCACCATCTCAAACGCGTTGAACTTCTGCTCTGCGTATAACGGCCACGCAGCTGTCGGAACACCGAACCAAAGACTCTCTAGCAACGAGTTCCACCCACAGTGAGTGACAAAACCTCCTACCGCTTGATTCGCGAGAATAGCCACCTGCGGAGCCCATCCGATCACCTTCCCTCTCTCTTGCGTCCGTTCCAAGAACCCTTCCGGGAGAACATCCTCAAGATTCTTAAACTCTTCAGGATGTTCATTTATTATATTGGGAGAAGAGCGACGTAGAGACCATAAGAAACTGTGGCCACTTCGTTCAAGTGCCATTGCGATCTCTCTTACTTGTTCCTCACTGAAACCTCCCATGCTCCCGAAGCATAGAAACAATACTGACCTAGCCGGTTGCTCGTCCAGCCACTCTATAATCTCCACTTGTCTCTCGTCCACTTGGTGGTCAAGATGCAAAAGTGGTCCAACCGAGTAAGCTAGAGGAATGATAGTATTAGTATTAGTGTTAGTATTAGTGTCACCAACGCTCCAGAGATATTCCAACACGTGAGGTTCCAGCTCAGCGAAAGTATTTACGAGAATACCCTTCATCTCTTTGAATCTTCTTGAGTGGTTCACAAAGATGGGGAGCCACAGTTCCGATGCAAGGGCGTGCGGAAGACATTTCACTGGATAAGGACGAGTCAAACCGGGGACGACTAACTCGGCTTCCGAGTCTTCGAAGTCACTTTCTTTAACATGGTAGTTACCATCATCGTATAGTTGCTGAACGTGAAACCCTAGTGCGAGTACCCCGGCGTTTGACGTGTAGAAAAGATAACTCGGGACGTGAAACTCGTTCGCCACGTCGATCAACGAAGTACAAAACATGTCGAGGACGAAGCCAGCGATCCTCGGGGAGTTTGGTAGTGTCGAGTAGTGGTCGAAGAGCTTGGAAACGACGCGTCTCACAGTTGGGATGTGGTTCTCGATGTGATTGTCAAGGGTCGTAGGCTCAGGCTCAGATGTTGGTTGGTCTTCGGAGGAGGAGATAACTTCGTAGCGGAGGCGGTCGTTGGATGCGGCGGAGAGAGCTTTCACGTAGGGGGAAGCAGCGGCTGCGCTTCCGGAGAGGAAAGGAAGGATTAGAACGGAGATAGTGAGGTGGTTTTCTTGCTCTACTAGTAGCTTCGCCATCTCCACTGTTGATCTGAGGTGGCTAATGCTAGGATACGGTATGAAGACAAGCTCGAACTTCATTTTTTTTTTTTCTTCTTCTTCTGCTTCTCTGTTTGTGTTTCTTTTTGTCTGTGTGTTGTGTTTTATAGATTTACGAGATTTGATTAATAGGAAAACTTTACCAATCGCATCAAGTTTTTAGTTCTTTTTGAATTATTAACAAGCTCTGGTCAACCGATGTGTCCGTTTTCTAGCCTGTGTTTTTCTTTTGTTCTCGACAATAAAAACAAACTAAATTAATATCCTGACATGTTTGTTATCTTGGTGAAGACTTTTCGTATGGCATGTGCAACATTAATAACTATATCTGTTTAATCAAATAGTATTTGAAACAAATAATTTTATTTATAAATTAATGTATTTTGTAATGAATATTAAGTTGAAAGTAAATATAAATTATATTGGAATTTCAAAATGAATTTTTCTATGTAACAAAGAAGAAAAAGATAACGAGACATATGAAGATTCTCATCTGACTACATCATCTGAATCGTCATATGGATCAAAACTTGACCGGTATTCTTTGCACCATGATGTAGATCTTTTTAAGTATTTTCTCTCTTAATTTGCATAATTCCACTTTTTCTTTGGTTCAAAACCTAGACCTTCTTGTGTAGAAGCATTAGAAAACCTTTAGTCAAACCACTGGATCAAAGTGGGTTCCACAAAACATTTAAAAAGTTATTATCTGTAATTGGTTACTAATTAAAAAAATATCCTGCTGAGTTGTCAAGTAATTAGAATACTAATTTTACTTACGTGACGGTTTGAGAATCAATTGAAAATTTTGTTCCAAAACTAAATTACAATGAAATGTTAATATGTTCATTATAAACCATTCATTTATCAAATTGAAATTTATTTATTTTTCTTAAATAAAACCTACAAAATTATCTACTGTAATTAAAATATATATGGTAATTAATGAGTTTAAATAATAATTTTTTAACAAATTTTATATTTTTATCATTTTTGTTTAATTCTTTATTATTAAAATAAATTATATAATTACATTATTTATAATAAAAATTTAGATTATTTTGTATATGTTGTATTTTGAATTCAAATAGTGCTTCCCCCTGACCCCTTTGTTGATATCCTCTCCCTTCTCTCTAACTTTCTCCATGATTGTCCATCTTTGCTGACTGACCGACGGTGGGTGGGCTCCCATAGCCACGCCGTCGGTCCAATCCTTTTCTTTTCTTTGTTTGTGTTTCTTTTTCTTGTAGTTTGTGGTGATTTCTCTAATTACAAACTTGAATTTTACAAAAGCAGATCTAGATCTCAGTTCTCAGATCTTGAGGTGGTGGTGATGAATCAAAGGCGGTGCTAGAATGGTGGTTCTGTGGCTGCTCTTCGTGGCTAGAGATCTCGCCTTGAAGGGTTCCCGACGTCAGATCCAAGGGTCACCTTCGGTCCTTTTACAGGTCCAAAGTTTTCTCCTTTTTGATTGTTGATGTTGAATCTAGGCCTCTTCGATTTGGTCGTGGTTATTGGTTAGGCTTCTGGTGTTGATTGTTCTGTGGTTGGAGGATTTGTTTTTCCTTGGCTTTGTTTGCTTCGGTATAGATCCTGAGACGACCTCTCCTTTTGCGCCTCTTGGGTTACGGATCTCCGGCTCATTCTCAAGGAAGAGGAGCTTTGGCTCTCTTGCACTTTGCTGTGTGCTTCGATGGTTAAAGCGTTGGTTCCTCGTCTCCCTTTGCTGATTCTTTGCGTCTGTACTCGTGGCTCTAGGTATGTTCCAGAGCAGTATAGTGAGTTTCAGCCTGGATCACTCCAATAAAGTCAGCATTATGTGCTTTCCTCCATCTCCTTCCTCCCTCCCTCGAAGTTTCTTCTTCTTAGTTACTTTGAATTTGAAAATGTGATCTCTGCTTTTTTTGGTGTCTAGTTTGTTAAAACTTAGTCTATGTTTTGGCTCCCAAGTGTTGGGCTTGGTCTCTCATGTAATGGAGTTTTTGGTTTTGAAGATTTAGAATCTTCTATCAAAGTATTCCAACAATGTATCTCCTTTGATTTTTAATGGAATGAATGTAGTGTGAAAAAAAATATTTTATTTTGAATTTTTCAAAACGAGTATAACTAAAATTGTTAAAAATATCACATAAACTTTTGTGATCAAGGTTTAAATTATTTATGTAATAAAATACAATAATTATACAACCATATGAATAAATAATTAATATGTGTTTATGTTAATATATATATATATATATATTTATATATCATTTAAATTAAACTATACATCATATCATATGAAAATACAATACTTATATTTTGATATTTGCATTGAACATATATTGAAAAATTAATATTTTAATTTTTAAATCTTCAATGTTTTTTAAATGATTAGAAATTATTGAAACCACTAAACATCTCACATTAAAAACAATTAGTTGGTTTAAAACTTTATTACACAAATATGCAAATAGTCATAAAATCACATAAGTATATATCTCATTTAATAAATATACATATTAAAAGTATACTATATATCTACGTTAATATCATTTGAATTTAATTATACATCATATACATAAATAATATTGATTGTTTTGATATATTTACCTTAAAATGATTGCGAACAAACAAAAATGATCATTTGATTTATATGCGCACTCCAATTTATTACATAATAGTAACTGATTTCTTAGTTATTTAATATATAATAATTATTTTATTATTCATAATATACAGAAAAACATAAAATAAGTAATAAATATAAAATACTTATTCAGTACGACAAGACGTAGATCTTAACCTAAGTATATATCTCTTTAATAATTTTAAATCTTATATATTTTTAAATCTCACACCAAAACAAAAGAATAAAATGAGAATAAACTCCAAATCAATATCCAGAAATAACCAAAATGAAAAAGACATAAAAAACAGAAAATATTGAAGATAAATAGGATTAGCACTTAAACTTCTTATAACTATAATTAATTTTTAAATTGTTAAATCATGATATAAAACCGAACTGACATAATTTCATTGTAACCAAATAGTAGGCCTGAGATTCTTCAGCCTAAACGTTAGAGTTTTATGCGATAAGTGATTTTTTGACCTAAAATATTTTTAAAATGGGATCAGCTCATGAGTAAACAAATTATGTAATTAACAAACATTTTTCTAATTGTTTAAGGGAAAATATTAATTATATCAAGAATATAAATTTTATCTTTCATACAATATTTCTTAATTAATATTCAAATAAATTCACCATGTCTTATCCTAAATATTTCGGTTTGGATCGAATTCAGTCTTGATTCTTTAGATACCAAAATTTTGAGTCCATTCAAATATTTAACCAATTTCAGTTCGGATTCTATACTACGTTTGTGGATCGGATTTGGTTCGGTTCTTTGCCCAGCCCTAGAATTAATGAAGAAATTTATTCTTTCTAAATTTACAAGTGAAAGAATATATTTAAGTATTCGTCGCCGTTAATGTATTTATGTCAATTACGATGATTGGGCTTGATAGTGAAAAGTGACTGTATGGGCTGTGATTGGACTTAATAATAAAAGGCTAGATTCGAGTTATTGGGCTATCTTGAATAACAAAACCTTAAATGAAAACCAAGGGGACTGTTGTAGCCGCAACGCAATAAAGAAAAACCTAATTTCAGAAGGTCACATCCATATACGTCAGTATATATAGGTTTCGTCTTCTTACACAAATTCAAAACTAAACAGGAGCTGCTTCTCTCTGTCTTTTCTTTATGCCTTGGTTTTAGAATAAACATTAGTTACTTTTTATGTTATTGATTCTTTTTCGTTGATTGGTGGGACCTAAAAGAGGATACGGTGATGAAACGAATAATTTCGTGGACTAGAGTTTCAGATCTTGGCTCTTCACCCAGTAGTTGAAGATACAACCCTTGGCTGTCTGAGTATCTCTCTTTACGCTCACCACCTCAATCATAGCTTTTGAACGTTACTTTTTTCCTTCTTTATTTATATATAGCCGATGAGGATAAAAACAATTATCTTAGCGGATTTCAGTGAGGTTTTAAAATCAATGATCTGAATTGTTACACACACTGAGGCTACTTTTTGATAACTAATTTGAAAGATAAAACATTAGTTGTTTTGATGCGATGATGATAAAACCGCACGGAGGTGCATGAAGGGCAGTGGACAAAACATTATATGTTTTGCCGTGAGCTCTCTTAATAAAACGACTTCTCCTTCCACTGAGCATTATTAGTTTCTGATGTAGGAATTAGTAAAGGCGTCTTTTACCAATTCTGAGGGATAAAATCTGTTCCTTTAGGTATAATGGCATTGACGCAAGATTGATTAAGTTGTGGTATATCCTGATCATCTTACTTTTTTCCTGTGTTATTTGATCCTGGAAATGCCTCATACATTGATTCATTTACTTTTAAAATTCCTTGTCAAAGGAATCTTCAACCTGTGTAAGAAGAAACATGCGAGTTTAATTACTATATATTAATTTACTAATTAGCATTACGAAATTTGACTATACAGCTATCGCAATATACACATTCTTTGGCTTGATGAGTCGAAATCATTGAAGTGATGTAATAAACTATGAGAAGACGAAGAATTTGAATCTAATATGTAATGCTAAATAACATCTGAACAATTAATATAATTAAATTTCTAATTACAAAATTTATAAACTATTCGATCAGAAACAGTTATGATATTGCCTGACTACATTTATCAATCATAAGTCTATGATGTGCATCATCATCAGAGCATCTCTAATGTATTACTCCAAATATTAATCCCAAATGGTGCAACTCCAAAATGGAGTGATGTTTTACTTCAATGTATATTCCATTTTTACTCCAAAAATACTTATCAATTGTTAATAATATTTTTACCAAAAAATGTTAATAATATCTTATACTTATAAAAGTTACCAATTAATCTCAACCATTTTATATTTGCAAAAACGCCTTAAAATATAATTTATTCAAGTGAAACATTTATTATTAAAAGGTACAAGAAATCATAAAAGTAGAATAAAATATAATTTATAAATTGGTTCAATAATGAGCATTGGAATATTTTTTCTACAAAAGATATCAACTCATGCTTTTCGTAATGAAAAATGAGTTTCTTTATCTTTGATATTCCTAATCGAGCAAGAAAATTTCGAAATCGAATTTTTTCATCTTTTGCAGTTAGTTTCGATCTCTAGAGGTAGAGCTTCTCTTGCAAGTTGCAACTTTAACTGGTGCATCGAGTTCACGCTCATCCTCAATTATCATGTTGTGTAAAATTATACATTTAGTTATAATGTCATGTAACATACTTTTTTTTCAAAAACGAAAAGGTCATTTCACAATAGCAAAGCACGAATGTCAAGTTTTTTTTTACGGCAAACGGCTATTCTATTACTCAAACTTGAGGTGGTCTGGTTAAACAGACCGGAATAGAACAACCAATAAAATGTAACTTCCTATGGAATGATCTTTTTGTCTTAGCTAAAAAGTCTGAGATCTGATTACGCGCTCTTGGAATATAAGAAATCTTGAAATTCGGGAAGCATATGAGCAATGTCTCTATCCTCTCTAGTTCTGTAACAAAACTTGGCAAAGCATGAGGTTCCTTGATCATAGCAATCAATTCTTTGCAGTCTGTTCCGAAATTCTGACATGTTGAATACTGAAGCATATTCTCCATCGCCCATTGCAGTGCTTCCACTTCTGAGTGCATCATTTTAAAATATTAAATAATGAAATATCTTATCTTTTATGTTATTGCATCATTTTAAAATATTATTTAAGTAAGAAATAAGAATATTAAAGATTTAAAGGACCATTTCATAAATAAATAAAAGTTCAACTCCAAAATAGAGTAATGTGTAAGATTACTCTATAAATTGAGTAACCCTAGTCATTACTCTATTTTGGAGTGGGATTGGAAAGGATTTTACTCCAAAATGATATTTGAAATAGAAAATGAAATATGGTTGGAGATGTCCTAAGACGTCAGTCAGTTTAATGCATACCAGCTTAATGGCTCTTCAACACCCAGCGCAACTGTGCCCTCTTCTTTGTTCTTAACAATCCACCAATCCACGCTAGGAGAGCCGTTCCTTTTCCAAATATGAACCCACGAAATTTTATTTGTATTATTATTATTATTATTATTATTATTATTTCTTTTGCTAAAATTATTAGAAATCAAGAATGAAAGGCTCAGATAATTTTATTTGTATTATTTATTGGATAAAGTTTTATCAGAGTCATAATTATTTTCAATAAATATAAGAATATCTTATTCTTTGTTTTTAATTTTCATTACGAAAATGTATAAACTAATACTAGATTGGATAAAATTTTATCAGAGCTGATTTATTTTTCAAAAATATATTAGTATTTGTTTTCATGCCAATATTAGGTCTGGGCAAAAAACCCAAATCCGAAGAACCGAACCAATTTCAATCCAAAAAAGTAGTACCAAATCCGAATTAAAACTGATTTAATAATTATTCAAAATTTAGTATTTAGAGAAGCAATACCCAATCCAGTCCAAACCAAAAATGTATCAAAAATAGATTTATATACTTATTTATTTTTTAAATTTAATGTATAGAAAAGTATCCAGTATATAATACTTTTAGGAGGGGTTAGTGGGAGTAGTATTTTTATTGAGTTGGTTGATTTTAAAAATCAAGAGATTTGTTAAATTTTTAAAGACTTCTAAAGAGTCTTTCATATTTAAAAGTTTATGAAAATAATCTAGTTTAAGGATTTTAAGAATCTGAAGAACATATGCAAGATTCTTGAAATCTATATCAGATAAGATCATCTATATTTTTTTATGTTGCTTCTAAACAATACAAACAAACTGAATTATAATTATGAAAATATAGATTTATAATGCCTAAAATCAAGAAATATCTAACACAAAAATAGTTTTAAATAAAAGAATTTACAACCAATCAGTTTATTCTCTACCAAATTGGTTTCTATCTAGATATTCTAACCATATACAAAAATAACATCTATCCTATTAACTGAAATCATAAAAAAATAAAAATATAAGGGGGTGTATTGAATCTGAAGTTTGAGTTGATCTGATTTTTATTGAGTTTCTAGATGATTGCTGTAGAATCTGAAAATTTGATGTATTTTTTAAAAACAATTATAGAATCTCATTTAAAATTATGAGATTTGGATTTTAATTTTTATACTTAAGAAACCCCTCTCAAACACTCTAAAAACAATTAAAGCACTCTAAAATTTTTGACTTAAATTTTGTTCAATAACAGTGAATTTTATAGTGTTTTATGAAATGATAAGTTCAATAACACTAGATTTTAAAATATTTTTAAAAATCTATGTTTGATTAACAGTGAATTTGTCATATTAATACAAATCACCTCAAATGCTAATTGAATACACCCCCTAGTTAATTTTATCTAGATAGAACCATATGTCCATGAACTCATTAGGAAAGAAATCTTTGCTAATAATGTCGGTTGGTTACAAGTAAAGAAGTTGGAGTGCACGATGATTCTCCTAATCCTCTCAATGATGGTAGATGCTAGAACATCTATGATGGTTTCTAGAAGACATTGCTCTCAATATCCATTTTGGTAACATGACAGATATTTTTATTGGATCTGGTTTCAGACTTCCTTCTTCATTCTCTAGACTCCTAATAGGTTTTCCTGAACAGATCTAAGTGGATTTGGTAGAAGCCCACTGATGGCCAGATTTGTATAGACTGAAATATTACTCTACCAATGTTAGGGCCGAGCTCGTTGTCATATGCATGATGGCATGTATCCTTCTTAGTCCGGCGTTGTTTCTTTCTATGTAATTCTATAATGATCCAGAATCGGTGAAGTTTCTCGGATATTTTCTCTTATGTTTTAAGTTGAAGTCGCAAGGACTGTTGTCCTCTACTCGTACTCTGTTATTCGGCAAATTGGTGGTCTAAGAGCGGTATGTGTCTGTGGTCGCTGAGAAGTTATTTTTGGGATTCTGAGGATTGGTAGGAGGGTCTCGAGGTTGTGGTTCGTGCAGCCTATCGGCCAAATTGTTCTGAGTGTGAACCGGCGGAGTATATTATATTGGCCCTTTGAGTGTTGAGAAGATTGTCTGTCTTGTGAAACTTGTATTTTTTGGTGGTTATTGTAAGTTTTCTTAATAATTTTGGTTTAAATAATAAAATATGAGAAATGTGAGACAATTTATTAAGTTTACAAATTTATGTATATGTGTGAAGTTTTTAGACAACTGTTTGATGAGTTGGCAACATGAAAAAAATGAAATCCTACTTTATATATATATATATATTGATATGGTATTATTAATTGGATAAAATTTGTCATGTCTGAGTCATAAAAAATAGTACATATAGGAATATCTTATTCTTTGTTTTTAATTTCCATTACAAAATAGTTAATATGACTTAAAAATATATACTTATTTAAGAAATAAATCTAAAAAAATACATTAGCATTTATTATTGGATAGTTTAAAAATGATATAGTCGAGAAGCTTTGTTCTAGTATATAAGATACAATCTAATGATTAAAACATCTTTGTCTGCATCTATCTTCAGTTCATTCTTATGGCTCCTCCAACAGATATATATTACATAAGCTATTTCAAAAATCAATGTGGCTTTTGCAAGAAAAAGATACATGAAAAGACTGATGATATCTACATGTACAAGTATGTATTTTTCATTCTTGTTAATGGTTTTATAGCAATTGAATTAAATATTTTGTTGTTGTATCATAAATATACAGTGACACTCCTTTCTGTATCGAAAAATGTCGGGAAAAACAGATGAGGATCGATGAAGAAAAGAGAAGACAAGAAAAGATAAATTAAAAAAGAAAAAGTTGAAAGTGGACTTGTGGTAATGTTGGCACAATTTCATATAGCAGCATCCTCTAATTATTATTTATATATTAGAACATTTTCCAAAACGCGGATAGTATTCTTGTTACTAATTAGTTTCGGGCACGGTTTTGATAATTTGATTTTCAACACAATAAAACACAAATGTTATTTTATGTGCATGAAAGCCTTTGTTCAGTAACATATGCTCCGTTTATGACATTTATATCGGTTGCTTCATTTAATTTGTTAAACCGAATTGTAAACCAATTATTGTATCTTCTCAAACATTCATATATCATACATAATGTAAGATACAAAAATTAGTAATTCAACCGGCCATTAATTTTTCTAATAAAAAGCAGACATTATAATTCACATGAGATAACATTTATAAGATGATGAATCTGATAAGCTTACATGTCAATCATTCGTATAAAATATTTTGTCAAATAACTTGGAGTAATATCTAAAATATTTTATGTATCAAAACATTTTGTAGCAATAGTGTTTAAATAAATCACATAAACCTAAATATTATGATTAGAGAATACATAATACCAAAATATTTACAATTTAGTCATAAACTTTTGGAATACAAACATGGATATTTTAAAATATATGAAAACAATCTATGCGGATGCTAAGAACAAGATCGAGTAGTACAATTAAACCACATAAACCTATTAAATAAAATTAACTACAGCACGAATAAAATAGATCCATATATTATTAAAATAATATATATATCTGAAGTTTCTCAATAAACATTCTCTTGAATCCTCATTTTCTTACATAAATACAAAAAAAATCCTTACTTAAAAAAATAAAAATTCAATCATTATTAACAAGGTTTCTTCTTTTGAAATCTAATTGATGCATTTTATATTTGATCTATTTTCTACTTTTTATAGAATATAACATTCTTTATAAACTTAATAAGAAATATTTTTTTCTATTATAGATGAATACATTAAAGGGATTTTCATTTAAATGTTAAAACTCTTTTATTTTTGAGAAAACATATAAATAGCTTAGAGATGATCTAATCTAGTTTAAAATTACGTTTCTAATTAACTAGTTTGTCAACGGAACCGAAAAAGTAAAAATGTTTAGAATAATATTTTTAATAGAAATTTATATTATTAATTAATGGAAATTTAGATCGTGACAATATATTCATGTATAATTAGTGCTATATAATATAGTTTTGAGAAAGAAATAGCTTGTAAATTAAAGTTATAAGATTCGGTATATATTTAGATACACATACATAATATGAATGTTGGCAAAATTACTAAATAATAATTGAATTAATATGAACAAAATCTCTCTAATGATTTAAGGTTGTTTAAATATTATTTGTGAATTTTGCCTTTTGATTTCTTTCTTAATCAAACGTGTATTGCATTTCAGTTAGAAGGGCAAAATAGTAAACTGGAGCTGCTCTGCTCTAACAATATATACACACATATACCATCCCTAAAGACTTTTAATTTCCCTGAGTCTTCTCCCTTCGTCCAACTTGTCTTCTCCGTTCGTAGAATCGCCTTTGGTAGGTTTTCGATTCCTCTCAGGCTCTCTCGTATTATGTTCCTCCTTTACATGGATTCCAATGACATTTCTCTGAGGCGATTGCTTCTGTTGATGTTTATCTTGTTATAGGAACGAGAGACGGTGATGCTATTTGTGGAGGTTTCTTGAATTTTGAGAGTTTTGAGTTTTGTGGAGGCTTCTGTTCGTTTTGTATTGGTTTTTGATGATGTCTGGGCCATCTTTGTATAAGACGAAGCTTTGTATTCTGTATGAGAAGAATGGTCACTGTTCGAAGCCTAATTGCACTTTCGCACATGGAGCTGCTGAGCTCCGTCTTCCTGGTGAATCTTCTTCTTTCAGAGGTAAGGAATCTTGTTTCTGCCTTTTTTTTCCATAAAGGCTATTTGATTCCATTATGAGTAACTTTCTCCTGCAGTTTTTGTGGTATCAGTATTAGACTTTTCTTTGGTCTTGGTTATAATTTATCAATGTGGCTGACTAGTTTTGTTTCCTGCGGAATCGTTATGGATAATAATGTGGTTGTTCCATCTGCAGAACATAAGCAACTGAAAGGCTTTTTAGTATTATAGGAGTGGATTCTGCTGGTCTTTCTTGCTCAAATTTATATTGGTTTTCTTTATTGATCTTGAAACCACATTCTTTTTGAAGATAATCATCAATCAGTCAGTTATGGATTTTTTTTGGGGGGGTATTTATTCTTCCACAACCATGGTTCTCAGACTTCAAGAATCAATCAGTGATTGTTATTAGGACTTCTGCCAGTTGTGTGTTTGGGGATTCCTTGTTCTTGGCTTCTTTGATTCTGAGGTTTACAGACTACGGAGCTTGATATTCCCATGATTCTTATGTATATTCTATCGTCTCACAAGCAGTTTCTGGGACCCATTGTCTCTACTCTCTAGGAATTGAATTTCACCTTTTGGTGGATTGTGGTTGTCTTATTGAATGGATCTTCAAGTATTTTCTCTCGCCCAACATGATGCTGAAGCATTTATCCTTTTCTGTGTAATTGAATGTATCTTCAAGATTGGTTGTTATTTTCTGGATGAGATACAGTGACTTTCACTTATTTAGTGCCCATTTGTGGCTTTCTCCCACTCCTGGTAAGAAGAGGGCATTTTCTTTGTGGTCTCTTTGAGCTGGCAAGTAAGCATCATAGCGTTTTCTTCTTCTTGGTGTTAGTTTTATCCAGGCGTTGCTGACTTGCATGATTCTGATTCGGAGTTCACATCTCTAATACAAGTTATGCTTTACGACAAAGTCTGTTTCGTTTAATGCAGGCAGACGTCACAATCTTGATGGTGACTTGAGAGATAAACTTGGTAGACACTTTTCTCCAGAGCGGAGACCTTCTTTGGACAGAAGTGGAAGGAGAGTACAAAGATTTAATGGTAACATCTGCAGCTTTGGGTTTTTGGAGTTCTGTTGATTGTTAGTTAGGCACAATCACAAAGCTCTATCAACTTCTCGTTATAGATTTATTTCTTCTGATTATTACCGATGGGATTCAAATTTGCAGGACATGAAAATCCCAGGTCCTTTGAGAAACGAAGGTATGCCTTCTGCTTTGCTCAGTTCTTCTGTGGTCATTTGATGGTTTCTCCATGCTTTAAACTGTGGCTTTATATCTTTTATTATCACAGAGATGTAGACTACAGGGAGAACCGCAGATATGATGAACGAAATGATTATGCTGGTGGGTTGAAAGCTGGAAGTAGGATTGAAGTCAGGGAAAGAGATGAACGAAATAAGTTTCTCGGTTATAATAATGTTCTGGAAGAGCAGGTTTGAAACTTTTATCTTTTCGGTATTTAAGGACATTGTTCTCTTTTTATTCAGATGCTGTTATTAATCTAACCCTTCCTCTGGAATATATGCAGTTAAAAGATGTAGAGCAAGATGTTAAGATGTTAACTGATGAAAAATTACGATTGGAGGTAAACTTCTCCATTCCATCATAGATAAATCTTATTACATTTTTTCTTACGATTTAACTTGACATATATGACTGGCACTACTTTTGTATAAAAGGCTGCTGTTGAAAGGAAGGCACGGGATGCAGACAGTCTTACTTCTAAGATCCAGGAGCTTAGGACCCAGTTGGATAGAGAGAAAGAGGAATGTAAGAGGTAATGGGTATTTTCCTTCTTGATGTTTGCTTGAATAGATCTTCTGCTGACGAGTGTTGTACAATCAATCTATTTGTATGTCACAGGATAACTTCAAGCACGAAGAAATTTGTGAAAGAATATAATCGTTTCTTGCGGGCACAAGATGATGTAAAGAGGCAGGGCACTATCCCCTTTTGTCTGTTTACTTAAAAGTATGCAATGCAAAGATTTTTAATAAACGATGCTTTGACAAAATCTGTAGGTCAGAAGCTCGTCTTCAGAAGTTAGGAACCCAACTTAGTACATATCTTCTTGGAAACGAAGGCAATGATGACAGGGAAACAGACATCGAGATTGTGAGCGATGAAGAGAAAAATGGTCGGAATCTTAGAAGTGGTTCTGATTTGCAAAATGAGCTGCAGAATACTTCTTCAGTGTCCAGGAAAAGGCATTATGTGGAACAGTATACTACCAAAGAATCTGTTCAAGATGGTAAACTAATCTGTACTTATATGTCTTTGTTTAAACTAGTTTTAGCGAAAATCAGTTGTTTAAGTTTATCCATCTGTTTCAGCCTTGATAGGAAGACGTGAAGAAGATAAGGTGGAGAATGGGAGGAGTCCTTCTCGTTGGAATAGGATTCCTTCGATATCATTTTCTGAAGAGGAAAGTAGAGCGCGGAACGAGGAAGACACGATGAACAAGTCCTCATCGAAGGAAGACACTAGGAAAAGAAGAAGGCTTTCTTCTGGCACCTCATCTAGCAATAAGGTAGTACATCTCTTTTTCACTTTCTTCTTTTAACTGTGGAGAGAACAAAGACATTGGGGGATCAAGTTGACTGGTTCTTAAAAGTTTGGTTACGGTGCTGCAGGTAATGTCGTCAACAAGCATGGCAGCTCGAGTATCTGATGAAGTGGCAGAGTTTGAAGAAAATACTCGAGAAGCCAAAGGAGGCTCTCCTCTCATATCTCTTCCTCCACCCCCACCTTTCAGAAATGCTCATTTTCATGTAAGCATCACCAAGAAAAAAAATATAATTGTTTGGTGACAGAGTGATCCTCACTTTGTGCTCTGAATAATGTTGTGTCGTGTGTATCCAGGGAGACGAGGAGGCAAAAGTCGATGTGATTGAACGGAGGAAAGCCGATGATGTTGATTCCGTCTGATCTTAATCTGAACTCATAACCTCTAAGACAGAAAGTTCTGTTCTTTTAAGTAATATATGCTAGGGAAGCTTTACATTTTGTTCTGTGCAGTACTTAAAACAAAGATTAGAATGGGTACATGATGATCGTTAAATATATTGAATCTCCAGGAGAACTAAGGCTTGGATATCAAAACGAAAAACAACCATTACAAGCTGACATCATGATTAGAGTTTCCTCAATTTTGCAGTACTTAAAAAAAAGATTAGAGTTTCCTCAATTTTGTTTCTCTATTAGTCTACCTGGAGATGATTTAAGTGGACAAGACAAGTAAAGTGAATCAATAGAGAGAAGACAACTTTAGAAAAGGACAAGTCAGATCACCTTGTTGGATGAATGTTGGATACCAACAAGAATCTATTTATTTTGTCTTGATTCTGTAAAAAAGTTGGTGATTTTATAACCTGGTGTTGCTTAGTTGGACTTTGGGTTCTTGTGGCTGTTGGTTATAGCAATGATCTTCTTAAACTTAATCTCTTATGAATGAAATTCAGTGAAAAAAGGTTTACAACTTCACATTACAAGATCCGTCTGATGCGACAAAGTCAAGACATCAATGTAGACAAGACAACGGTCCTTCGTCTCTTCCCTGAAGACTGCTAAGTTGCTGATACATATATTACAGTACACACTTGGATACTTCCCATATAGGAACTCACGCACTACTCTTTTACTCCATAAACATCAAACTTATAAATTCTGAGACTGCTAAAAGTTGCAAGTTCAGTCTTTAGGGATGAAAGGAGACACGACCATTTACGCATCTGCGCTGCTTTGCTGAATATTATTGAGTTTGTGGGTATCAAGCACATCCAAAGAACTCTTCTATTGATTGTGAGGTGAACACGTTCGGAGCCGTTCGCTCTGGTTTCGCTGCAGAAACGTGCAGCTGAAACTTTATGAACCTCTGCAAATAGTACAAAACAAACATAGAGAAAAAATTCAGTTTAACTAAACTGTGGATATTAATGTAAGTGAAACACAAAGGAAAGGGCATTTACAGCTAGTTGTGTGCTGATTTCTGGATTTGTATCAATATGCCAGTCAGGTTCTAGTTGTCTAACAAATGAAGTTCTTCCGATCTCTGTACTACAAAACAGCACCTGCAAAATTTTCATCGTCACACTATTGCAAGTTCCCAAGTTTTTTCAAAACTAAATACCAATTAGTCTTGTTTGCTTTGATAAGATTGCTGGAAAACACTTTTAGCAAGTACAAAGAGTGTTTCGGGAAAGCTTTGATTGAGTATACCTTATCTTTGACCAAACCACCAGATGTGAAAATGCCTGCAGTCTCTAGTGCCTGTAGAACTTTGGCCTGCATATTAGCGCTCAAAATCTGAGTTTCAAAGAATCACTGATAATAAACATGCTTGCTTAGTCAACAGCAAAACACGTCTCAATTATTAATGGAAAAGAAAAGAACATGAATGCGAGGGAAGAATAAATGGAAAAGAAGTTGTTAATGCTCTCACTTCACTTTCGTCGTCAAGAACTCTTTCCATGAGATACAAATCAGAACACTTTGTAATCTCTAGGAGAACTTCCACAACGGATGACCTCACTGTTGCTTGTTTCTGCATTAAAAAATTTGCTCGAGTCAGGTTACAGATTGCATAAAATGCAAAAATAATATTTACAATGAATTATCAAAAAGGAAGTATGTTTACTACTTGAAGTTCTTCAGGACTTGATTCCTCAAGAATGACACCAAGAAGACGACATGTTACCTACAAAATGCACATTAGACAAAGGGTGGAGCTCAAGACAATAATGCTTCAATAACACAAAGCTAGCAAACGATTAAATATGGTCAAGAGTTTATCTGAGAATGTAATTACCTTCCTTCCTTCACTAAGTCTCTGCCTAACTAACTGCCCCAATGTAGGCTGCCGAAAAGAAAAGAAACTTCATTTAATAACAGAAGAGAGTCTCTATAACTATATAATTAGTACAAGAGAAACAGAATGTTACTTTTCCAGTCTGAAAAAACTGATCAACAACACCACCATTATCCTCATGAGGCGAAGAAGAAGCATCAGGAGCAGTAGAGGTATCATGATCTGATTGCAACCTGCGTTTTGGTCTCCTTCTTTCAGGTTGTCTTCTTATTGCCCTCCAGGTGAAAATCACAGCGATTGCAAGCCCCGCAATTGCACCAATCGATCTTGAATCCTAATTTACAAACCCAACCAATAAGTACCAATCAAACATCACAATTCTCACAAAGTTTGGATCTTTCTTAGCTAAATCTGAATCTACTTCCTAGAAAGAGAAAGAGAGAGAGAGAGAGAGAGAACCAGATTGCGAATAGGTGTAGAGAAGAGGCCAGACATCTTGACAGCTACGTAACCGCTTAATCGTTTGATTAGTCGACCGATCTCTTCTGTAGACGACGACATAACTCAAAACCGTCGTCGTTTTAACACGAACAAACAATCAGGAGGTACTTAGCTTCGAGCTTTCGCCACCGGTCGGTCTCAAGCCAGAGCTCTTACTTTTCCCCAGGACAAAATCTGTGGAAAGTCCAATCCATTTGATATTACTCACACGTGGCCGTAGATAAGCGTGTGAGACCACGGTTTATTCTGTGGGGTGCGATGGATGAGATCTCGAAGGCTATATATTTTTATTTTGTACATCTGAGTTTTTAGATGTTTTCTTACATGATAAACACAATACAATTCCAAGCGTGAGAAAGATTAGGAGGCGTGATTTGTTTTCGTTTTGGTGTTGTTTGTTAGTTCAGCTATCGTGGAGTATGATTTTACATGCGAAAAGAAGGAAACAGATTGGTGAATTTGTTGAACAAAAACCACATGAGGAACATGTTGGGAAAAAAAATTTGTTGAAAAAATTACAGTTATTCAAAATTACAGACCATAATACTGGTCTAGTATACATAGATGAGCGATATTGATTGAATTTTATTACTTAAATTTAAGGTAAATTCTTTAAAAATTGAAATTTTAAAATTTATTAGTCAGTTGATAAACTTTTTCCGCCGATCAAACGTGTGTACAGTTAACCGACGGAAAAACTCGTATATTATACGTGTAAAGGTGACAAAAACAATTCAGCTAAGAGACTCTATTGCTGGAGGGATGGAGTGTCACCGTTTTATAGCATCTCTTTTTTCGAGGTGAAAAGAATAACTCTCCATAGCTCTATAACTCATTGTAACTCCAACTCCATTTTGTTCAACTCAGTGTTGCTCACACCTCCAACCCGAGCGTAGAACTCGTTGTTGTACTGCCTGTAAATTTGAAATCAGTTTTATTTATTAAAAACAAAACTTGTGGCATCGAAATCAAGAACTTGATGACATTAGTTATAAAGTATAGTTTATATTCTAAATTGATTAACAAAGACAATTATAGTTTTATACTGCATGATATATGTATATGAGAAATTCAAGAAAAGTCTTACACGTCTTCTAGTATAACTTGGACGCAAAAGTGACAAGGACCCTATGAACATTCAATGAGACAACCAAAGAACTAGGATGCTTATTATGAGCCAACCGGTCTATGTACGCATACCCGGTCTCACGCCGTGAAACGCCTCCAAACTCTTAGCTAACCACTCGTTTCTTAGCTTGTAGGTGGGTGGTGTAGATAGGATGAGTCTTACCCTTACGCGGAGATGTTATTATGTTTCGTTTGACTTTTGAGCAGATTGTGAAGTGGATATGACATGTGTCACTTTGTAAGTAGAGAGGGTTCCGATATTTTTTTTTGTTGTATTTTCAGCAAATAAATCAGTTATCAAACAACTTTTTCCACGTACTTTGGCATATTCCAATAATATCTCGATGCAAATACTAAATTTAGTATCGTTAGATTCTTTCCAATGTGAGAAAAGAACGTACACGTTAACTCTGTACGATGCATGCCATGGGGATTTTCACGTCAGATTTTTGTGGGACCGCGTTTTCACTAGTTATAAAACACAGCAAGCAACCTTTAACCTCTCTTAAGTTTTTGTTTTCACTTCTTCTTCTACTTGATTACGCCACGTGGAATTTAACTCGGAGTTTTTAACCACGTGGGCGAACGTTTTCACACGGTATAAAAGAATAGCAACCCTACATCTATCACTCTTTTCTTTTCCCCTTTCTACGTGATTTACACCACTGTAAAAACTCTCTCTTTCGTTCTTAACTTTCACTCGATTCAAAAGAAAATATTTTGTTTTAGCTTGTAATATGTTTTTATCGATACTCTGTAAATCCTCTATCAACAAGTTTTGAGTTTCTCTACTCAACGTGAAGGTTGTGAATCGGACTAATACGTAAGTGTTCCTTCCTCTATTTAAGCTTTCAAAGACAGTTTGATATGTGTTTTCTTATTCGAAACGTTACAAATTACAACATTTTGTCCCGATTTTTAATCTAATATAATTTTGATCACAAAACCCATCATGCATCCAAATTGCTACGATCTGAAATTCCAAAATCCACATTTTTCTTTTTTTTTGTAACCAAAATCATAATTTTCTTCTGAGATAGCTCTAAAATGTTCATGAATCTCTGTTTTGCAGGATCTTACTAGTGTTTCTTGATCGAAGTAATAACAAAAAGCGTCACGTTAAATTTGATTAGAAATCTCACATATTCGAATTTTTTTTTCTAAAATATTCTATCATAACTCAAAATATGGAGCCGAAATGTGATTATTGTGCAACCACACAAGCAATAATTTACTGCAAATACGATTTGGCTAAACTATGCCTAAACTGCGACGTCCATATACACTCTCCGAATCCTCTGTCTCGCAGACACATGCGTTCTCTGATCTGCCAGAAATGCTTCTCACAACCTGGCATTATCCGATGTCTCGACCATAAGGTTTCATATTGCCAAGGATGCCAATGGCATGTAAGCAACTGCTCTGCTTTAGGACATAGACTTCAAAGGCTAGATCCATTCTCCGGTTGTCCTTCTCCAACGGAATTTTCAAGAATGTGGTCTTCAATTCTTGAATCTTCTGTTTCCAGTTTAGTTAAACCGTCCATTGGTTCTTTGCCCTTGGTTGATCCCAACAATGACATGTTCAACATGTCAAAAATCAACGAGTTAGACGATTTGATTGGTTCCTCTTATTCAGTAATGTCACAAAACAACACTTACATTCAGAATCTCAGTGACCAATCATCTTTCTTTTCTGGGGATTCTAAGGTACTGTTGGTAAACTGAGGACCTAACCAAACATGTTTCTTAAGTTTTTGGGTGAACTATGTCATTCTCACTTGTGCGTGTTTGTCAGGGATGTCCTGATTTGCTTTTAAAACTTGAAGAAGGCGAAGAAGATCTATGTGAGGGACTTAACTTGGACAATGCGCCGTTAAACTTTGATGTTGGAGATGATATCATCTGCTGCTCGCCACAAGAACACATAGAATCTGATCATACATTGCCAAATGGTCTCTTTGTTTACAAGAACATCATATCTGTTACCGACTCAAACTTTACTACTGACAACGCTTTAGAGGTCACTTTTGCTTCTTTTTTGTTTCTTTTGTGCCAATCTAAATATAATTACAATAAACTCAGCATTATCTCTTTTCAGGCAACGTCAACAGGACAGAAAGATTGCAAAAGTTATCAACAGTCAAGTCCGTTGCAAATGAACATCAACATTGGACTTCCTCTTCCTACATCCCCTATCTTGTTCGGACAGATCAATCCGAACATCAAAGGTCATGAAAGCCCTGCAGTGGATTACCAGGATTGTGGTATGTCTACAGGGTTTATAATGAGTGATTCGCCATGGGAATCAAATCTTGACGTTGGGTCTCCACAAGCACGGAATGAAGCTAAGTTGAGATACAAAGAGAAGAAACTCAAGCGCACGTGAGTTATTTTTTTTTTTAATTTTCTTTACAAAACAGAGTTTTACCAAAAAAATAATAATTCAAGATTAATTGTTTGAATTGTAGTTTTGGGAAACAGATTCGATATGCATCTCGCAAAGCGAGAGCTGACACGAGAAAAAGAGTGAAAGGAAGATTCGTGAAAGCTGGCGACAATTATGACTATGATCCATCATCACCAACCACGAATCAATGAGTTTTCTTTTCCCTAAAACAATGTATGTCTTCTTCTCATGATGATGACAATATATTAGTACTCTTATACGTGGTAAAATAGTGTCTTGTCGGAAAAGTAAGCCAAACTCTTCAGTTTTTTTTTGCCTACAGTTTTTTTTTCTTGAATCGAGGAAGTTAACATGTTGCGGCATGGGAACGTTGGTGGAGAACTGCACGAAGAATGCTTAGACGAATTGGGTGGAAAGCCAAAATGGGTGAAAATATAGTAATTTTGCTTTTTTTTACAGACTCTTTTTTTTTTTGTTTACCAATAATTTTCTAGTTCTTTTGATAAATAAAGTACTCTGTCCTTCTCCATAGGTTAGTTGTTACAGAGGACGCGGTTAAGTGTCTTAGGATGATTATTAAAGAGACTAGTTCTTTTTTTTTTTGCAAGTTGTAATAAAAACTGTTGAATCTTTTGAATTTTGCCCATGAAAATTTTTTGGACCAAAGAACAGACAAGTCATATTCGTTAGTCTTCGTGACTTAGGATGACTTCCCCCAAGTGGTCAGGTAGTACACCACTTGATAAACTATTAAGCTTTCGGATAGAAACTAGTTCTTGATTGCATCATCTTTGTCTTACAGATTATGTTTCCTAAATTTACTTCATTTTGAGTTGGCTTTAACGACACTAACAATTAGCATGGCACGAAGAAAATGTTTTTACTCGAAGGTGTTAACTATAAAGCCTTTTCCCCTAAAAATAGAGGTATCAAGTCTCAGCCTCTAAATATAGGAGATTTAGCAACCAATTGCTGTCCATGGCCCAAGAATTGCGAATTTCGGTCTAGAACTTCTTGGAAAAGAATGAATGTTTTACTTGCGAAAGGTTTACTAGTATTTTCTTATATATAATTAAGGAAAATGATAAGCATAAAAAGTATGAAAGACAAAAAAAAGCAGATAAACCAACAAACAAACTCTTTATTCTCTTTGTACCAGAGGAGGCTCCACAGTTCGATTGGTTCTTTGCTTGAACTTTGAGTCTGATGATTTTATTTCTTAGTTTTGTTTTCAGAATATTTTTCCAGTTTCAAACATATTGAAGAGTAGAATATGGTTTCTGATTCGAAGAAAAAAAACTTCTTCTTTTCCTATTAGTTGCAGATTTTTTCTTTTTGCTATTTTTAGACAATACACATTTCATAATATTCTAATTACGAGCTTCATAAATTAAATTCCCAGTTTTTTTCTTAATAGAAAAATGAATAAAACCCTAGGAATTAATTAATATCTTACACCAAAAAAAGAAAAAAAAAACTAAATCAGAGAAATACAAACGGAACCTCGTCATCGTTACTATCTTGTTCACTCCGTGTCGTATCTTCCACGGCTGCTACTCCTGCCGTCGCCAACGGTAATACAGCGTGGTAGTTGTCTCCGACGAGGCACTTGCGTGTGAGCTTCTGACATGCGGTGCATAGCACACGCCTCACATGTCTCCAAGCAAGAAAATTAGCTCCATGAACCCACCGGTCGCACTTCCTACAGAGGAAAGCCGAGTCCGCCTCACAAAACACGGAGGCATCACTGCCGCAAAGCTCACACCTAACCGGAACACTTGGTCTCGTGCAGAGACTCCGACAACCTCCGTGGACGCTTCTGTTCTCTTCTTCATTCACGCCTCTACACATTTTCTCTTTCTCTATTTATTCTCTCTCTTTCTCTCTTTCTCTCTTTGTTGGGATGATGTTTTTACGAAA
Source organism: Raphanus raphanistrum x Raphanus sativus (assembly GCA_019705995.1). Classification (NCBI taxonomy): domain Eukaryota; kingdom Viridiplantae; phylum Streptophyta; class Magnoliopsida; order Brassicales; family Brassicaceae; genus Raphanus; species Raphanus raphanistrum x Raphanus sativus. Next base: position 57,287,609 of record CM034035.1, on the reverse strand, counting down.
TTAAGATTTGTAAGTTGGAGAAACGTTAGACATTTATATAGGAATATTTTGTTTGTTAAAAGCAAATGAAAAGATTTTTTAATTAATAATGATGTGGTGTTGTGTTTTATACACGTGGATGAACATTGCCCTTAAGAGGGTGAAATCGTCAATGTTGTGTAAATTTTTTTTCCTCCAACCGATCTTTCGTGAGTGCATGACCTTTCATTCAAAAACAAAAACTCTATAGTACTGAAAAAAAAAAACTCCATAGTACTGACTCTTTGTTTACAACGCCAACCACATCATCATTTCTTTAAGAGGTGAGTTTCATTGTAGAGACTAGCGAGAAATATCATTTATCAAAAATTATATCACCGAATAAAAATCCGATATATATAAGCATCCATTTCTTGCCACACCTTATTTTTATAGATTTATTTTCTACTGAGATTTGTGACAGAAATTATCTAAAAAGACTAGGAGGTAGAAAAGTATATCATACTAACAAGTAATTAGTGGAGGAAAGGAGGGGTAAGCATAAGAAATGGCTAGAATTTAGGGTGAGATCAACATCTTTGTTAATAGTGTCTTTGGCCCATTGTGCGGTGGTTAATCAGTCAACTTTTATTTAATTATATAAGCTTACTATCACAACAAGCAAAGATGATATGGCTCACATTTAAAGGTTTTTTGGTTATTTTTCTTTTAGCATCTATTTATGTTTTGTTTTTAATGAAAGCTACCCCACGAATTACGAAGAATATCAGTTATTTTATAAGGTTTGACTATTAGAAGTGCGATACATTGCGTGTGATTGCTTACTAATCGGAAAGCATTATTACCTCACAATATTCGATTTTAGGCACTGCATTATTCATGAATGGAGTTTGTAAGTTTGTAACTTGGTAATTATATTAGTATTGTTGTTGTGTTGTAACATGGAGTCAAATGTAGACCTGTGTGTATCTAAATCTGATTATAGATGACAGAAATAAAAAAAAGTTCAAAATCAGGCTAGAAAAGCGTTGCAACCATAAAAAAGCTTTGAATGTGAACCATACAACTGAAGTACCTATGTTACTTCTAAATTCTAATCAATTATGTAACAAGTAGGATGGACACAAAACAGATATCCGGAATTTTAAAGATATTTATGATCCGATCCGCCCCGTACGAATAATCAATTATTTGATCCGATTTGATCCATGATGTTCTGGATATTCGGTGTTACGGATATCTGAAAAAATCAATATAATTTATCTGATATCCGATTCGATCTCTTGATCTAGTAAAAAAATTATCTTTTTCAAATAAATTAAAAGAAAAAAAAAATTAATATAAAATAATAATATTTCATTACAAACTATTTTAAAATAAAGTACTTTCAAAAATTTAATGACCAAATAATTAATTTAGTGAATAAAATAATTAAAAATCTATATGGAGATATTAAATTATATATAATTTTATATATACATATATATATATATATATACACATGTACATTACGGATCAGATCGGATATTCATTTATTAAAATGAGTATTTGCAATTTATTCCTTATTTGACAGATATTAAATTTTAGTATTTTTTTCGATTCGTAAAATTACGGATCTCCGGACTTTTCGGATCGAATCAAAACGAATATATAACGGATTGAATCAAATTTTATAGATATTTTGCTCACTCCTAGTAACAAGATTACAACTGATTATTATACATTCTAAAAAAAGCAAATACTTAATACAATTCTCAAGACATGGTATAATATATAATCCAATTGGACGAAATATATTACTCCCTCTGTTTTTTAAAGATACATATTCTAGATTTTTCACATATATTAAGAAATCACATTAAAAATGCATTGATTTTTGTGAATAACAATTTTCCATAATTTTTAACCAATAAAAATCCAATAAACACAATTAATTTTCTTGAAATTAACAGATTTTCATTAAATAATACATTAAAAAGTAAAAAATGTATCTTTTTAAAATAATTTTTTTTCTTAGAACATGGATCTTTAAAAAACAAAAACAGAAGGAGTGGTTATTTTGAATATTCTCGTTTGAACCCCTATTTATTTCTGGTAAAGTTGTGATACTTTGATACCGTTTTCGTCATTAGCAACACGCATTCTTGCGTTGGTATAAAAAATATGCATTATTGCAAATACATATTTTTGAGGCGGTTAAAACATAAGTAAATATATCGGTCGCCTTCATTTATTACATGGAAATTGCAAAGAACGAGACGAGTCATACATTTTGTTTTTTCTTTTGGCTTAAAAGTCATACATTTTGTTTGTTAACCTAAATTTTAACTTTTTGACAAATCTTTTTAATTAAATAGTTTTGAAAAAGATTTGAACGTTTAATGATCGTTTTCTGGAGTTAAGTTGGGGAGTCTCAAACGAATCGTCTTTTCACTATCTGTATGTAAAACTGAAACCTGAATTACGAAATTCGTAGTCGTGAGTCCTTAACCACAAGATCAAAAACACCTATTTCTTATTTTGATTTTTCTAGAACGTAAGGTTAGTTTTGAAGATTATTTGGGCCAAAACAAACCCTTGATACTTGTACAACTTCACTGATAAATTCATCAACTTAGTTAAGATAATTTTAGAATATAATCTTACTTAACCAATGAAACAAAACTGTTTATATCGTTTTTTACTTCTTTTTCATTTTCTGTTCTCAAACCCTCATAACCACATCCACAGTTAAAAAGGCAATATAATTATAGCACAAGATTCACTATAATCTGACAACACCGTCACCCGTCACTTATAAAAATACAAAGTCTATAGTAAGTAATTTACACTAGGCTGTCTTTTGAAAATTAACCTAAGACATTTTATCTTAATATAGCTAGTCATCTCTCATGTGTTTAACGTAAATGTGATAATTTTCAAGATTGCGAGTTCATCGGATCAAGAAAATATTATGGATGTCAAAACTTATTCATCTACGAAATTTAAGAAAAGGGTTGGTGGTATCGACTGATCGAAAATACGCGCACTTAGTAGACCGATTGAATTAATAGGGTCACGAAGAATATTTTTATAGTTTAGTGATTGATACGTTATGGAAGGAAAAGAGAAGTTGTTGTCCACAAGTTGAGTCAGTGTTGATGCTTAAGTCCACTTGTGTGGATCCTATTAATTCAAAGTTTTTCTTTCTTTCTTTTCTCATTCTGTCCTCAGATTTTTCTGTCTGTTGTTTATTGTTGCCTGTTGGTACGAGTCCTTGGCCGTCCAATCTTTCCAAAAAGTATGTGACCATTATTTTTTTGGAGTTTAATTATTACGATATTTTGTATTAAATTTATTATAGTTGGTACGTAGAACATACACATTTTACATTTATACGCGTAACCCCTGATCTAGATGGTACATAAAATATACTCCCTCTGTTTTTAAATAATACATGTTTTGAGATTTTCATACTTTTTAATAAAACATATTAAAACTTACTTATTATTACATAGCTTTTTGTTATTTTATATTCCCTATATTTCTAAACCAATAAAATTTCAAGAAATGCAATTAATATTTTTGAGATTCACAATTATTCATAATTAGTTGACCAAAATTACATTAAAAATATAAAAAATACATCTTTTTGAAACAAAAAAAAATTCCTAAAACATACATCTTTAAAAAACAGAGGGAGTATATTTTTACCTCTCGACAGTGTTATGATGTCTTTTTCTGAAGCATGCATTTTAATTTTTATCGGCGTTCTAGATGAATTTTGTTAGAAAAAATAACTTATGACACTAGTGGTCAAGTGGTAAAAGAAAAAGATTTAGAAAGTCACCATATTTAATGTTTGATATATCTGTCATGTAAAATTAAGTTACGTTTTTTTCTCATTTTACACAGATATAGACTATTATTTTTGGCACATTTAAATATCCGAAAATAGTCTATCTGTAGACTGTATCTTTCACCGGGAATCAGATTTATGTTTTTAATAGATCCGAATTTTTTTTGGTAAAAAGAAACTATAATATATCGCATGTATTGTAAATTTTATAATATAATAAAACAACCTTTAACACAATGATAAAAATTAAAAATTTAAATTGAAAAATTCATCTTTTATCATGTAGTCGATAAAAGAAAAAAAAAAGTAATCTCGTAATTAGAGAAAATATGTTACGATTCCTTCGTTCAGGTTAGCAGTGGCACCATAAAAATCGTGTGATTGTAAGAGTTAGAAATAAGTCGCACCTTTTTTCGCCGCAAATACTTAGTCTTTAGCTCTCCACTCTGTTTTTATCAATCAGGCAACCAAAAACTTTACATATATATAAGAAGTCACCTTTTATTCAATATTCCGTCCGAGTCCTTCTACACAGAAATCACAGTCCTAACGCTTATTCACAGAGAAACACGTATCAAAGAAAAGCAAAAAAGTATCGACAAGAAATGTATATTTTACGGTCTGTATCAAAACGCCTCGTTTTGGTCCCTGTCTTGGCCGTGATGGCCATGCAAATTCTCTTTGTAAGCACTGTTTCGTCTGTGAACATGACAAATACATATCTACACCACAAATGTTTTATCGATCAAGGGAAATACGAGCCGGGAAGTGAGTATGAGGAAAACCTAAACTTTATCATCGATCCAATCCCTGTAACGAGTGAGAGTTTTGAAAGAGGTACCAAAATAGAAATGATTGGTGAAGGTCCTGATTTAATATCCCTCACCCTTCAGTGCCGCGGCGATACCAGTGGGCCTAGATGCCGTTCTTGCTATGTTACTGCCCTTTCCGCGGTAAACTCACTTCACTATCTATTATTGATTTAGTTGTCACATATATGGTCAGTCCTGAGATCTTTAGGGCTATAGACAATTTGTAAAAATATCTAATAAATATTTTTGCAGTAATTTTGTGGGTCCTATATTCATGTATACATAATAATGTCATAAGTTTGAAAGCCATACATAGGCCAATGTTGAAAACCGGTCACATATTTACGAGCACACATATACGTATCAGATTGGTTAGATCCGTGCGTGCAATGTTGTTATTGATTATGGCATCAATATTGCAAAATGTATATGATAGCTTCACAGAAGATGTCCGGGTTACAAAGGACGAATGATATGGTACGACCAATGCATTCTGGAGATATCTACGATTGATTCTTTAGATGAGATCGACTACAACAACAATTTATGTATGTCGAATGAAAAGAAAATGATGGCCCATTATTATTCCAACTCGAATTGGCTGGATCTCATCCACAATCTGACAACTAAAGCCATTCGTCAAGGCAATTCAAAAGGGATGTACTACGCAGCGGGGGAGACGAGGCTCGGAATTGATAACATATATGCAATGGTGCAGTGTTCTTTTTACTTGTCGTCAAGGGATTGCGAGAAGTGTCTGAGACATAATATCAAGCATTATCAAGATTGCTTGTTTAATAGACAAGGAGCGAGAGTTTTAGGTAAAAGTTGTAGCTTTAGGTATGAATTTTACCCTTTCCTTCTTGAGAAGAGCCGTCCTAAATATTTGAAAATTTAGAAAGTAGTTTGTAACAAGGTGTTTTTCTTTTCATAAACTTTAAATATTGTTTTGTATTGAAATATTTGAATTTATTATTTTGTTTAGACAAAATGTATGATGTAATTAAATAAAATCTATATTCCTTGTAAAAATTATCTTCTAAAAATATTTTCTTAATGTTTTGCTTATTAAACAACAAAAACTATTATACAAAGAGGTTTGCTGCAACTTCCTACAAAAAGAAGAGACAATTAATGTGTTTGAAAGAGATAAGGAAACGACTAAAAACTAGTATACGTTTCGATTTCTACTTACTATTTTCAATATATTTGAAGGTGTTTTTAATTGATTTTTTCTTGGGTTCATCGACCAATATTATTCTCTTATTTTATATTCATTATTAAAAAAAAATTGCAAATTATATTATTATTTAAAAAAATAATAATAATAGTGATTGTCAAAAAAAAATTTTGAAAAAATATTTGTTTTTAAGATTTAGTATTTAGTGTTTATAATTTATAGTTTATAATATATCTCTGTGGTGTTTATCCAAGAGTTTAGGTTTATAATTAGAGTTTGGGGTTTAGTGTTTTGTTGACAACATTAACTCTTTTTTTAAATTCGATTTTTTCATCTACTATTTTTTACTTTTAAATTTTATTTTGAAAATATAATATAATTTGACAAATTATTTTGTTTTATTTTTTAAAAAAATATTGGATAAATGAAAAATCTATATTGATTGGTGAATTTTTAGATTCTCTACGGGTGAACCTAAAAATAACTCAACAGTTTTTGAGTAGGGTCTAAATAATATAACTGAAGGTGGTAAGAAAACTACTATATATAAATAATTCAATAAATTATACATTTGATTGGTGTATATATAAAAGTAATTTTGCATTTTATAATTTCAAAATGTTATTCAACAATATTTCTTTCCGTTGTTTTTGGTTGCCTCTATTTAGCGAGACACTCTTGTATAAATAATTTTTGTTTTATCACAATGCACATGTGACGTTGATAGTAGTAGACAATATTTATTGGGTATATGGTGATGAAACTGAAAGCTGGTATCTTATCATAGTCGATTAAAGTGAAAAACAAAGACTCGCGTGGCACCATGCAAATCGAGTGGCACCATGCAAATCGTGTGATTGTAAGAGGTAGAACTCAGTCACACCTTTTTTGCCGCGAATACTAAATCTTAATTAGCTCCCCACTCCTCTATTGTATTAATCAGCTAACCGAAAACTTCTTGTATATATAAGAAATCACCTTTCATTCAGTATCCATATCCCTCTCTTCTACACAAACATCACAGTCTTATAACGCTTATTTTACTGAGAAACAAGTATTAAAGAAGAGCAAAAAAGTATCCACAACAATGTATATGTCACCGTCTGTATCAAAACGCCTCCTTTTGGTCCCTATCTTGGCTGTGGTGGCCATACAACTTCTATTTGTACGCGCTGCTTCGTCAGTGAACATGACAAATACGTATCTACACCACAAATGCTTTGTCAGTCAAGGGAAATACAAACCGGGAAGTCAGTATGAGAAAAACCTAAAACGTATCAGGAATGAAATCTCTCCTGAAAGTTTTAAAAGAGGTTACAACTCTACGCACCTTGGTGCAGGTCCCGATTTCATAATCATGTTCCTTCAATGCCGCGGAGACACCCACGGGCCCAAATGCCGTTCTTGCTATGCTAACGCCCAACCCGAGGTGACTCACTTTACTAATATTGATATGTATCAGTTTTGGTTACATCCCGTGCAAGCAATGTTGTTATTGATTATGGCATCAAATATTTTAAAATTTATATGACAGTTTTTTAAGAGATGTCCAAGATATAAAGGTGGAATAATATGGTACGACCAATGTTCTTTATATTTTTCTACGATCGATTCTATAGGGATGATCGATTACGACAACAATTTCTGTATGTCCAATAAAAAGAAAGTAGACGACTATCTATATAACGATTTCAAACCGCGGTATTTCATCGACGATTTGATACAAAATACCACTCGTGAAGCTAAACCGAAAGCGCCGTACTACACGGTGGAGGAGAAGAAGGTGAAAAATGAAACGATATATGGAATGGCTGAGTGCTCCTTCGACATGTCGCAAAGAAACTGTAGGAAGTGTTTAGAACGAAATAATTTCTATTTTAGAAGATGTTTTCATAATAAAATAGGAGCCAGAGTTTTGGGTAAAAGCTGTAGTTTTAGGTATGAGCTTTATCCTTTCATTTCCCCTGAGGCCGGTCCTAAATATTTGAAGTCTTAAAAAGCAATTTATAGAAAAAGTATGCGGATTTTTTCTTTTATGAAAGTTTTAAATTTTATTTTGTATTGATATCTTTGTATTTATTATTTTATTTAAACAAAAGTGTATGATGTAGTTTAAATAAATCTATACTCCTCGTACAGATTATCTTGCAATTTTAAATTTTCTTGCAATTGTTTTTCTGTATACTTCTAAAATTATTTTAAGATTGCTTTTTTTCTCTTATGATAAATCTTACAAACTATCCGGTCGGTTTTGATAGAAGTGCATTACAGAGTGTACTATCGTGAAAGCGTCCATACTGCATCATCTGAATTTAAATACTTTTCTATTAATGTAAAGAGATGATCTAATAGTCTATTATCTTATATCATGTTAACCAGTTTGGTCAAAACCCAAATTCGTACCGATTAAACAGCAATACAATATACTCTCTTTAAATTAATACTCGATAAATTAATATACACTAAAAATTTCTATAAATTAATATAATTTTATAGTTCTAAATTGAGTTTTTGGTTCAATTAGTATATCGATAAATTAATAATCTCATTTGTTTTTTTTAATTTTTAGTTGACATAATAATTAGATTTATGTTTGTTGTTTATTTTGAGTTAATAAAAAAATAGAGAAAATATTATATGTACAATTAAAGTTTATATAGTATAAATATATAATTATATACATTTTTATATAAATAAAAAACCCGGTTCGACCGGTTGAACCGGTCTAACCAGTCAACCAGTAGTTTCACCGAATCGGTATCCGATCCGGTTTTCAAAACATTGACAATAAGTAAACATAGATGGCAATCCTTTTTAATAACTTCAGCTGACTAATCAAATTGGTTTAAACTGTTCTAAATTGGTTAAAAACAGTTTAAATCGATCTAAGTTTATCTAAATATGTTAAATTAGTCAATAATATTATTACACATTTAAAAAGTTTCTAGTTTCTTATGTTTTGCATATCTAATTTTGATAATTCATCAAAATAATTTTATAATTAAACTTAAAAAATTAAAATAAGCCATATAAATATTTAAAATATATAAAATAAATCAATAACTTACTAACGTCTAGGCCTCGTCTAGGCTTCGAATAATCTGCCTAATCCCTAGTCTTCTATAAAGCGCATAGTTACCGCCTAACGATTTTTAGAACATTGCTTTTATGTAACTAAGATAAATTATATAGAAATTTATATTTTTTAATATGCATGCAAAATTCTTAAAACCCACTTAAAATGATACCGAAAGAGTATAATATTTTTTTTTGATCAACCCGAAAGAATATATAATAATAACAATAATAATAATAAGTGGTCCACAGAGTGTCCCTTGTCCCTTGATTTTTCACCTTGGTTGAGTTTTTCGATAACTTTAAGAAAAGACTTATTCTTGGGTTCACCTCCTAGGGTGAACCTTTAGGTTCACCAACCAATAAGATTCAAGTATTTCTTATTTAATATATTTAAAAAAAGAAACAAAATCTTCTTAAATTATATTATGTTTTTAAAATAAATAGCTAAAAATAAACAAAAACAGTAATAATGAAAAAAAAAGTTTTTTTTTTAATTTTTAAAACTATGATTTATCCAACGGTTTAGTGTTTACCCAAGGGTTTAGGGTTTCCCAAGGGTTTAGGGTTTAGTATTTAGGGTTTAGGGTTTAGTATTTTGGGTTTAGAGTTGTTATTAGAAAAAAAATTTGCAACTACAACTATTTTTATTTATTTTTAGCTATTTATTTGAAAACATAATATAATTTAACAATATTTTATTTACTTTTTAAAAAGATATTAAATATAAAATACTTGAATCCTATTGGTTGATGAATCTAAAGGTTCACCCTAGGGAGTGAACCCAAGAATAACTCTTAAGAAAATAGTTATTTTTGGGTTCACCTCCTAAGGTGAACCTTTAGGTTCACCAACCAATATAAACTTGTTATCTTAGATTGAGTATCTTTTAAAAAAAGAAACAAAATAATTATCAAATTGCATTATGTTTTTAAAATAAATGTAAAATAAATAAAAATAGTAATTAACAAAAAGCGAATTTTTGAAAAATAATTTTAAATCCGCCAGCAAAAAACTATACCCTAAACCCTAATCCTAACCCCTAAACCTTTGGGTAACCCCTAAACTCTTGGATAAATCATAAATTCTAATTCATAAATATCAAACTCTAAATCATAAAAACACTAAATTTTTTAATTCTAAATCTTAAACCTTTAGATAAATTCTAAACCTTAAAGTTTATATATAGTTTTTTTAAAATACATTTATACAATTACTATTACTTTTATTTATTTTTACTTTTTTTTATTTTAAAACATAATATAACTTGACAATTATTTTGTTTCCTTTTTCAAAAGATATTCAATATAAAATAACTAATTTCTATTGGTTGGTGAAACTAAAGGTTCATCCTAGAGGGTGAACCCAAGAAAAAATCTTAAGAAAATAGTGAATTAGTTTGTGAATATTTTATTTGACATGAAACTGGCTCAGTATGAAATATTAAAAGATTTATGGTCCCTTGACTTTTCACATTTGTTGAGTTTTCTCGGTGGTCATCTACGGATCCGGTGGTCATGATCAATGTTCGCTTCTAAGTGGTAGCAGCCTTTCTGTTTTGTTTTGGCATCTCCTGGTCTTGGTGGTCACAGTCAGTAGCGGCCTTGAGGGGAAGCATAGGAAGCTTAGGCTTCCGGCCTTTATTTTTATAGATTATATTTCGGCCACTAAATAATTGAAGTTCTTTAGTAGTCCAGTGGTTTAAGTAGCTGTACCTTTGTGGGAAAGGTAAGGGGTTCGAAACCTCAGCAATCATTTTCTCACTTACATTTTAGAATTTTTTTATCAACTAACAGGCCTTGATTGTTTTTAATTGCTTCTGGTCTTATTATTTTCAGGACCGGCACTGGTCACAGTGGTGTGTACTTCAGCTACGCAGCGGTTTTAGGGTTGTTCAGGTGAGTTTTCTGATGTTACTCCTACTACTTTTGTCCTCTGTTCGATTTATATTTGGACCGGATCGGTCCAATTTTTTGGGTTGGATTGTTGGGGTATGTTTCTTTTTTTTTTTTTTTTTTTGAACAAATGCTGGGGTATGTTTCTTTTTTATTTATATGTAAACCAAAAAAATATTTTAACATGAAGACCTTTTAAAAAATAATATATATACAAATAGTGTACTTTAGTTTCGTGAATCACTTTCTCAGTTTTCTTATAAAACTAGTTTGATTTATTTAGTTTTTGCATTTTTTCACATAGAACTTATTTTCCTTTTAATATTCTTAAATTATTATTATCTAATCAATTTTGTGATATTTTATCGTTTTGAGTAGGTGTGGACATTCGGGGTCCCAATCGGGTTTCGGTTTTATCCAATCGGGTTTCGGTTTTTCGGGTTTGTCAAAATCAGCCACATTCGGATTATTTAAAAGTTCGGTTCGGGACCGGTTCGAATTCTATCGGGTTCGGTTTGGAGTTAGTAAATCTTCAAAGAACCGGTACAACCCAATGTACTTTCGGGTTCAGATCCCAATCGGTTCTTCGGTTTAAAAATACTTGATTTATACCTACTTTATAACCAAAACATAAGTAAAATTGGTTTGTTTTGGTTTCAAATACCTAATTTATACTTTTTGTAACCAAAACATAAATAAAAATCGATTTAAAAATAAGAAAGGAACATCAACCATGATCATTCAAAATCAAACGAAAGGGAAATCATAAAACGAAAACTACGACCTCATGAAATGATAAACATTTTTTAGTGAAAACAAAATCTAAATCTAAATATTTCAAAATTCAACAACCACCTTTAATCATCAATCTTCATGTATGAGAACCACCAACCTTTATGTAATAGATAAATATTTCAGATGTTCAATATATCTTAATATATTTTGAATATATTATTATGAATTGAGATTATGTTTGGTATAGATCTTTTTAGGATTTTGAATGTTTCGGGTTCTATCGGATATCCATTTAGATTCGGGTTCGGTTCGGATAATACCCATAACCTGAAATACCAAAAAACAAGATCCATTCGGTATTTATGTCGGGTTCGGATCGGTTCGGATTCATTTTTATCGGATCGAATTCGGTTCGGATATTCGGGTTCGGTTTATTTTCCCAGCCCTAGTTTTGAGCATTAAAGAACTTTAGTATAATTCTTTTGGTTGAATTCTTTTTGCCTATCTAATTTCATCTTTTTTTTTAAATATCTATAGTACATTATAATTCTAAATATTAGTTTACATATAGTAATTTTACATATATTTTTAATTGTTTTTGTATGTAAACTAAACATTTAAATAAAATAATATAATTTTATTTTACAAGATTGTGTTGTTGCATATAACCATTATAAATTGATTTCTACGATAAATAGTATCCTCAAATTTCTCTAATTTTTTTTTTGCAGGATAAGCTCCTATTTCTGCTTCTCAACTCAAACTTTTTTTTTCACAAAAAGCCTTTATTCATTTGTTGTTCATATATTAGGTATCATATATATATATATATATATATATATATATTTGTATAAAATATATCACCTTCTTTAAGTTAACTTATAAAAAGAACTAATAAAAGTATTGGTTACTCTAAAATATATATACAGTTATATATTTTTGTTTATAAATTATTGGTTATTCTATTAATTTTATGCAGAGTTTGAACTATAAGAATTAAAAATTCACACAATTTTATATTTAGTGCTTTTACTTTTAAATTTTATATCGTTCAATTTATTTACAAATTTTTTAGTAAAAATAAAAATTACATTATTTATGTTAAATAAAGTAGTAAAATATTTATTTTGTTGAAGTATACATTTTAGATGGCTTAAAATTGTATAATAAAAATCTATATATCAATAATGTCGAGACTATAACATCTTATTAATTTATAAAGTTATTAATTTTTTTAATTTGTTTTATGTATTTAGAATTAAAAAATAATAGAAATTGTTGAATTTATCGTATACATTAATTAAAGTTATAAAATTCAAATTTCATATTAGTTGGTGCATATGAAATATTTTTATAAAAATTAAGTGTCCTTTTGATATAATTTATTAAATATTAGAAAATATATAAGTGATAAGAAAATATAAAGATGATTTTATTATGAATATAAAGTAAACAATACAATTTTTTTTGTTTGTATTTACACTATATATAAAATATTAATTTATGATTTGAATGAGACCATATATTATTTTATTGATTTGTAATATTTTGAACTGATTTTTATTAAAATCAAAATTTTTAGTAATTTATTGTGTTTATTAATCTATCAGAAATAGTTAGGATTTTGTAAAGATAAAGTGGTAAAAGGTTAGAATTTTTGTTGTTATAAAATTAACATTTCAGCAAAAAGAGTGGTAAAAATTAGTCGGACAAATTACATGGGATTCTTAATCCATCGACCCACCTTTTGTCTTCTGTTTTCACAGTTACACACCTTTAAATTATTTCAATGAAAATAAAGTGATGTCAACAATATAATTATAGCAGTCACCAGCAGAAAAGTAGAAGAGAGATTTGAGACAATGATACTTAAGGGCTTTAGTTAACTTGTAAGTTAATACTAACAAATAAATACTATTCTTTCTGTTTTATTTTAGCTATTGTTTTAGGTTTATGTAATGTATACAAATTAAGAAAATATTTAATTTCACATATTTTCAAAATAAAAACACGACACTAGTTATATTTCAATGAATAAAAAAATTATTTTGAGAGGAAAATTTAACTTTACAACAACTAGATCGAAACAAAATTAAAATTTATTTGCTGTCATAAAACCTATGATAAAGATGTTTTGACAACTCACACTCCACGAAGATTAGACCATTGGAATAAGTATGGACATGCAGTTTAACCTTGATTTAAAGATTAGAACATTTGATCTAATTAATCAAAACAAACAAACAAACAAACGAATCAAGTTCAAGAACTGGAATGTATGGTCTCTACTTTAGTCGTTCACCAGCTTTCGCATGCACTGGCGCGGGAGTATTCACTACGGAGCTCGGCGGATTTAGCGGCGGTGATGCCGATTCTCCGGCTGGAGGTGGCGGCGGCGCGATTGTCGACTGCGATGCAGGTGGAGGAGGTGCGGCGGTTGTATCCGAATCCGGCGGAGGAGGTGAAAACTGCGGCGGAAGATTCAGACTAGACGGAGGCGGAGGCGGAGGCGAATTCGGGTTTACGATCGGCGCCGGCGGAGTTGGGGAGGTGATTGGAAGAGATGGGTTTGGGGATGATGAGCCGGGTGGGGCAGGTGGGGAAGATCCGAGCTCAGGCGGGTTCGGGTTTGGAGTAGGATTAGGAAACGGAGTTATGAAAGGGGAGGAGGAGGAGGAAGAGGAAGGATCGGTGGGAGATGAGCAATAGTCGCCGGAGCAGCGGTGTGAGTGACGACGGAGGATGCCCAAGCCTATGACGAGACCAATGACGCCAACAACGGTGACGATGAAAATAAAAATCTTGGTGGCTTTTCCGACATAGCAGAGCATTGTCTGAGAGTGAATCAGATGAGATTGGATTCGGATCTTCTTTATTTTCACAGCGACCTTTTATTTTAGTTCTTTTTCTTTTTGGTCGAAGAGAGTTTTTTCTTTTCTTTTTTTTAACTTAAGAGTTGAAACGAGAGAGATAATGAAAAACATACGATGGTGGGAATAAACGCTAGCTAGGATGGCCACGTGAAAGCCAACATTGGGACGTCAATTATTAAATTGTTTGTTTTCTTGTCTATATAACCAATATCGAAACTGTAAAGTTTAGTCTAAAAAAGAGAACCTGTAAAGTTTAGTAAACTTTTTTGATCAATGCACAATAGCTTAAATAAAGATAGCATCAATACGGGGCAGAGTAGCATGTGCGAGAGTTATTGGTATGGGACGCATATGTGTATCAGCTCCCGGTGCTTTAAGCACTATCTAGCATTCTTGTGTTTTTTTCTTTTTTTTTTTGGTAATCAGTATTATTGTGATTTGATCTTAACTACTATAGTTTTTGTCTTGCCCTTGAGACAGAATCAGGGTTTGAAACTCTGCATACATCATATGGACAATTTACATTAGTCTGCAAAACAACAGTAACGTAAACGATTTTCCAGATGGCCATGAATAAAAGTTCATATAAGTTTCACTTGTACGAATCTGCATACATCATAACTTATAGCAATCAGACTCCAAATGCCATTAGTTAGACGTTTGGTCAATTATTAAATTTACTTTCAATCAATAACATTTGTTTATATATGTATGATAATTGTATAAACATACATAAAAAAAAAAAATATATATATATATATATATGTATGATAATTATAATTTATTGAAATTCATTAAAATAAAAATATTTACAATCTAAAATGATTTGGAAGGACTTGAAGAGTTTTGGTATATTTTGTAAGTTATGAAAACTGCTACTCCCTCAGTTTCTAAAAGATGTATGTTATAGAAATTTTTTTTGTTTCAAAAAGATGTATTTTTTATATTTTCAATGTAATTTTTGTCAACTAATTATGAGTAATTGTGAATCTCAAAAACATTAATTGCATTTCTTGAAATGTTATTGGTTTAGAAATATAGGAAATATAAAATAACAAAAAACTATGCACTAATAAATAAGTTTTAGTATGTTTTATTAAAAAGTGTGAAAATCTCAAAACATGTATTATTTAGAAATAGAGGGAGTATGATTTTTTCAAATATAATTTAGAATTTTATCTGATTTCTTGAGATTTCATTTTTTTATATCAAAACGTCACCAAAACACGTTAAGATCACAATGCTCTGCTTGAAGTGAAGTTTTGCTTGAATCTCAGCTTTCTTCTTGAAATATTCATTTTGGTTTCTTATTTGAGTTATTCATATCAACTACTAGTGGGTTATTGTATTTCATCTCAGATTTTTTTTTGTTGTTCTTTTGAATTTAAAGTTATCATTGTTAAAAAAAAATATAAATTATAATAAAGTTATTGTCTAACTGTTTTCAGTAGCAGTAAATTTAATTACTTGAATTTTAAACACTAAGTTCTAAAAATTATGTTTTGACTAATAAAGAAATTGTTATTTTTATTAAAAAAATCAAAACTAAAATTGAGTAAACTTAAGGGTTATTTTGCTGTATATTCATAAAAGAGAGAAAATGAAGAATATAACCATATTACAGTAAAAAATATTTGATGGGACATTTTAACCACAAATTTGAATAGGTCTGGGCAAAAAAACCGAACCGAATCCGATCCGAGAAAAACCGAGTTCTTACTTGAAGTGAAGTTCCCCAACAAGAATCGAAATTGTTGAGTGGTTGCGGGTGAAAATGCAATTAGACGTGTTCAATTTGGATTTCACTTTAATGTCAGATTATTTTGTTGTGTTCCAGTTTTTGGTTTGTAAGGAGTAAAACAGGATCATCACTAATCTAAATACTACTGGGACAAAGTTTTGTGAGAAGGAATAACAGGACGGAGATGTTTTTTTTTTTCGTCCATTTCTAGCAAACCTTTCTATTAAAATCACATGTATTGGTTTTTTTTTTTTTTTTGTTTGATAACTCTGGTATCTGGGCAGCCACATTTCCAACTATCCCCTCGAAAGGGGTCCAGCGCCCCAACGGAAGGGATATTAAATCTGTTGTGGCCAAGGTTCGAACCCGGGTGGCGGGCAGTACAGCTGTACCTCCTTTACCACCAAATTACGAGCACTTGGTTATGTATTGTTTTGTTGTGTTCTAATTCTAATCATTCGATCAATAGCGTTGAAAATTCTGCAATAAATTCTGAATGTCAATCCCAACTGAATCAAAAAAAAGAAATTTCGAAAATAGTCATGCAAAACAAAACAAAAATCCATTGCATAACGAAAACCCAACGTAAATGCGCCTTTTTGTTTTTGTTTTTGCAAATTAATGAGACAGAAAGAGTAACAACAAATGGGTTTGGGGAAAGGGGGAAGTAGGAGAGCTTAGATAATGGGAGAGTAATTGGTCGGAGATAACTTCAAATTCAATCTCTACGCTCAAAGCGTCTTCTTCGTCCAAGTAAACCTCCTGGAGCTTAGCCATTGACACCACTTTGTCGTGACCACAACCTGAGTTTGATTGATCGTGCCAGCAGATAACTGCAACAAAAAGAAAAGAATATCCATAAGTACGTATATTATCTAAATCAAAGGAGTAAATGAATATCAAAGTATATAGATAGTTTTATCTCATCAATTGGTATAAAGTAACTTAAGAAAGCTATACGTATATATAATAACAAGACAATAGGTTCACATACATTTCTCTGTGATGTGATTTGATCCACATGGGTCTAGAACTCGGAAATGACCACGCGTGTAAATCCTCTCATCTGGTAATAATCTTTCATTGTCGGCCAGATGCAGAAAAATGGAGATCCATTTGTCGTCTAATGTAGAGAAGCGCTTGCGATGAAGCGTTAGTACCCTAGAGAAGAATATTAAGCACATGTTATATCATACACGTGCACACACACATAGGTAGATATTTATAAACTCACCATGTCTTTCCTCCCACTGAAAATGTATTAGTCGTGTAAAATTG
Source organism: Raphanus raphanistrum x Raphanus sativus (assembly GCA_019705995.1). Classification (NCBI taxonomy): domain Eukaryota; kingdom Viridiplantae; phylum Streptophyta; class Magnoliopsida; order Brassicales; family Brassicaceae; genus Raphanus; species Raphanus raphanistrum x Raphanus sativus. The sequence goes on along the minus strand of CM034035.1, from coordinate 57,270,203 downwards.
TTATAAAATTGGTTCAAAAAAAAAAAAGAACCAGGAGGACGTTCTGTCCAGTAGGTTTGCGAAGTTGTTGACTCTGATGCGAAGGAACACAACGAAGATGTTTCTTCATCCGAAACTGTAACGACCATCCTTAATGATCAAGTCAACCAGAAACAGCCGAAAGATAATCGTTAAGTACTCTATATAAAGTGTAATGACTAGGAGTGTTCAACCAAATAAAAAAGAAAAGTAAATAAGTTCAAGGCAGTCTCGGATTTAGGGCTACAGTTGACAAACCTGAAGCAGTGAGAGCGAGACAAAGCCAGGAATCGAGACAAGTTAACCCTAACTCTAGTAGTATATCTTCAGAGTGCAAATCTTCCTCTTCTCGACGACTTGGGCCAAGTAATAAACAATTCTCTTATAGTTAGGCTCAATTAGTTCGGCCTGAAACCCACAAAGAAACTTGCGTCAAGGGTGGCCTGTTTTTTTTCTTCGATTTTTTGTAAGGCCGGTATAGGCTTTTTTGTAAGGCCGGCATAGTTTTATAATTATATTTCTTAGGGAAAAAGCGATTGTCATCTGTTAATACTTTTTCAAAAAACTAGTGTAAATCGGTCCCGTAGGCGAATAAATAAAATAATAATATAATTTATTTAAAATTTTATTTTATTTTTAAATAAAATTAAATACTGTTAAAATTCATAATTGTTTTATAACAATTTTATCCATCTATTTTAAAATTAATTTTATAAATTATTAATTAATTTTATAAAATTAATTGATTTTAGAGCGATTCCACTAGAAAACGATGAGACCTTATTAAAATGTATTATTCGGTAGTTGGTTATATATCATACTATCATCTGAACTTGCCGGTGACAATCTTTCAAAACTTCTTCATTGACAATTCACATTTGAAAAATGGGTTCCTAAATTGAATTTCCATGTTCAACAGAGAAAAATGCAAAACCTCAGACCAAAAGAAAGTTTAGTCAAAAGAAAGTTTAAAGAAGTAATTAACCTTACTACAACTAAATAAAAGTTGTTTACAATAAAAAAGTGCTAGTTAAGTATAATATTTTGTTGTTGTTGTTTTTACCAAAAAAAGTATATATTTCTTTTTTCTTGTTTTAGGCAGTGTTGTCTAAATACTACGTGTACGTTTAATTTAACATATAAGTTGGTGAGAGTGTTTTAAACTTTTTTTGCAAATACGTTTACTAATGATCGTCCCTACGATTCAATAATATACTTAAAATATGAAGGAACAAAATCAGCAGTCCATCCAATAACAAATTCAAGCAAAATGTAGAAGATGAAATGACAAGTCCCCTTAATTTTGGCAATAAACACAGACTTATATATATAATATATTTCTACAAATCAACCGTTGGTCTTCACTTTCTTTCTCCGGTGGTTGGTGGTTCTCACCACCACCAGGAACGGCTAAAACTCTGGAGAAAGAAGCTCTCAAAGCTCTTTACCGCCGGTTTTCTGTCTCCTGGAAAGGATGGTTCTTCTAGCATCTCTATCGCCGGCTTTGTGTCTCTGGGAATGATAGTTTTTTTAGCATCTCGATCACCGGAACTTATGTTCTTATGTGGTGAATTAGTATTAGTTTGAAATCGTGGGAATACTGTTTTTGTTTGGTTCTTACTGTTTCAGTCACTTCACCGCATCCTAAATTGGCTTTTTGGGTTCGTTTTTTGTGATTTATGTTCGCTGTAGAGGTATCTACTAGACCTTATCTTGGACTTTTGTGGTTTTGGAAGATGGTTTTTAGACGAAGCAGTTAACTTGACCTTCAGTTTTTCTCTTGCGAAGAGGTGGGCAGTCTTTGTTCTGTAGGTCACTTGGCTGCCTTACGAGTGTCCGCGTGTAAGAGCTGGTAGTCTTCTTTGACGTTTTCCCAAGTAGCGTTTTAAGGTCTTTTATCCTTGTATCTTAGTTTTAGTGGTGGTTTCTGGTCATGCAAATTTCACATGGATAGCAACTGCTGGAGTAGGTGTAGATTTGACCTCTCGATTGTTAGTGGTGTTGCTGGTTCTAGTATGGGTTGGTGATATTCTCTTCAGGGTTGGAACTACTCAAAACATTTGTTCTTTAGGTCAGCTCCATTGACATTGAATTCTTCTGGAAAGATGGAAAGAATAGGTGGATATATATGAGTTTTAGGCTCTATTTATGTCTTTGTTTGGTTTATGTTCTTTGTCTTTGATTTTTTATCGACACTATGTATCTCAACTTTTTTCGAGTTAAAAAAAAATATATATATATATATTTCTACAAAATTAACAATGACGAGTTGACATCTAATCACTAAATATTAAACATAGACCTAAATTACATGGGTTTCATCTCATCCTAAGGATGCATGGGTCCATACTCCATGGTCCAAAACCTCCTCATCTTAAAAATAATAGAGTGAGTACTGCGTAGAGGGACGTTTGTTTGGGACACGCCTTTGTTGCTTGGTCTCTTTTCCATCGTTATTTTTCAAGAACAAATAAAAACCCACTACTAATATTTGTGGGTGCTTCACCAATTGACTAAACAAACACCAAAAGAGAAAGAGAGAGTCTTACTCTGACTAATCAGAAAACCAACAAAAGTTTCTTGCTCTTTTGCTCTTTGTCTTCTTTCTCTTCTTAGCATAAAATTCACATCTTCTCTCTATTATTCCCCCTCTGCTACCACAGTTTCTTTTCTCTTTTCCTTTTGGAGAAAAGAAACAAGAGAGAATCTTGCTACCGAGGTGGGTTCTGACTACAAATTTCTTTTTATTTTTGCGTGTTGTTTCGTTTTGTTCTTCTCTGTTTTTGGCTATGGAAGCTTGCTCTGATCTTCAAGTGGACATCAATGGAGAAGAAACTATCTTTCTCAATAAGGTAAAATAACTCTTACTTCGTTTCTCTTCTTCCTCTAATATCATAACAAGACTACACTAAAATGTCCACACTGTAACCATTTCTCAAGACAGTTTCACTTGTTCTTATCTGGGTCTATCCAACTTCCATATTACTTAATTTTACTTAACTTGTAAAAGTAAGTTCATGTGAGTTCTTGAATTCCTGCTTCATATTATGTGTGTGTGACTCTGCTACTTTCAGCATTTAATGTTCTGTCACCGAGTTACCTTAAAATGAGTCTTTAAGTTCACAGTTTTTTCTGTCCTGTGTGAAGCCAATCAAAGTCAAGGAAATATATGTATGATGGTGTCTGAGTGTTTCATTAATCTTTGTTCTATAGTAATGAAGCAGATGTCTCCATCTCCATTTAATACTACAATTTTTTGTTTTTACCTTTCCTCTGACTTTCTCTCATTCTGCAAATAGACAAAGTTTTGCCCATTAAGAGGAAGAGGTTAAGAAGTTGCTATCTTATGCAATTAGCTTGGACACTATTCACTTCCCTTTTGTTCTCACTTTGTTTGACTTATGAGATTCACATGGCTAAAGAGACACAGACCCTTGTCTAGTTGATATTTTATTCTCTAATAAATGTTCATCATTTTGTTTTTTACTTTATTCCTTCACAAACAGTAAAACTGGCTTTTAAACTTTTTTTTATGTTTTGCTTTCAGAAAATCATATGCAAGTATTCTGGAACATTAAGGAAACTTCTTGGGACATCTACTAGTTCTTCCAATAGTAATCTCAAGGTGATCTTTAATGATTTCCCTGGTGGAGCTGAGAGTTTTGAGCTTGTATCAAGATTCTGCTACAGCAACGGCCAATTCACTGTGGTACCTTCGAATGTAGTCTTGTTCCATTGTGCTGCTAAGTTTATGGAAGTCACTAAAGTCTTGGAACAAACAGAGAAGTGTATGCAAGAGATTCGGTCTTGGGCTTGGTCAGAGGTTCTTCTTGGTCTAAAACAGTGTCAAGAACTTCAAAGATCCTCTGACACTGATTCTTGGGCTGCGAAACTGATGGATGCGCTCGTGGAGAAACTGTGTTTAGCCATTGAAGTGAGTCCCTCTAGTGCTGCTTCTGCTTGTTCACCTTCACCAGATAGCAGCGTGCTTCGTTTTTCTTGTGACAGTAAAAGCACAGAGAGTTTCAAGAACGGCTCTTCTCGGATACCATGGTGGTTCGATGAGGTTCTTATTCTATGTCCCGGTTTGGTTGCAACGCTCTTGAAGCTGATGATAGCACGGAAATTCGATAATCTTACCGTTAGCAGGTTCTTGTTCTATTACCAGAAGTTCAAGTTCTGTTCCGCGTCTTGTAATGAGAAAAGAGAGATTCTTGAAACCACCATTGATACTCTTTACGTGTTGGATCGAAGCTGTGTTCCTTACAAGAGCCTGTTTAGTCTTTTGAGACTTGCTATTGGATCAAACATAAACAAAAGCGTTATGAACAAACTGGAGCTTATGATCGGTCACCAACTGGATCAAGCAACACTTGACAATCTTCTTGTTCCATCTCCATCGAAGTCTAGTCACTTGTACTACGTGGATCTTGTTCTTAGATTCGCAAAAGCTTTCCTCAACGAAGCAAAGAGAGGATCACAAGTGAAGAAAGTGGCGAGATTGATGGATCAGTACATAGCGGAAGTAGCAGCTGATCCTTTCTTGAAACCTTCAAAGTTTATATCTCTCCTCACTCTCTTTCCAGATTCAGCAAGAGAGTCTCATGAAGATATCTATCGTGCTATCGATATGTTTCTTGAGGTACATTTCAAGAATCATCTCAAATTAAAAAATGTAAAAGAAAGTAATGATCATTTTCTTTGACTCGTTCAGGCTCACGCTGGATTAACCAATGGTGAAAAACTCAACTTGATCAGAACTTTAAGCTACGAGAAGCTTTCAGCTGAATCAAGAGCCCACATTTCGCGTAACACAAAGTTTCAAGCGATTCAGACACCAGATGTGCGAAAACAACACAAGCAGCTCATACTCCGAGTGGAGAAGGTTGACACCTCAGGAGACAATGAGAAGTTGAAAGAACATATAGAAGGGATTCAGTGGAGGGTAATGAAGTTGGAGAGAGAATGTTTAAAGATGCAGAATCAGATGGAAGCTATCAAGAAGAGGACAAGCAGAGGAAGCAACAGATCACTTCCTAAGCTCTGTTCTTGATCAGTGTTGCATGATATTTGTACATTAATGATAGAATTCAACCCAAATACCTTCAAATAAAATCCTCATAACATTGTGAAATTTCAAGTTTCATCGCCATAAAGTCTAATGTAAAACAGAGAACTAACAAGATAGATAAAATGAGACACATCACCAAGCAGAGATCAAGACTCTCTGGCGATTAGTTTTGCGCTCAGGATGATTCAGCAGCGGGTTGAGTCACACCATGCTTCACCAACAGCTTAGTAAGCGAGTCAGGAGAGTGAACATGGTACTTAACACTCCCCGAAGGAGTCAGAAACACCTCAGCAAGCTCAAGCTTCTCAGACGTCAAGCTAGTGCTGTCCATCGTCTTGCTCAGAACCTTCAAAGCAAGCTCCACCGCCTCTTCTCTAGTCGCATCATCCTTGTAATCTTGCTTCAGAATAGACTGAGCCGCCTGGTTGTTAGCTCCCACAGCCGCAGCTTTCCAACCACCATAGTTCCCACTCGGGTCACTCATATACAGCTGAAACCCATGGTTCTTGTCCCACCCTGCAAAAAGAAACGACACACCAAAGGGACGAAGACCACCGAACTGCGTGTACCCTTGTTTAGTATCACAGAGAGACTGAACAAGCTGCTCAACAGGCATGGGCTCCTGGTACATGAAGGTGTAGCGCTGGGCTTGGACTCTAGCCGTGTTGATGAGGATGTTGGCGTCGGACATGATGCCAGCGACGGCGCAGGCGACGTGGTCGTCGATCTTGTACATTTTCTCGGAGGAGGTGGAGGTTTGGAGAAGCTTGGAGGTGACTTTCTTCTCGCCGATCAAGACGACGCCGTCTTTGGATAAGATGCCGATGGCGGAACCTGCGTTGCCTATGGCCTCCATTGCGTACTCGACTTGGTAGAGACGGCCTTCTGGGGAGAAGATTGTGGTCCGGCTATCATATCTTCGAGACATCTTTTAACAAACCTATAACAAGAAAGCTTTGGTTATGTCTTAATAGATTAAAGATTACAGCTTTGGTCTAAAAAAGGAACAAGAAGCTATAAAAACAGGAACTTTGAGCTAAATTCGTTATCCCTAAAAATTAGGGTTTCAAGATTCAAAATCACATCGGTAGACTCTCACAGGCTAATCGTTTATACAATTAGGGTTTAATCAAAGTCTCTGCTACTTTCAGATCGATAGAAACATTCAGAATCGAAAGGACTATTAGGTCTTAAGAAGCTTAGCTATTACACACTCACTATGTAAGAATCTCATCTAGTTCCATAGCGAAAGATAGATCCAGCGACTCAAAACGAGATGATTACGAAACCCAGAAGAAAACGAAAACAGAAAAGAGTGAAGATTTATTTACCTGAGAGGAGGAAGGAATTGCTTTCGATCTCTGATCGCCTCTTCTGCTTTGATTCTTGCTTGCTTGCTCGACCAAAAAGGCGATGGCGTGAGTATTTGAGATGTGAACTTTGTTTGTTGGACAAGACAGATGAAAAGTTTTTGTTTTACTAATCTTTCAATTGGGCTTTCTGTTCCCAAGTTGTAAAAAAAGGCCCACTAGTAGCTCAAACTCGTTTTTTTCCTTTAACTTAAATGTATTAATTAGATATTACACAGATAAATACATAATAATAATCATAATAATAATGAAAAAAAAAACAAATGACATAAGTAAAATGTTGACGAAAACACTGGATACATGCAGAAATAATTTCCTTTGAGAAGTCTTTGTTAATAGAGTATCAACTCTATTGATTTTTTTGGTGATTTTTGAATTTTTTTTGCAAACTAATTCCCTTTGTTGTATAATATTGGTCTCAATACAATTTAAATCAATATAATATTCAACTTAAAATATAATGTATTGATTCAAAAATAAAAATAAATATTGAAAAAACTAGTTTTCGACGATTGTATAAATATCTATTGTTGATGCCTTCTCCATGATCCAAATAAATCCTGATACTAAATATATTGTATCCAAATATATTGTGAAAAATTCTCCGTTAAACAACAGCACATTTCTTCTTTTTTTTTTCTTGCCTCTAGATCATTTTCGACATTCTGAATCTATCGTATATTTTTTGGTGTTCATAATAAATCCGATATAATTTGTTTCGGATATGGTTATTGCACATATATATATATATATATATATATATATATATATATATATAAATATATTTTTTTGGTGTTCATATATATGTGCGCTTGTGTATGCATAGTTAAAACATCTTTCTAAAATACCCAAAAGGATTCTTCATCTTATTTATCTAAATATCTAAATGATAAAATAAATTAAACCAATAAAAATAACAACAAACAAATAAATGATGTTTCTCAACTTTTTTGAAAAATGACTACAGAATCGTCTCTCATATGTATTTTTTTGTTTAACTGTGTTTTCTTTTCTTAAACTAAAATATTCTAAAAGAAAATACTGATACAGATGTTCTTAGACTATGTACATTGATAAAAAAGATTCATCATCCTAATTTACACTTTTTAACATTATATATTATTTTTCCTTCTTCCACTTATTTGTTCAACATCTATACAATTTTTACATCTTCAATAGATTTTTTAATAAAATTCAACATTCTATTTCCCCTCCCACAATATTTTTTCACTTTTATTTTCTTTATATTTACATATAAACAATGACAATCTATAAAAATTAAATCAAAATAATTAATACTAAATAAAGTAAAAAATAAATTGTGTTTTTCTTTTATATTTTCAGAGCAATAAATACAAAATATAGAAACCATCATTTTGAATGTTAAAAATGAAAATTTTAATAACTCAAATCAAATAAAATAAATTTCTATTTGTACGGCTTTTAAAATAATGAATTTTAGTATAAAATAATAAATAAAAAAAATATTTTACTAACAAATAACTGAACTCAGATAGTTTCGGTGTAAAAAAGGAAATACTAAAAATCACTTTAACCAATAAAGAAACATGATACTTATATTTAAAATTGAAAAAGAAAAACATTTTCATCCAACTCATTAATTCCATGTATCTTATTTTATCCCCACTTTGGTTAATTCAAATAGTTGAATCTTTTCAACCAAGTTTAATCCATGTGCTCTTCCATATTTATCCAACTTACCAAAATATATTCAACTGTATAATAACTTTATTCAACATCTAGCTAGTCTTAGAATACTTCAAAATGTATATCTTTTTAGTCATAACATATATATACTTTGTTAAGAATGATCTTTTAGTCAACTTTTTCGAGAATACAGTGGTATACTTGTTGGCATAGATGCGTGTATGTATACAACGAAATTTATCACATGTCCATCAGTGCAATGTGCATGACTATGAAAAATCACATTTCTTTACTCCACAACCTACTACGTCTATGTACATAAAAATAAATGAAAGCGTACAGAGATTTAAACTTAAAAAGTACAGCGTGAAAACCCAAACAAACCCTTTTACCGTATCAAATGAAACAAGTGAGTAAAGGTTTCACGCACGCAAATTAACCTCCAATTACCCCAAGAATATCATCAAACTTACATTTGAAGCCAGGAGGTGGAGGCTTTCCGCAGTCGAGAAGAATCTCAATAGCAATGGGAATGAAGAGGTCCATATTGAAAAATTTGGCTTCAATGGTAGTACATAGGCAAATGGCTGCGTCCAGGCTAAATAAACCTCCCAAAACCGGGCAACACGTTTGCTTAGCGTAGCTTTTACCAATTCCCATGTGAATGCAACCTCCAAGAATGTCCACACAAGCGCCTAGTTTCAGGGTGTCGATTGGGCAAGTCTCTGGTTCTGGTGGGTTTGGTTTTGGCGGCGTTACGACAGGTGGGGTTGGTGTCGGTAGTGGGCACGGTATTGGTGGTGGGCACGGTGATTTTGGTGGGCACAGTATTGGTGCTGGGCAAGGTGTTGGCGACGTTACCACAGGTGGAGGCTTGTGGGACGGTGGTTTTATGGGTGGTTTAGGGGTTGATGGAGGTGGTTTAACGGTGGGCGGTTTCGTGGGTGGTTTTGGCGGTTTGACAGCAGGTGACTGGGGCGGTTTGACGGGATTTTTTGGCGGGTTGTGGGGATCCGGTGATGGTTTAGGAGGGCTACTGTTGCAAACGAAGGAGACGGCAAGGAAGCAGAGGGATAGGAGAATGAGAAAGGATATGTTGTGTGTGAGAGACCCCATTTTTTTCTGAAATGAGGGCTTCATGTGCACCCTCTTATAGAAAGATTTTTAAATATTATACAGTAGTACAAAATATTAATTGTAAGCCAAAGTGTGATTAGATGATGGAAATTGGATTTTATTAAAGCACCGAAATATCTGGTCACTGGATTACAAAAAGAATAAAGGGATTCATGATACTTTCCAAAACTGGCATATTTTTGTAAGGGAACTTTGTATAGATTCTCTTTTTAGGGAAAATCTGGAACAACGCTAATTATTATTTTCGATAAAATTCTAAATGTGGACTCCCATGTGAACCTATTTGTTGTAACTTGTAAGGTACTGGAACTTAAGTAACAATTATTCTCTGCAAGAAAAGCTGCTAGGATCTTAACTCTTCTAGGTCTATTCTTGTGGACTGAACCAAAATCATCGCCTGCATTGTAGAGGATCAGCACCACGATTAGGAACTTGGCTTATGCTAGTTTGGAGGAAATCTCATACGTATAATAGTTTTTGTTTCAATTTATTCACTAGTTTTGTAGGCTTTATATACATAACTTGTTTAGCAAATTCTTTAAATCTCAGCCGATTTTTGAAGTTTGAAGCTAGGGACTCAGTGGGGGATCTACGTAACTTGGAAGGGTAGCCGTTGCCCCCACTAACAAAAACTTTTATTTGCATTAGAACAAACATATATCTTGCAGCTTAATTGGCTAATTTCCTTTATCTGCCTCCAATAAACCCGTGTTCTAAGCACCACCTGCCTCATTTTAGACGTTTTTTGGATTCTTCTTTTTCTTCTTTATATATATATATATACTTTATTTAGAAAAAGAAACTTTAGAAAACAAGAAAAAAGTATTTTCAAAAATGCTAATATTCTTTTTAGAAGTATAAATTAAATAAACCATAGATATTTAAACCGACTAATTGTATGGTAATATTATTTTCAGAAAATGACATTAAGGTTAACTTAAAACTTTTTTTTATTGATATTCATATATGTAGTATTTCAAAAGATTATTAATTATGTTCACTTATGCCACTACTAAACGACAACCTTTTAGTTTATTTTTATATTTTGTTAACCAAATAATGTATTAAATTATAGAAAAATTTTGAAAAGTAAATATACAAAATTTATGAATTAAACTAAAATCAATTAATAAAAACCAAACATAACTGAATCTATCATATCTTTAAGGCCAAAATCATATGACTAATTATCATATAACTCTTAATAATATTTTAAAATATTGTGTATTTGTTTTTAATATTTAAAGAAAATAATAATAAATAAAATATTAACCAGTTATTCTGATTTATTTATTTTAATGGTTATTTCTGTGCATGAGCACAAGAAATCACCTAGTTATTAGTAATTGATAGATTAAAAATATATAATGTACAATACACTCTCATTCGTACATATAAATAACGATTTTAATATTAAAATAGTAAGTTTTCTAATTCTTTTAAGTAGCTATGTCTTTAATTATGTATATGTAAGATTTATTAAAGCTAAAAAGCTATAAGCCTAGTAATCTTATTTTCTATAAGTTAATAGAATAGTTAAAAGTGATTTCAAACAACCAGACATTGGCCAAATTTAAATCAGAAACTTTGACTGTCGAAATATTTTTTATCAATGTACATTTATAATGTGTGGTGGAAGTTTAATGAGAGTTCTTAGTTTTGTTTACAAACATCATACGCACTGAGTTTGATAATTACATGATCAGCTAAAAAATTTCAACCCAACTACTAGTCCACCACTACATAAACTCATAAAGTATATTTATATACATTTTAAAATGTTTCTTCAAAAACTGTTAGGTAAAGAAACATTCAAAATTTTGCTCCAATTCAATCCTTTTATGTGTGTTTTAGTTCACCTTTTAGTCTAGAATATTTTAAGTTCTGTAGAATTAATGCTACCATTGTTAACATGAATATATATCATTCAGTCATAAATAATATTAAAGAAAATATAGTTTTGTCAACATAAAAATTAAAAAAAAAATAGTTGGGAGTCTTTAGATATTTCTGTAATTTGAGTAGTATCGTGATTGGTGACTGAACTCAAAATGCATTTTGATATTAAGAAAAAGACAAGTGCAAGGTTAGTGGGACTCACAATATTGTTAGATTCATCCCCTCTTCCCATCCCATTTCTCACTCAGTTTTGTCATTTCTTCAATGTTTTTCTTCTTCTAAAATTCTTCATCATCAAATCACTATATTATTTTATGTCGCTAATGGAAATAAAACTACGAAAATATAGAATTATTCTCTTTAGTTAATTTATGGATTTATTTTAAGAATCTAAAATGTAATGAAAAATGCAAAAGAAAACAACAACAAAAATTAAAGACATTCTACCAGTTTTTGGTTTTAGGATATTAGCATATATTAACATCGATCGTCCAAGACCTATCTCAGTCTAAATCATAATAAATATGAGCGGGGAAGGAACTGAAAAGAAGGAAAATAAACGATAACGTAAGAATCTAGTCATGTTCATGTTGGTAGCCTACCTTCACCAAAAAGCTTCCTCTGTTTCCGAACGAAAGGCAAGTTTGATGTCTCTATGATCCAATAGTCTTATATCCATATTTTATATTGTTATATGATTATTCTGGTCTTTAAGAAAATTCTCCCTTAATATATGTCAATAATCTTAAAAAGTGAATGATTGAAGACAAAGAAAAACAAAGCCAAATTCAATTGTGAAATAGAAAAAAGCCTTTTGACCAGAAAATGAAAAGGCCAATCACAGTTTTCCGTCTACAAGTCAAATGATATTACGTTCTGATAACTCTTTTTTTGGTAAAATTCTGATAACTATTATGCCATAAGAAAGAAGAAAATTATAAAGTTACATGTTACATGTTACGTTCTTATTCTCTATTACCGCGCTAATTTGATAAAGGTACTTTCACATTAAGTTCGTGTTTTGAGAATTGTCTACAATCCAATCAGAATGCCAAAGTTGGATGTAAAGCTATTTCCTCGTGTATCCTCCATTCTATGCACGTTTTATAAAAGAGATTATAATTAAAGTTATAGCACAAAGATTCTTTTCTTTTTTTTGTAACTGGATAGCACAAATATTCGTATTCTCTCTCTTTTCAATTCTTTTTTTTTTTTTTTTTTTTTTTTTTTTTTTTTTTTGATTAACCTGGGGGTATCCCGGGCCTATGGAAGGGCCCAGACTAATCCCCAAGGGGAGGTGCAGCCCACGGATAGACCCTCTCTCCGGGTATGCAAATGGGCCCTAAAGCATAGGCCCATATCCGTGTTGGTGTCCAGAAATCATGACTTAGTTCCCTCCAGTAGGGTTCGAACTCACAACCTGGGTGCAGGAAGGAGCCCGTCCTTACCATTGGGCCATGATGTTCTGGACTGCAGCCAAAGTTTGGTAAAGAATACAAAAATTTGGTAAAGCAGCCAAAGTTTCATTCACACTACTTTCATGTTTACAATCCAATAAGAATACAAAAATGGACGAACAATCACCCCACCACAGGAGATTGAGCTTTGAAATCTTGGTTGATAAAAAAAGAAAGAATACAAAAACAAATTTATGCTAGTTGATCCATATTTCATCCATTCTATGCAAGTTATATATCTATGTGACTAATATTTCAGAACTACATTCAAATGCAATTGAGAACTTCACGTAAATATTTTTGTATAGCGCTTATATATGTGATATATTAGTGTTAGAGAAAATTATTTTAATCTATTTAAAGTCTAATAGGACTCCAAAATTTATAATATTGATCATCTATATTCGTATAAAATATTATGTACTTGGAAAATATTATTTTATTTTCTTTATATCCAATTTGAATGCAAGCAAGTAGGCAACTTCAGTCATTGAATATTTGCCTATCGAGGACCATGATAACGCCATAAACTTATGCTTAATAGCCTAAAACAAATTGCTTAAATATGAAAACGAAAAAATAATATACAAAGTCAAAGTTTTCATTCTTTGACAAAGAGAGTCAGTACCTAACATTTCTGCCATTATGCGAAAAAGAGAGAAAAAGAAAATCAAAAAGAATCCAATCGTTTTCTCATTGCAGCCTCGAAGAAGACGTATTACTATTCGTCGCTTCCTTAGACGACGGGGCAGAACCTCCTGCTCCACCGTCCGCCGCCCCAAACACACCGGGAACAGCCGTATAATTATGGTTGTTCATGTTACTATAACCAACAACAGGATTCACGTTACTCAACGAGAACATATAAGGCCGCTGCGGTGGAGGTGCCGCGTGGGGCTGGTAATTATATTGCCAAGGAACTTGTTGGGAAAATCCGGCGGATGGATCCGACGACGAAGCCGTGAGGCTAAAACCCGAAGTAGTATTACCTGACCCGAAAGCCATAGCGGATGGACCGCCCGTGTACTGCTGAACCATGGCACGGAAGTTGGATGTGTCGGTGTTGAGAAGTGTTGTTGGTGTTCTACGTGAGGCTCTTGATCTTTTACGTGCCGGTTTGGTTACACGACCGGTTTCAGGACTCAGCCGAGAGCCCATTGAGGTGGCTTCACCCGAGGGAGAAGCAGTTGTGGTGGTAGTGACGGCGGTTGAAGTGGTGGTGGAAGTTGTGAAGAAAGTTTGGTTGTTGTTGTAGAACGGAGACCAATCGTTTGGGTTATTAGCCATTTTGTGTTTGTTTAAAGACTGCGATTGTGAGAAGGAAGAAAAGCATTTGCCTTCGTTAGTTGTTTATTTATTTGGGTTTAGTGATTCGACTTGGTCAAAGAATGACTATTCTATATCAATCATGACCGTTGATTTTGGGAACGTAAATTACGTGGCTTTGCATTTCTTTCCAAGTTGAAGAAAAACAAACGTTTTTATACTTTCTTTGTTAATATATGATTTAATCTGATTCGATATAAATATATTATCATGTTTTATGAAAAGAGTAATAAAATAAAGGACCACAAGAAATTACAAGTTAAAAAAAGTTACAAGTTGACGAAATAGTCCCCTTTTACTGTGTGTTATTATGATTTTAAAAATAGTAAATAAGTCCCTCACTCATAATCGTCACAAAGCTGACGACATATGTCCTCTACGTTATTCCTAACTAAAACGTTAAAATATTCATATCGCGTTGCCTGCTTAGTGCAATAGCCGTATTATACAGCATCACTTAGTAACGAGATGAAATTTGTTTATATAAACTAGTACTACATGAATGCACATTATTTTAAAAATAATCTTAATAAGTTAGACTTATAGCAGAATAGGTTACACCGACAATTTGTTCAACCTATAGCCTACCCGTATGCCTGTGGACCGTTTTAATCAGCGAAAACGATTAGTAGATTATGAATTATCCACTGAAATTAGTTTCAAAAGAAATACTTTTCGTATACGATACTTAATAACATTATAAGGTCACCAACATCATACATAAATTCAAGATTGTTTCCCCAAGAGAAGTAAAATCAAGGACATGCAGCTAAGAGCAGACCATGTTTATTATGATATAATTTTTAACGTAATATAAAATGGTCTCTTAAGAGATCGTTTTTATATTACGATAAGAATTTTACCCTAAGAACTCTAATTTAACCATGATGTATAGGAAACCGTCGTCTATCTTACTAAAATTCATAAGAAGTTTCAAGGCATATCCCAGTGTGTCAGATAGATACTTTTCTTCACTCTTGCATACTATATTGATTAATTAAGATTATGATTACTGAAATCCATCGTGGTGATAAGCTAAGGAAGGAAAATACCACTAGTATATTTGACACATATTTTTTACCATCACTTTTACTACATAAATATGACATGATATACTAAAAATGATGAAACGCCTACTGGATAAATATGACATAGATAATTACATTAATATTTATTTATATTTTTGATAAATTTTTCTGAATATAACAGTAAATTGTACATCATTATTGAAGTAAATCAATTCAATGATAACATTAAATAACATAATGATAGAAATATAATAATATTTATAAATTTTGATATATTATTTATTTATAATTTTTATAATTATAAAATTTTATTACTAAAATGATTTTCAATTTTTTTCAATTGCCTTTTGAAAAAAATATAATTTTTAACGAAATAGTACTAGCTTCTTTTATATATCTACAAATTTTTAAAATACTGTTTAGTTGTACTTTTTAATATACAATTTTTATATCAATTTTTTATTAATTTTATATAAGTTCATTTAGTATATTTTATCCAAAAGAATAAATAAAATATCTATCTGCGATTATGATTTTAAATATATACATATCTATTCTTATATATAATTTAAAATAAACAAAATCTTTTATTTTATCTTAATCTTATATTCAACTAAATCAAAACATATATTAAAATATTGATGAAAATAAAAAAAGTCTAAAATAATAATATTTTTTTTAAAAAAAATATATGATTTCAATTTAAATTTTGATTACTGTACATGATGTATGAAACTACCTAATTATATATTATTTATGCAGTTTATTAGGAAGAAATGGACACAAACTAGTTGACAGGAAAATACTAATTGACGGTGGTAGATGCCTTCGAATGATGTTTAAACAAGACGACGACCAAAGAGGAAAGAGGAAACTAGTAAGAATTTTCAAAGAAAACCATAATATGATTCTGACATGTGATATGCAATAGGGAACTGCATCATCGTTGTCTTGTGTTAGAATTATGCATCAATCAAATATGCAATAGATGGTTTTGGAAAAGATCACATGCTGTTCCTTTCCATATTTGATATATATATATATATATATATATATATATATATATATATATATACTCAGGGCAACTGCAAAAGTATGTTCTCTCTGAATTTTATATTAAGCATCATTTTACATTGTCAATGCATATTTTATAATAAAAATGCAAAAATATTAAACAAAATAAATTTTATCAAAAAATATATTTTAATTTTTTTATGTGGTGTCATAATTAAATATATTTAACACTTGTAAATAGTTTAAATTTTTTGAAAAAAACATTTCTTTAAAAATTCAAAACAATAATTTGGTCCATGGATCCATGAAAACCTTGGGTTATTGTTTTATGTACTAAAATATTGTTAACATAGTTTGTAAATAATATGTAGGATTTGAATAAATAATAATAAATTTATATAATATTGTTTAAATTTTGATTTTCTATGTATTATAATGTTAATTATGATAAGTACTCATTTTGTAAATTATTAAGTATATATATATTTGGTGTAACACTATGCATAAAACACCAAAATTTTGTGAAATTGTATTTTTACGCAGGTTTACTAGAAATAAAATCACACCATATTTATTTTAGAATCCAGTTAAAACAGATTTAATCCCCATGAATATATAGAACTTTTGATTGCCACATGAAATATATAAGAGATGAAAAACATGACACCTAAATCATCCTTTAATTTAGTGGTATAAATGTTGGTATTTATATCTCAATAACCCAGATTCAAACTATGGATTAGTAAAATTGATTTTTTCATTAAAAAAAAAATAAAAACATGACACAAACATACCCACTAACATGGAAGGAAGATCCTCGGACCTCCGGCGTAGTCAAACACAGTTAAGCTTTGATTTAGGTCGATGAGTGCATTAGTGAAGGCTTCTCCTGTTCTCCCACCATTTTGTGGCGATTAACATCCATGTTACTATAATCAAAAGAATTATAAGTTATATTTACATATAATCTGTTTAATATGAAGAAAATATATAATCTCTAAAACTATATACACTAATATTGGATCTCTAGACCAACCCTGATGCAAATCCACACCTATCACTCGATTACACTCATGGGAATTGTCGAAAGATTTAGGATGGAAGATTTTCCCAAACAAGAATAACTTTGATTCTACTGAACTGAACTCAAACCAACTTTGATCAAATCACTCTAAAATCAATTTCGTATATGTCACTTTATAAATGCATTTCATCGCATGGGCATTAATAGCATGTGGAAAGATAATATGTCATTGCATTGGGATTAGGTTTAGGAATTCTGTTTACGGTTTGGTTCATTCGATTTTTATATATTTTGAATTTTTCGTTTTTAGATATATATAAACCGTTTAGTCATTTATGAAATTCAATTTGATTTGGTTATTTAGGTTTTTAGTTCGGATCACAATATCAGAAATTAACTAAATTTCCATAAACCGAATTAGAACTTAAATGGCATATAAATCAAGAATCAAGAATCAAACTTGCACTGATAAAGTTTCTAGTTCCAATTCGATCTCAGTTTCCCTTTCAATTCGATTCAAATTCGGTTTTCAATTCTTGATTTATATTCCATGCCTAATTGGGATCGTATAGCAAACCACAGTACCATCTTTGTTTGTGATTCAAAATCAGAACTAATATGATAATAGAGAGAAATAATAATAAAAGAGTTAACAAGATTTAAGAAACTAGATTTTGATCCAAAATCAGAACTAATAAGATACTACAAATTTAAGAAACTTGATCAAAAGAATTAACAAAGTTATATAAACAGAGAAATATCCTCTAAACACTATTTTCTCTCTCTCTCTCTAAAAGTCAATGATCAAGCTTGGGGATCATATAAAGTACAATTATACAAACACAAACAATATTAACAATAAGCTTCTTCTAGTACACGCTGGATTCTGTTCTGCAATGATTTTAGCTCTTTCAGATTTGATCGCCCTTAGGCTACAGTTTGGTTTATGAGTGTCTAGACGCGTCCTCATGCAACTGGGTAGTCCTCACATTAGGATCATCCTGTTACAGTAATGAACATGTGTGTTTCCATGAACAAAGATTGACCAGTAGATGAAAATATGAAAAAAAAGAGATAAATATGAAATTAGAATGAAAATTTACCCGGATATCGTAATGAAAGTTGGGAGGACGGAAAAAATCTACTCCCTAAGAAAGAACAAAGTAGAGAATGATCAATTCAAATTGGTAAAAGATTTTAACAAGGCTCTTGAAAGAGCCAAGAATAAGTAAGGTTACCTGTCCATGGATGCCTTGCTGAGCAGTGTAGTAACCGTCATAGCTTGGTGCTATTGAGTTCAACTGTCGCTACAGAAAACCAGTTGGGATTTTTCTTTAAAAACCCAAAGTTAATGAAACAAAAAAAAAAAGCAGAAACTAGTTACACAGATAGGTGTTGATGGTCGAATTTTTCATACCAATCCTTGAATTGTTTGTTGATTCCCATAGAAGTTATCGCGATTTGCCCCACCCATTAAGTCCAGCTGGACCTGTAATCACACATAATCAGACCACACTGAAGAGAACCATAACATGTGTTTTGTGCATAGTTTACCATATTTTGCACGCTCTGCTGTGCTCCGTAGTAACTTTCTATGCCAACTGTCCTTGGGTTCAACTTATCCTGCAAAATTCAAATTATCAAATACTTAGGGGACTCTAGTTTACAGGTGATTGATACGACATATCAACAAAAGGACAGACCATCTGTTGCAAGCTCTCTGGCGCTGCAACTGGCGGCATAACCTCCTGCTCTGAGTTCACCTGCAATCCGTGGTCAGGATCATAAAACTCCAACTTGTATTGCAAGCAGAGATATTAAAACAAGGAAGTTACTTTTCTTTTCTTCGTTGGATTCTTTTTCTTGCTCGCCTTGCCTCCTGCACCTCTGCTCTGGCTATCCTCCTCCACAGAAACCAGACCTTGAGTTGGTGAGCTGACCACATCTGGAAGACTTCTCCCGGAGGTATTAACACCAGCACAGTTTCTCAAAGCTTCTTCAACGGCAAGGGACGCAATGTTGTAACTCTCCTGAGAGCATGACGCCTCTTCGCTCAGCTTCAACGCTCTCTGGCATAAGTCGTTGTACCGCTGCAGCCTCGTCTGCAACTGCTGAGGCGGCTCTCCTGATGAAAACTGCCGGCTCTTCGCGTCTCTCGTCCACCGTTTAAGTATGTACTGCGAGGGGATGGAAGAGAGATGACAGCACTGAAGAACGTTGAGCGTGTGTCTGCATAGATAGCCTTTATACTCAAACAACCTACAGATGCAAGAGACTTCACCCTTCGCTTGGTTCCATGTCACAACAAACTCCTGGCTGTTCTCGAAATCCTGAACTCTAAAAGTAGAGCATGTCGCGTCTCGGTTCTCCTCCCTCGGACTACACGCGATCGCGCCCAAAACTTCAACCTGGAACTTCTTCAACACGGCGGGAGTGTAGACTTCGGAGACACTCTTCTCAAACGGCGATGGGGACTTCATAGTTGGCTGCTTGTTCCACGTCTCGGAATCAGCTTTGGCTTCTTCCTCGAATCTATCTTGCAGAATCGTATCGTACAGTTTCACAAACTCTTGTACGCTAGTCTTCTTGTGCAAGTACTTGTCGAAGAAAGCGTTGACACTGTCACCTCTCTGAGATGTGGACATCCCCGCCAAAAGAACATCGCTCATGTAGGTCGGTGCCCATTTCCTCCGGTCTTCGTATAAAGACTGCATCGACTGATCTTCCTTGAGACCGAACTTAGCAAGAATCTTCCACCATCTCCTCGCAAAGTCTTCCTCCTTCCATGACTTATAAATGCACTTCTCGAACTTTTGTGTAAAATCTTCTTTGTGACCGAGATTCTCAGAGACCTTACTCAACACATGCCAAAGGAAAAAGCAATGTCGAGTGTTAGGGAAGATTACAGACACAACAGAGTTCATTACAACGTCTTGCTCGGTGATCAAAACCTTCGGAGCCTGTCCACCCATCGCCTTCACCCAAATCTCCATCAACCAAGAGAAGGTACCTGCACTCTCGTCTGACAGCAAAGCGCACCCAAGAACCATATACTGATAATGCTGATTCACACCAACGAAAACAGCAAGAGGCGTCTTGTACTTGCTTCTCACGTACGTTGTGTCTAGAGAAACAACATCGCAGAAACTAACATAGCCCCCCCTGCTCTTCGCATCCACCCAAAACACATTCTTCACACGCTGATCATCACCGAGATCCACCGCGTAATAAAAGCTCGAACTCAAACTCTGCATCCTCTCCAAGAACTCAAGCAGAGTCTTGAAATCCCCTGTCTCAACTCCCGACCGACCTTTCTCGTGAGAACTCTTCGCATCACAGAGCTTATACTCAGCGAACTGCTTAGCCATAGCAGCGTATATCCTCCTCGCCTGCTCAGTCACAGCCTGAGCCGGCACAAGCTCGTGGTTATGCTCCCTCACAAAGCTATGAACCACCCACTTCCCGTTAGCCCGTCTCTTAACATGCATGCTAGCTTTACAATCAGTCTTCGCGCAAGTCCTCCTCCCACCACCACCACCACCACCAGACATATGATGGTCCTGCTTGTTGTTGTTGCTCTGTCTAGCTCGCGGACGGTTAAAAGACTTGTTATCGTACTCTCTCTTGGTACCGTACCTAGAGCAAGCGAACTTAGCGTCTATAAACTCCCTAGTGGTCTTGGACCTACGACTGTTCTGTATCGCGGTGTTGAACCCTATGGCACGTGAGTACTCTTGGTAGAAGGCGTAAGCTTCGCCGTGTGAGTCGAACTCCATGCCGTTGAGCGGCTCAAGGTTTATACTTTCTGTGTAGTCGACCAACTCAGAGGTTGTGACACCCATAACGACATCGTCCTCCTCGATCTTACTACCAATGTCTGAATTGTGCAAGACGTTGTTGTTGTCATCTTCTTTGCAGAGTTCACCTGAGTGTAGATGAAGATCTATGTCCATGGCAAAGCTACTGTGACAATTTGCGTTTAGTTCAGGTCAAAATTACATTTGTTTCTAAAAATAAAAGTAGTGATTCGTTACTATTACATAATCAAGGCATGTTTTTTTTTTGTTAGAGAATCTAATTGCGGTTTTAATCGAGACGACAAGAGCGGTTCACTGTGAGAAAATGAGATGGGAGTTACCTTCGTAGGATGAAGAGAAGTGGAGGTTGGAGAAAACAAGGCGGAGAATCGGAAAGACTAATCTGAAATCTCGTTGTAAGGAGAAGGAGGAGGAGGCACGCGCTGATCGGTGCGAGTTGGGGTTTTCGATCTGCGAATGATAAGGGAGAGAAGAGAGAAATCGAGTGATGTTCACGCGATCTGAGGAAGCGAGTGGTCGGAGGAGAGGAGGAGGCACGATTGCTTCTTTTTTTCTTTGGTTTCTAGGGTTTTTTTTCTCTCTGTCTAAAAGCAGCACCATGTTTGGTGTGGTGGGTATGGTGCCTATTTATTAAGCTGTGCCGGATAAGCGGATTAGATAATACGACATCATTTAACTATTTATTAGGTGGTGTGCATAAGCATAAGCGCATTAGATAATACGACATCGTTTAACCGATCGTTTAACCATAGTTTGTAGCAGAAAAATGTTACCTTATATAATAAATGCAGTTAATATATAACAAATATTGCTTAAATTGTGATATCTAATAAATATGATATGTATACTTTTTTAGAAATAATTTATTTTATATCACGGACAAAAAAACTAGATAATACAGTATCGTTTAAATATCGTTTGTATAAAAATGTATATTGTGTAACAAATGCAGTTATTATAAAACAAGTAATGTTGAATATTGTTTGAATGGTGACATATAGCAAATATATCGTGTATTGAAAACCGTAGAAACCATATAATTTATATATTTCATATGTTTCAGAATGTAAGTTGTTTAGATAAAAAAATATTAAGAAATTATTTTTAAGTATCATTTAATATATAATTCAACTAATTACAAAAACTTATATAACTTAATGGTCATAAAATATTTAATAAATATAATAGTTACATTGAAATTTTTAAACTATTTCTATATTTAAACAATAAAATACTTTGAAACAACTTATATTAGGAAAATAAATAATTTAATAATTAAAATAGATAAAATATAATAAATGTAATATGAGAACAAATTAAATGTATTTATTTAATTAGTGGATTTTTGAAAGTAAAACTAAATTTCACTTTAATTACATAAACTCATTTAGAAAAATATAACTTTTCTAGAGAATATGCAAGTTAAGTCTCATTTATCTAATTTTAGACCAAATAAATTTTAAATGAGTAAATAATTAATATTTAACGGTAAACCTTAAAGAGAAAACTTGAAAATAAAAATATAATTATATTTAAATAACTAAATTTCACTTTAGATATATAAACTCAATTTTCAAAAAAAAATACTTTTCTAGTGAATATGCAAGTTAAATCTCTTTTAACTAATTTTAGAACAAATAAGTTTTTAAAGAGTAAACAGTTAATATTTAACGGTAAATCTTAAAGATAATACTTGAAAATAAAAATATAATTAGATTTAAATTAATTTAAATAATTATAAAATATCATAAAACTCAACTTCGTCCTGGATTCGAGTAGCATTGGTCACCCATGGACGCTTTAAGTGATAAGAAAACCCGAATATTTATGGGCTTCACGGAATTAATGTTTAGGCCTAAAAACCTTTTGGGATCTCCACAATTATAAAAAAACATCGTAAAACATCAATAGTTTACACAGCCAAAAGTTTTGATCGGTAAATGCATGATGTGATTCTAGTATTAATAAAAAATATAAATAAATAAATATATATATATATATACAGAATTTTTTGTAAAATATTACCAATTGCAATTTAATTTATTAAAATCGAAATGGATAAACCAATTCGGCACCAAACACTAAAAGTTTCAAACCATTCTACTCTACTGTGTTCCATTATTTCCCCACGGTGCACGCGTTGCGCGTGCCAATACTTCCTTGGTAATTTCTATGAAAATTTACATTTAACAATTTTATTTGTTTCTTACATATCACTCCACTAAAAATAAAATTTTATAATTCCTACGTTTTAATGTCAAAAGTTTACAGCTAAATCTTCGATCGAAGATTTCCACTTACAAAAATTAAAACTAGCTAATTTAAGATATAAAAAATATTAAAATGCCACAGAGTCGTTTTGTATAATATAATTAGTCTACGAGTTAGTCCTCAACTCCTCATATAATAATATAACTGCGTCAGACTTAATTATGACTAAACCTGCCACAGTCAGAGAAAGACTGCCATTTTCTCAGTCGTGACGTGAATAAGAGTTTCGATTGTTCTTGTCGCTGCTACAGAACCTATGGCGAGAAGACATGGCTGGCAACTTCCCGCTGACACTCTTCAGGTAGTACTCCACTGTAATGAATCGAACTCACTTCTGCATGTTTCGATCGACAACAGTTACTAGTTTGATGATTTTGGTTGTCAGGTGATTGGTGTTACCGTGTTTTGCTTGTTGGTGGTCGCTTACTATGCTTTCTTCGCTCCTTTTGCCGGAGGACGCGTTTGGGAACACGTTTTGATCGGTGTTTACTCTCCGGTGGTATGTTCAAGCTTTATACTTCCATAAAGCTCTTCTTGTGTGTTTGATGGATTATGCGTGTTTGCAGGCTCTTCTTGTATTCGTTCTGTATGTTCGGTGTACTTCTATTAATCCTGCAGATATGTCGATATTTGACTTGCCTCATCCCTTATCGGCCAGAGATATCTCCAAGGACTTTAATGAAACTGGCAGTCAGTTGCGGTCTTGTCCTAGTTCAGGTGTCTCAATGAGTTCTACCTTAGCAGCAAACTCTAGTGTCAGAGGCTCTGTAGGAGAGGATGAAAGAGTGGACTCTGTTACTAGAAAATCTTGCTATAATCCTCTGGCTATCCTCTGTTGTGCGTTTGTTCTTGACGACTGCTGGAAACAGGAAGAAGAACAGGGAAATAGCAGAGTGGGTCTATATTGTAGGTTGTGCAATTCTGAGGTATAATAAATAGTAACATGGTCTCTATTGTTGTGTATGTCATGTGTACACATGTATGCTCTTTAGACTTTAGATGTGTAAGTAAGACTTGTTGTTCTGAGTCACAGGTACATAAGTCCAGCAAGCATTGTAGGAGCTGTGATAAATGTGTTGTTGGGTTCGATCACCATTGCAAGGTAAAACTTTCTATCTGATGTTTTTTTTCTTCTTGCAGCTAGGTTACTAACTCTTGTCTTGGGGGAATTAAATTGGATGATACAATGGCTTAACAATTGTGTCGGCCGCAAAAACTACATGAGTTTTGTATCTCTGATGACTGCCACCCTTCTTTGGGTATGTAATAATGCTTTCCTAATGAAATTTATTTTTTCTTTTCACTTAAACCGCTAATAATAGATAGGTTACACTTTTCAACCTCATTCAGCTCATTATTGAAGCAGCAGTGGGAGTTGCAGTGATTGTGCGTGTATTTGCTGATAAGAAGAGAATGGAAACAGAAATTGTCAATAGACTCGGAAGCAGCTTCTCTCGAGCACCTCTTGCAGCAGTTGTTGTAAGCATTCGTTGCTTTTTTGGCATAATTGATGATAATAACAAGCTCCTGTGGTGTTTTGTTCCTAATGTTTGTCTCTCTGGCAAGTTATGTTTAGGGTGTTTGCACTGTTGTTACCATTCCGGCATGTTATCATCTGAGTCAACTTCTCTTTTTCCACACGTTGCTCATTAAAAAGGTGCTCTAGAATAGAAACTCGCTCTTACTATGTTTATTATGTTGTTTATTGTTTTTGTTGCTGATGGAAATGTTCCACTATGATCAATGTGAGCTTGTCTTATTCTTATGGGTAGGGACTTACAACATATGATTATTTACTGGCAATGAGAGCCATGAGCGAAGCTCAAGCTGGAGTATCTTTTGACGAGGAGATTCAGAGTGTGCAGTCTTCCACAACCGGCTTTAGTGGTGGAAGCTCTCTCGGTCTATCATACAAAAATGGAATCTGGTGCACTCCACCTAGAGTGTTTGATAATCAGGTAAACTCCAAAAGAGTATATTGTTTGCATTAGTTGGCTCATATATATTATCTATGGAATCAGTCCCTATATTGTAACCTTTAAAGGTGGAGGTTCATGTATTGGACTTACACCAGTTCAACACTTGTTATTTCTATTTCAGGATGAAGTCATTCCCCAACTAGACTCTCACATGGTCCCGTCCACAGTAGATCTAGATGCAGCAGAGAGAGGCATCAAGGCTCCCAAAAGACCAGTCAAACGTAGTGCATGGAAGCTAGCGAAGCTGGACGCAAATGAAGCTGCAAGGGCAGCTGCTAGAGCCAGAGCATCTTCATCTGTCCTAAGACCAATAGACAATCCCCATTTACCTGATAATGAACTTAGTTCCATTGGCACAGATGCACATGTGGCTGCAAGGAAAGAGATACGGAACAATGATTTAAAGTCATCTCTCTCTAGAAGTAGCCGGGATGAGTATGACACCGGTAGCCATGGCATGAGCAGTTTCAGCAGTCCAAGACATGCTCACGACGAGTCAGTCACACTTGCTCCTCTCCCTCAGTATTCTACAGTAAATGGTCATCGCTTCTCTACAACAACAACACATCACATGCACAGAGGAAACAACGCTCCTTCAACTTCTCTTCCGAGAGATGTGAGAAAGACATCAGTTGTTTGGGATCCTGAAGCTGGGAGATACGTATCATCATCTCTTGTAACGACAATGCCTGAAGTCCGCAGTAGTAGGAATCCAAGAACCATTCTTCCACCTCAAGGTTCATCTTCTGTATCATCAGCGCTAAAGGCTCATCTTCCTCTGCAGCAAGGCGAGAGAAGACTGGTATTTACAGGTGACTCTATCTTCTTTGGAGGACCTTTGGTTAATATACCGACAAGAAAAAACCAGAGAAGTGAAGAGGGCTTAGTAAGAGAGGGACAAGACAGATTGGCATCAACACTTCATCATCAAGATGCAAGATACATAAGAGATTCAACCTCACACCAGCTTCCAGTGTTTACCCCAGCACTTTGATGTATCTTTCACTTTGTCTTTTTAAAGAGAGATCATTAGCTATGTAATAACTTATTATGATAGTTTAATATAATCACTCTTTTTAAAAAATTAATACTTATACAAAACAACGTACTATATATATATACACACATTGGCAAAACCTTTCTCCCATGTTTTTGTGTGTTCTCTTTATCAGAGAAGCTGTGTATGTACAGGGACGACGAGGAGAGGGATTTGGGGCTGACGATTCACAGAGACTCTACTAGCAAAGAGCTCTATGCAAGCCTCTGTTTTATTGGCTCGGAGTTGCGTCTTCTCTGGTTTTGGGCAGAGTTGTCTTCAACTACTACTTTTTGAGACGTTGACATGAGTTTTCCTGCTCGGTTGGCTTTAACTGACTGAGATCCTACTAATTGCGCATCCTCTATGAGGTAACTGTCAAGAAACCGGTTCTCCCAGGGACGGACAACCATCCATCTTTCCAACCAGTTCCATCCCCAGTTGTTTTTGTCAGGTTGAAAGCCATTGTGCACAGATAACTGCCTAGTCCCTGATTGCCACTACAAGAGAGCAATTTATATGTAAAATAAAAATATTTTCTTAAAGCCACAAAGAAACAACATCACCGTAGTTAGGCAAAAAGATAACTTTCACTGAAAGAAAAGTGACTATTTGATTTGCAGAAGTTCCATTGACAGGCAGCTTCAGGGGTGAGGTAAAGACAATAAATAAATAAAGAAAAAAACTCTTATCATAGAGTTTGGCTACAGATGCAAGAGTAGACAGCTTCAGTTTTGCTATCAAAGTGTTTGGTTAAAGATTAGTTCTAGATGAGAATCAGATCCTCTAGAACTAAGCAAGCAAAATTAATTCAATGATGCAATGACTTCTTAACTAGCATAGAGGTTGTGAGTAACCTGGTGAGTCAAAGCATATGCCATAGCCCTCTCACGCTTAGCTGCAGCTTCCTGCCTCTTTATCAGCTTTGCTTGAATCTGTTCAACAGAACCAATGCTATCGCACCAACCTTCCTGAGAGTTGAAGATGATGATAACACATTGTTAACATGACCCTAGTTCTTCTCAAGATAAACAAATATATGAAGTTGATAAATAAGTGAGACACCTCTATCTCTCGAACTCGGGCTTCATCTGCTAGCTGTTGCTGTAGCTGCTGAAGCGTTTCACTCTCCAAGGCGAGGCGAACACGTCTTGCTCGTACACGAGCCTGGACTCTCACTAACGCTTGCATGCACCGAAGCGTCGCAGCTGCTTGTTTCCTCACAGCGTGTCCTCTAACAAGTGCTTGAAGTCTAACCAATCCCTTCAACGCTCGTAAAGCCCTTCTCGCCTGAGAAAACGTGCAATCTCTTTCTTTCTCAGTCCAGTCAAAAGCATAAATAGCAAATGATAACAACAAAAACAAGGTCGAAAAGACATACCAGAAAGCCTCGAAAAGCTGTTTGAATGCGTGTTGCAGCATAATGTTCCTTACTTTGCTCTTTATAGGATTGTAGTGAATTTGAAGTAGAGACTCCAGTATCATCTATCACACTATGCGCATATGAATCTTCAAATCCATCTTCATGAAGCTGCTTCTCAGCGTCTAAATCAACGGATTGTTTTCTCCTAAACCGGCTCTTGCTTGCAACCTTCACCTTAACCAATTCAACAAACATTTTATGCAACAAATACAAAAACAAGGAGGCTCTAGACAATCTTTAAACCAAGATAGACATCATATCAGTGTGAGAGCATATTACATGATCATCCTTGTTAGAAGACTTTGACTTATTGAAACTAACCAATGCTTTAATCCATCTCCCAGAAGCACCCATTGTATCACCAAGATGACAACAACAACAACCTGCAGGATTGCATTTAGCAACTGAATTACTCAGAAAGAAACAAACTTTCTTTCTGGGTTTTGATCATTAAGCAAATTTAAAAGCAACAGATACAACAACAACTATTTATAGCAAGAAATAAGGAAGCTTTGTAATCAAAAGAGGACATACTAAGAAAGGAACAGAGGGCAGACGTATAAACTCCAGAGGTGTGTGAGTGAGTGACTGAGTGATCTTTCTTCAGTCACTGATCTTCTATCTCTTTAGCTCTAAGTATGTGTGAAGGATTATTACAGATAGGACTTGACTTGTCAAAAATTGATTCTCTTTTTATCGTTTTCCCTCTCTTCTCTTCAGATACGAATGAGCATGAATGAATGATTGCAAGCAGTCGTCAGGTGCTACACTGCGCCGTGGTAAAACGGCAAGCAGTTTACTTTTCAGATATTTATTTTCTTTGTCAGCGATTTTTGTATGTTTAATGCATGCATTTATACTATATAAACAATAATAATAATTGAATGACAAAGGTGTTAATCTGATGTGACCTGTTGTTGTCATCTGAGATATGAATGTGACTCATTTGTGGTGAAAGTAGTAATTATGGTTCAATCCGTAATCTTTTGGTGCATATGTTAAAGAAGGTAACCAATCACTACAGTTTATCCTTTTACCTCTACTCTCAACCATATGTTTTTATGCTAAAGAAATCTTACGTTATAAAATCATAATTAATTTTCTCGTACTACTACTAACTTTATTTTATAAAATGTTAACCAAATTTGAAATGTACATACATATTTTATCAACCAGTTGGCCTAGTTGGTGCGTTTTATGATGGCTGCAAAAATGAATTTTTGTGTGAACGAACAAAAAAAAACTAAAATAATGTAAAACAGTAATGACTCAATGACACGTCATAGTTCAAAATCAAATGGAACTCAAAGATGTTATAATAATAAGAAGATGATCCTTCAAAACCAATCTCAAAAAAAAAAACGTTCACTCTCATCTCATTCAACAGGTTCCATCTTCACTGATCATCTCTCTCTGTTTCTTCTATCTTACGGAGAAATGGCCGTAATCAACAGCCTCCGAAGGATGGCTCGTTCCTCTCAGGTTCTCTTCTTGATATCATCGACTTCTCTTCACTCGCTCGTTTTGATGATCTTCTCTTTAGTATTTCTAGATAGATGATCTTCGATTGGTTATTTTTACCTAGATATATTTTTTTCCACGATAATTTAACCAAAAAAATCATGTGTTCTCTCGTCGGCAGGCAGCACTCGTCACACTTAGTGCTTAGTAGTTCAGTATTCAGATGAATGTTAAACTGTCTTTTTTTCTTTTCGAATCTCGAAATTGATATTCCCATCCTTTGACATGGATCTTGATGAAAAAAAAAAGAGTGTTCTTTTCTTTTTTTGGGATTCTCCAGTAATCAGGGAACCTTTTTCATTTATTTATATAATAAATAATCCAAATAGTGATTTTCTAAGGAATTATCTTTTATAGACTAAGTAAAAAAAAATGATTTTGATTCATCTTTCATAGCTCAAACCTCTTAATGATAATATATATATATCTTCCTTTCTCTTATATGGCAGGTTACTTTGCAGAGCAAGTATGCTGCTTCACAATATACGTCTAGTTCGAGGATCTTTACTACAGAGGCTTCACCCCAGAAGCAAAACATTGTTGGGTCAGTTTCAGACTTTATGATTTATGATTGCTTCTAAAGACTCTGTTAATGTGATGATGAATAGTGTAAAAGAGCTTGAATACTTGAGCAGGTCTAAAGGGCATGATATGCTGGCACCTTTTACAGCTGGGTGGCAGAGTGCTGATTTACATCCCTTGATCATTGCTAAATCCGAGGTCACCCTTCCTTCTTTTTTGATTAATACATTTTGCCAATGTTAGAGTGTTACATTCTCTTCGTTTTGTTCTTCTTACAGGGAAGTTATGTGTATGATGACCATGGCAAAAAGTATCTTGATTCTCTCGCTGGTCTTTGGTGTACTGCCTTGGGTATTATCCTCATTTTCCTTCTGAATATATGACTTGATTTTTCTCTTTTTTACATGCATGGATCTAAGCACTGTCATTGTTACCCCTAAAATCTTGCAGGAGGAAATGAGCCACGGCTTGTTTCTGCTGCCGTGGAGCAGTTGAAAACCTTGCCCTTTTATCACTCCTTTTGGAACCGTACTACTAAGCCTTCTCTGGTACTCCAACACTTCTCCTTTTGGTGTCATTATTATTATGAGTTTTCTACCGTCAATTGCTGCTTTGAGAGTGGTGTTAAGGCTGAAGGGAGTATACTTGATAGGTTAATAAAGAGAATTTGATCACTGTTGATATCTTTCTTGCAAAACAGGATCTTGCCAAGGATCTTCTAGACATGTTCACTGCTAATAAAATGGCCAAAGCTTTTTTCACAAACAGTGGATCAGAGGCCAATGATACCCAGGTTTCCGTAACTATACACCGTACCTTTATCCCCCTATTTCCTAAGGACTTGACCTTTAAAAGTTAAGCTCATAAATTTCATGTATGTATATGCAGGTCAAGCTGGTTTGGTACTACAATAACGCACTTGGGAGGCCTGAGAAGAAAAAGTTTATCGCAAGAAAGAAATCGTGAGAAAAGGATATTTGCATGTCGTTTTGTGTGTTGACTGTATTCACAAGATCTTAAAATGCTTATAACTGCGGTGTTGTGACCTTCAGGTACCATGGCTCCACTCTAATATCAGCAAGTTTGTCTGGGTAAGATCAAATATGGTTTCTCTTCTTTTCTTTCGTAACAAATGTTAATCCGTTTTATTTTCCAGCCTTCCAGCACTGCACCAAAACTTTGATTTACCTGCACCGTTTGTGCTACACACAGATTGCCCTCACTATTGGCGTTTTCATCTTCCAGGTACTAGTGATTCTCACTTCCAATTTACAAGTAAAAGTAATCTTTGATTCTAACCTTGGAATCGTTTGTATAGGTGAAACGGAAGAGGAGTTCTCCACCAGATTAGCAAAGAATCTAGAGGATCTCATCATTAAAGAGGGACCAGAAACAGTAAACATTCAATTCATTACTTACCAAAAATTGCCATCTTTATAATCGTTAAAGATGATGTTAGCATCTCAATCTAACACAAAATGTCTTCTTACTAGATTGGTGCTTTTATCGCTGAACCAGTCATGGGTGCTGGTGGTGTGATACCTCCACCTGCTACTTACTTTGAAAAGGTCATTTTCATAAACTTTGTTGGTACTACTAAGTACATTTATCAATGATTATGCTGTTTGATGGTACTAAGTACCAAGTATATTGGTCTCTTCCTGTACTGCAGATTCAAGCTGTTGTTAAGAAGTATGATATCCTGTTCATCGCGGATGAAGTATGTGCATATCTAACTGAACCATGACTCCAAAATCGATCAAGAAGAAAAGATGTCGTTAACCATATGTATTTTGTTTGGCCTTTAAGGTGATATGTGCATTTGGAAGGCTTGGGACAATGTTTGGCTGTGACAAATACAATATCAAGCCAGATCTTGTGTCTTTAGCTAAGGTGAGATTTATTTTTGCAGACTGTTTAGTAGCTTTTTTTTTTATCTCTGTTGACAAAGTTCCCGAGGACGATTGGTAAATGTTAAAATACATATGCAGGCACTGTCATCAGCCTATATGCCGATTGGAGCTATTCTTATGAGTCAAGAAGTAGCAGATGTCATTTATTCTCAAAGCAACAAGCTAGGTACGTTCTTACAGTCTTACTTATGCTCAACGTTGCTATATTCCAATGTTCTGATCTTAAGTCCCTTTTTGGGTATTTTCAGGTGCTTTCTCGCATGGATTTACTTATTCTGGTCATCCAGTTTCATGTGCTGTAGCAATTGAAGCGTTAAAGATATACAAGTAAGTTTCTCACATTGCTAGTTCATTCAAGTTTGCTGAGTTTAAAACTGCAATTGCCAAAAGCTCAAAATCTGTCACATAGTGATGATTATTAATTTTTTCTCTTCTTTATCATCGTTTTTTTTGACGTTAATATTTCATATTACAGAGAGAGGAACACGCCAGAGCATGTCGCCAGAGTTGCCCCAAGGTTTCAAGATGGTCTTAAAGCCTTTGCCAAGACTAGTCCTATTATTGGAGAGGTATAGTCTACTCACCGGCTTTTGTTTTGCAAGTATTTGAGTGAACAGTTGGGGCATTTTGTTATGGTTTTCAGATAAGAGGAACGGGTTTGATTCTCGGGACTGAGTTTACTGACAACAAATCACCAAACGAACCATTTCCACCAGAATGGGGTAAAATCTCTCTCTCTCATGACTAAACAAAAAGTATCTCCTCTCAACTCATTATCTTACTCAAGTCCCTACACCATTTTCAACTGACGTTACCAGGTGTTGGCGCATACTTTGGAGCCGAGTGCCAGAAACGCGGGATGTTAGTCCGCGTTGCAGGTGATAGCATAATGATGTCTCCACCGCTCATTATCTCACCTGAAGAGATCGATGAGGTGAATTTATGATTTTCTTGAGACATTTTGTCTGCTAAATCTTGTGACCAGTTACCTTTCAACCCTTTCTCTCTCTCTCTCTCTTTTATTCCCTAATTGGGCGTTTTATCATTTTTGCAGTTGATAACAATCTACGGGGAAGCACTGAAAGCTACAGAAGAGAGGGTAAAAGAACTCAAGACTCAGCAAAAGAAGTGAGAAGCAAATAAACCAAAAGAAGTTGTTTAGAATCTCCTATCTCTCTTCTTGAACTGTTTGCCATTTTGCTGCTTTGCACAATGCACATTTTCAGTTATATGCATAATAAATCATCCAACTTTAGTTCTCTGTTTCTCGAGCATGAGAGTCTGTGCAAAATGGCATCATAAGAGCTTTCACTAGAGAGTAGAGCAACCGATTCAGGGATTTCTCCTCGGAATCTGTATCATGCTCCATCTCTCCTCCTTGGATCATCAAGGCCATTGAGTCTTACTAATGGGTATGGTCACCAATGTACTTCAGTTCAGAACGATCTCCTTGAGTGCGTATACACCTAGAAATCTAACGGTAAAGGTTCCCTTAAAGGCATTATGCGATATGTCAAAAAAGAAGCAACATTAGGGTGAGATATTGTAGTGACCCCCATAACTCATTAGAGTGGTAGACTACTACTTGCAGATCTTGCAAGAATTCCAACACTCAGTGTCTTTAGACTGCTGCTGTTGAGATATGCGTTTGGCAATTTTCAACTGAAGTGATTATTGCCGAGCCTTATCTCACTAATGTTGTTTACAAAATGAGTAAGGTTAAAAATCCGAGATATTGAAGATACCAAAGGCTAGTTGTTATTGAAATTAGAAAGATCAAGATCCACAAGGTTGATTAATTTGAGTATTGATTGGACCTGTGAAATTGTTTTGGGAAAAATCTAACGTTTTTAGATTAGTACTTGTGTTCTGTTCTTTCATATGATTAGCGGAAGAGACGAAGGTTGCCTCAAAACATTTGGAAGTGATTGACATAAATAATTTCTCAATGACTAAGGGGGGTGTATTGAACTAAGTGTTTGAAGAGATTTTGGAGTGTTTTAATTTTGGTAGGATTTTGGTGAGTTTCAAAATTGTTTGAGTGATTTTAATAAAAATTTAAAAATAAAAATAAAGTTAATAGGTGATTTGGTAAAATAGTGTCTAAAGTTTTTAGAATTGTTTAGGTGATTTAATTGAAATGATAATATTTAACACGATAGACTCTAGGCATTAAGCCCAATGTCTGTGCAAGTTCCACAATATACTTCACCTAAGAAACCATTTGAAATTGAACAGTGTGAATTGAGCAACTAAAACTGGAATAAAAAATACTTGGGGAAGAAAAGTATGTGGCCACCAATATCAGAATCTTGACCAAGCCCCATGTTTTCACCACGTATCAAACCATGAAGAGTATAAGACAATTTCAGAACAGCTACAACTTAAAACTCACACCTACAGAACACCATTACTTCCATTAAAAGTAGCATCATATACATTATGACAGTCATCTATACTTTTGATCAGTGGGATTTGTTGTGTTCGTTTTGGCTCTTGTCTCATAGATTTTGTTTATATACAATTCTGCAGGCTTTTAACAGTCAGGTCTGTGCTATGACTGTTGGCAATGACATGCTTTTTGCTTGTACAAGTGTAAGTATTTTAGTTTCTCTCCCTTTCTACTTGTGCTAGTTCTCTGCTTCCTTGTTGGCGGTGAAGTCACAGCATACCGACACGGTCACCTCCCTCTCCTATGTTGGGATCAGTATCTCATATAGGTGGATCGCATTGTTAGATGAAACCATCAAAGTCTGGGCTTATTCTGAACATGGCAGCATTGTTGAACTGAATATCCCACAATCGACGGCGAGGCTACATTGAGTCCGTTAGAGGATGGAACCAGGCTGGCGACTATCCTCATAGAGGTGCACGAGGGATTGAGTATTAGCGGGGTAGAGATAAGAAAAGCTGAAATCTTCTGATACGGTTCGTCGGTGCCGCGCGTTGAACGGAAGGGATAGAGAGTGGTGGCTCGGTGTGGAGGGGAGAGGAAGAAGTGGGGTTGATGAGGAGAAGAGAGTGCTGGCTAGGTGAGGAGGAGAGAGGAGGAGGTGATGTGGAGAAAAGAGTGGTTGTTGGATGAGGAAGAACGGCAAAATCAGAGCACATATGAAAGTCTCGACTTTTATGTGTTCATACATATTTCCAGAATGTATTGATTTTATTTATTTTAAGTTTCTTCAAATACCATCGATAGAGATGTTATTTTAAAAGAAGGATTTTTAACTAAAAATGAATGTCAACTCTTCTAAAATCTTCATCAAAAGTCTTTTTTACTAAATATTGTTTACAGTTGAATAACAGGTGATTTGATATAGTTTTTACAAATGATTAATTGAATAACATGGGATTACAAGTTATTTTAAGTGATTTTGCACAAATCTCATATTGAATAACACTTGATTTGAAAGTAAATTTTAAAATCACTGATTCAATAACATGAGATTTTAACAAAATCCCAAAATCTTCTAAAATCCTTAGTTCAATACATCCTCCTAATTTTATATTTACTTTGTCTTTCCAGTCATAGAGGAAAATGGACAAGACATGTTCATTTTTCATAATGCAGTTGGTGATCATCTTCTCGTGTCTAACACCATTAGATCAATCAAGACCTCACGAGTGATAACTTAAGCATGCTTTCATACAACCAACGACAGGCTACTGTGGCAATCCTTTAGTAATACGCCATAATAAACAAAACAAGTTATGCTTTTAATCATACCAATTGAAGAAAAACGAATCCAGAGAAACACCATTTCAATAACAATCAATCGATAAGTTCTAAAACTAAAAACCAGATTTTATCAATTAGTTTTTTTCCCAACTAAATTATTAAACCAGTGAATGATATATTAACTAAAGCACCAATATAGCAAATGATCACAACTAATAAAAGAACAAAACTTCCAAGAATCAAATTTCAAACCATTGTCTTAAAACCATCCAAAACATGTTCCGACAAACTACAAAAAGCATACTGTAGATTCCGTTACAAAAAAACATAAAAAGTTTCTCAAAACCTGAGCTTGGTGAAGAACCACCTGTTCTTCCCAGTCTTGAACCTCTCCTCGAGCTTAGCCTTGGCCTCCTTAAGAGCCGCCACCTTCTTATCCTTCGAAGACAGAGCTTCCAGTGTCGCCACCTCCTTCAGATCCACGTCGAGCGTGTAGCGAGTAGGCATCAGATGCTGGTAGTTCACGACCTTGATGAAACACTTGACCCTCGACTTCTTCGCCGTCTTCTTGGCCGAGTCCTTGCGGATCACCTTGCTCGGGTACTTCTTGAGTCCCGCGACGAGGCAGTGTCCGTAAGGTCGCTCGCGATTCCCGTCGTCGAAGGAGCGGATGATCACCGCCTTCTTGCCGGCGTAACGGCCTTGGAGGAGGATCACAGCTTTGTTCTGCTTTAGAAACTTAACCATGGCTTCTTCTCTCTCTCAAGTCCCAAGCTCCCTCGTTCCGGCGGAGAGGATTAGGTTTTTGGTTTATTATAGTGTGTGCTGTGAAGAAAACCCTAAGGAAATGAAATGCATCTCATTCGGCCCATATAACATGGGCTGGGCCTGGAGAAATCACGATTAAAAGATGTTGGGTTTAAAAAGGAGTAGGAATCAATTTATCATATCCGTGCAAGTTTTCTTCCTCCGCAAATGATTTCATGCAATAAAACAATGTTTTTTTTTTTTTTTTTTTTGCTTAAATTTGGAAAAGCGCATCTAATAACATCATTACGGTATGGAATAAAACAATGTTTTGGCGTTAAAAAAGAAAAAAAACTATTTTCTGGTTTACAAAAACTAAGTTCAAACTTCATAGTAAGTTCAGAACTATATAATGTTAGTTTTGTTTCAAACATCATCTTATTCATGTAATTTTTGATTTTTTATATACTGATTTTGTTTCACCATGTGATTTTTAAGTCTTACTTATATTTTTCTGGTTGAATTAACTTGTGTTGGAATTGAACCTTTGATTAAAAATTACAAAAGAAGTGGTAGCAAGGAATCTTGCCACACAAGAAAACAATACGGAGTGACCAAAGAGTCACGTAGAAGAAGACGGAAGAAGTGGAAGCAAGAGATAGCTTAGACCATCCACAATGGTGGACTTGGTTAGGAGAGTCCTTAAGATTATTAAAGTATATATTTTTTTTTTTAAATAGTTAAGGATTCTAGTTAAAAAATGTGTGCAATGGTGTACTTGATTAGGGGAGTCCTTAGTATTATCAAAACAAAGAGTAGAACTGCTACTTGTTTACTCTTGTAGTTTTGAAAAAAAGGTTGAGACTTTCAATCGATTAAGCTAAAATCAGTTTCAAAATCACTCACTCATAAACCAATGCATAAGATAAGATAAACACTCATATTTCTTAGGGGCCATAACAAAAATCACTTTCAATCGATTAAGCTACACAACACCAACTCACTAATCAGATAGCAATAGAGAAGGAGATGAATCTTATTCTTACAGTGCCCATAGTAATCTCGCTGATATTGAGCTCGGAATCCCCTAACTTCCTGTACTCCATTGCTTTCTTCATCTGTCTTCTCAGTCTCCAAAACCCAAGTTCTGAATATTCTCCTCCGAGCATTCGGCGATGGAGCTACACAGAGGCATTACATAATTACCTAACTGGCCACTTTATCACACCAGAAACCACTTTTCTTCATTAAAGACACTTAACTAAATCATGAAAACTATACAATATTGTCACTAATGAAGAGGTAATGTGAGAGATGCAAAAGTTACTCGTTCTGCTAAGTGATGCTAGGAGTTTTCAAGGCTCCTAATCAAATGTTGTAATATAAAAGATTGTCGAACCAATCCTAAGTGATTCTAATGCAAAGGGAATGCAAGTCTATGCTTAATCTAAGTGCAACCAATTGAGTGAAGCGAAGTGAACTAAAACTAGACTAGAAATGCAATAAAAGATTGAACTTTCTTTCTCAATATGAAGCAAGTGGACTCATGGGGCTAGGCATTTGATCTTGGGTGATGTAGATCCAATCTAAAGGTGACAAGCTATCAATCAAGCACTTTCCTTATGCCTAGACACAATACTAAACAAGCTCTATCCCTAGATGAATGTTCATTTGCTAAAGCAACTCAAGCATCAAATCCCTTTGGTTGAATGTTACTAAAGCAATCATGGAGAACAAGTCTACTAGCAATCTTAACACCTTTAACAACAAATCTCTTTGGCAAAGTGCATTAAAAGCATTGAAGAGTTGGTTCAGGCATTTCATCATACACCTTCCGGGCATGAAATGCCTAAGGATCTATTTTAGTATGATCAAGACTAAAATAGCATTGAGAACCCTCAACAAGCAAGGAAATAAGTAGATTTAACACTAAACACCCTAGATCTTCACTAATCACCCTTAATCACCCTAGCCCATGAATCCTAGATAGATCTACTCACTAATAGACATGATTAACCCAAAAACCAAAGATGATTCAAGGTTAAACATGGTTAGTGAACAAGATAATCCAACAAACACAAAGATAATAAGATAAAAAGGATCAAAGATCCAAGCTTTCTTCAAGGTTTACAAATGTGTTTTTGAGAGAAAAAGAGTTGATTCCCAAATTTGGGATTACAAGAGTATTTATATGGTCTTTAGAAACCTAATGGTACCAATAGAAAAGTCTAAAAAACCCCTTAAAAATCATAAAAACGACCAAGTGATAACACGCAGCGGGGTCTCCGTACCCGGGTCACAACCCCGCTCCAGCCGTTTTTCCTCCAATTCTGTGTAAACCCGAGCGGGGGTCGTAACCCCGCTCCATCACCCCGCTCTGGATACACAGCGGGGTCGTAACCCCGCTCCGTCACCCCGCTCCAGGCGTACTGTGTTCGAGTATTGATATGCCTCCAGTAGATTGATCATAACTCCTCCAATACAGCTCCAAATGACTTGAGACCACTTCCATTAGAAAGATATCTCAATTTCCAATGTTCTCCCAGAAGATGGGCTTCAAAAGATATCTTTAAGATCTCCATCCATGTTCATCTTTCAACCTTTTTCACCACAAATGCCTCTAAACACTTCCAAAAACTCCATAGCACACTCCAACACCTAATAAAGACTCATGTATGCAAAATGTAACCTAAAGATGACTAAATCCTCATTTATATGATCAAAATGTACAAGAATGAATGGCTAAAACAATGTAAATATGCAAGATATCAACTCCCCCACACTAGTCATTTACTTGTCCTCAAGTAAACTTTTCAAAAACTCAAGGAGGATAGATATAAGGATGGGAGCTTATAACCAAAAGAAACACTTATAGCACTCAACTTGACATCCTAAAGAAATATAACAAATAGCATGAGCACACTCTCTTATTATACTCTAGCTTCTCTAGGCTTATCAATACTCTTATGCCTCTACACAAGATGCAATACTCATCAACCAACAAGTCCTCTTAACCAGCCCTCACATTGATTCACACACACACACACACACAAAGTGAATTCTCACAAATGGGCACATGATCTCAATCATTTGGCTAAGTGATCAAATGGTCTAATATAGATGAAAAAGAGGGTTCAATGCATCAATTTAAGGTGGCAATCACTCAAGAATCAAGGAGCTTGATCATTATGCAAAATTTATCTAAGACTAGGAGCAATTCATGCATACATGGATCCATTCTCATCATTCTACCCATTTCTAAGTGATTACAAATTCTACACCCCTTTCATTCATCCCATACCCCAAAATAACAAACACTCATATCACTCACCCAATGAACAACTCTCTTTTCTTATGACTTAACCACTAAGGACCTCTTATTCACTTTTCTAAGCTCTAACTCTTTTTATTTTCCTTTCCCCACTATCTTTTTGAATCTTTTTTTTTTATTTTTCTTTTTTTCTTTTCTTTTCTTTTTTTTTTTTTTTTTTTTAAATATAGGGGGAAGGTCTCAAACAATACAAACAAGAGCTTACATTTCTTTCTATTCTAGGTCCTTAGGGCTTTTCTTTCTCATAACACTCTATTGCTCATCTTTCTCACACCCCAAACCCAAGACATTAAACCTTTAAGAAACATACACCCACTCACCATCCTAGAAGCTAGCTCAAATGATGACCCTATGCTAGCAAGAGATGAGAACAAATCCATGTCGCTCCCAATACTCTCAAGATTTTGCACATGACAAACTATCAAAAGAGGCCTCACTCATACAAATCAATGTAGGCTTCAAAGAATGGTAAGGGATTTAGGGTAAGGGAGTGCCATTTGGGTTAACAAAGAGTGGTACAATGGAAAAGATAACCCAAATGTGTATGAGATCCATGATCAAGTATGCAAATGCCCATATGCAAGAGAGATTAAGTTCATTTAAATCAAGATTCAGGTTGGAGCTGGTTTCAAGAACAATGCCAATATCAAGCAAGCACATGTTTCAAGAAGAGTGTTCAAAGCTCGAAGCGTGCAAGGTTTTAAAGAGATGCACAAGCTACTTGATATGCTTAACTAGGGTGTCAAATTCAGTGCAAACAAGTGTCCTTTACAAGGCATTATCAACAGCTGCTCCATATGCAAGTGAATGCAATCTATATGATCTAGACTCAATCCTAAGAATGCAAGTGATGCAACTACATGATTCTTTATGCAATTTTCAAATTTTTTTTATGGTTTTTCTATGCATATATGAATGTACAATGCAATGCATGAGACGCACAATCAACAAAGCAAACATGATTAAATACTTGGTACCTCCCCCACACTTAAATCACACAGTCTCTGTGTGAATAAGAGAGAAAGAGATACCGAAAATATGATAAAAGCAATGGTATGTACAAAGAAGGGTTGGAGTGATACCTCAAGTGAAGAGTGATGTGTGGTAATGGGTGTCTAGAGCTTGAGCTTTGAGCTGGCCTGAAACTTCTGCCACACTTATTGAATACATAAAGAAATGAAATAGAAAATTTATATACAAGGATAACCATGGGAATTCCTCCCAAGTGAGCTTGTTTTGAGTCACTAGCTTGACTACCTTTTCTCTTGTACTAGTGAGAAGGAGGATCCTTCCCACCTTCAAGAGTGATGGTGAGGACCTGAGAGAGGAGCTCTTGAAGCTTGATGGGGTCGTTTTGAAGCTGAGGAGTGATGATGGCCCTTGCACTTGAGAATGGCTTGAACCTACCCTTGCACTTGATCTTGTACTCAATGGCTCCATCCTTGAGCTTCATTGGATGGAGAGTGAGAGTGTGAGGAGTCTTATCAAGAGGTGGAGAATGAGTTTCTTTCACTATCTTCTTTATGTCATGAGCAGCCTTTGTGGCTCTACTCACCTCCTCCTTTTTAGCACTTTCCAAGTGCTCAACACATAGCTCTCGAGAAGACTCTCCAATAAGACCTTCTTCCTTACAAACATCCACTGCAGCTTGGGTATTCTCAATGGATGGTTCTTCACAAGTGATTGTTCCACAATACCCAACATCCATTGAAGACTGAATTGGGTAGGAGACAACTTTGTTCACATGGAGGAGTGTGACCTTCTTGTTTGGGAAGTCAATGCAAGCTCCAACTGTTGTGAGAAATGGAGTGCCAAGGATCAAAGGAACTCTCTTCTCAATTGCCATCTTCAGAACAGTGAGGTCTATAGGAATGGTGCATGCTCCAATCTTCAAAGGGTAATCCTTGATGATGCCAATAGGGGTTGTAGAAGATGAATCACCAAACATGAGAGAAGATGTGTTTGGCTCCATGCTTTCAATACCAAGACTTTTCACCATTTCCAATGAGATCACATTCACACTTGCACCAGAATCAACCAAAGCATCATTCATAGTGATCTTACCAAGGGAGCAAGACAATGTGAACTTCCCTTGAGATTCTAGTTTAGGAAGAGACTTTGGAGGGACTGGTGGATCAATCTTCAAAATGGAGATGTCCAAAAGCTCGGCCACTTCTGCTTGGTGGTCTAGAATGTCCTTGATGAGCATCATTTGGACATGAGCTTCACGCATACCAGAGATTTCTGGGAGCCTGACCCCAACATCACTAAGATCTTTCCTGAACTTGGAGAGCACCTTCTTCTGAGCTTTGGTGAGAACCCTTTTTGGGAAAGGGAGCTTGTCATATGGTGACAGCTCAATCTCAGTGTCGTCTTTCTTCACCTCTTTCAGCTTCTGGTCAGCTCTCCTCTCAACTGGTTTCTCAGCACTAGGCTCAACTCTCAGCAGATTCGTTGCTTCAACCTTCCTTTCAGCGTGTACCTGAACCCTTTCCATAGCTTTATCCAACATCTGTGCTTCAGCTGTTGCTACAACCAATTTCTCAACTTTTCCAAGCTCAGTCCCAAACACTAACTTCTCAATCGCATCTACCTCTTTCTCATAATCACTCAGCCCAATCTCTGAAGAAGTAGTAGAGATGATAACATTGCAAGACTCCTTGGAATTCTTTTCTGGTTTTCCTGGTAGAGATCCCATTGAGCTCTTGGAAGGTGATGGCATAGAGGCGACCTGACTCTCCAAAGTGTTGAAGCGAGATGCAAGTTGTAAGAACTTGTTGTTGAGGTCAGAGTAGTTCCCATCAATCTTTGTGTGGATGTTCTTGAACTCATAAACCATTGTCTTCTCATTTCTGGCTTGAAATTCCAAGAGTTTCTTGAACATAGAATCCACACTTGAATCTGAAGCTGGAGCTTGAGAAGAACTGCCTTGAGCTTGAGTAGACTGATTACTTTGGTTGCTGAAACCATGAGGGTAGCTTTGTGTGGCCTGGTATCCTCCTTGCTGATTGTTGTAGTGAGGTCTTTGCTGGTAGTTGTTGTACTGAAAGTTGGGCTCCTTCTTGTACCAAGTACCATTGTTGTTGATGAAGCAAAGCTCTTCTTGCCCTTCCAAACCATCAACTTCATTCACCTTAGGAGGAACCTCTTGACTAGGATCACCAACAAAGCTAACCTGCTCCTTCTTGGATTGGTTTGAAAGAACCAAGTCCAACTTGTCTTGCAAAGACTTGATATCTTTCCTTGTCTGCTGGTCATCCCCTCTGTTGGCTCTATCATACTCCTCATTGTAGACTGAGTCACTCTTTGCCATGTTCTCCACCAGCTCCTCTGCATCCTGCTCAGTTCTGCCCAAGAAGAAACCATTACTAGCAGTGTCAAGTCTGTTTCTGCAAGATGGGAGAACTCCTCTGTAGAAAGTGGTAAGCAAGCTCTCCTTGCTGAAACCATGATGAGGACACTGAGCTTGGTAGTCCTTAAATCTCTCCCATGCCTCATAGAAGCTCTCTAGATTCTTCTGCTGAAAACCAGAGATCTCATTCCTTATCTTAGCTGTCCTTGAGGTAGAGAAGAATTTCTCCAAGAAGGCTTCCTTACATCTCTCCCAAGTGGTGATAGTGTCACTTGGGACAGACCTCTCCCACTGATGTGCCTTGTCTCCCAAAGAGAAGGGAAACAACTTCAGCTTGAATGCATCTTCAGAGACACCATTTGTCTTGGACAAACTACAATACTGATCAAACTTGTACAAGTGATCAATAGGATTTTCAGCTGCAAGGCCATGAAACTTGTTGTGCTCAATGGTGTTGAGTAGTCCTGACTTGATCTCGAAGTTGTTGTTCGCCACAGGTGGTGCTCTGATTCCCAACCTATGACCATGAATGTGAGGGCGATCATAGGTTCCAATGGCGCGAGCTTGGCGCTGTGGGTGTTGTGGTCGAAGGTTGGCAGCTCCTTGACCATTTCCCTCTTGGGCAGCTCCCAAAGGGATCTCTCCATCTTGATTCTGGTTCTGATGGTGAGCCATATCAAAACCCAATCTGTTGAAATGAGCCTGTTGCTCCTCTTCTCTCCTTCTTCTTGTATTCTCTCTTTCCAAAGCCCGGATGTCTGGTACTAAAGGAGTGAGGTTTGTAGTCCCTCTACTTCTCAGGTTCATACACCTGAAATGAAAAAAAGAAAGAGGAAAAAGCAGAGCCAATATCACAATAACAATAAAAATGACTTAGTCTCAAGCAAATGACTAAATCCCAATGTCAAAATCACAATAGAA
Source organism: Raphanus raphanistrum x Raphanus sativus (assembly GCA_019705995.1). NCBI lineage: Eukaryota > Viridiplantae > Streptophyta > Magnoliopsida > Brassicales > Brassicaceae > Raphanus > Raphanus raphanistrum x Raphanus sativus. The sequence goes on along the minus strand of CM034035.1, from coordinate 57,226,678 downwards.
CTTGGCAACGGCGCCAATTTGATGCTAGGAGTTTTCAAGGCTCCTAATCAAATGTTGTAATATAAAAGATTGTCGAACCAATCCTAAGTGATTCTAATGCAAAGGGAATGCAAGTCTATGCTTAATCTAAGTGCAACCAATTGAGTGAAGCGAAGTGAACTAAAACTAGACTAGAAATGCAATAAAAGATTGAACTTTCTTTCTCAATATGAAGCAAGTGGACTCATGGGGCTAGGCATTTGATCTTGGGTGATGTAGATCCAATCTAAAGGTGACAAGCTATCAATCAAGCACTTTCCTTATGCCTAGACACAATACTAAACAAGCTCTATCCCTAGATGAATGTTCATTTGCTAAAGCAACTCAAGCATCAAATCCCTTTGGTTGAATGTTACTAAAGCAATCATGGAGAACAAGTCTACTAGCAATCTTAACACCTTTAACAACAAATCTCTTTGGCAAAGTGCATTAAAAGCATTGAAGAGTTGGTTCAGGCATTTCATCATACACCTTCCGGGCATGAAATGCCTAAGGATCTATTTTAGTATGATCAAGACTAAAATAGCATTGAGAACCCTCAACAAGCAAGGAAATAAGTAGATTTAACACTAAACACCCTAGATCTTCACTAATCACCCTTAATCACCCTAGCCCATGAATCCTAGATAGATCTACTCACTAATAGACATGATTAACCCAAAAACCAAAGATGATTCAAGGTTAAACATGGTTAGTGAACAAGATAATCCAACAAACACAAAGATAATAAGATAAAAAGGATCAAAGATCCAAGCTTTCTTCAAGGTTTACAAATGTGTTTTTGAGAGAAAAAGAGTTGATTCCCAAATTTGGGATTACAAGAGTATTTATATGGTCTTTAGAAACCTAATGGTACCAATAGAAAAGTCTAAAAAACCCCTTAAAAATCATAAAAACGACCAAGTGATAACACGCAGCGGGGTCTCCGTACCCGGGTCACAACCCCGCTCCAGCCGTTTTTCCTCCAATTCTGTGTAAACCCGAGCGGGGGTCGTAACCCCGCTCCATCACCCCGCTCTGGATACACAGCGGGGTCGTAACCCCGCTCCGTCACCCCGCTCCAGGCGTACTGTGTTCGAGTATTGATATGCCTCCAGTAGATTGATCATAACTCCTCCAATACAGCTCCAAATGACTTGAGACCACTTCCATTAGAAAGATATCTCAATTTCCAATGTTCTCCCAGAAGATGGGCTTCAAAAGATATCTTTAAGATCTCCATCCATGTTCATCTTTCAACCTTTTTCACCACAAATGCCTCTAAACACTTCCAAAAACTCCATAGCACACTCCAACACCTAATAAAGACTCATGTATGCAAAATGTAACCTAAAGATGACTAAATCCTCATTTATATGATCAAAATGTACAAGAATGAATGGCTAAAACAATGTAAATATGCAAGATATCACTAAGCTATGACTATCTGTTGCTTGACCACGTCGAGCTCTAACATGAACATACGACAGCTTCTCGTTCTCTTCAGAGCTTTTGTTCTTCTTCTTTGTCGAGCTTTTCACCTAAGACATGTTACGGACATGAATCAGTGTCTGGAACATAATGTAAGCAAACTAACTTTGTGTCTCTCTCTCTCTCTCTCACGGTCTCACCTTTTTGTCGAAATCTTTCCTCTTGCCACATCTATTGTTCTGTTTTTCTCCTTGATCAGAAGTCTCTGTCTCAGCAGGCAATGTGTTCGTTAATACCAAACAAAAATCACCTGAAATTCTCAAGAGTCAGAAGCTGAGTGATCTCCTTGTAAAGCAAATCTCTTCGAGATAAAACAACAAACACAAATGTAATCATCATCATCAATACAAAGAACCACACGAGCCTATTCACTTTCAAGCAAGAACTAATAAAAAAAAAATCATTTTACCGATCTAGAGCTTCGAGATACTTTTTCTTCCTGATCTCAAAGAAAATCTTCATAGAGTAACGATTATCATCAACCTTAGTGAAACCTGAGAGATACTTCTCCACTTCGTCCCATTCACCAGCGAGAGCTTTCTCTTCAAAGTACTTTATGTTAAAGTAGAACCCAGATTCCTGCTCTAGCCTTCACACACACACACACACACACACATCAAACCTAAATTTACAAAACCGTTCAGACAAATCTAGCCTCCGATTAAAGAACTTACTTGTGAACAGATTCTTTGAACTTCTCTTCATCTAAGAACTGAAGGATCAAGAACACTAAAGTGAACAGATTCTTTGAATAGAGATTAACCAACCAAAACTTTCAGATTCTATTAAAAAATTAAAGGAAGATGATAGAGGAGCCATGGTGGGAGATGATGGCGCGAGCAAAGAGAAGAGATTGAGAGAGAGAGAGAGAGAGAGAGAGAGAGAGAGAGAGAGAGCGAGAGAGAGAGAGAGAGAGAGAGGGAGAAAGAGACACGTGTTAAGGATTGAGTCCTTAAAATCCTTCTCCAAGGATTGATCCTTCATTAATCAAGCCAAAATATTATTATTATATTTATTAATCCTGCTAAGGATTTGGGAAGGATTCTCGTTGCAGATGGTCTTAGAGCATGATTATCCCAAGATGCTTAAGGATTGCTTAGCCATTTTTTATTAATAAAAAAGAGGAAAGAGAAGAGGAAGAAGAAGCATAAGTGCTTAATTAAGCACTAAAAGTGATGTTGCTTGTACTGTACAAGAAGAAAAAAAAGCATCACATTGGATTTTTGTCTAAGCACCTCAACCTAAGCAATTTAGGGATAATGATGCTCTAAGAGAGATAAGAAGAAGCAGGAGCCAACTAAGAACAAGAAAGGTAAAGTTGAGATGTGACTTTAGTCACAAATAATTAAGTTAAGAAGAAAAGATACTAGTTGGCCAAGCTATCGAGGATGAGTGAAGTGTTAAATAAAAGCTTAGCTAGAAGAATTAGTGAGAGTTGTTTAGACTGGTTAGTAAGTAAGATTCAAGTGGGAGTTGTTGAGCCTAGAGTTGCAAGTAAGCATGTGTATAGTAGTTAGAGTAAAACTACTATAAGTATGTAAGTGGAAAGACATCCAATTCTAAAAAAAAGAAAAGATTCGGAGAAATAACATTTTAGACATACAACGCTTGCTCTCTTCTTTTAACAATATAGAGAAACGTGAGAGTGTAAAGAGTGTGTACTTGTGTGGTGATAATACAAAAGTAAAGAAACAGATGGAGTTTTTATTTAAAAAAAAAAGAAACAGAGAGAGTGTTCAAGAGAGGAACAAAACAGAGAAGCTGGCCGTGAGTTGAATGAGAGAGGGCGAGAACCGGTCCTGGGCAAAGTCGAATGAAATATTCATCTCAAACCATTTTTCCAAAAAATTTTGAAGAAAATTACATAGACATAGACCTCTCTAAGAGCATTCTCATTGGAGGTTCACACCCTAAACTCTCAAATTTTCCCAAAAATAAAAAATTAAAATAATCATGGATTCCACGCAAAACCGTGAACCTGTATTACGAAAATCCTTCCTTGTGAATCCGTCTCATAATTGTTTTGCGGGTCCCTGGCAGCCCGCGATTAATTTGGTTATTATTATTTTTTATTTTAAATCAAACGAAGAAAAAAACAAAAATCAATTATTTTGTATTGGAAATCGAGCCCAATTTCACTAATGGGGATGCTCTAATTTACATACATATAGATCTCCAATTTTTAAAAAGAAGTAACAGAACTTTTTACTAAATTGCCTATAGCTCCTAAAATCTAAGGGCCGGTTCTTGAAACCAAAGCAAAGAACTTCAACAACTTAATTATTCGATGTGGGTTAGCCATTCCCAATCCTCGTTTAATTTATTGACAATTGCGTGAGGAATCGTGTCACATCCATTTGGTACTAATTTTGACCTGTTCTATGGATACAGTTCGACAAACCAAATTCACTTTGATATATAATACAATCACTTATTAATATACCTGAAACAGAACAACGACAACTATCCACAGAGTATATTCCGCATAGAGTAATTAAGTAAAACAGCTACAAACTTCTTTTTATTAAGCAATAATGTGCATGAAATCATAAACTCCGAGGTCTCAGAAGCATGCGTCCAGAACACAACAACAGCATATAGCAGCACAACTGCCAAAGACAAGACCACTTAGATTAGTTGTCCATTTTTCCTCTTTAGAATTTTTATGTAACATGCATGAGTTTGTAAAATAGCAACAGTTTCTGAAAACCTAAAACACACAACATTTCTTTAACGTACGTAACAGTCCATGTTTTTATTATTTGAATATTTTGCAATAGATTGATCAACGTAATCGTATACAAGAAAATTGAAAGAATATATATACCATCCTTTCCAAAACCCATCTCCTTTATACTTCGTCTCCACTGCGGCCGCCTTAGGATCACCCAACATAGCATCTCTGGTCGGATAACCAAGAGGCGGAGGGCTTGTGTACGGCCCCTGTAGAGGTTTTTCCACTATGGCTAACAATATTATTAAATAAGTTAGCATATAACTAATTAATGTTTGTGGAATAACTGTTGGAATTACGTATGTCGATCTTGAATTAAATTTTTGACTTAAGAAGAGGATTACCTGAAGATGTGCTGTGATCGGGTTGATTCATTTTAATTTTAATGATAAGCTGTGAGGAGTTGAGGATTATGAAGAAGAGATCGAGTGTTGTGGTTTTAATATAAAGAGGACGAATATTATGTAAGTCTTATAAGAAAATAGTTGTCTGGGGTTGGTGATGTATATATATAAATAGCTAGAGGTTATGAAGACGCAGACGACAATAGCAGGTGTGGACTTGTTAAGATTATTGGAGAGGAGTGGTTGAATTCAATTTATGTATTATAGAATCTTACGTGACTTAATAAAAGTGATATATATTATGAAGGTTTTTCAAATTTTGAAATTTTAATAGTAGTTTCTTTAGTTGCTATTATATGATCCAGCGTTCGACATGATGCTATATATGTTTGAAAACTCATGAGTTATTTATATCCTTTGTCAAAAAAAAAAACTCGTGAGTTATGAAATTTACTGTGTGTTTTTCAAAAAAGAAAAAAAAATTACTGTGTTCGCGTTTATGTTGATTTGTGGTTGATCATTTATAATTATATATATATTTTCATCGAAATTATTTTACACAAATTTATGAAGTTGGTTTTTTAATATTTGTATTTGATATTTTCATGAAAATATGAATAATTATTTTTATATATATGGCATTTTATGTCTGAGACAATCAAATAATGTACTAAAAACGCCGTGTGTGAACAATAAACACCTAACTCATTAATTTACTAAATTTTGCTATGGTCCTTAAAATTACGCGTAACCTGTTTGAAATTTGTAAAGTATTAAACGATTCGAATATTAAGTCTTTGAAATTGAAAGGAATAGTAACTAAAACATTATAATCTTAAATGCTACGTAGTAGAGCTCAATTTCGATTTTGCGACAGCTATATATATATGCAAGGGAATTTAATTCATTAAAGATGGTTGAGATATCACTATATCAGTGTAAAAGGTATAAAATTTTCCAATTGCAGTTTTATACGGTATTTGTTTAAAAGTCCTCTAAATAATTATTAAGTTTGTATTAGTTAAAAATCTAAAGTGGCGTGGGCCTGACGCAATTTCAAAATAAGGAGACGAGGTGATATCATTTTGAATAGAACGTGTAGATGTTTATATAGTATTTTATATAGTATTGGACCACTAGGGCACTATCTTAAAGATTCGCGCTTTCTTGACATGTAACAGTAGCATTGCTTCATTTTTTTTTTGAGAATTGGCTTAGCATTGCTTCATATTTTCTTTGCGTTCTTTGTAAAACTGACAAACTGTAGCTTGAATCTAATTCTCATTTAATTTTGTGGTATTGATAAAAATTTGCAGAGTAAACAGACAAACAGACGAGTCATCTTATTTATAATGGATTTGAAAGTTGGGACATCAATCGATGACTTTTTTTGTGTTCAACCGATGACTTTGTTGCTTCTTATAAATGATAGTTAGGCATGGAAACATACAGGATATCAAAAAAAAAATCGACTATCTGTGATCTACTCTGTCTCATACAAATATTTACATTTTTTTATCAGTTTCAATTCATGAGATTTCAAGTATCTGAAGGTTTGAATATTTGTTGCTATTTCATTTATTTTGCACGGATTAACAGTTTTGCTTCATAAAAAAATACAAATTATGATTGTGCTCAACCGATGGCTTTGTTGCTTCTTATAAATGATAGTTAGGCATGGAAACATACAGGATATCCAACAACAAAAAATTGACTATCTGTGATCTGCTCTGTCCCATACAAATACTTACATTTTTTCCAGTTTCGATTCGTGAGATTTCAAGTATCTGAAGGTTTGAATATTTGTTGCTATTTCAGTTATTCGCAAGGATTATCAGTTTTGCTTCATAAAAAAAATAAAAAGTATGATTATCACATAATAAAGATAAAATAAAAATAAAAATTCAAATAATATAAATAATTATATTTTTTACAAAATATTTATTATATAAAATTTAATAAATAAATAACCAATATTAAATATTTTTAAGTTCACATAAATATAATAATTATATAGTTTACATATAATTATTTAAATATAATTATATATATGCATATAAAAGATTGGATCAGATATATGTTCTTAAAAATATTAATATTTGTGATTTACTTTATTTCTTACGAATATAAATATTGCATATTAGTATTTGTCTTGATTCGTAGAGTTATAGATATCCGGAATTTCTAATACAAGAATGCTTCCTTCTTCTCTCTTCATTCTTTTTTTATTTGTTTGGGTTTTTGATACTCTCTTAGATATTTGCAATGTGGATGTTCCTAGAATGAATAGTTTTCACTTATATATTTTATTTAAGTAGAATAAAATAATAATAATAATTTATTAGACAGGTAATTATTATAATTTCCCCTACCTATATATCAAACTATTTTACTGCCATATTTCAGAATTCTCAACAATTTAATATATCCATCGAATAAGATATGGCTATTTACGAAAAATAACCCCAAAATGAAATTTGAATGTAAATAAATTCGATAAGTCTAAACAAATGCGAAAAGTAAACTAAAAGTAGTGAAATTATAGATTTTCCATATGACTAAGCAAAAATCTATATATGTGTTTACGGTTATAAACCATAGGAGATGTACTCATGTATTTAATCTTTAAATTAATTTATTAATTTTTTGAAAGAAATATATTGATGGAAAATAAATTAAATTCATGCAAATATAAAAAATTCTAAATAATGTAAATTAATAAAACTAAATTAAATTATTGTCATATAGATGAGTAAATATAGATTGTGAGTCATGATTGTCTATTGGTTAGGGTTTGGTGATTGATATTTTTAGAGTATATGTTCTTGAAGTATTGATATTTTTAGAGTTATATATTGGAATTTTAATTTTTTTTAAAATTAGTTTGATATATAAATTTTTAGTTTTGTACATACTAAATATTTTATAAGTTGATTATATGTTTAACGAAATGTTTGTTGCTATCTAGTTAAATTATTTGACTTCTCGAGAAATTATGCAATAGCAGTCAAATATAAGGTAAGTTTAGAGTTAGGAGACAAGTTCAAAAATCTTCTAAACTGTAATGAACTACCAAATTATTTTTAACCAAATTATTTTTTTATCTCTTTATACAAAGAAAATTTATACATTCTCTCCATTTATTTTAAATGGCTGAAAAATAATGTAATGTTTCCCCTTTAAAACTCTCTAAATTCTCACTATACTCTTAGAACTTGAAGACACCAAAATTTATATTAATTTTTCATATAATTGTTTCATGTCTTTCTCATCAATTTATCTTGTTTTTACAGGTTTTTCATTCCATGGTTTTCATCTTCTCCTCCTAAAAAGGTAATATAAATATGTATTTATGTGTGTTAAATTTGAATAAATAGCCTAATTTAATTGTTTTATTTATTATTTAATCATAAAAAAAAGATTATCTATTTTGAAGCCATTGTTGGATATGCATGTTTTTAGATTTGAGAACAATATGTCGGACTATGGACTTCATTATCAAACTTATTCAGAAGTATGCCAGATTGCAATGCTATTGTATGCTTCTGGACAATTCTTCTATGCAAACTGTGAAGATTGGTAACTTATATTTTTTTCACCAATTATTTTTGAGTATCTTGTGTGTTAAATCAGAATAAAATTATAGATTAAACTTAATGTGATTATTTTCTTATTAGCTTAGCTTAAAATTTTGTTTATCATGATTTATCTCTGTCTCTAAAAATTGAGATATAGAGCTTTAAATATTTTTCCTTAAATTTTTGATATATTTCTTTGTTGTGAGTGTTAAAACAAAAAAAAAAATCAAAATTTAAATTCATTGTGATTATATATTTTTTATTATTTTAGTTGTAAAAGTTTTAGTTTCAAACAATATAAATTATACTTTTTTGTGTGTCAGATTCAAATATATATATATATAATCTTTTTATTTAAGCTTGAAATTCTATTCTGAAATTTCTATGTTTTAAACCATTTTAAACATTTTTAAATGTATTTTTCAGATTTAAAAACTATATATCAGACTTCTTTAATATACTTCTTGAGTAGATTTCACCGAAAAAGTCTGTTAAACTAATATTTAAATGGAAAATTAAAGTTTTAATGAAATTTGACTGCGAATTAGAAGACTTATAATTCACGTTTAAATTTCATTAAAAGATTTAACTTCCCACTTAAATATTAGTTTAGCAAACTTTTCGGTGAAAAGTCTTATAAATCGTGGTCGTATTGACTAAAAAATTTTAGTTCTCGCTTAGAGTTAGGAGACTTCTTCTAGAAGTCTGCTAAGCTATAATGCACTAGATATTTCTCGAGGAAGTCTTATATAAAATATGGTTTTGGTAGTTTATATAATGTTTTAATCAATACATCCATTTTGTTTATAATCTATTAAAAACTCTTCGTGTAATGCTTTACTCATCCCTTCAAGTTCTAACTTGTAACCATAAACTATTGTCTTCACTGTAAATTATTTTATTAAGATTATAATTATGCAGCTTAAAGGAGAGTCTTATGTATTTTCCCCTACCAAATATGTATAATTTGGATGATAATAATGATGGTAACAAGTTATGGTTATTATACAAAAAAAAAAATAGCATTTGATACAAGTTCAGCATAAAAAAGTTTAAATATTTCACACTTTTATTATCACAAATTTTCAAACACAAAAATACATCAGTTTAAGTATCTGACGCAAAATATTTATGCATCAAACTTTTATAGTAAACTTTTTTAATTGAACCAATCTGCAGAAAATAGTATTAAAAGACATTAGCAAACATAAGACACCATCTTCAGAAGATTTATTAGAGCATACTTCTAATTAGACAAGAATATTGGGTTAGAGAAAATTTGGAGAAATGCACTCCAATAAAAATAAAATTTGAGAACTACACCGTTATTTAATTTTTTGAAAAATACACTTATATATATATATATATATATATATATATATATATATATAAATTTACCTAATTGTCCATTCTTAATATTTCTCTATTTCTAATATATTGTTTAAAATTGATTTTTTAAAATGTATCGTTAGAGAATCTACCATTTATTCCTTTAATATATGTACACGATATATTTCCCATATCCTTTTAGTAAAATCTTAAATTATTTAATTATTTTGAAAAATTATTAAACGAGAACACAGAGCTAAAGCTCCGGCTACAAGCAATGTTGTTTGTTGTTAAATTGGTCATGGAGATTCTTAATAAATTTGTTTTCCCCTTTGAAAATAATGTTGTTTGTTTGCTCTGTTTTCTTTTTTTTTATGCATGCCGTGAATTAATTATTGAAATCCTCTAATTTGGGTAAAAACGTCAATTCACAATTAAGAATGTGTATTTTTCAAAAATCAAAATAGAAAATGCATTTATCAAAAATCAAACTGTTATTGGAGTAATTTACAAATTATCCCATATTGTTAACCTAATCACTATAAACAATAAAGATATAAAATTTATGAGGTCTGAAATTGATGTATACATATGAATGAACAAGAAAATTGTCAAAATTTATTTAAAAATAGAGCAAATATAAATTTAACAAAATTAACGGAAAAAACTTTTCCTCAAAAAGTTTCATGTTTTGGTTAATTTTTCAATTACAAATTAATGAGAAAAGACTTCTCAAAAAGTATACTCAATTTAGCTACTTTTACTAAATGAAATAAGGTAGTAATTTAGGGGGTCAAATAAAGTAGTTTTCTTGAATACTTGGTAGGGGTTCTCATTCTAGATATTGGTATAGATTTGTTTCGTGCTACCACTGCTTACCTAAGAACACTTCCAATGGAGGGGTTCTACCCATTGGTGTTCTAAAAGTGCACATATATATATAGATGTGAGATCTACAAAATAGTGAAGAACAATAGGTAGAACCCCCGATGGGTAGAACACTTTGATTCTTTTAATACATTATACAACGAGATACACGCACGATACACATCTTTTCTATATAATTTTTTTAACAGTGGAAACCATTTCTTGATTTTGGGCACAACATATTTCTTTCAAAAAAACGAATGTTTTTTTTTCACCGAATATACGAGCAGGTTCACATAATTCTTTATCAATATGACAATATAAATCGAGATGGATCGGTCCTTAAAACTCACCGCGTGGAACCTTTAAAGAATTCAGAAATCAGGAATCAGCAGGGGCAAGCATATCGATCTTCTACTGTATATATATGAATCTCCTTCTTCAACGGCTTTCCAACTCTTAATCCAGCTAATCAACTCTTAATCTTTGTAGTTTTTATTATTAATATTAACTATTTTCTATCAATTAATATGCAGAACATTAACTAGTTTTGCTTGTTGACCTAAAAGTCTTGGACGTTATTGACCTAACATCTACCTTTAAGTCATGGCACGTTAATATAATTCATGAGTACGTAATTACACCCCACGCACGGCTGTCTTTTATCATGTGCAATTAAAGAATTCATGATTTTGATTGAAATATGTATGTCAGGAATCACGAATGAAATTAGATCTAGAAAATTTGCTTTTAAATTACCAAATTATTCTAACTCCAATAAATATAAGAGAAATTCCCTTGTATAGCTATTTTTAGTTTATTTTTACAAAAATAAGCTTTTAAAAATGACTAAATGGGGTTTTATTAAAGAGTAAAACATGCATTTATATATTTTGAATTAAGTAATATAAACTTAGAGTTTAGAGTTAAGAGGTGAGTTTTGAGTATGAGTTTCAAATTTCAAATAATAAATATTAAAATTTTCAAAATAAAAAGTGTTATTTTGATCATTTTATTTTTGAGTGCTATTTTACGATAAAAACTTAAAGAAATCTATCTGATAGAGTTACACTAACTATAAATTTTAACCAAATATCCGAACTAAAACACATGGTATTCAATTTAATCCAAGGTTTATCCAGTCAATCGTATTTCGAATTAATCATATTGTGATGACAACATAAATGGCCAGAACAGTAATCAATCATGACTATTCATTTCATTTGAAGTCATAAAATTTAAATTTAAACCTTTTGTAATTTTTAAATACATTATTTAATAAAATATCTAACCAGCTACTTTACAAGATTTTTATCAAATCAAATATTTATTTTACTTTTGTAAAAAAATCAGACATATTTTTAGTAAACAAATCGACATATACAAATATTTCAAGATTGAATCCTCAACGACCATTTCATATCATGTCTAGACATGCACAATACAACTTTATATTTTCATTAATTTAATTCTTTTGCTATGAATGTTAATTATTTTCATAAATATTTTAATAAATAGTTTACTTTTGTAAATCAAAATAATTAGGAAGATTCGATATATACTTTGAGATCTTTTTGGATCACTGGAGACAACATGCCCTCCACTTCTCTATGTTTATTGAGGATTGTTGACTTCACAGGCGCCACTATATTGACTTCACTTGATGTTTGTATATTCGATTTAGTGCATGATTTCCATTTCATACAAATACTCATTTTTAATGTAACCACAGTTTTTCTTTTTCTTTTGGCAGCTACCGCCTGCAGCGTATATTCTTACTTTGTATACAAATATCGTACACAAAGATAGAACGGTGGTCCATACCGTAAACGGGAAAAACATGTCGCTAAAGATATAATATATGTACTAAATGAGCACTGTACATGCAACAGCCCAACAACTGGAATACAAAAGTTTTTTCTTCAATAAGTGGAATGCAAAAGCTTCCTTAGAAAACAAAAGCCTCCTTAGAAACCTGTACGAGTCTTGCTTTCTAAATAGTTACTTATATACAATACAAAAGTTATGAGAACACACCTTCATTTTATGAGAAGTACTCTGATATATATTTTGCTTACAAATTTACAGATTGGTCCAGTCAATAGCACATGCATGGTATGCAATAATTAAATTAATAATCTTCTAAAACCGAATTCACATAGATTTAGCAGTATATATCAGTTATCACAACTCCAAAAATATAGGAAGAAAATATCAAAATTCGAAGGCAAGAAAAAGATATGAAAGAAACACAAAAGCCAAAGATAATATTCATTCCTTACCCGGCGCAAGGCCATGTCACCCCGATGCTCCACCTCGCGTCAGCCTTCCTCAGCCGTGGCTTCTCCCCTGTCGTTATGACTCCTGAGTCTATCCACCGTCGGATCTCGACAACTAACGATGATCTTGGAATCACATTTCTGGCCATATCTGACGGTCAAGAACATCCAGATGCACCTCCCTCAGACTTCTTCTCCATAGAGAAGTCGATGGAGAACATCATGCCGTCTCAACTCGAACGGATCCTTCTACAAGAAGACGTGGGTGTGGCTTGTGTTGTAGTCGATTTATTGGCTTCGTGGGCTATAAGAGTGGCTGATCAGTGTGGTGTTCCTGTCGCCGGATTCTGGCCGGTGATGTTCGCTGCTTACCGTATGATTGAAGCCATACCGGAGCTCGTACGGACAGGCATAGTTTCCCGAAAAGGTAATTTGAATTATTGTATTTTCTTAATACAACTAACTCACATATACGTATAGTTCCTTTTGAGACATGCCAAATAAATGGTAGTTAATCTATATGCACATATACTATTTATTTGTGTTTCGATATTAGGACCTTATGGTACACTAAACCAAATTTTATTATGCATTCGTTATAAAAAATGATATCATGGTCATTGGTTGTCCACTATTTTTGACGTTCAATATAGGTTTGCTTATATGATTACCTAGAAAATGCAATCATTGATGCGATAAAGAATTAAAACCAGCGAAATAAAGTGAAAGTCTTACGAATTAGTTTTTAAATATAATTGAATCATAAATGATATTCACATGAGATCTAGCGCCTAAGACGCATCGTTGTGGAATAATAACGTCCTTCTGCATATATATATATATAAGGACTAAGGAGCTAAATGAATTTGTTGAACATGTTGGTATGTTCAAAGTCTTTCTTAGTTAAAAGTTAAGACGGTTTTTATATTATGCTTAAACCTTCATCAAGAACCCTACAATAAACATGGTTTTAGATCCTGAAACATTTTATACCATCTGAGAACTCGCAGTTATAAAAAAACTACTTTAATTTGTTAGATAAAATAATTAAAATCATGTTATGCATATAATGCACCCATAGTTTTTCATGTTTGGTTTCTTTTTATGTTTTGGTTTATTAATAATGCACCATGGAATGAAACTTCTGGCGTCGCCCCTGGTAATAGAACATGTTGCTGGTAATAGAACATGTTGTAGGTTGTGCATAGGGTATAGGTACGTTCTAATTAATGAAGAATGTACGTATCGCATAAACAATCTTATACACAACGAAAGCCAATCAAATTCAATTATTAATTCGCATACAAATCAACTACACAATCATGTATATGTTTTTTTCTTTTCTTATAAATAAAGTATGTATAGTTTATGTAAGTTGTAATATAATACTAGACCTGGATCTGCGCGCCATCACGAATTTGAATTTTGAATCATTGTTTTGTTTTTTTTACTAATGATGTATTTATAATATTTGATCCTGTTATATTCAGTAAATGATATTTTTGCGTCTTTAACATCTTTTGTATGATGAATATTCGATATCATATAAACAAATTGACATATACATGTAATTATAGAATTGTATATGATGTCTAAAGACTATAGTTATGAATTATAAATATGAAAAATTATTATATTATTTAGTTGATGTTTAGTATCATACAAACAGTCTAACAATATAATTAGAGTTATAAATATAATTTGACAATACTATATAAGAGTTATGTAAGTCTATATAGATTTTTTTTTTGAATTTGACAATACGAAAAAGAATATGAGTTACAATGGTATACTAAGTTTATAAATTAGGTATAATATTTATAGGAAAAAAATTAATACACTTCCAAAAATTTGTAAAATATGAAACATTGGAAACAAATTGCAAAGTAAAACAAAACAAACCATCAATTGAATTATCACTCACGCAGGTATTTTTTTAAATATATATTTATCTTATATAAATTTAAATATATATTTTTAACTTTATCTGTATTAAATCACTTTTGAAATTTAAAAAATAATTTTATAATTAATAATAAATATTTTTTTGCTCCGTCAATTGTATCATCTGTATTTTTAAAATATGACCCGTATGTTTGTGCGGATGTTTTTTTATGGATCAAAATTTTAATGTAAAATAAAGTTGTTAATTATGATTATATTTGTTTTATAGGAATATTTTTGTTTTATATGATATAAAATAAAGTTGTTAACTATGATTATATTTGTTTTAACTATGATTATATTTGTTTTATATGATATAAAATAAAGTTGTTAACTATGATTATATTTGTTTTATATGATATAAAATCCAATATATTATTTACATTTTTTGTTTTATATTATGAATTTTATAGCATTTTCTTGTATTTTTTACTTAGTTAATTATACCAAAATTAAAATAACCAACCCACAATAATAAACATTTTTAACATTTTTGATTTTTGGCATTGATTAAATATAATTTAATGTTTACCTAGATTATAGGAAGTATTACTGAAATAAATGATACTTAGTTTGCTGTACTTCAGTTTAGGAAAAATGAATTAACGAAACAAAAAAAGACAAACAATAAAATTGGAAAATTATTTAATTCTCAGTGGTATGCCATTGTAAATAAAACTGAAAATTAAGGAATATTCCATATGGGTATTTCTATTTTAATAATATAGACTAGAAGTTGACCTGTGCGTCCGCACGGGTGTTTGCTTTTTTGATAGATATATAAGCAGATCAAAACATGATAATTAAATAGTTACTCTTGTACTACTTTAGTTTAATGTTGAATTTGTGTTATAAATTTATCTTATTGGATGTGTATTGTATTAATTTTGTGTTTTTTAAATCCGGATCAAACCAACGATTGGACTGGTTAAACTGTGAACATGGCAAATATCTAGATCCATGGATAAACTGGGTTTCTTTGTCATTTACTCACGATCTAAATATTTAGAGTAAAAATATTGATTTAATATTTAAATTTAAAATATTGATATCATATTTATTTTTCATTTGGCTTATAGTTCAATTTATTTCATAATGATTTTTATTAAAAACTTCAATAACTGAATTTAATTATGTTTATAAAATTTACCGAAGACAATTACCGGAGAATTTAGATCCAAATCTATTTTAATGCTTTAATTTAACTTAATTGAATTCGGTTGAACCTGATTAAACTCATTCGAATCATATTTACCCAGGGTCTAAAAAAAGAGAATATTACCCTTAGAGACACAATATGACTTACATATTACACTAAAGAACACTTTCCTAGATGACACACTTTCTTCAAGCAAGTTTACACATATACCCCCTAACTACACGGTTGACACATTTTGTATCTCTAACTAAAAATATTAAAATATTATTTTTTTCCATTTCCTTCTATTCGTACCAAATCTCAACATCCTTTTTCTCATATCTAACTCACTAAATCCCTAAATCAACAAGCAAACCCTTGTCTCCTTCCTTCTTCGTCGTACTCTTGATTTTTTCCATCGTCATTTTCTCAGATATAGCTAAAATCTCAGAAACCTGAACTGTAATCCTTTAGATACTCAATAAATCTTCTAGATCCGCCGGTTTTCACTCGAACTCCATCTCTCTCCACAGCCGACGGTTTGTTTCTTAGCAGTTGTTGTTCCACAGACATACCGGCGACTATTTTTCTCCATGGAAGGTTCTTACAAACCTCAAAAGCAACTACTATGAACGAGGCTCAGTCCCGTGGAAATGATGCGGTGGAGGCCATGGTGGAAAAAGCGGTGGATAACACAAATGGAGGCGGTGGTGGTTATGGAGTTGATGGTGGAAAACCTAGTGTGGATACAATGGTGGTGGTTGGTGGAGGTGGCTGCTTGAGTGGAGAAGATGGTGGAGGATAGGACGGTTGTGGAGGTTGTGGTGGTTATGGATGCAGAGGTTGTGGATACAGAGGTTGATTGTAGTGGTTGTAGATGAACCAGATATCGGACAACACGAAGAGAAAGAGAAAGCCAATTACATCGAAGAAGAAGAAGATGATGATGAGCTGGACAATGGAATGGTTCTGTGAGAGGAACTAAGATTCAGAAGCATGCTCACAACCACAACAATATTTCCCCTAACTACGAGAATCCCATCCACAACACACCCGACCACCACAACAATCACACTAATCACGAGAGTCTCATCCACAACACACTTGAGACAATCCGATCTTCTTCTTGTCCCCCACAAACTCCCAGTTTCCCATCGGAACCACAGATAACCAAATCATTACTTCCAACAATAACATAAGAATAATAAAATAGATGAAACCATCTCCTATTAAATTAAAACAAACCAACATACCTGCTAGCTTCGCAAAGAAGATTTCAAATGGAATTACAGAAGGCTCGACAGAGTTTTTGCCAACTCTATTAAACTTCTCTTTCACCGTATTTCTCAACACAATTTCAAGTTTTTTTAGGAAAAAAAGGGAAACCTTTGCCTTCTGCCTTTTCCATCCACGCTTCCACTGACCACAACCACAAAGTTCATGACTCCATCATCCACAAAACACCAGATCACCAGAAATCCTGTCCACACTACTTCTTCCCGTGACTCATTACTCATTGTATCGCATCAACACTACATATGTTAGAAACTATGTACTTTTGATACCTCAACCACAACAATCACGTCCACAACAATAAACAATGTGTTCCTACCATACATACTTAACCACCTTTTCTTATCCACATATATATGACCACCACGTTCTCTTCGATTTGCTTTACCTCAAAACGCACCGTTTAATTTATTAAAAAAATAGTTATTTTAATTGCAACCAGTAACAAATCTAGTTACTTTATAGTTGATTCTTTAAAAGAAACATTCTTCTACTTACATAAGTGGAGGGTATTTTACGTCTGCAATATTACAGCTGTCTAGACAAAGTGCCTCTCATACACAAAGTGTCTTTTAGTGCAAACAAAAGATGAATTGTGTCCTTTAATGTAAGCCTCTCCTAAAAAAACTGGTTTAGTTACCGGTTGGTTTAAATAACATTAGTTATGTAATTATACAAAAATATTTGGATCTATGTATCATATATACCTCTAGTTATTAGTATAAAAATTACTTACATGTTTTATTGTATGAATAAAATGTATTATTAATATACTGCTAACTTATAGATCAAACTTTAAAATCACTAACAAATATATATATTTTAAGCTGCTTTCAACATTTACATTTTGGGATTTATATAAGTGTAGCAACAATTATACACACAGTATATAAACTTTAGGAATATTTTAGCATTTACATAGACGGGTGATTTTTATTATTTTGATACATTCCAGTAATCTAACTAAATTAATTTAATGATGTCAAAAAAACCTAAATAAATTTTATAGCTTTATGTTTTACAAATTTTTAGGAGGGAAAATTTCATATCATTTCCAAGTTAGATACTTTATAATTTAGACTGAAGGTTGATCACTGCTAAACCAATCATGTATCCCTGTTTTTATTTCACACAGATTTGTTGGTTCTTGTTAAAATACCTTTTAGAAAATAAGGTTAAACGTAGTGTGTAATACATAATATTCTTTGGATCTTCGTGAGTTTTGATTAGTAAATCAAATATACCGGTAGGCGAGCCCATCTTAGATCTGAAAGTCTCTCTGGAATCTATTTCTTGATACAAAATTCTGAAAGTAAAGGGAAGATCATTACCCCCATGGTTTAGAGCCACAATTTATAATTACCTTCTGCAAAAAAAGATTTATGTGGCATTTTTTGTAAACACTAACTCAGTCGTTTTTAGAAAATGATTCACTTTCCTGAAAATATTAAGCATTAACTTCAAGTTTATTGATAAGAAAGTATTTTATCTCAGCATGTATCAAGCATCCATGTCGAGCAGTTAAATTATATAAATTTGGTTTCTCTAGAGGAAAAGTTAGGATTCTTATCATGAAACCATTTTAAATATAAGAATAAGAAACTGCCCGACAGAAAAATGACATACTTCCTATAATTTTCCGTATCATGGTAACAGTCCTGAGTAGCTAATAATACTTTCTTGCAGATTTCTCAATGAGTGGGTTTTCAAAAGAGTTACTGAAAATTACAGAATTAGAATATCAGAAAAGTGAAACCTTTAGTTGACATATTTTTCATCTCAAGCCTAATATATAAGAAACAAATATCCGCTTGTTCATTTAAGAAAAAAGAAAAAAAAAAGACACTCTGTATTATATTTGAAAGATTGATATCGCTTCTGGTACGGTTAGGCTTTGATATAAACTGTCATTGATTTTACAGATATTTTGTGGAATTAATTTAAATTGAGTGTATCCAGAATGTTATTCCTGATATAGATGGAAAACAATCTCGGTTAAAGAAAATTGTGATCAATTTACGCCATGTTTAAAAATTATAGGAATATTTTATGGGCTAATTAAATTCTATGGTATACATTTTAAATTATATACAAACAAACAGAGATTCTGTTTCACTTGCTTTGACATATACAATTCTATGTATAAGATGCATATTAATATTTTCGAAAACGAAAGTTGAAACATGAAATATATAAAAAATCAGATACTCAAAATCCCGTATGATATTATTTTACACAGTGACAAAACCAAATACTATTTCACAATTGGATGTACTATATTTAGTCACATATTCTATAGTTTGGTATGGTATGGATTTAGTATATTACATGGAAACAATGTTTTGGTACTGATGACTTTAATATTTTTAACATAGATAATTAATTTATGCACACGGTTTTACATGAGATGATTACACTACATTATGGTAGTTGTGGGAGATTAAATCAAAAATTATTTATGGTTAGAGGGATTTAAGAATTATTGTTGGTTATGTAAAGGTGTTAAATAACAAAAAAAAACTAGTGGCATAAACTTGTAGTATTTAAAAAAAATTAAGGATAAATTCTAATTTATACTTCAATTTTAACAGATATTTCTAATGTTTGCATTAAATCTTCCGGCCAAGTTGACCAATTTGTTAATGTTTTCTAGTGGCACTGCCATGGTGATAGAACTCAACATATTTATATCATAGATACGTAATCATACTTATATCATATATACGTGATCAATAAATCATGTTGGATTTAGCGGGTTTTTAGTTTCAGAAATATATTTATAAGAATTCACAGCATTTCCGCTGCTAAATATAGAAACATGGCCACAAATTATATTTTTCTTCTCACATGTTTATCAATAAATAATAATTATTTTTGTTAAATATTAAAAATTTATTGAATAAGAAAATTATAATGAAACACTAATATTACTTAATTAGACTGCTATTCTATTTGTAGACACCACCAATATACATGTTTTTGAAAGTTGCGAGTTTATTAAGATGACAGATAACATAGTCTAAAATCTAAAGGGTTTTATTGGATCAAAGATTTGAGAGGGTTTCATTCTTTTCAAATCTTCTATATTGCATGTAGCATTGCAAATTCTATATGAAATATAAGTTTATTGGATTAGTCATTTGTATAAATTGTTCCAAATTTAAACTTATTAAAATATGGATTTTGTCAATAAAATTTATCAATGGAATTTGGTAGGATTTGGATTATATTTTATAGTAAAAAACAATGATCGAAATATCACATTCTATGATGGTATTTGAAACTTTTTTTTCAAAAAAATAAAAATTTTACTTCAATTTTTTTTTAAAAACAAACTATTTGAAATGAAAAAATAAAATAATAATTTTAAGATCGATTTAATTTTTTATATATTTACATATTTCATAAAAATAAAAAATATCAACTGATAGTAGTTTAAAAAAAGTATTTTTTAAATAAATTTAAAATTTAAAAGACTTTTTTTTTTTCAAAAACTCTAAAATTTCTTCAAAAACCCTTAAAACTTGTAACAGTTTTTTTGTAAGATGTACTCAAATCTCATATTTTTGGATATATTCAAATCTTGAATTCTCTCAAATGATTGATTCAATAAACCTCCTAATTTATTTGGGAGTTTAGAACACCATCATCGTTCAGTTTCTAATAAGTGTGTATATATCTCACATTATTAAATTCATTATTTGATTGAAAAATTAAACTTTAAAAAGAAAAAGTAATTTTTTTTTTTGAAAAAGTAAATTTTACTAATAAGTAATGTACAATATTTGATTCAATAAGCTCCCTAATTAAGTTGGGAGTTTAGAACACCATCATCGTTCAGTTTCTCGTAAGTGTGGGATTTCGCATTATTAAATTCATTATTTGATGAAAAATTGAACTTTATAAAGAAAAAGAAAATTGTACCAATAGCTTTGTAGTTTCTCAAGTCTTACCAACATTGAACACTGCTCTCAATCGATGAGAGCATGCTCTTACTTTTTCATCACTCATTCATTTACTGTTTATTCTTTTATTAATATTTATAGCTAGAGCTGCTTTCAAAATATGACTGATGCACATGCTTTTAGAGGAATTTCAATGGATTTGACCAAAAAAAAAGAAGAGGAATTTCAATGGGTAGTATCTTCAAATGTCTTAAATACAAAATAACATTATTCTATTACATTTATAGAACATACTTAGACTTTATTCTGTTTAAAAGATAAAATCAATTATATGTTGACACATGACTTATAATTTTAAGAGAATATTTCAAAGTTCTCATTGAGATATTCTACAAAAAAAAGTGTTTCTCTTTCATACTTCTTCCATTTTTTTGTTATTATTTTTGACATGCTCTACTGAGAACTCCACTATTGGAGTCCTAATTGGAGTTGTTCTTAATTAAGTTAAATTATAGATGTTCTTACCGACTATAAAATTAATGATACCAACAATAATCGTACGAGCCGACAAAAAAATAAAATGATCTCTTTTAATCTAGGTTAACAATAATCGTACGAGCCGACAAAAAAATAAAATGATCTCTTTTAATCTAGGTTATACATTACATACTTACATGAGCTTTGCGCAAGATAAATTTATATGAAAATTATTTAAGAAATAATATATGAAAAAATAAAGTTTATATTTTTAATCGAATTAATATCTTTGGCTCTTAAACAATTTTTAAACTTCTTTTTGTTAATTACATAATTTGTTTATTGATAAACTGATCATAATTTTAAAAATATTTTCGGTAGAAAATCACTTATCGCCTAAGAACCTAACGTTTAGGTCGAAGAATCTCATGGATACTATTTGGTAATAATGAAACTATGTCACCTCGGTTTTATATCATGATTTTAAAAATTTAAAAATTGACTATGGTTATAAGAAGTTTACGTTCACGTGCCAATCATATTTATCTTCAATACTTTTCTCTTTTTTGTGTCGCTTTTTTCATTTTGGTCATTGATCGATATAAATATTGATTTAAGAGTTTATTCTCATTTTATTCTTTTGTTTTGGCCTAAGATTTAAAAATGTTTAAGATTTAAAATTGTTACTTATTTTATTTTTTATCCATATTATGAAATAATAAAATAATAATTATATTTTAAATAACTAATAAAATCAGCTATTATTATGTAATAAAATTGGCGTGTGCATATAAATCAAACGATCACTATTGTTTGTTTGCAATCATTTTAGGGTAAATATATCATAACAGTCAATCTTATCAATGTATATGATCAATACTATTAAAACATGAACATGACCTATTGATATATGTGTAGTCCAACTATTTTAATATAATTATTAAAGCTTCTTATAATCATTTTAAAAATATTATAAAAATAAAAATACAAATATAATTAAAAACATAAATATAAAAATTAAATTTCTATAAAATATATAAAACAAAAAAATATACCAGCCATTTTAAGGGCATGTCAGAATCTAGTGTAGAATTAAATTTAAATAATATTTTCATAGATATATAGTATATTTTAATATGGAAATTTATTAAATGAGGTTTCTACTCATATAATTTTATAATATTTGCATTAACAAAATTTTACACTAACGAATTGTTTTTAATGTGAAATATTTAGTGGTTTCAATAATTTATAATCATTTTTAAAACAATGAAGAATTCAAAGTAAAATATTAACTTTTCAATATATGTTCAATCCAAATATCAAAATATAACTATGTATTTTCATATGACGTATAGATTAATTTAAACTATACATATATTAACATAAACACCAATTACAATAAATTATTTATCCATATGGTTTTATAATCATTGTATCTTATTATAGAAAAAAAAATTAAACCTTGATTACAAAAGTTTATGTGAGACTTTTAACAGTTTTAGTAATTTATACTCGTTTAAAAAAATACACAATATATAAAAAATCTAATTATTTATTATATGATTAATGTAATTGTGTATTTTATTTTAATAATAAAAAATTAAAAAATGATAGAAAATATATAAATTGTTATCAAATCTTTATTATTTAAAATCAGTAATTATCATATATATATTTAATCATATTAGGTAATTCTGTAAGTTTTGTTTAAAGAAAGAATATATAATAAATTTTAATTTGATAAATGAATAGTCTATAATAGACATACTATATAATATAACATTTTCTAACAATTTAATTTTGGACTAACAAAATTCTCAATTGATTATATATTTATTCATAGTTGTAAAATTTTATGCAGGGTTTCCTCGTCAACCAGGAAAACCATTACTCCTACCTGAACAACCGCTCCTATCCGCCGGAGACCTATTATGGCTGATCGGAACTCCCACAGCTCAAAAAGGACGATTCAAGTTTTGGCAAAGAACCCTAAAAAGAGCAACACATCTCCGGTGGATCTTAGTAAACTCCTTCAAAGACGAATATGAAAGTGAAATGACTAATCACGGAAATAACGGTCGAAACCCTCAAATCCTTTACGTTGGTCCATTGCACGACCAAGCAGCAACAAGTGTTAAGACTTTAACCAAAAGCCCTACTTTCTGGGAAGAAGACAGATCTTGTCTTGGTTGGCTCCAAGAACAGAAGCCAAACTCAGTCATCTATATATCATTTGGAAGCTGGGTTTCTCCAATAGGAGAATCGAAAATTCGTACGTTAGCATTGGCGTTGGAAGCATCAGGAAGACCTTTCCTTTGGGCGCTAAACCGGGTGTGGCAGGAGGGACTGCCACCCGGGTTCGTGCATAGAGTCACCATAGCTAAGAACCAAGGAAGGATTGTGCCGTGGGCGCCGCAGACAGAAGTTCTTAAGAACGACTCAGTGGGTTGTTTCGTGACTCACTGTGGCTGGAACTCGACCATGGAGGTACATAAGAAAACCTAATTAAATTTCCATGAATGTCCGTCATATACTACATTGCATATAGTTATCTCCGAGACATAGTTTGTTTTTCTTTCCAAGCTGAGTCATATAGTTTATATTGTGTTTTAGAGATCAGATATACTACGTTACGTATATATCTCCGATACATATAGATATAGTTATCTCCGAGACATAGTTTGTTTTTCTATATAGTTTATATTGTGTTTTAGAGATCACATATACTACGTTACGTATAGTTATAGACATATACCACGTTACATATGATATAGTTATCTCCATGAACTCGACGTTAATTGATTGAAAAAATATAATAGGCGGTGGCAAGTTATCGGAGGCTGGTGTGTTATCCAGTAGCGGGAGACCAGTTCGTGAACTGTAAATACATCGTGGACGTGTGGAAGATCGGGGTGAGAATGAGTGGTTTCGGAGAGGAGGAGGTTGGAGTTGGACTAAGAAAAGTTATGGAGGATAAAGAGATAGGTGAGAGATTGAAGAAGTTGAGACATAAAGCAATGGGGAATGAAACGCGTTTGTATTCGGACAAAATGTTTACCCTTTTTAAGGATGAGATAAAATGAGATGTGCATTGAGATGTAATTTTAACCTAATGATTTTTTTTGCCATTGAATGTGGCTTCCATAAGACTGATACATGCAATACATACTCTTTCTCCTTTATAATGTTTGATATTTTGTTTGGATATAAATTTTTCAATTTTCCCCAAAAAATCTAACATTTTGAAAAAATTATCGCTTAAAATATAATTTTAAAGTTAATTTATTTAAATAAGCAGAATGTAATTATGTATATGTTGATAAAGTTAGAGTTACTTAGAAAATATTTTATATTGTAAAACAACAACAGAAATTTTATTTAATGGAGTACTTTTTTTTTACATTCCTTATTCTTTTTTCTATTTTTTTGGTTTGGTGCAAAACTTTTTAATAATCTCAATAACAACATTCAGAACACCTCTAATAGGCCAGTTTTCAAAAACAAAAAAAAAAAACTCCACTATGATTCTAGTTGTGATAAAAACATACAAAGATTTTGACTTTGTCGGGTTGTTCGTAGCCAAGTGGCAACTGAGCTCTGCTTTCGGATCTTGACATTAGGGGTTCGATTCATTCTTACCTCAGTTTGAGGATTTCGGTGCAAAGTGACTAAAAGTTGACAAAAAAAAAAAAAGATTTTGACTTTTTCTTTGACCGCCAAAGAAGACGAAAACGAGTCTTTGACAAAATCACAAAGAAGAAGAAAAACGAATCCTTTTTGTTTGCTTCCGCACAGAATCTTCATTTTAGCTTCTTCCTCTCCCTCTGCTTCTCTTTCTCTCTTTAGGTTTCTTTTCTTCCACGACTCCTCTTCCCTCTCTGCTTCGAGTGATCGATTTTGGTGAAATTGAGCCGAGTTTATCTGTCCACCTAGGTATTTTATTGTTTTTTAAAGTAATTAATCTGAATTTTCGTTCGCTGTTCAAAATCGACATGGGATCAATTTTAGGGCTTTCAGTCAAGATCGCTGCTTTGGCGCTAATTTGAACTTGGGTAGTTGAATGAGTGTGGATCTTTGCTTCGGGTTCATGTAATTATGCGTGATTGAACGGGAAAGTATCATCCTTTGTAATCTTAACAGTAGCAACATTTTGATTAGTACTTGGCTTTAGATACATAACAAAGCTTTATGAGCTCTTGACATTTTGTTATTGTTACGCTACTCAACAAAAGCTTAAGCCTTTCATACTGATTACCCTTACTCTCTTTGTTTTGTTTCCTAGTTTCGTATTTTAGAGTAGAATCCAATCACCAATGGATCATGAACACAATAGGAATCCATTTGCAAGTGCAAGTGGAAGTGGAAGTGGAAGAGCAGGGGGAAGTACAAGTGCGAGCTCAAACTCGAGCTTTAGTAGCAGCGTGGCGGATACAGAGGATGATCAAACAATTGCGCGTATATTAGCTGAAGATGAGAGCTTAAGAAGAGACGGCAGGCTTGGGAAGAGACTCTCTCATTTAGATTCTATCCCTGTATGATTAAAAAGCTTCTTTTTTCACCTTAATATACTTCATAAAAATCTGTTGATGAGCTGTTCATAGTAACTTTTTTACTTTGTTTTGGCAGCACACTCCTCGGATTAACAGTAAAATACCCGATATAAATGATGCAACATTAGACCATGAGCTCCTCTCTGTGAGGTTCTCTTGTTCTTCTCTTTATCAATATCTTGCTTTTATTGTCTTTTCCTTTCATTTGATTGATTAGATTATTCATTAGCCATTTTCCTCTGCTTCAGGTTGGCCACATATGGGTTAGCTGAACTACAGATGGAGGGGGATGGAAATTGCCAGGTACGCTGCCTGTAAGGAACATCCTTGTTTGGACTCTTCAAAAGAATATTCATCATATGTCATATACTTGATTGTCATCAGTTCCGAGCTCTGGCAGACCAGCTTTTCGGCAATCCAGATTACCATAAGCATGTAAGGAAGCATATTGTAAAGCAGGTACTCTCTAAGAGCCAACCTTAGTGCAACTCTGTTTCTTGTTCACAAATTTGGAGTATAGTCAGTGGCTATAGGGACAAATGTTTAAGCTTTGCAATCTTAGGACGTGTGAACTCCTCTGGACTTGGTTTCTCTCAAACTTGTTGGGCTACATACGTTGTTACTTCCCATTATTTTGACTTCATGTGAATCTTTTTACAGTTGAAAGAGCAACGGAAGTTATACGAAGGATATGTGCCTATGAAATACAGACACTACACCAGGAAGATGAAAAAGTGAGTCATCTTTCTTTTCTTCTTTTGTTTCTTTCTTTTTCTAAAAACTGTTCTCTGATTTGTTCTTTTCTTTGGAATGGGAATAGAACCGGTGAATGGGGAGATCACGTTACTCTCCAAGCTGCTGCAGATCGTGTAAGTTAAATATCATGTTTTGAGTTTACTACAAGACTAGTTCACTTTTACTTGCCAGACATTGTGTCTTGTCTTGAGCAACCGCATCTTGCAAATTTCACACCTTTTACCTTGAATGACTGACTCAAGAGCATTACTGTAGTTCGATACTAAGATCTGCTTGCTCACATCATTTCGGGAACAATCTTACATCGAGATACTTCCTCATAACAAGAACCCTCTCCGTGGTACTAACTCTCTCTCTTTCTCTTTCTTGCCTTGAAGCTCTCTTAGTCAACCTTACTCGGTCCTTCTTAAATAAATCCTTTTACTCTTCTGCAGAGGCTTGGCTTAGCTTCTGGAGCGAAGTGCATTACAATTCGCTTTACTCTAGTGGAGGTAAAAAAAGAAAAAACTCACTCTCTTCCTATAAACTCTGCTTTTCAAAGTCATTTATCATCATCACTAGTTAGTCTCCATGGCTTCTCAATCTCCTATTTTTTCTAAACTAGTGGTACTTGGTCTTGCAGATGTTCCCACAAGAAAACCCAGGAGGAAGCATTGGCTCTTCTAGGATTCGATTCTGATTTGTATATTTATATATATGTATGTATAATATCCTTCTCAGATTGTGTGTGAACTCTGTTGTATCATTGGTTCCCTCTCAACAGTTTACTTGAAAATTTCTGAATCACAATGAAAGACAACTAAGTAACAGCAAAGAGTTTTAAAAAAGGGGACCATGATGAGATCAATTTGAATGGACCTGATGAAGTACATTCACATGGAGTCATGGACCAAATAACGTGTCATGTATTATATATAGTATATAAGTCTTAATTCATTTTAAAAGATTTTATATTTGATTGAGTTTCAAACAAGTAACTAAAGCAATGGCTGTTAAATCACAAGAATAAAAGAATCAAAAACTGGGATCGAACCGAAAGCATCATTTGCTTTGACTCATAGAATAGAAGGCATCTTTTCTAGCCAAAATCAAAGTGGTATGTGCTCTCTCTCTATATATAATGGAGTTTTGTGGTCGTGCATGAGAGGTTCTCTTTTCTCTAGTATGCTTAATATTTATTCGATTATTGTGCTCTCGTGTGTTGAAGTTAGATTATTACCTTCTGCCTCTGGTAAAACTGTAAGATTTAACATGGTGAATAATGTTAAACATGAATGAAAAAACTATGAGTGATGATGAAATAAACTATTAAAATCACGATTTTGAACAAGAAAACTTCAAACAATTCACAATATATTTTTTCCTAAAAAGTGTATATCAACTTCTTAAATATTTGAAAATTCATAATTTCCAAAACTCAAGTAAATATATATATGGTTTTTGTTTAATTAATTAAATGTATTCATCAATATATTCAAATCACAATTTAAAATCATGAGATATGTTTCTAAAACAGAAAAATGATATTGATTATCAACTCCTAAATTTTGTAAAAATCCAAGAAAACAATTAGGTACGGATTTATGTATATTTTTTTAACCATTTAATGGTTTTTTTTTTTTGAACAACTGTATGCAGCATATATCTATACTATTAAAAGGGAAGCAGTCTTAAAAAGTCGACTTATACAAGTTGTTTTGGACTCTTTCATTAGCTAATTATTATCTTTGACCGTACCTTATATTTCTCTAACTACTTTCTATTATTTTATAGCATAATTTCATCTTAGATTTTCTTTACCAAAAAATGTAAATGCTTGCAAAACAATCTTTTGAAAATATAGTTGATTTTGGCAACTAATTTCGATGACCTACTATTTCTCTAACTAATTTAGATGAACCTACAAGAGATAAAACATGGTTCGTTCAATATATATATATATATATATATATATATATATCCTATTAAATATTT
Source organism: Raphanus raphanistrum x Raphanus sativus (assembly GCA_019705995.1). Taxonomy (NCBI): domain Eukaryota; kingdom Viridiplantae; phylum Streptophyta; class Magnoliopsida; order Brassicales; family Brassicaceae; genus Raphanus; species Raphanus raphanistrum x Raphanus sativus. The sequence goes on along the minus strand of CM034035.1, from coordinate 57,197,998 downwards.
TTTGAATGAAAAAAGTTTAAACGAAAGTTTTAACGTAACTATTAGTGTGCATAAAACCATTCCCGACTTATTCACACCTAATATGTTCACTCTACCTCATGTTTTTCTACCAAATTAAAATATAAATTTATATCTAATTATGAATAAACTTATATTTCCTTTAAATATCAATAATTAAAATAAATTAATCCTGAAAACCTGTCAATATATTTTAGTTTTCTCTAACACTTTTCTCTTTATTCTTTTTCTAAATAACATATAGTTTTAAAAATAAAGAATCACAAATCAAATATTTTATTAAATTACATGTACTAATTTAAAATATATAAGATGTATGATCAATTTTCTAAATATCTTCAGATTTATCTTAGTTAAAGGGGTGGACATAATTATGGGTTCGGTTCAGTTTATTTGGATTTAATAAAATTTTAACCAAAGTTAACTCAAGGTAGTTTGTTTTGGTTTGTGTTCAGTTTGGTTAGGTTTGTGTTTACTTTAGTTTAATTTGGTTTTATTTGTGTTTTTTTACTTCATTCGAGTTGATTTTTGGTTTTTTTTTTATGGTTCAGTTACAAAAATATAATTTATAAAAACATAAGTAAATCATCATTTGATACGAAATCATTATTTTCATATTTATATGTAAAGTTAAACATAAAAATTAAATCGTAGAATATGTAATCCAATAATTTTATGTCATTGTCTTCAAACCTAATATAAATATCAAAGATAATTTTATGTGTATATTATATTTAGGTTTTTAGGTTAAATGCTTAAATATAGTAAATTTAATATTATTAGTATACATAATTAATCTAAATAAAGTCATTTCGGTTTTTCCATTTAGTTATGTTTATTCTATACATTTATAAGTAAAATATATAAACTATATTTAGTTCTTCAGGTTACATGATTATATATATTAAATTTAATATTATTAATATACATAATTAATCTAATTAAATCATTTTGGTTTTTCGGTTTGGTTTGGTTTAAAACTTAAGCAAACTGGACTGTTTGGGTTAATAGATACTTGAACCAGGTGGTTTATACATATATTTTGGTTTGGGTCGGTTTAAGTTTAGATGAGTCGGTTTGGTTTGCTTTTTTGCCCACTCTTTTACATGCGTCAACCAATTTCCGTACGGATTAATAGGATTAATATCAGATTTTTTATTTTTACCGATTTTATCGGTGTTTTAAATAGAGGTAGTTTAGTTAAATCCGAGCAGATCATATACATGTCATCGGGTTTATCAGATATACATGTCATCGGATTTATCAGTTTAACCGTAGGTTCGAGTCAGAAAAACAATAGTGTACACAATTGTAAATGTATTAGCTACAAAACTTTAAAATACATAAATTTATAGTTACCACGTCTTTGTTTCTTATAAATAAAATTTAAAAAGAAAGAAATGGTTCAACAGTAAATAAAAGTCAGGTATAAAAATAATGGTCAACACTATTATAAATTTATTAGGCTACAAATTTTCAAAACACATAATTTATAGTTGCCAAATTGTTATCTCTTATAAATAATTTTTTTTAAGAAATAAATCCCGCGCTTTTCAAGCGCGGGTCAAAATCTAGTACTCATTTAAGACTATTTTATCTCAATGAACAGAATTAGGAGGAAGTGAAATAGAAAAAAAAAGTGAAAACAAAATAAAAAAGCCCTCTCCCATTGCTTACTTCTTCTTCTTCTTCTTCATTCTCTCTCTCTCTCGCTGTCTCTCGCGGAGAGAAAGAAAGTTCTTTCCTTGCAAGTTCACTTGCGTGTGTCTCGTCTCTTAGGAAATTGAAAACCCTAGGAGCCTCAATTCTTCTTTTAACTCCAACCCCCTTCTCTTATCCCCGTCTCCTCTGATTTCTAAAGTTTTCTCTTCTCCTCCTCTAATCGTGGATCATGGAGAGATCCGATTCCAGGGATTTCCACAACTTTGTCCGCGCTTCCTCAGGTCTCTCTCTTTCTTCAATAGAAAGGATGTTTCTTTCTTCTCCTTAGCTGATTCTGGATCCGCTTTTCTGTTTTGCTTACGAGTTACCAACACACATGTTTATTAGTTATGTTCTATATGGTTCTAGGTCACTGTTGCTCTAATTGCATGACTGATAAAAAAAGCTTACTTTTTAAGATTTGCTTTTTTTTTTGTGATGTTATTGTTTATCACTTTGATTGAAAGTGCAGACTGTTATGGTCCACATGGCATGACTTTTACTCATGTGTGTTGTTGTTGTTGTAACATTGGTTGCTGTGTTTGTATCTGCAGATCAAAATAGTGCTCTCTTTGACGCATCTCAGTATGATTTCTTTGGTAAAAACCTTGACGAAATGTCATTGGGAGGTTTAGACGATGTTGAATTCATCGCTCCTGATGCTGCTGATGATGAGTATCACTTGTTTGATAAAGCAGAGGTAATGTGTTCTCTCTGTTGATAAAAAAAGCTACCTTCTTGATGTTTTTAATTAATATATATACATATGTTGATGATTCCAGGCTGGAGGTTTAGGATCATTGTCTGACCTCGATGATCTTGCCACTACTTTTGCAAAGGTAAGTATCTTCACTAATAACTACCATCCCATGATCATGCTTATACCTGTTGCATCTTTTGAACTATTGTCAGTGATTTTGAATCTAACTGTTCTCTTTTTTGTTTTGTTTTTGTAGCTAAACAGAGATGTTTCTGGACCTAAACACCCTGGTGTTATCGGTGACAGAGGTTCAGGATCCTTTTCAAGAGAGAGTGAGTTAGACTTCTTTACCTTGTTTACTACTATATACCTTCGGGCTTCTTTATTATGTTCCCGAGTGACTGTTTCTGATTGTACTTTGTCTGTAGGTTCTTCTGCTACCGATTGGACACACGATGCAGAGCTCACAAGCTGGTTGGACGAACGAGATCAAGAGGCTAATAGATGGTCCTCACAGTCACAATCATCTCCTCACTCAAAACCTTTGTACAGGACATCCTCCTATCCCCAGCGACCACCGCTTCTACAGCACCACAATAGCGAACCTATAATTCTACCGGAATCAACTTTCACTTCCTTTCCTCCGCCTGGTAGCAGATCTCAACAGACTTCCCTTGCAAATCTCCAACGTGCTCCTTCTCTTCCTGGTGGTTCTCAGTTCAATTTCACCGCACCTTCCCCGCGGTCAAGTTCTAGTTCTCATCTTTCAGGATCGTCGCACTGGCCTCAGTATAGTGGTGGTAGTTTGACTAGACATGCCTCGTGTGGCCCTACGCTTGGTAACATGGTGCAGCAACCTCATTGGCTCACTGATCCTGGTCTTCTGCGCGGAGATCATTCTAGTTTATTACATACTCTGGCGCAGCAACAGCAACAGCACCAACAACTGCCTCCTCGGAATGATCTTTTGGCACAACATATGATGGCCCTCCAGCAGAGGCAATCGTATGCTCATCTTGCGGCCCTACAGTCCCAACTGTATAGTTCCTATCCTTCACCATCATCACGTAAAGTCCCTTTCGGGGAACACAAACACAAGTCATCATCTCAGAGAAGTCGAAAGAACAAAGGCATCTCCCAACAGGCATCAGACGCAGCTAGTAGTCAGAAAAGTGAAAGTGGATTGCAGTTTAGATCAAAATACATGACTTCTGAAGAAATAGAGAGTATACTCAAGATGAAGCACTCTCATTCACACAGCAATGATCCTTACGTCAATGACTATTACCACCAAGCTCGCCTTGCCAAGAAGTCTAGAGCAATCTCACTCTTCTACCCTTCTCAGCTGAAGGATCACCAGCCTCGGTCACGTAACAGTTCTGAACAGCATCCACAACAAGTTCATGTAGATGCTCTTGGAAAGATTACACTTCCTTATATTCGCAGGCCACCTGCATTGCTCGAGGTTGACTCTTCCCCTGGCTCTAATGAAGGCTCAGGGAAAAAACATTTGGAGCAGGAGCCTCTTGTTGCGGCTAGGGTTACGATTGAAGATGCTCTTGGAGTTCTTATTGACATAGTTGACATTGATAGGCATCTCCAGTCCGCAAGGCCTCAGGATGGAGGCGCTCAGGTCAAGAGAAAGCGGCAGATCCTCCTAGAAGGATTAGCCACAGCACTGCAACTCGCTGATCCGTTCAGCAAAACCAATCAGACTGCTACTAAGGATGATGTTGTCTTTCTCCGTATAGCGACTCTTCCAAAGGGCAGGAAAATGCTTACGAAGTATATACAGCTTCTAGTTCCAGGTACCGAGATTGCTAGAGTTGTCTGCATGGCTATATTCCGCCACTTGAGATTCCTATTCGGCGGTTTGCCTTCAGATGCTTTAGCAGCAGAGACGATTGTGAATCTCGCCAAAGCGGTCACGGTCTGCGTCCAAGCCATGGACCTACGAGCGCTGAGTGCTTGCCTGGCAGCTGTAGTGTGTTCCTCAGAGCAGCCTCCTCTGCGTCCTATTGGAAGCTCTGCTGGGGATGGTGCTTCAGTTGTTTTGATATCTCTTCTCGAGAGAGCTGCTGAAGTTGTGGTGGTTCCTCGAGTTGTCCATGATGGTCTGTGGAGAGCCTCGTTCGATGAGTTCTTCAACCTTCTTACCAAATACTGCAGGAGCAAGTATGAGACGATCCGGAGCCAGAACCAAGGGAGTGCAGCGGATGTTTTGGAGGTGGCGATAAAGAGGGAAATGCCTGCTGAGCTTTTACGAGCGAGCATCCGTCACACCAGTGACGACCAGAGGAACTATCTGTTGAACTTTGGCCGTAAACCGCCGTCGGCTATTGTTAGTGAGTTGGCGTCGCATGCAAGGGGTGGTCAGATCAACTCTGAGTCTGTGAGGGTTTTATCAAAAAGAGAGAGAGAAGTGGTAACCAATGGGGCATAGTGGGCTGTGGTGGATCAAACAAACAGTTGATCTATGTGTGTAGACTCAGGAGTCAAACTTGTAAGTAACCTGGTGGTGTAGGACTCTTTTCACAAGGATTTCAGATGATAAATGCTTTTAGAGTCTGCTCTCTTTTTATTTTTGTTTTCTTATTACAATGATGGACAAATGCAAACTCTGCTTGGTTTATATGTATTAATGATGGTGGGAAAGAATGTGAAAGATGGGAGTAGGTTATAGGAAGAAGAAATGTCTTCGCCGAGGGGAGCCATATTTTGATGCTCTTTATGTTGAAAATTCTATTTTATAGGGAACAAAATAGGGGTGTTTGTGTACAGAATGATGATGAACCCTTAAACCGGAAAATAGTGAGAAATTGGAGCTAAGATTAGGTGCTTCGATTAGCAGATTTAAATTCTGGAAGCAGCTGAGGGAAAGGGAGATAAGTTTTGCTATCTGACATGTTTCTTTAGTCCTCTGTAATAATAATCAGAACCCACATAAAACCTCTTTTGAAAACTACTGGATCCATCTCTTTTTCTTTCTCCACCTATTGCATCTCTCGTTGGTTGTTTCAAGATTTCATTTGTCTGCGTCCTTTTTTTTTCTGTGGAGGAGTTGAGACTACAACACTATATATATAGAACTGGCTTAATAATTCCTACTAGATTCTTTGTTATAGACAGAATCTTGAAACTACCGTCTTAGGATTGATTTTGTTGTTCTGAGTTACAATACACACCGGGACCGGCCTTGAACCATGTGTAATGAAACATTTGTAATAGGTTCCTGAAATTTTTGATGAAGATAATTATATAGACATAAGTTCCTAAAAAAAAAATCAAGATCTCCAAATTTTTTTTTTACATAAACAGTATAATAGACTTCCAAAATTTCAGGGCTTGGTGAATGCTAACGCCGATGATGAACGACACGTTTTTAGACATGTTAATAAGGTTGCTCTAAAAACCCGAAGTTTTACATTTTACTTTAAATAATAGTATCATTTTGTGATTAGAACTGAGATATCTATTAAACAAATTCTGTAACTGAATTGATAAGCAGTGTCAGCCTGTGGCATAAAGAACACAAAAAAAAATCTTATAATTCAAAGCAAATACTTAAGACATTGCATTAATTCATTATGAGCAACTAAACGTACGAGATTTTTCTATTAAAAATCGCTAACAAAAAAAATTTGAACTAAACGGTCTAGAGATCAGAAGATCCAGAACTACACATCACAAGTTCCACCAACGAAATGTTAGGTATGTGGCCTTAAAATTTTAACATATAACTTTGGCCTAAATTCCATGCTTCACTTGCTTTAAGCAAGAGACGAGTCTGATTACAGAGTTACATTATTAATTCGACAAATGTACCGTCTTCTATCTAGAGTTCAAAATACAAATTTGTAAAATGTTTTATGTTTTTTTAGAATTTACAAAAAAACCTATTTTAACTTAGAAAATGTTTTCAATTTATAAAACGTTTTAGTGTTTTTAACAATTTATAAAAAACTTTTTTCACTTTTTAAAAATGTTTATAAAATGTTTTAAGTTGCTTTTTTGAAAATTTTATAAATATTTTTCAAATACCTATATTATAAAAACGTCTAAAAATAATTATATATTATACGCGCTAGGAGAGTGGGGGCATGTGAATATTCCAGTAACTATGCGCTGTGATAATCCGAGAGTAAACGGATTTGAATTCAGGTTCCGTAGGATCCATAGAACGCTATGTTACCATCCGACCACTAACGCGACTATTTTTGGTGGTATTTTGTTGGAAATGTGTCCGATCGACGTAGTCTGTTGGGAATGTGTTCGACGGAATCTGTTGGAAATGTGTCCGTAAAAATTTGGTGAATAATCGAAAAAGAATCTAATGAAACATTTCTTTTTGACGAAATAGAACAAACAAAAATTTCTTGTAGCGCCCACTATCGTGGAAAATGTTTTTTTCCCACGATAAAAGAGTCTGTTTTTTCGTGCCCGCATATCCAAAACCCATATCTTCTTTTATTAAGGTTTTTTTATTTAGTGTACAGTGGTAGGTAGATGGAGCTCCTTATCTATGGAGCAAGTAGAAAGAGGGGACATGAAGATGATCTTGATGACGTAAATAAAGTGGATTGGATCTTTCATGCATATGCCAACTTCTTCTTCTCAAAGGTGAGGCTGGAGCGAAGGAAATCTTTCTTCGCTAGGTTCTTGGTGGCAAGGAACTTCTTATACCATTTGCCAGACTCTTTGAGATCTCTATCAGTGACATTATTCCAGTCAATGTAAGTGAGTCCGAATCTGACGGTAAATCCTTGTCCGAATTCATAATTATCACCAAGAGACCACGCACAGTATCCTTTCACCTTGACACCTGTCTCCCTAAAAGCAGGAACAGTGAATCATTGTGTAAAACATGTATCTTATATAAAACACAATAAGGAAAAGAGAGAAGCATCAACTCACTTGATGACTTTACTGAGAAAACAAAGATGACTGCAGAGATAATCAATCCGCCTGTAATCAAACTTAGCCTCCTCACGGGTTTCATCACTGGTAATGAATCCTAGTTAAACAGTCATAACATGAACAATTTTAACCAATTTCAAATTACATTTAACATGTAGAGGTGAATTTAGATATGAGTAGTAGAACACACCGTTCTCGGTTATATAGATTAAAGGGTCATTGTATTTGGTTTTGAAGTGATCCATAACATAATAAATGCCTTTTGGGTAGTAATAGATGTTTCTGGTCTCGTCGTCCCTGTGATCAGCGAACTTAGAAAGAGAAGCGAAATAGTATCAGAAAACTGAATTTCGCTTAGAAAAAAAAAAGAAAGAATAGGGATGGATGATGCATATATACCACTGGACCAATGAGATGATTACTTGCATTGCGAACTGTTAACACAAATAATTGACGGTCACAAATTATTGTAATTAGCAAAGGCAAATTAAGGTTGTAAATAAGTCGAAATATATAGATGGATACATGTGAGCCTTGCGCCAGCGTCCATCATGGCAGTGTGATCATCCCGATCAACATGATTAGGACTTGGCTGGACATACTGACTGAAGTAATAGTTGAGACCAAGAAAATCATATGAACCCTTTACCAGTTTGGATTCCTCTGGAGTGAACGATGGAAGCCGCTCACCCACAGTGTCTATCATGATTTGAGGGTATGTACCATTTGTTAGCGGCCCCATGAACCTGGTGTACATAAATACATGAATATTTTTCGTCAGTTCATATATACAACATATATTAATGTTAAGAATATCATTTCATTTTATAAACATATACCATCCCAAGAAGAATTCTTTCATCCTCTCGGTTGCAACTATGCAGTCTGGATCAGTGTCATTATATGGAAGAAACCATCTAGTTATCATCACAGGTCCAATCTTACCTCCTTGATGCTGTAGACACGCATATATATATACATAATGATAAGATTAATTTAGAATCAGATATGTTAGAATACACCTTTCACAAAAGGGAGAAACCTACCTTATATTTTGTCCTATAGAGATCAACCACCTTGGCATGAGCAAGGAGCTGGTTATGTGCAACGATATAGGGTTCCGTCGAAGAATTTCCGGCGTAACATGTAGAATCAACCTTCGGAGAACATCGACCAGGTGCATCTGCTCCTAATCCATATCCTCTCGTAGGCACTGAGTAGAGCTGGTTGATTGTGAACCAGTTCTTTACTTTATCACCAAATTCTTCGAAACATAGATCCGCGTAATCTCTGAAATCCTCTCTGCGAATATTATAGAACCATTTCATTAATCCAAGAACAAATCTCTATATATTATCGTCTTTCTTAATAAGCAGCGCATGGCATAAATATAACATACATGATCTGGGGGTCCAAGAAACCTTCATAATCATCTTGTAGTACTTGAGGAAGGTCCCAGTGAAAGAGGGTAACTAAAGGCGTTATACCCTTTTCGATGAGGCCATCTATGAGTCCGTGGTAGTAGTTAATACCTCCTCGGTGTACTCCCCTGCTCCTCTTTCCTCCTGCTCATATGTATCGCATATTTAATCTTTCGAAAGAATCACAATATGAATCAATAACGTTCACATACTTGGAATGATTCTTGACCAGGCAATGGAGAATCTGTAGCCAGTAGCTTTGAGTTCGTCCATAACCTCTATATCTTTCTGCAGTTCACATACAATCGCATGTCAATCCACACTAGGTTGGTAGTTGATAGATAATTCAGTGAGTAATTTTTGTTAGTACACACATATATATTGAGGAATTTAATTACCTCCCAGTACGAATATGAGTCACAAGTAGTGTCTCCATTTCCATTATCGGGTCCTGCTTTATCTGATAGTAAAAAATACATTACTGTAAGTGCATGGAAACATATAACCGACATAATATGTATATGTAATGAGTAACCGTGCAAAAAACAAACGTGGGAATCGGTGAGTGAAGCCATCCCAAACGTTAAGTCCACGATTTATGCTACCTTCGATCTGAAATGAAAAGAAACACCCATGCAATGTTGGATTTTATTGTTTATATATGATGTTATTTATACGTTAAATATGACGTCTCCGGCGACATAATACTAATGGTTGATATGTTACATGCCTGGTAAGCAGAAGATGCAAGACCGAAGATAAAGTCTTTCTCGAAACTGCTACTGTTGAAACGATGAGTTTGACCACATGTGAATGGCACGTTCTCTTCGCAAGAAATTTCTTCATCAGCTTTGCAAATCGCCAAAGCTAATAAAAAAGTTAATGCGAGCCAAAGATGCTTCATGGTTGATTTGTAGATGTGTTTGTTGTGTTCTATGGAACCTTGTGCGAATCTAGGGTTTATATAGCCATTGCAAAGAAGGGTGACGTATGTATTTTCTTCTCTAATTAGTGTAGCTTGATTAATATTTTGGGAGAGGGTTAAGTGACATGAAACCGGTGGCTTTTTACAGTAGCTTGCTCTTCAGTTGATCATTTCACTAAGAAAACTTTGAATTATTTCTTTTATCTTAATTGTAATTGCTAGATTACTATCATTTTGTGGAGTTATTTTATATAATATGGGTATCCCACGAATCGAGTCCGAAACCACTAATCTCGAATAAAGATTATGAACGAATGTTGAATGGGAGCTGGGAGCTCCTGAGTGATTCTACTTCACTAAAGGATCAGAAACTCATATCAATGTTTCATTGCCAACATCGACTCGTTAAAAAAATCCATATTTTGAAGGAAGAGATCTACCATCCCAAATTATTTTACTCCATTCGTAAAGTCTTTTACATTGGATAGGAGTTGATACTAAGTAGTAGTCAAAAATCTGTATCTATTTTTCATGATATTATGCATGAATTAGATATATCAATGGTGAATTTTTCAGAAAAATTGTGTGTTTTCACTCTCGCACTTTTTCGTTCTGAGGAATAAGAGGAGATATCCAAGAGGAGATATCCAAGTAGTTAGCGAGACTTCAAGGCCATCAGCTGATAAGAAGGTCAGAATCATATTCGCCTGGCCACACAATCAGGTATATTTGAGATGGTAGGTTTCGAGAGTATTTATCACCTTTTCAAACCCCTCGTACCACTCCCATGCTTGTGTGGTTATGATTTTTTAAGTTAATCTGTAAATAACAATCGAGTAGTTTTATTTAAGGAACGACAAACGCATTTTTGAGTTTCTTGACCATTGAGGTTTCTAATATTCTTTCTAATCAAAGAGAGAATTTTTAGATCCTAGTCCTAAAATGCATGGCATGTAGATGATTTGCGATAAAAGACACTTAACGTACAAAGAACGATTCGTTAATTGATCGGGACGGACAACGGTGATACGATGAAGCATGTGTTAAAGGTATGCGCAAAAGTAGGACATATCTCAAGATTCCCTGTACTAAAAGTTCCAAAAAACGATTCCTTGTATGTTCAATGCCTCTTACGTTAGACTTAGAGTTAGAATTGACGCCATAAGTTATTGAAAAAGTCTACAATAATTGTATCAAGTACCCTCCAGTCTGGAGTAACAATGACTTGGTTAAGAAAAAGAAAACAATTATAATGTGATCCTAAATGGCCACACTCATCACGAGCCTCACCGCTCACCAGGACCGCATATATCTTTTTGATTTTCGTTGCTCCATGCTTTATCACATGAAACCAGAGACTCTTCTCTCTAACCGATAAAATAAAACAAAGACTAACCATATATACCTTTTAAAATTTACAAAAAAAAAAATCTTTTAACTTTCAAAAACCTTATTGAATAGTGGATATTATTCATCAACTAAGTGATTGAAAGATGCAAGACAATAAAATGGCATAAATCAAGAGATAATGGATATAAATAATTTGTTTTTGCGTTATTAAAAAATTACTTTAAATAACCTATTAAAGATTGATTTAATCATTTTACATGATTTGTTAACACCCTAACAATCACTATTGTAAAATTCATAAGCTATCCAACCCTATTTTTTACTAGCGCCTAGATACATTAACCTTTGATTTGGGACGATCCCAAGATCACTTACCAAGAGTTTCTCTTTCTTCCTCTATAAAATCAGCATAAGTGTTCTGTCGGTAATTTAGCCTTTTTTATAACGATCTACATGTTCCCTAAATCTTAGACCAGGGATCATCCAAGGAAACCATTGATGTGAACATCTTCTATATTTTTTTGTCACTTGTTTGTATTATTAAGCTTTTTAGGCAAAAATTCTACACAATGAGAGCTAGCAAAACATCTCTATATTTATCAGTGTAACTTTATTTTTCTTAGAATTATACTTATTTTTTTTCAAGGCATAAACTTGGTTATCAAATCAATACAATAATAAAGTAAGGTTCTCTTCATAAACTGACACATCAAACTTTTAAGAGCATGAGAGAATGACATGTCATTAAATGAAAAAATTGAAAATCCAATGAAAACATTTCGCTTGTCTACATCATAATACACATAAGCCATTTCTTCGTAAGAGTATTTTTGTCTATATTTTTTTTCTTCCTCGCCAAATCGAAAATCTTTTCTAAGACAGTGCCAACTGAAATATTCTTCTTCTCCCACATTAAATCGACGATTTCATCACAGATTGAACTGAATTACGATAGTTTTTTGTAGGGTTCGAACTTGAAGCTGCACCTGATCATAAGTCGGATTTCATGGGGAACTACGAGGCAAAGCTAAAGATAACTAGGGTTCAATCTGACTATCTGAGAAATGGAAAAATATAAAACAACAAAGCATAGTTGAGTATACTGTCTCAACAAGTGTATCCAGCTAAAAATATCTCTCCTTTATGGTTATCAAGAAGTAACACTTTCCTCAAGTTTCTGGCCCCCTAAAATTAAAAGCTCATCTCCAGATTCCGCCATTAATAAGTTCTGACACCAATTTTACTACTTCCTTATATTTCCTCACTTCTCTAAAATAGCTCAGTGAAATCAGAATATGAAACCTGAGAACTTCTCTGTTTCACTAAACATCAAGATTTGGTTTAATGGAGGATAAGATTTAAACCAGTTCAGAATTTGCCTGAGACAATCCATACATTGCTCGGTTTGAAATCTCATTTCACTTCAGCTTGGGTTAAATCTGCCGGTAAAATTGCCAAGAACGTATCTTCTTAGGTCTAAGTATTCTATCCAGATCCAAGAAAATCAACCAAAACCAACCGAAAAATGTAGATTTGGTTTGGGTTTCGATCTTGTGCAAAATATCTATTGGATAGTTTTTGATCCGTGAGTCTCGGTTCGGGTCTGAATTCTACCCGAGACCGATTAGGATACTCAAAATACATGAAATATTTTATGTGTAGTAGGTATATTTTGTATTTCATATTTGTTTTGGTATCATAGATATTCTTTTAAATTTCAGGTTTGAATTTTCCGTTGGGGTTTTGAGTTTCAAGTAAAATTTCAAAATTTTAAAATATTTTTCAAATATTTGAATAAAATTTTGGGTATTTTTGGTTCATATGGTTAGATTTCAGGTAAAAATTAGGGATTTTTTCGGTATTTATTTTTTTTGGATTTTGTTTTAGATTTTAGATATTGGTTCGGGTTTTATATATTTTCGGGTTTTTGGATATCCAAACCTGCTACTTATCCAAAATTAAAAGTATTTTATAGATATTTGAATTAAACCAACTCATACCACATGGTATCATCATTTATACTCGTCTGGGAGTTTCTAATATTTAGATACTAAATACATAAGAGATACATAAAATTAAAATCCACTACTATGAGAATTTAGTTTTAAGTTTACTAACAAAAATTAATCTTTATTTTTGAATTTGATTTTTTTTTGGTTTCTTAAGTTTTCAAGGACTGTAACCCATTTTAGAGACATACGTACTGTAGAAAGTATTAATCAAAGTCTATCCAAATTTATTTAATCATATTAAAATTATATATATTTTGGAGATTTGAAAATTATTGTTAAATAAATACTGGAAGATTTATTGTTTGAAAAATTTATAGTAATACGGTTGAAGATAATAAATATTGTTAGATATAAAAATAAAAGTGGCATATGTTGTAATTTTTTGTGAAATTTTGATTTTTGCATATAATTTAAAATTTAAAATGCGCAAAAGATACCAAAATTGTAGGTGTCTTTGTCAAATACATATTAACATTTTGTTTTTTTGAAAGGTGTAGGTCGGACAGCAGCGACGTGAGTCCAAGCCTCGTGGACTTTGATACGTAATTAGTGGGCCTATGAACCGTTTATGATTAGTTGTTAGTTACATTTTATTACGTTTATGATATGTTGTAATTATTAAAGAAAATTAATGACAAAATCTTAGGAGGATCTTATAGTTCAATAATAATGTTGTATAGTTAGAGAAAATAAATGTAAGACCAAAAAAATTAAGTCTAATGAAAAGATGCAACAATCTTATTTAAGTAGATTTTTTAGGACTCATTCTCTTTTGATAGTATTGATGTGCTCCATACTAAATAAAGTTATTAAAAAAAAATTGTTTTTACGAAACAATCTTTTAGTGGGGTAAGTACGTGGTTTATAGACGAATTAAGATGTAATAGTGCTTTTATATCTGAACTGGACCGTGTCCGAACAGATATTAACGTATATAATTCAGTTTCGATTTATAAAAACCGTATACGAAATTTACATGACTTCACGCTGAGATGGCAGAAGTAATTAACATGTTACCACGATACAGGTGGAGACATACTGCTCACACTTACTGGAGATGATTACTAATCCAGTTGATTGACCGATTTTTGCTTCTGAGCTAGTCTCATTGTGCCTACTAGAAAACAATTTTATGGAGTTCAACATATCTCATACCTCCAAATGCCGGTTTTTCCTTCTAAGCTAGTTTTATGGAGTTCAACATATCTCATAACCCTAGATTTAGAAATGTGCTTGCAGACTCTATTGCTAAAGAGACGAGACGTAGTAGCAGTGTCGGTCCGGAGTTTCGTGCCGCCTAAAGCGGATTAAAATATAATGCCCGACAGTAACAATAATTTTTAAACCAAACAAAAATTTCATAAGAACCGTAAAATATTGATAAGGTATTAATCATGTTGATAAAGTAATGAGTCTAAATCGTTCATTGTTACTAGAAATACTAGTGGTTTCAGTTACACCAATTCATAGATAGCTTATTTTGTTGCCAGCAAGATTTTCTACAAAGTTATTAGAATTACTTAGGAAAAAGAATAATGCATAAAAGAGAAAAAGAGAGAAGAAAAGATGACTAGTTTCCCGTAAATGACATTGTTTTGGAAAAGATGACTAGTTGATTTATTCTATTTTGTATGACAATCATTTAATACAATATAAATAAGTAAACTAAAGATTATCAATAAAGGAATCATAATAAATTAGATTCTTTCGGTTATTACCAATAAAGGGGGAAAATATGAACACAGGTTTCGAACCTGTAGGGTTAGTAAAAGATAGGAGAGTACGCCACTGGACGGGACTAGCAGACTTGGTAAATATTGGTGCCCCTAAAATCTATATATTTTTTGGCGCCTGAAGCCCAAGCTTTACGGGCTTTAGCCCAGGGCCGGCCCTGCGTAGTAGGGTTCTCTTTTCCCATGAAAATCAGATTCGGTAGGAGTAAACACCTTTTTGAAACGATTTAACCTAGACTACCACTTGATCTAATTGAATGGGTGCATACCAAAGAAAAAGAGAAACTGTAACGCTAACACCAGTTATATTATCTGTGAGCCAAAGAACACTAAAGGGAGAGTGTTAGTGTGTTACACTACATACTACGTAAATCCTACCTATATAAAATTATTGTTTTCGTCCCTAAACTTTATTCCGAATTTTAACTCCAAGGCCCGTCAGTTTGCATATGGGCCTGTAAGCGCGGGATATTATTCGGGCGACTCGATCCGACCCGGTAAACCAACAATAAACCCTTGAACCCGCACAGATCTAAACCCTTCGGCCTTCTCTCTCTAAATCCCCAATTCTCAGATATTCTAGGGTTTGCCGATTCCTTATCTAAAAATCCGAAATGATCACCACCGTACTTCGTCGATCTTGCCTCGATGCGTCAAGGCGGAGGACTCTCCCCTCATCCCTGACCTCCATCAGCGCGGCTCTATTCCACCATATCACTCCTGCTGCCGCCGCCGCCGCCAAAGTCTCCGATCTAGCCTCCGATGTCAAGCCTACCCTCGCTCTCCCGAATCAGTTTGGTGTCGTCAAATCGAGAGGATTTCATTTCCAGTCTGGGCCGTCGGAGTTCAGATCGACGATGGTGTCACCTGCGGGCTTTGCGATATCCGAGACTAGCGACAGAGCAATTGGAGATTCAGAGAGTGATGGGGGGCTCGCGATAGCTGAGCTTGGGATATCTCCTGAGATCGTCAAAGCTTTAAGTGCTAAGGGTATCGAGAAACTCTTCCCGATTCAGGTTAGATTTTTTTTAAAAGTAGACACCTTTCGTGTTTCATGTTCTTGAATTGTGCGTAGTAATGAGATGTTGGTTTTGAATAGAAAGCTGTGCTTGAGCCAGCTATGCAAGGCCGTGACATGATTGGTCGTGCTAGGACAGGAACTGGAAAGACTCTTGCTTTTGGGATTCCCATCATTGACAAAATCATCAAATTCAACGCCAAACATGGGTTTGTCTTTGTCAATCTCTCAGATTCTACTTAGATCATATGAGGTTTTAACTGATGTTACCTTTTTTTGATGTGATGGACAGACGTGGGAGGAATCCTCTTTGTTTGGTTTTGGCACCGACAAGGGAGCTTGCTCGCCAAGTTGAGAAGGAGTTTAGGGAGTCTGCTCCTAGCTTGGATACTATTTGTGTTTATGGAGGTACTCCCATTGGACAGCAGATGAGGCAGCTTGACTACGGTGTTGATGTCGCTGTTGGTACTCCTGGTCGTATCATTGATCTCATCAAGCGAGGAGCTTTGAATCTTTCCGAGGTTCAGTTTGTGGTTCTCGATGAAGCTGATCAGATGCTTCAAGTTGGGTTTGCTGAGGATGTCGAGATCATATTGGAAAGGTTGCCTGAGAAACGTCAGAGCATGATGTTTTCGGCAACAATGCCGAGTTGGATCAGATCCCTTACCAAGAAGTATCTGAATGATCCTTTGACAATTGATCTGGTGAGTAGCCTCGTACCTGAAATTGCTTAGAGCCTTTAATGATTGATCTTGAGGTTTATAAAGTGAGGTGCCTGATCTTTTACCTGACTGTTATGTGATGTATAGGTTGGAGATTCTGATCAGAAGCTCGCAGATGGCATTACAACGTATTCCATCATGGCAGATTCTTATGGTAGAGCATCCATTATCGGTCCTCTTGTAACGGTAACGTCACCTTTTAAACGGATATGCGATAAATTTTATATCTTTTAGTATTAGCAATAGCTTGGAATATGTTTTCTTTTGCAGGAGCATGCTAAAGGAGGAAAATGCATTGTTTTCACCCAGACAAAACGGGATGCTGATCGCCTTTCATATGGCTTGGCAAGAACCTTCAAGTGCGAAGCTTTACACGGTGATATATCTCAGAGTCAGAGGGAAAGAACACTTGCTGGTTTCCGTGACGGGCATTTCAACATTCTTGTTGCCACTGATGTTGCTGCCCGTGGTCTTGATGTTCCTAATGTCGATTTGGTGAGTCAAAGCTACACCAGTACTTTTTCTGAACGAGAGTTAAATGTTCCTCATCTTACTGAACTTTATCTTCTTGTGATTGTAGGTGATTCATTATGAGCTTCCGAATAACACGGAGACATTTGTCCACAGAACGGGGAGAACAGGACGTGCTGGGAAGAAAGGAAGTGCTATTCTCATCTACAGTCAAGATCAATCCAGGGCTGTTAAAATAATTGAGAGAGAAGTTGGGAGCCGCTTCACTGAGGTTAATATAATCTTGTGAATCTTTACATGCTTTGTTGAATGCTTGGATTAATTATAACTGTTTGTAAGTTATTGGGTTTTGTATTCAGCTCCCTAGCATTGCTGTGGAACGTGGTGGAAGCATATATGAAGGTATAGGTGGTCGATCTGGTGAGTCCTTTGGAGGAGGCATGAGAGATCGCGGTTCAAGCTTTGGTGGTCGTTCAGGTGGTTATGGTAGCAGCAGTGGCCGTTCAGGTGGTTCAGGCAACCGTTATTCTGGTGGTTCGGATCGTTCTGGCTTTGGGAGCTTCGGTTCAGACCGTTCCTCTGGTTTCGGGGGCTTTGGTTCGGATCGTTCTTCACAGTCAAGCGGAAGGGGCGGCTTTGGTGGTCGGTCAGATGATTATGGTAGCAGTGGTGGCCGTAGCAACCGTTCTTCTGGTTTCGGTTCAGACCGTTCTTCTGGTTTCGGGGGCTTTGGTTCGGATCGTTCTTCTCAGTCAGGTGGAAGGGGCAGCTTTGGTGGTGGCTTTGGCTCAAATGATGGTAAAAGGTCTTACTGAGAAAGCTCCATGAAGTGTTGGGTATGTATGACCCGACCCGGCAATAAGTGGTTGTCCTAGGAGGATCGGTTTATCGAGTAGAGTAGTTTACTAAGGGGTACAAGGAGTGGATGGCTATATATAAATCTGTAGTTATGTAATCAAACATACTATTCTAAGTTTGTCTCTCTTTGGTTCAATACGGTTTTTTGCGCGTAAACCAAGATATGAATACTTGTGCTGCCCGTATTTTAGTCGACCAAATAAATAATACTTGAAAACGTCTATTGCGGTTTGGTCGGTAAAATGTTTTATTTTCGTGTTAGACAAGTCTTTTAGTCAAATTGTTGGCGATTTTATCGTTAAACATATCCGTAATTGCTATAAATAAATGTCACTTAATGAGTTATAAAATGCCAAAAATAAAAATCAAGAACACTTTTGATTAATCAAATAGTATTTGATCTGCACAATGATGATGAGTCGCTATGGAACCAAGGTGATGGTAATTCCTGGACCAAGGCTCTTCTCTTCCTGTGCCGTGTCCCCCAAACCATCTTTTGAAGTCTAGGGTTCCGGCGATCAGAGGCCTGAGAGAGTTCAGCAAGATGACATTTGAGAAGAAGAAAACGGAGGATAACCAATCGGAGAAAGGTTCAAGCGGTGGCAAAGGCGATCAAGGGAACAAAGGGGAGCAATTAATAGTTAGCTATTGGGGAGTGAAGCCTATGAAGATCACCAAAGATGATGGAACTGAATGGAAATGGAGCTGTTTTCGGGTAATATTACAAAACAAGAACGTTTGTTCTGCATTGTTTACTTTTAGTTGGTTTCATATATTGTAATATACTTGTGTGTATGACTTGATTCCTTTTCGTGTGGTATAATAATGATTAGCCATGGGAGACGTACAAAGCAGATCTGACGATAGATTTGAAGAAGCATCATGTTCCATCGACTTTACCGGACAAATTAGCTTACTGGACGGTTAAATCTCTCCGATGGCCTACCGATTTGTTCTTCCAGGTATCAATCATACCGTATCAACCACGTTTTAGGTTTCTAGTTTTTTTTTTGGTTAACTCAGATGTGCTGGATCTTAGGCATAGTCGTATAGACAGTCCTGGGATGAAATGATTCGTTTAATACCCTCCCTCTTGTGAATCATTCAGACTTTAGGTGATTAGGTCCATAAGCCAACTCGCCTAACATTTTTGTATGTTTTATATCGAATAAGAGAGGCGATCATTTGCGAAGCTCTGGCACCCTTGCTCCCAACCACTAGCCTATATAACTGATGGAGTTGTTTCTAGCGTTTCAAACACTAGTTTATTTTAGTTTGTCCTTTTAGTTTAAAAAGAAAAACTTTGATCAATTTTACAAATCGGAAACATTTTGGCAAGTGTAAATGCAAACCCAAAGAACAAAAAATATTTGTTCATTTCAGTTTATTCATAATTTCATTATCCATTTGGAGCCTTTGTAAGTTTGTTTAGACTAATGTTTATCAAATGATTCAATGCAGAGGCGGTACGGGTGCCGAGCGATGATGTTGGAAACGGTAGCAGCGGTTCCAGGAATGGTTGGAGGAATGTTAGTACACTGCAAATCGCTGAGGCGGTTTGAACAAAGCGGCGGTTGGATCAAAGCACTCCTCGAAGAAGCAGAGAACGAGAGAATGCACTTGATGACATTCATGGAAGTCGCAAAACCCAATTGGTACGAACGTGCCCTCGTGATCGCCGTTCAAGGCGTTTTCTTCAACGCATATTTCCTCGGGTACATAATCTCACCCAAGTTTGCTCACCGTATGGTTGGATACCTTGAGGAAGAAGCGATCCACTCTTACACTGAATTCCTCAAGGAGCTTGATAACGGTAACATCGAAAACGTTCCTGCGCCAGCCATAGCCATTGATTACTGGAGGCTCCCTGCTGATGCGACGCTTCGTGATGTTGTTATGGTGGTTCGTGCTGATGAAGCACATCACCGTGACGTTAACCATTATGCATCCGTAAGTGTGTTTTTCTTTCTCTCTCTGTCTCGTTTTTTTTTTGAACTTTTTTGTCTTGTATGTTACTGGATGGATATAAAAAGTGTGCAAGTGAGGAATATTTGTTTTCTATGCAGGATATTCATTACCAAGGTCGTGAACTCAAGGAAGCTCCAGCTCCAATTGGATATCATTGAATTTATTTATATCTTGTTGAATAAGAAAATAGTTTTGCTTCTTCTTTTTAAGGGATTTTGGGTTTTGTATTTTTTACTATATACTTGTTTCAAAATAATGAATATTTTAATAAAACATAATAAAATTTAACTATAAATGTATAATATTTTTTATATATTTTCATAATTCTAAATTTAGTAAACGCAATCAATTATTTTTGAACAATTACTAATTATTATTGACAGAATATGAAACTGGGCCTAGACCCATTTGTAAAAACTGAAACCTTCTTATTTGGGCCTTTAATATAAAGATTGACCGACTAAAAGAAATCTACTTTTCTCTATATATAGGTTTTGGTCAGACAAACTTTTTGCATAGATAAAAGTCTGCGTTAAACGAACGAGAGAAATCGAGAGAGGGACTAGGGTTTGTGATTCCATCCAAGAAAGAGGCAAAAAAGATGATAGAGGTGGTGCTGAACGATCGACTGGGGAAGAAAGTAAGGGTGAAGTGCAACGAAGACGACACGATCGGTGATCTGAAGAAGCTGGTGGCGGCGCAGACGGGAACGCGAGCGGAGAAGATTCGAATTCAGAAGTGGTACAACATCTACAAGGATCACATCACTCTCAAGGACTACGAGATCCACGACGGCATGGGTCTCGAGCTCTACTACAATTAAGGTTTTACCCCCTTTCTCTTTATTCGATCCTCTCTGTTTTTGATGTTGCCTAACTATCAATTTATTAAATAGTTAATCTTGTGTTTAGGGATTGAATAAATTCTCTCTGGAAAATTCAAAAGAGTCCAATCAGCTTATCTCTTCTTAAAACAATTTCAATTATTATATCAAAAGTGAATGCGAATTGAACAAATTCAATTTAAAGCTATCTCTTTTTATTACTCATGTTAATGAAGCAGACAATATCTAAGCTGCAATGGTCTTCTTGAGATTGTCATAGGTTGTAGTGGTTTTGATTCTATTTGAATTGATTGTAAATATGATTGTTTCATCTGGTCCAGGCGAACCGGAGGTGATAAAGCAAGTGTGAGTTGAAGGAATGTTGTTGATTTGCACACCTCCATAAATAAAATTAAAAACAAAAAAAGTACGTCTGTAAAATTGGGTAATTGGTTTCTGATTATGTATTTGCTTTGGTAAACTAAAATCAAATGTGTTGTAATAAGCTACTCTTCCAACTTTTGTCTACGGTGAAGTCTCTCGGTGTTGTGCACGATTGCTATAATTCTAAATGTTGCCCATATCTTTCTGGAAATCCTACTTTAGTTTAGATTAATTATCATATGGTACATAATTTGCATGGTCTCTTTTACAACTTGCTTGCGTTAATAGAAGACCTTAAACTTCATGTGGAGAGGTGTTAACTGTCTGTCTAGTGGTCTATCTTTTCTTTAGTTCAAACTCAACATTCATTGAACACCTGAAAATCCAATCTTCAACATTTTAGTTAGAGCCAATGCTGATTTTCAGCATCATGAAACGAGGAACATGAACAAAGGAACAAGATCGAAAAAATATATTAGAATAGATGATACCGACCACTATTTCATTGATCCCCTCGCGACTCCTTAAGACTTTTAGCAACGGAATAAGGGTCTAGGAGTCTGACTAGGCGCCCCTATCAATGCCTGACATAATTTAGAATAGCCTCATTCAATTTGAAGATACATTGCCAAAAAAATTCGCTAAAGGAAATGAGTTCAAGCTCATGCTCGAAGCGAAGCATGCTTTATAGGTCAACAAGTACGGATGAGGTACAGTTTCAAAAAATAAAAGTGCGGATGATGTAGTCTCTCGTATCTAATGGTAATATGTGACCTCGTCTAACAAAACCGAATATTTAACCTTAGCAACGAGAACGACGAGTTATCTTTTGTCATGTTTAGAACGTTTTCAGCCATCAAAAAAGAACACATTCAATATAGAAACATACTGTTTTTTTCTCTCCATAACTTCTACAAAGATAAAAGTGGTTCATTTGCTTGTTCACCAGTAAAAGGACGTCTCAATGATCCTCCAACTGTTACTCGCGGAAAAGATTCCACGTGTAAGCATTTTCAAACCAACGCAAGAACATATCAACCGAGTCCCGAGAAAACAAGGAACATCCTCTTCTAAGACGAGCTGATACCAACTACTGTAGTCTGTATTAGTGTTATTCTACCTTCGAATAACTGAAATATCATCCAATAAAACTATCTTTCCCATAACGTCATTACTGCCGATTTTTCTTCCAAATCATCCAAGAGAAAAGCTACCTTTAAATAGAAGCATCTCTTCATCTTCAAGATAAGCGTCTAAGTACTCCTTCTTATTGCTTATCCAACCGGTTACAATCTCAAGTCATCAAATTAAACGATGCCTTTGACCCATCAAATCCAGAGAACAAGCTCTCTGAATCTGCCTAATTAAGCCTATTGATCAAGTCTAACAATCGATGAACAACAAGAAAGGTAAAGCTTCTATTTATACTCTGTCACTATCTCTGCTCTCTAACTGCCATCTTCTTTATTTTTGCCAGCAAAGCAACCAAGCCACTCCAACTTCACTATTTAGTATCTATCACTTCATCAAAAAAAAATATTGGATGAACAACGAAGAGCTATGCTAGGTCGACATGGTCATCATCCTCCGCTTGCTAGTAAAACCATTTGCTTATACTCCATGGACCAAGAACTTTCAATGCCTTTGGTGATTGTTTAACCCAAACTAAATTGGTGATTGTTTTGTTAATGGACTTTGGCCTTTGGGTTTCATATTTTTACTATCTAGGAATTTTATGGCCTGCAATTTAGTTTATCTGTTTATGACTTTATACGAGAAAAGTTGCTATTAATTTTCTTTCTTTTTTTTTTTTTTTTGCTATTAATTTTCTATTATAATTGACGGTTTTATACGAGAAAAGAAAAGCTATTAATTTTCTTTTCCCGCATTCATGTGACATTAATCTTAACCGCCGTTTATATTTACCACAAAGTTTAACTTATAATGCAAAGGTAATAAAAAGTATTTTCAGATGCTATTGGCAAAAGTGAGGACATTTTAAATTGCCTGCAACAATCTTTACACAAGCAAATATGAAAACAGAAAACTCAATGGATCTTCTATTTAGGATATGTCTTTATTTTCTTTTCACGCCTACAAACCTTTCAAACATAAAGTAAAAATATATCTATTATTACTATAAAACCGTCAATTATAATATAACGTTTCAAATGTATCAAAGAGTTTCTCTATAATATAACGGCACCGAATTAAAAAGCTGTGTCCATTAAAATAAAGATATCTATCATGCTTTTTCCTTTGATCTATTATGGAGGAGTTTAGGTCAAAATAATAGCAATCTCAGTTACCGATAAACTTAAAAGCAAAAGGGCTTCCACTTACGAATCTCTTCCCTCATCAATTATTAAACACATAAATAAATTATTTATGAGAGATGTCATATGATATTTCTAACAAATTTTTTGTTACAAATATATCATAGATCAAAATAACCAAAATATTTTATTAAATATATAAATATATATATTTCAATTTCTACGGCTAACTAATTTATACCTTAGAGTTTATAATTTAAGGATTAAAATTTTGAGTTAAAAATAGTTTCCAAAAAAAAATTAAATTTCAAATAAAATTTTGAAAAAAAATTATTTAAATTTGAAAAAATAGTTTGAATTTGAAAACATATAATTCGAAACTATAAAAATATTATTTTTATTTTTAATTTTGTTTAGTTTATTTATTTGTATTTTGTATATATAAAATAGAAATTTTTTTACTTATTAAATAAAACATTCTGGTCATTTTCTTTTTTAAAAACTATTTTGTGACAAAAACATGAAAATGTCTATTTAAGAAAATTGCCAATTACTTATATCTACACTACCATTGGTATTAGAATATTTTGACTTTTCTGTATTTAATACCATGATTAATTTCGGTCTTTTAATTGCCGAAAAGTGTAAAAAAAAAAACAAAAAAATATCAAATCGCGGGTTAAAAATTTCGGCAAAGAAATTGAGGTTAATCATGCTCTAAAATATATTCAAACTATATGTATAACAAATAAATTTAAATACATCACAATCTGTTGCCTAGCCTCTATCTATCAACGGTTTTCTAATACAAAAGAATATTTTATACTTAAAAAGATTAATCTAGTTTCAGTATAAAATATTATTATTCGCTGCAATGTGTACCTTCTCTGCATTTTCTAGATGGAAAATTGAACTGATAATATGGACGAAACAGTCATGGTGCCATGTTCGCTCTTCGCTCTGTATTATTTAGACGCCTCTATCACTATGAATATCCAATAATATTTTAAACACCATACGATTTAATTCAATATTATATGGTTTTATGTATATAATAGTACAATAAGCTCGCCATTTTCGATATGCCTTGGTGCGTTAATGAAGGAATTTTGTTACGTATGTCAAAGTATCTTCGGATACGACAAAAGCATAGTAAACTATACTCATATACGAGAAAAGTATATATTTTCACATTAATTATGTTTTTCGAATTTAAGCCTTACGATGTTCAGTGGTCTGAGGAGTAATTTTCCTCGTTGGCTACAGTCGAGATCAAAAGTGTTGCCACGTTGGCAAAAAAAGCAATAGTTCCAAAATTTATCACGTATCATCACTATTTTAAGTATTGTCCATATTAATTTTTTTCCTGAATTATAAATGATAATTTTTTAAAAATATACTACTATGAATCGTATTTTAGAGTGTGTATAAACTGAAAGATAGAATCAAAACCGAAAAAGAGAGAGAGAAAAGAGATCTAGATCAGAACCGCCGGTTCCTTTTCCCTTCCGTCAAGTTGCTCCGTTTTGCTTCTTCTTCGCCCTCTCTAACAGATCGCCTTGTCCGAGCTCTGGAGTGGCGCCATCCTCGCCGATGGCTCTACGTTTGGAGGAAAGACGCGTTCGGTGGAGGCTCAGGGCGCGAGAAGATTGGTTCGCATGTGTAGAGGATTGAGTCCGGAAGATGGAAGCTTCCATAGTTCCGTTGACGCCGGTTTTATCTCTGGGAGGTGGAGGCTCCTTTAGCTCCTATGATATTAAAAATAAAAAGATTCAAAACTGAAATATACTACTATGAATCGTATTTTAGAGTGTGTGTATAAACGGAGCAACTTGACGGATGGGGCTGAGCTCTCGGTATGTCCGAGAACACTCGCCGGAACAACATCGCCGGTGTAACGCCGTTCAATCTATGGCGGATCCGCCGAGAAGAGACAAGAAGAGGTGGCGACAGCTGGCCCGCATCTGGGCAGTGTCGGTGTTGATGTTTTGGGCTTGAAGCCCAGCTTGTTTTTAGTTGGTTTGTGAGTTTAGGATTTGGGCCGTGGACCTTCCTATTGTAAGTCTTTTAGGATAGACCATTTTTATATTAATCAAAAAACCTTTGACGGAAAAAAAAAAAGAATCATATTTTAGATAAAAGGAATCCAGAGAAACCCGACAAATTCATTTGGTGGGACTCAATACTCTGACGTGGCTTGTCAGTGTTTATTGTTTTTGTTATCTTAGGAATTTACATGACGGCTCACTAATCAACGGGATATTGTAATCCCACCACTCTCGTCAAACCACTTAAGCAGTTAACGCGTCTGTCACGCATACCGTCCTTGAAAAGCCGTGAGGTTAGCTTTTCTTCTTTTAACTCTGTCCTTGATTGTATTTATATCTACAGAGAGATATTTAAGCGAACGAGTAGCGTCGACGGAAGAAACAAGATCCAAGTCGACGAATTGAGATAGAGCCATCTTCCACGTGTCATGACTGTTAGCAACCGCATCAAACATTCTGAAACCACGTCGATATCTTCGTGTTTTGTCATGCACGCGTCTCCAAACACGTGTGGTGTTTTAGATACAGTAGATATGAATATTACTGTTTTGTCTAGTCAATCGACTTTCATTAACTGCGAATTATATACATGAATCCTGACCATTGACCAAATTATTTGCTGATACTTAAGGGAATGGTAGACTCTCTCATATCTCTCTAAGATTAGAGAGAGAGAGGGGTCGCTGTGGTTTCCTTATCGACACCTTACTGTGACGACAAGCGAGAATTGACTATGGTATATGGTGATCTCCTTGATACCGTGTAGCCGGCTTTGACTTCGGTGGTTCGCGTTCTTTTCTTGGCGGAACTATCCGACTTTGGTATCTGGCGGTGAAGCTCCGGCGACGCCGCTGGCTCATGACTCCGGGAGTGGAAGCTTTCTATGCTCCGCGTCGGCTTTTGGTTTCCAATTCTGACGTCTTCTCCCTTAGAAGACGCAGGTGTTTGGTCCTTAGTAACTCGGATTTTGTCGAGTGTTGAAGATTTGGTTGAGTTTGGTGGTCGGATGAAGCAGATGCGATTTTGTTGCAAGATGATGAAAGCTTTCCGATGAAGGATGGGGAGGATTTGTACGAAGCTTCATTTTGGTGTTTGTGGCAATCGGTGTCGGTTGAGATCTCGACAGTCGATGATGCTCTCCGGTACTGGGAACACGGGAGATGAAGGCTTGTGTGTTGAAGATGGTGGCTGGGATGAACAACTCTGTTTCCCGGCAGGATTCCGGTGATGCTTTTGAGCCGATGAGGTCATCTCCGGCGTAAAGCTTTGGTCGGTGGAGATTTGGAGACGGCGTCTTCGTGTTTCGACGCGTGTTTCCGCGTCTCATCTCCGTAGTACGCGTGGCGCATATGTGTTAGCGTCTGGTTTGGGTTGGATGGGTCATGTTGGGCCTCGCCTTTGTTTTGTGTTGCCCGTTGGTGGGCTTTCTATGTCTGGGACTGGATATAGACTTCTTTGTGTACTTTTGGTTGGTTTAATATTAAATAAGATGGAAAAAAAAAAAAAAAAAAAAAAAATTTGCTGATACTTCAATTACAGAATCTAATATATCAACGTGGGCATCTAATATATCACGTTCACCCATCTTATATATTCCTTGTATTTCACAATATAAATAGTTTCAGATTTTTAAAATAATATAGCTAATTTACATATTTTAATACAATTTTTATTTATTTGATACTAATCAAATAATGCATACTTTCAATTATTGTCTGATTTATCTATTATTTCAGGACTTCGAAAATATACCTTTGGAATGCCAATAAACACGAAATGAAAAAATGAAGTTTTCTAGTTCATTTTGATATTAATATTTTTCATAAAACATTTTTTTTTAACTTCAAATAGCATAGTTTTATAATATTAGTGGCAAATTTAAAAAACTTGTCAGTGGTAGTTAAACACTTTATATATGATTACTGATTGATTGGATATTTAGTTCGATTTTAAATTCGTATAAACAAACTTTTAAAAAGTAATTGAAAAAATTATTTAGTTTATGAATGATTTGTGGACTAAACATTAACTTAATTATTTAAATTTAAAAATGAATTAGAGTAAAAATGAAAATTTTTGAATAGTTTAATTATTTTACTTTCTAACTAATGTTACTTTAAATATTTTCTTCTCATGTCCTATTTTTATATTATTCTATCGAAAGGAGTTACCTATTTATATATTTATACTTTTATTTATTATTTTAGAAAATTAAGCAATATTTTAATATGAATTAATAAAAAACATAACAAGAAAAATAAAAAGACAAAAAAACAAAAGAAATAAAAATGAGATAGTCAGGGTGAAAATGACGGTAGTGGTGAAAACCAAAAGGAAGAGTTTTAAAAGAGGGAGGAGCAATTCCCCATTGGCAATGCAGGCCCCACATTTCTCAGAAGTTCCGTGATCTCGACTTGGGTGAACAAGGTCCCACATGCATTCTTTTTTTCTCATCTTAGCCGTTGAGTTTTGATTCAATCAACGACTCAGATTAATCGATCGGATGCCAACTCAACACCTTGATAACGCTTTCTGCTGATTCAAATTACAAAAGAAAATAAGATAGAGTTATAAAAAAAAAGAAAATAAGATAAATAAAAGTTTTAATAGCTAGCAATGAGAAGATAAATAAAACGGTGGTGTATTTTATTTGATTTTATTTTACTATTAGATTCTAAGAATTAAAAGTTCAAAGATTCATAGTCATTTGACGTTTTAATGGTTTTGGTAAATTTATTAAATAAGTAATATCTACATAAATTAATAAGTACTCCCTCCGTTTCAAATTATATGTCGTTCTACAGCAAAATTTTTGTTTCAAAATAAGTGTCGTTTTCGGTTTTCAATGCAAAATTTATTGAAAATATTCTCTATTCTATTTTTATATTGGTCGATGTGTATTGGTAATAGTATTTTTCTTTTGAAAATATGTAAAATTAAATGTTTTCTTAATCTGTATGCAAAAGATTTAGAACGACAAATAATATGAAACGGAGGGAGTAAATAGTTAGAGGAAAAAATAAATACCAACCATTTATTTACTGCAGACTTCCAACAAAAAGCCACAAAGAAGGTAAAGTATTAGCTATTTGATTGACTTCGAGAGCAGCAGATGAGAAGAGAGGTCGAGAAGTGGAACCTACTATGATTAATTTTACCGGTTGGATCGGTGTGTAGGTGGTCACAAAGATTCCATTTTGATAGTATATTGCCTTTACCAGGGTCTTTGTTTACCGGTTGTAGCCAGTGATACATTATTTTGGGTAAAAATAACATAAAATAATAGGGAAAATCGCATAAAAAACCCTCAAAGTGTCACTTACTAGCACTTTAAACCCTGAAGTTTTTTCACTAACACTTTTAACCTTCAAAGTGACATTTGTATCATAAAAAACCTCCAAATCAAAAAGTTGACCGGTTCAGCAGGTAATTTTTCAAAAATAATTATTTAATTAATAAAATAAACAAAATAAATAAATAAAAATCCAAAAAATAAATAAAAATCGAAACTTTTAATAAAATTTACAAAAAATGAAAAAAATCAAAAAAATTAAACTAAAATTTTAGAAAATTAAATATATATTTTTAAAAACTAAATAATTTTCTAAAATATTAATAAAATAAAAATAACCAAAAATTAATAATAAATAAGATTAAATTTAAATAGAGAAGAACTAAATAAAAAGACCACAATTTTTTAAAAAAGTGGAAAATTCAAAATTCAAAATTCACTAGTGACCATGATGGTTTCTCACATAACCATTAACAATGACGATAATTGACATATCCCCAATGATAGTTTCCAACATCATCGTTGAAAATGACAGAAATATCTTTTTCAAACTTTTTAATTATCTTTGTTTATTTTACTTATTAAATAACATTATTTAAAATATTATTTAATTAGTAAAATAATCAAAATTAAATAAAAATCAGAAATTAAACAAAAATTGTAAAATTTAACAAAAACTCATAAATTAAATAAAAATCAGAAAAATAATTAATATTTTGAAAAAAAATTCAAAAATAAATGAGATCAAATTAAAAAACAGAAAAATAAAAAAATTCATATATTTCACAGAAAAATGAAAATTAAAAAGTTTGAAAAAGATTTTGCTATCATTTTCAATAATGATGTTAGAAAATATCATTGGAGATATGGCAATTATCGTCATTGTTAATGGTTATGTGAGAAACCATGATGGTCACTAGTGAATTTTGAATTTTGAATTTTCTATTTTCCATTTTTTAAAAAAATTGTGGACTTTTTATTTAGTTATTCTCTATTTAAAATTTAATCTTATTTATTATTATTTTTTAGTTATTTTTATTTTATTAATATTTTAGAAAATTATTTAATTTTTAAAATATTTATTTAATTTTCTAAAATTTTAATTTATTTTTTTTCATTTTTTCATTTTTTGTAAATTTTATTAAAAGTTTCGATTTTTATTTATTTTTTGGATTTTTTATTTATTTATTTTATTTATTTTATTAATTAAATAATTATTTTTGAAAAATTACCTGCTGAACCGGTCAACTTTTTGATTTGGAGGTTTTTTATGATACAAATGTCACTTTGAAGGTTAAAAGTGTTAGTGAAAAAACTTCAGGGTTTAAAGTGCTAGTAAGTGACACTTTGAAGGTTTTTTATGCGATTTTCCCTAAAATAATACCATTTTTGTACGTGTATATGTCAGTATTTTGTCTTCTTTTTCACACGAGTCGTCGCGATTAGTGGACAACAATGCACTACCCCAGGAGAGCCTTTTAAACAATGTTTTATTGCATTATAATAATGCTATTACTGTACTTTAATTTAAATAATATTATCTGTTGTTCGATATTTAATTGTTTCTTTTCAAATTCTTTTTAATTTCTCGACGCGATAAAAGTCAATACAATATTGGTCGAGATTACATACACGGCAGCCTGTGCGATGTCAAGTCTCGACGCGTGGCAACTTAGTGTTTAATAACTTGGTATAGTAGTCCAAATAATATTTTCAAACGAACATTAACAAATAATTTTGAAAAAAATACAATACTACTCATTTTTGGATGGGCCCCGCAGTGGATGCTGACTATTGAAATAATAAAAAGAGTACGTTTTTGCCAAAAACTTTTTGGTAATAATATAAAGAAAATATATAGGTTATTGATTGATGTGAGATCTCTACAATGGAGGGTGGAGATGTCGTGACGCTGGTAAGTAACTAGTCGGAGACCGTTGGATGCATTCACACCGAGGGTGAAGATTGGGGAAAGGTTTTTACTGGGAGGAGATATGAGCCGTGGATCTATTCGCTGCTGCTTTTATTATGAGGAGCACAAATAAAGGAGATAATGGGAAGTAGCTGCTAGTATAGAGAGAGAGATAGAAGAAAGAAATAGAGAGAGAGAGATTAGGAAGAAGATGGATAGAAACAGAGAAGCTAGAAGAGTACCACCCATGGCGGCGGCGGCTACCGGAAACGCCTTGTCACGGCGGAGACATAGAGCCGGAAGCTTCAGAGATTCTCCAGGTTTGTTATTAAATCATTTTTCTTCTTCAGATCTGAGAGAAACGGTTTGATATTTTTTTGATTTGGTTACAGAGGAGGAAGGTGCGGTGGAGTTACAGGAGGCGGCGAGGCTGAGAGATCGAGGAGGGAGTGGGAAGAAGGAACGAGATCGTGAACGGGAGAGGGAACGAGATCGCCGGAGTAAAAGGAGTAGAGGAGAACGGTTGATGATGGTTCACGGCGGCGACGACGAAAGCTCGGAAGAGAGTGTCAACGACGATGAAGAATATGACACTCCCCCGGTGAAGATTCTTCCGCCTCCGGCGAGTAGTATCTCTATCTCCCCGGCCTCGTTCTCATCGTCTCTTTCGAATCATCACCACCAGAGGAAGAACTTTCCGCCACCACCGTCGAGAACTTTCAGATCGCCGCCTCCTTTGCCGGCGCCGGTGTCTTGGAAGGCGGCGGCGGATGAGATGATCGGAGTATCGGTTCCTAGAAAAGCTCGGTCAGGTAGAGAGGTGGAAACTACAATAGAATCATCTCTCTTCTCTCTCATCAAATCTCTTTCTTCATTGGTTATCTAACTATTTTATTTTATGTTTCACAGCGTGTACAAAGAGACCACATGAGTCATGGGCGTCAGGTTTACTTGCTTCTACTGGAGACCACATCCACCGCCAAGTATCTGCTTCTCCTTCTCCTCCTCCTCCAGCTCCTACATCTCCATCTTCATCCACTGTTTCAATCCATCGGAAAAAGATGGTTAGTGGGACGAAACAAAAGCCACTCCCACTCTCACTCCCGCCCAAGTCATCATCTCCTCCGGTTGCTGTTCAAGACGAGATAGAGATCGAGATCGCAGAGGTGTTGTACGGGATGATGAGGATGCCTCTCCTCCCCGCATCAAAACAAGAATCCGAGGGAGGTGCAAAAACAACAACGGTGGATGTCCTCAACTCCAAAGTATCTTCTCAAACGGTTCTTCACTCTTCCACCATCAACGGCTCCTATAATGCCACCTCCATTGGTAAAAGTCCTCTCTCTTTCATAACGATCTCTTCTTGTTTTTTTTATTATCTCCTCATTTTGTCTCTTTGGTTTCAGCTCCTAAAAGAAAGAAGCAGAGGCATGTCAAATACGACAACGACGAGAACAGTCCCAGCTTACCATCACGCGCCATTAAATCCGAAGCAGAAGCTCCGTCAAAGAGTCAAGCCGATCAGCTCAAGAGATCAGGATCCGCTGAAGAAAGCAGCACAGTATTGGATTCGACCAATCCACAGGCAGCGTTAGATTCGAGATCAGCTGAGAAAAAAGAAAGCATTCTGTCCAAAGAGGAATCAGTAATGCCGAAAGTTGAATCTTCCTCAGGAGTTAGATCGGATGGTGACGGGGCTACTACCATTTCTGGATCTAAATCGTAAGCACATGGTCTATGATCTATACATTTAAATGTGACTTTTCTACCTTTATTCTGCTGCTCAGAGTCGTTTTTTTTTTTTTTCATGCAGAAGCTCACTGGAGAAAGAGAAGTTTGAGATAGATCTGATGGTAAGTTTCAGCTTTTCTTTTTTAAAAAAAAAAATTTAATTTCCTCCATTTTTTAATATTATCCTAATTTTATTTTTAAAAAATCGGTTTAGGCCCCACCGCCGGTTAGATCGTCATCGGAGAGAGGGGCTGAAATTGAAGGTGTGGCAGCAGAAGCTAAACCTAAAGCCACGGAAGTGGAGACGGTGAGTGGGACCACCTACTTTTGTTTGGTGATAATATCCATCATTACTTTATTTGTCTTTTTGGGGGCTCTCTTTTCTTATCTTGTTCTCTCATCCCATTCTTTTTTAATTCTCTACCGTGTCACGTATGCATGATGAAAGCAGGAAGCTAAGCCTCTGCTCAAGGAAGATGGAGGTAGTGCGACAGATCTTGAGTCTGAAGAGAAGAAGAGACCTAGAAGTATGGTGGCGGCGGAAACTGAACCTCATAAGCCAAACAGGAGTTGTGAACTTAAACTCGACGTGGATAAATCTGATCACGTGGGTGTGATAAACAAGCATCATCATGTTCAGAAACAGCCACCGCAACAACAACAACGACAACAAGTATCTGTTCCAGATAAAACAGGTAACTAAAGCCATTTCATTTTTCTCGAGTTTCTTGTCTTACTCTTTCGCAAGTTTTTTTTTTTTTTAATTTCCTTTTCTGAATTTCCAGCTCAAGCTAACCCTTTGCCTATGCATATGTCAATGCCTGGCTGGCCTGGGGGTCTTCCTACAATGGGGTATTCTTTTTTGTAAACTTTAACAATTGGAACTTTGTGGAAGTCTCTTTTTTGTTTCACTTGAATTAATATATGATTACTATTTGATTATTAAACAGATACATGCCGCCTACGCAAGGAGTTGTCCCTACGGGTACTAGCTCCTTATCATCTGCGGCAATGCAGGTAATTTCCGTTGCTTGCCGATCGATTCAAAGAATCCTCTCTACAGTTCTTTACTGATTTTAAATTTTTGATCTCTTGCAGCCTCCTCCGCATTTACTTTTTAACCAACCGAGGCCTAAGAGATGTGCAACACACTGCTATATCGCTCGGAATATTCAATCTCACCAGCAATTCACAAAGATGAATCCGTTCTGGCCTGCAGCAGCAGGCTCAGCTCCATTGTATGGGACCAAGGCCAGCAATCTCAGTCTTATGCCTCCCACAGAACTTCAAGGGACTGTTTTGGGAAGAAGTTCCAATCCTGCTCCAGATAAAAACTCTAAATCTACTTCCAAAAGCTCAGATACAGCTCAGAGAAATCATATATTGCTTCAGCAAGCTCTTCCTCAAGGAGCAGCGAATAACATCATGGTTAGTTTGTTTATTGTCGTGTCTAAGCATGCTTCTCATATCGAGTTTTTGTCCTCTTTCTTGCAAGCTGATTGTCTTTCTTTCTTTTTTTCTTTTATTGTAGCATGGTCCGACATTCATTTTCCCCGTGGGCCAGCAGCCTCATACAGCTGCTACAATAGCTGCCGCATCTGTCAGACCTCCTAACAGTGGCAACACAGCTTCTCCTGGTGCGACAGCTACTGCGAACTCCATGAATAGCTCTGCTTCAGCTTCTCAAGTTGGTGCCCCAACAATGACCTTCAGTTATCCGGGCATGCCAGGCAATGAAACGCAGTACCTGGCCATCTTGCAGAATAATGGCTATCCGTTTCCAGTCCCAGCACATGTTGGTGCATCATCTGCTTATAGAGGAGCTCCTGGCCAGCCGATACCATTTTTTAATGGTTCGTTCTACCCCTCCCAAATGATCCAGCCTCCATTTTCTCAGCCACAGCCACAGCCACAGAAGCAGCAACAGCTAGCTGGTCAAATACTCCAGAGCCATGCTCCGAGCAACCAGAATGGAAGTGTTTCTACTGGTTCCTCAGCAGCACAAAAGCATCTGCAGAACCAACAGTTGAGGCCACCGATAAATCCCGGGAACTCCCAAGGATTTCCAACTCACAAAGTTCAATCCCAGCCTATGAGTTTCCAGCAGAGGCAACCCAGAGAAAATGCGACTCAACATAGCGAGACTGTAGGAGGAGATAGCCCATCAACCGCTGATAGTCGGGGTTCTCGTTCAAGTGCTGCTGCCTATGGCCAGAACTATGGTATGCAGATGCAACCAACCAACTTGGGTTTGATGAGTTCAGCAGCCCCAGGTGGTGGAGTTGTCGTATCCTCTAGCAATCATGGCGAAAAGAAATCACAGCAGGTTTCAAAGGCTGGTGCGGAATCGTTTCCGCCCCAGGGTTATGCCATGACCTTTGCGACATTCAACGGGGCTAATAGTACTCCTTCACTGAACATGTCAGCAATTCCTCAAAATCACGCTATGTTCCACAGCATTCCGGAAGCAGCAAGGCAAGGTTATCAAATGATGGCAGCGAATGTTGCTGCTCAAGCAGCCCAGCAGAAAATGAACTACAGTGCTCCTTCAGATGATGGAAAACCGGGGTCTAATGCTACTGCTAATACGAGGGAAGAACAAAGAAAAACGGGAGGAGCAACGGGGAAAACGAGTGGCGTGAATGGTGCGCTGTCTATAGCTTTCTCTAACAAACACGATTTAGCTGATGCATCAGTTTCTGCTGTAACGAGTGGTAGCATCGTTGATACATCCCGTTTGCACAACAACCATGGTTCTACTCAGCCACAGAGTTCCAGTTCTGTGCTGACGTCTCATCAGCAGCAGCAGCTGCAGCATTTGCAACAGCAACATCAGCAGCAGCAGCAGCATATGCAACGGAGTCAATTGCAGCAACCTTACAACACCATGTATCTCCAGAAGCAGCAAAGGTATGCAACTTCAGTCGCTGCTTCTGCTGCTAGAACCAAAGGGCCTGTGGCGAGTAATGGGAGTGGTTTCCCTGATCATAATATCTCTGTATCACCCGCGGGAAGCGTTAAGTTTACAAATGCCAATTCAGGGTTTCCTCAAAACCTTGTCCAGTCAAGCAGCACTCAAGTGCAGTCTCCGCAGTGGAAAAACAATTCACCCAGGGCATCAAACACTTCCCAAGCCCAGTCTCCGTCCATACTGTCGCCATCATCATCTGCTGCCGCTGCATCATCAGTAAGAAACGTATCGCATAAACAGCAAAGTCGTCCCCAGCCGTCGCAGATATCTTTTGCACCAAACTCAAAACCTATGGCGTCTGGTTCACCAATGCAGCAGGTGCAAGGAGGTACCAACAACCAGGCTCCGTCTCCACCAATGTTAGCTGGGTCGCCTTCAACGTCTTCCGTCTCCAAAAGCGCGGGTGGGAGCCCAAGAACTACTGCTTCAGCTTCATCAGCTGTGAACAAAACTGTACAAGCATCCCCTACTACTCACTCATCATCTCAGCCGTCCAAGAACCTGCAGTCTTCTCCTGCCGGTGGAAGGAACAACGGTCCTTCAGTTCTGGGAAACCCGACCACAAGCTCTGGATCCAAGTCCCAACAACAACAGCAACAGTTGCCAAAACATGGGTTGCAGCAGCAATCCCAGCTTCTCTTCTCTAATCCTTATATGCAATCTCAGCATCAACATCAACAGCAGCAGATCACCATACCTCCTGGTGGTTATTACATTCAAAGACATCAGCAACAGCCAGGTTCATCAGCTGCTGCTTCCACCGCCGTTTGTCATCCAGTCAGCCTCTCCGCCTGTACCACAGGAACCGTTACCGCCACTTCAGATCCAGCGAAAGCCATCGCTGCTGCAGCAGCAGCCAGTAACATGAAAGGAGGTGTGGGGAAGACGCAGCAACATCAGCTAGTGCCTCCAGGGTTTCCGTATGTACACGCGGTTCCCTCTGCGGTGCAGGTAAAGCCCGTAGATCAGAAGCAGCAAGCCGGCGAGTGAAAGACCCCTTAAAAACCATTTGTGAACTTCAAAAGAAAAGAGAAAAAAGAACTCGAGTGGTTGGGAGTTCTCGTTATAGCTTGTGCCCGCGAAAGAGAGACTTAGGACGTCGGGAGAAAGAAGCAGACGGAACAGACCACACGCAATGATAGACAATTTTTTGGGAGTTTGGTAGGGTGGGGGATTGTATGCAATTAGTGTTTATATTATTCTGACAGGGAACTACGGTTTCAATTAAAAAGAAAAGACAGCTACTGGAGTTCTATTTTCTTTTAAAAAATTCCATTCATTCTTCTCGAGTAGGTTTGAGTGTTTTGTGTGGGTGATCTCTAGTTAGAAAAATGACAAGAGCTATCTAACGTATACTGATATGTTTCTTGTGTTATTGCCTATTGGCCTCATCAGTTAGTGGATTATATGTTGTTTGGGTATGTTTAGTGGAATTAGTATTGTATGAAGCATGGATTTACGATTCGATCTCACGGGTCTATCTTGTATTCGGTCAGAATCAGATACGGTTACCAGATTATGTTGTTAATCTTGAATATAACAGAATTTTTGAAAGTATAGTCAAAAGACGGAAATGGTCTGGAAATACAAGGCTCACGCGTGCAAACTTTCTACAAGACGTACAACCTTTACCGAATTAGCACCTGTATATTTGCTTATTTCCCTTTTTTCGTTTTCAGATTTTTATTGGGTTCATCCACTGGGTGAACCTATAGGTTTATTAACCAATAGAATTTGATTATTTTATATTTAGTATTTAAAAAATATTATCAAGTTATATTATATTTTTAAAATTAAAAGATAAAAATAAATAAAAACTGATAGTAGTTGCAAACAAAATTAAAAAAAATTAACAGCAAAACAGTAAATCATAAACCCAAACTTTTTGGATAAATTCTAAATCCTTAGATAGTGAATAACTAAGGGTTTAGGTTTACGATTTAGTGTTTTACTGACTGTTAAAAGTAATTTTTTAAAAAATTCAAAGATTTATGATTATCCAAAGATTTAGGGTTTACCAAAATTTTAGATTTACCAAGAATTTAGGATTTACCAATAATCTAAAATTTATAATTCAGGGTTTAGTGTTTTGCCGATAGTATTTTATAAAACAAAATTTTTGTTGCAATTGCTATTATTTTTTATTTATTTTTCTTTATTTTAAAAATATAATATAAATTGACAAAATATTTTGTTTATTTTTCAAAAATATACTGAGTATAAAAGAATATTTTTTTTATTAATTGGTGAACCTACGTATTGATCCTAGAGATAATTTGGGAAAATGGGTTTTTAATTCCCAAAGTATTTGCAATTAGCATTTTTAATACCCAACTACAACATGAGCATATTTAATCCTGAACTATTAATTTTCTATGCAAAATTAGATTTACAAATATTAGACGTTAACTCTCTGTTAAAAACGTTAACTCTAATTAAAAAGGGATTATGTGTGGTCTTTGAAAACACAGAAACCCTACAGTAAATTTTAGGAACAACTCCTACGTGAGAAAGTAATTTCTAGGTGTCAATCAAGTTATCTCTGGCGAGGAGGATGGTGAAGACCTTCTTTGGAAACGGAAATCGTGGTCGAAGAAGAGATAGAAGTCGGATTCGGCGATCACCACTGAATGACGGTGAACCTAGAGTTCCAAACCCGAGAGAGGATGAAAGGTAAACACTTAAGCTCTATTTAATCATGTTATATTGAATCATGTTTGAGTTCTGTACTTTATGTATTATATAATTTTTCTTTTAGGTCTATTGTTGAAGAAGAAGTGCAAAGTGACGTTGCAGAAGGAGTTATTAATGTTGTTGTAGAAGAAGAGATAAATAATTTGGGTACAGAAAGAGTAGAG
Organism: Raphanus raphanistrum x Raphanus sativus; assembly: GCA_019705995.1. Lineage (NCBI taxonomy): Eukaryota > Viridiplantae > Streptophyta > Magnoliopsida > Brassicales > Brassicaceae > Raphanus > Raphanus raphanistrum x Raphanus sativus. Next base: position 57,159,889 of record CM034035.1, on the reverse strand, counting down.
AGCCAGAGGGAAGCGGAGATACAGAATGAGGAAGAAAGTGAAGAAGCAACAGTGGAGTATGATGAATCTTCATCTGTTGAATGAGATGATTGTGAGGTTATCGTTGAAGATAGAGCGGGATATAAGGAAACAGAGCCAAACTTGCGGTCTGGAGAGCTAATTTAAGTTATTAATTATTATAGTTCCAAAAGAAATTTATGTTCCTCATCTTAAAACCAACATTTTAGGCGTTTCTTCTTGACGTTTCCGTCTTCACTTTCGTTCAGTGATTTGTCAACTTCAGAGATTCTTGTGAAATAACATAAGCAATGATACTGTCACAATCATGTCTGCTGAAAATTTATTGGCTTTGTTTGTGCTCGTTCTCTGCATTACCAATTCTATTCATGGTAACAGAAAAAAAAAGAGTTAACTGTTATTATTCTTTGTTGACATTTCTGCTGAATCATGACCTCAAAAACTCAATACTCGTATATTCACATTCATAACATGTATTTTTATTCGCTGCCCTAACTGCTATCGAGAATTTCGTTTTCTACTTAGCTGCTGTAAGTTCACATTCATAAATCACTGTCTACATTATTATTACTTGTAAAACACAGTTAAAAAAAACTGAACTCTAGTAACCTGTCTTCATGTTTTGTTTTTGACTGAAAAAAACTTGATATTGTTCCTGGGTATTGAGATGTGCTGGAACGTGTATCCATTAATACCAGTTTCATCAGCTTTTTCTGCTGTATCTACACTTGACGTCCTATTGGGTCTCTGGTTTACTCCTTCAGATTATCCTTACATACTTAAACAATTCCAACAGATCAAAGACACAAAGCACAAGCAGCGAATCATGTTCTTCATTCTTAGTTTCTGTCCAAATATACATGTGTTATTTCGTCACTATATTCGTCGGAAGTAGCATTTACTCGCCTTGAATCACCTTCAATTCATTGAAATCGCTCTCAGAGTTGATTTTAGGGATTTCTAAGTTTCCAAAGACCAAAGACGTCCTTTTCTGAATTAGAGTTAACGCAACTAATGATAAATTAACGTTTGAATTTTTTTAGTCTAATTTTGCATAGTCAACAAGACGTTCAGGATTAAATCTGTGCAAGTTATAATTGGGTATTAAAAGTGCTAATTGCAAATACTTCGGGAATTAAAAACCCATTTTCCCGAGATAATTTCAATAATTACTCATCAGAAAATGTCTTATAAAAAAGGGGTATCAAAAATGTAGGGAACCCACTTTGCAAGATCCAAATGAGCTAGCGGTCCACCTATTGAGCTTTGTGGGCTCATGACTTTAACTCGTATTTATCTCTTTATTTCGGGACCAGGTATACAGTATTACCGTATATATTTTAATGTATAGATTTATAAAATATCTCTAGTTAACCAAGTTCTGTGAAAAATTGTTCCCTTGGTAATTAATTACACATGTAAACGAAAAAATTCAACTGGTAGGTCAACGTTTATTAAATATTCATATAACAAAATCAGGCCGTGACAAGCCATCCAAGTTCCAAACTATTAATTGGGACATCTGAATTACGGAAACATATTTACAATATTAATTTTGGAAAGTTCAAATGCTTGTTTTCATAGAATTAGATTAATATTGTATCAGTTATTAAAATATTAAGTATGTTATATACAGAAAATTCTAAGATACAACTATTGCAATTTCCATTAGAAGTAATATAATTTTTATTCTTTATATATATTAAAATAACTTACTATATTTTCTAAATGATTCAGAAACCTTCGTAAAAGATTTTTAAAATTTTATTAATATAATTTTATAAGTCAAAATAAATGATTTTATAAATCTTTGTTATAGTTTTATAAGTTTTAATATATGATTTTAAGTCTTTTAATAATTACTTAAGGAATAGTATGAATTCACACGTAATTGGCTATGATTTATTTATACAACTGAAGATTTTTCAAAAATCAAGATATGTGAAGTTTGATAGTCTATAGAAGTGCTTAAGTTTTGAAAAAAAATCGGAAGATTATTATTAAAACACATAAATTACTTAGCGTATATTATTAATCATTTTGGTATTAGTCGATACAACTGAAAGAAGTTTTCCAAAATTAAAACTGGTAAGAAGAACTTGGCGTTACACCGTGTCACAAAAAATATTAAATGAACTTTCTATGTTTTCTATTGGAACAACTATGATTAAAAAACTTAACTACATAGATATAGTTCATGATTTTACGGAAAATAACAAAAATATATATTTCAACAACAAAAGTTTGTATAAACTGTTTATTAAATTTGATTTTTTATTTAATATTATTTTGTGATCTTGATAAAATATGTATAGAAACATAAATTTTAAATTTGGCTTGGAACTTTATAAACGTTAGACCGGTACTCCAAAATAAAACATTAATAACAATTTACAGGAACACAACAATAAAACATGGTGTACTACTAGTACGTAGTACTCATCATGTCACACAAAACAATATGATAAACAGCGAACGTAATAATACAAAATAATTACAAACCACCAATCCCTATCAAGACGCATGTGGTTCACATATCACTTGATTTTTTTATGATTTCATGGGCAGTATCAACGCCAATATCCCTTTCGTGTATTTTTAACGTTGTTACCAATTACCTTACCATTATTATTAGCTTACCATATTTACGAGCAATGAATAACACCTCTGAAGAACAAAATTAGCATCACAACCTTTTTCTTAAATTGTTATTTATATCATTGCATTGTTACAAAAAAAAAAAATCATTGCAGTTTTCAAACGTGTTGATTCCAAATACGGTTGAAAACATGTTTTGGACAGTGGTATACGCCTCCTCCAGTAAGGTCTCTCTCGACCGATATTTCTCTTGTATGCTTTTACAGATATGGGCTTGTATCAGCAGCGAGCAATTTCAACCTTTTTTTTTGTTTCTCCTAACTTTTCTACGAACTAATTTCTATTTGTTGATTGTTGATTTCCCATATTATTTTGCTGGATTCTTGTCCCTTCATAACTAGTGTTCTTACATATGAATATGTTTGTTTCAGCTTCTACTTTAGTTGTATAAAAAGTCGCTTTCTTCGGTCATTGTTTAATTTTTCTCCATGACGAGATATAAGAAGCTATCAAACAATTTTAATCATAGTTGCTTTTGGTGTTTCTTCCACGACTAGATATGAAGTGATTGAAAGGATTAAGATGTTTGCACAATTCTTCAAAAAAAAAAAAAGATGTTTGCACAAATATGCTTGAAACGTTATTGAATGCTTTTGCTTCCCAAAATTCAAAATCCTTAACGAGAAACATAACCAAACATGATTTAACATAGTTCTTTTCGAGTCAACAGCATAATATATATCGTCTTTTGTAGATGAAAAATGAACTCATTCAAATTTTTATTAAAATCGTATAACCTTTAAACTTTGTATGTTAGTGGCTGAAGCCTTAAGTATTGTTAGTTTCAAATAAAAGGTATCGTTAAACCAGCATTGACTAAGGATCAAGTAGTACATGTTCACCATGTTTACTTTAATGTAGTATATGTAAACAGTTTCCAAATTAGTAGTATATTTTAAAAGTAACACTTGTTTTGTAGTATCTTTTTTTTTTGAATGAATTGTTTTGTAGTATATATATATTTATATTACTGAATAGACAAATCGCTCATTGTATTCTTCTGCTCTTTTTTTTTGTTTTTTGTTTCTTGTTTCTAGGTACTTTTCTTTGGATATGCTTTCAAGGGTGCAGATGCTACATGCATCTTTGATTAATGAGTTGTTAGATAAAATAAAACAAACGTAGACATAAAAGCAAAGAAACATAGAATAAATTAGAATGCCTTTTCTCAAAACAAACAAAACATAGAATAAATTTTAGCAAATCCAGAGAAAAATAGAAGGGTGGTTGATAGTTGATTCATGATGGCTACAAGTAGGATATTCAAATATTCGTCGGTCAAAAATTTTATATATATAAACCTATATTATTAGCAAATGGTGCCTATTGCCAATATTTATTTAAATATGTACACACATTCTTGTTACAAAAAAACAGGTACACACATTCTAATATATATAGCTATTTCATTAGGAATCAATTTGATCTCCTCATCGCCATCCCCTGATGATAACTCAACCAAACAAAACATGATTTATACTTAAATATTATTGTTCCACATTTATTTCAAAATAAATTTTAGTTAAAAGGTTAAAATATGTAAGCACATGTTTGTGGTCGGGTGATAGCATAGCGTTCTATGGATCGTACATGACCTGAGTTCGAATCCGCCTACACTCATATTATCACAGTGCGTGGCCACCGAAACTATCACATTCTCTTTCCGGGGAATGGTTTACCACCCTTTTTTCCAACTAGGTCCTATGGTCTTTGGTTTAAACATCACAGTGAACAGGGATGGATCCATGATTTTAGTAGTAGCGAAGGTCAAAAAAATCTACAAGTACAATGCTCCCGTTCGTCGCAACTCTTGTTTAAATTCCATGAAATGCGTGTTATCAATTAAAGGAAAATGCAATCATAGACCGGGAAGTAAGGAACTCCATCACCGCAACTGCAAGGAAGCACAGGGAGAAGTTCGGGAATTTGATGTCTTTATGGCTTAGGTAGCTTCGCTCAATTGTCTATGTTTCTAAGTTTCACCTTGCTTTTATTCCTTTTTTGCCAACATGTCTCAGTCTCTTTGGTATACATTCCATGTAAGATCAAACTTTTAATTATATGATATTAACAGTTATGCAAAAAAAAATCCAATCATAATAAAAAAAATAGCAGCCAAAAGATTAAAACAAGGTCAGTATATTACAAAATATAATCTCAATGTTAATATATGAGAAATTAATTTTATTTGAGAATTATATCACGTCATCAGAGAGGATTCCGATGGCTTATTTTCTGCCAGACTCACACCCTAATATAAAAGTCTATCATCACATCTACACAGGAAGAAAGTAGGTAGACAGGTCGAAAAGAAAGAAGAACATACCTTTTAAAAGACCTTGACTTAGGAAAATGACATTCAATCTTCACAGGTAAATAGATATATCACTGGTGGTAAATTGGTAATACTAAAAAATGTGAACACTATTTTTCACCGTATTACAAAACCTTTGTTGATATTAAGGAGAGTAATGCATGCACTAATCAATGCAATATTATTAATTGTGAATACCAAAAATAATAATAAACTTTTGTTGGCAATATTTTTTTTTGCTTCTTGTTTAGGTTCCAATATAAATATAATACCACATTCACATCATATACTTACATACAAATGCAAAGTCGATGAAAAGAAACATTATATAATCGCACATCTTTCTCGTCATTCTCCAAGCACAGAATCTCATTCTTTCTTTTTTTTCTTCATTCGCACTCAGAGAAAATTCTGCAATATATATCGCCATGATCCATACCCATATCGCAGAGATCTTATGCGTCAAACCAAAGACAAAGAAGACAAAGACGGTGGAGGAAGATGTGAAGGACAAGAAGACCAAGAAGACAATGAAGATAGAAGGAGAAGTAGTTGTAATGAAGAAGAACCTTCTCGACTTCAAAGACACCATGGCTTCTCTTCTCGATCGAATCCATGAGCTTCTTGGTCGTCGTGTCTCTCTCCACCTCATCAGCTCTCTCCAACCCCACCCCGGTATTCTTTCATTCTTTAACTCGACCCGTTTACATAGAAACAGACCCGTCTTTAAGTAAACTCTTTTGTTTCCTAGAATAAGATTTCTTCACTAAAGTTTTGCATATTTTATTCATGATGAAACTGATGATTACTCGGGTGTTTATGTGGTCTTGATTCTCTATTATCAATTGGTCAAAATCAAATCGTGGATTTCAAATCTTATAGTAACTTCAATCTGACCAGAGAAAGAACTGAAGATTAATTAGCCACACTCTAGTATACTTACTGTTGTTTTACATGTACTGTACATTTAAAATAAACCCTACCAGATTTCTTTTGTTCAATTTTTTTTTTGAAAGATAAAACATTGTTCTATTTTAAGAAAGTATTGTTTTCATATTTTGTATAATATAAACCAGCCAATGAGAAGAGAGGAAGACTTGGAAAAGCAGCACATCTGGAAAAATGGGTGACAAAGATAAAAACGTCAGTAACCGCAGAAGAAACCGCGTTTGGTGTGACGTTTGACTGGGACGAGTCTATGGGACCACCGGCTGCGTTTGTGATCAAGAACCACCACCGTAGTCAATTCTACCTTAAGTCCCTCACTCTTCGCAACTTCCCTGGCGGTGAAGGCGGTCCCATACACTTCGTTTGCAATTCTTGGATCTATCCGAGCCATAGATACCGCTCCGACCGCGTTTTCTTCTCCAACAAGGTAAAACGCTATAAACGAAATTGAGACAAGTGGGGTTACTAATAAACTAATAATATAAAGCATGTTTCGACCGAGGTACTAATTAAGAGTATTCTATTTGGCATTTTATATAACTAATCTGGATTGCTCTGATTGTCCATGTGCAAAAGTTGTCAAAAATATTCTTTGACCCCAGTTTCAATATTTCTAATTTTTAATTTGAGAACATTTCTGTTTGGGCCAGTTTAAAAAAAAAAACATTTCTGTTTGGTTTTATTATTGTCTGGATAGGTAGAGGTGACTAAATTATTTAATTGTTATAGTTTAATGGGTACTGGTTGGTTAGTGGTTATATAAACTATACGAAGCATAATCATAATCCATATGACATATTCTTTTGAGATATTCATTATGATTGTATTTTAGATTTTAGAGTTCTGGAATTTACGTGTGCGTGTGTAACACATGACAAAAAAAAAAATGAAACCGGACCTTACATGTCTATCTTTACAAGTCATCCTCTCCCTTTATTGCAATTATTTCTCTAATTAAGAGAATCTTTTCTGTAACTCGGTACGGACAACTACTAAAGTGATTGGCATTCTTTAATATATTTTCTCTTTTTCTATTTATTTTTATGTAAATACAAAAGGCTTATCTTCCAAGCGAAACACCGGAGCTAGTTAAAGAGCTAAGAGAAGAAGAGCTAAAGAATCTAAGAGGAGACAAGAAAGAAGGAGAACTCAAAGAATGGGACAGAGTTTACGACTACGCTTATTACAACGACTTGGGTGCTCCCGACAAAGGTCCTGACTCAGCCCGTCCGGTTCTCGGCGGTTCACCTGAATTCCCTTATCCTCGCCGAGGAAAAACCGGCCGTAAACCAACCAAATCCGGTTAGTCAACTCAACATTCAAAACCATTACTTATATAAGCAAAACTCAATAGTTACTTGACATATACGTCACCATTCTTTTTTATCAGACCCTAAGTCCGAGAGCAGGCTTGCGTTACTAAACCTAAACATCTACGTACCTAGGGACGAGCGATTTAGCCACGTGAAGTTCTCTGATTTCCTCGCGTACGCACTCAAGTCGGTGACTCAAGTACTCGTCCCTGAAATAGCCTCTCTTTGCGACAAGACTATCAACGAGTTTGACTCGTTCGAAGACGTTTTTCACCTCTACGACGGTAGTATTAAGCTCGCTAATGGTCACACCATTTCTAAGCTCCGTGATATTATTCCATGGGAGATGTTTCGTGAGCTCGTTCGCAATGATGGAGAACGGTTCTTGAAGTTTCCCTTGCCTGACGTCCTCAAACGTAATCTATAAATTATATTCTATTTAAATAAACAGTTAGATATTACCCAAAAAAATGCTTGCAGACTTTGACATAGATGATTCATGTTGTTACAGAGAGTAGATCAGCTTGGAGAACCGATGAAGAGTTTGCGAGAGAAATGCTTGCTGGACTCAATCCGGTGGTTATAAGACGTCTCACTCTCAAGGTTTAACTTCCATCAAATCACTCAATTTAATTTTTTTTTCATTCCTATAATATGGTCGTCCTAACGAATATATGGGCATTCCGACCTAGAACCTCTAAATCATTAAAAAAAATGTCAAAAATATAACCAAATGTACAAAAATTAAATTGCAGGAGTTTCCTCCGAAGAGTAATCTAGATTCTGCAAAGTATGGAAACCAACATAGTTCTATACGAAACGAGCACATAGAACCACACATGAACGGTATCAGTGTACAAGAAGTAAGTATATTACACACCTTTCTTGTTTCACACGTAACAGCTTTCTTGTCATATCATAACCGTTATTGGCTTTGTTCTGTGTTATATAAAAAGGCTTTGGAACAGAACTTGCTATACATATTGGATCACCATGACGCACTGATGCCATACCTGACACGGATAAACTCAACAAACACTAAAACCTACGCGACCCGAACGCTTCTGTTGCTTCAAGAAGACGGAACACTGAAGCCTCTAGCCATAGAGTTGAGTCTTCCACATGCACAAGGTGAATCACACGGATCTGTGAGCAAAATTTTCACACCATCAGAAAAAGGCGTCGAGGGATCGGTTTGGCAGCTTGCCAAGGCTTACGCCGCGGTTAATGACTCCGGTTATCACCAGCTTATAAGTCATTGGTAACAAAAAAGGCGACAATATAAAACAAACTAGTGATTTTAGTATAAAGTAACCGGTTATGTTATTGTTTTTGTAGGTTGCAGACTCATGCAGTGATTGAACCGTTCATAATCGCGTCGAATAGGCAACTCAGTGTGGTTCACCCGATCTATAAGCTTCTTCATCCTCATTTCCGTGACACGATGAATATCAACGCATTGGCGCGACATGTCCTCATAAACTCTGATGGAGTTCTGGAAAGAACGGTGTTCCCTAGTCGTTACGCCATGGAGATGTCTTCTTCCATTTATAAGAGCTGGGTGTTCACCGATCAGGCCCTCCCCAAGGATCTACTTAAACGGTATATATAAACCTAATGAAACTCTCGTCTTGGTAACAAATTTTAAATAGCTCTATGCATAGGTATTATAACCCTCAAATTATATTTTAAAATGTTTGTAACCCCTAAATAGAGACCGCTTCCATGCATATAAAAACTCTTTCTTTGTTTCTTGATGCACAAGTAACCTTTTTAACTCTTGTTTAACAAGTAACATTTAAATCCCCTGTTTTCACAGAGGGGTTGCTGTTGAAGATCCGAGCAGCGATAACGGCATTAAGCTTCTGATAGAGGATTATCCATTTGCAGTAGACGGTTTAGAGATTTGGTCAGCGATCAAGACGTGGGTGACAGAGTACTGCTCATTCTACTACAAGAATGACAGAACCGTCCAAACCGATACAGAGATCCAATCATGGTGGACCGAGCTTCGAACCAAAGGTCACGGCGATATACAACACGAGTCATGGTGGCCGTCGATGCAAACCCGCGACGAACTCATCGAAACCTGCACCATCATCATCTGGATCGCCTCTGCTCTTCACGCAGCAGTCAACTTCGGACAATACCCTTACGCCGGTTTTCTCCCAAACCGACCTACAGTCAGCCGTAGGTTCATGCCCGAACCGGGTACGAGAGAGTACACTGAGCTGGAGGAAAACGAAGACGTGGCGTTCTTGAAGACCATCACGCCTCAGTTACAGACTCTGCTTGGTATCTCCATCATTGAGATTTTGTCTATGCATTCGACAGACGAGATTTACTTAGGGCAGAGAGATTCACCGAACTGGACGGCGGATGATGAGCCTTTAGAGGCGTTCAAGCGGTTTGGGAAGAGTTTGGAGGTGATAGAGAACAATATTATAAGGAGAAACAATGATAAGAGGTTGAAGAACCGGACTGGACCGGTTAACATACCATACACTCTCTTGTACCCGAACACTACGGATTATACAAGGGAAGGTGGACTTACTGGTAAAGGGATTCCAAACAGTGTCTCTATCTAGAGACAGATCACTCATTGTTCATGTCATACCATTCACCAGGTTGTTCTGCGTGGATATACTTCTTGATTTGTATTACTTTCCATCATTGTAAAATTATTCGCATGTTAATTGTCCTAGTTTTTTCTAGAACAATGTAAATGTCTGCTTTCTTTAAAAAAAAAAATTGTGAACAGCCACCGTTAGGTTAGAAACAAAATAGAGAACAAAATGTATCGAGATAAATACCCGTTTAGGGTTTCTTATTAATGATGTGATAATAATTTACAAACTCTTAGACCCATATTTATACATGCTCAAAAACTCGATTTCCTTTTCCCAATAAAAATAGTAATTTCTCTAAACAGAAAAGGCATACCCAATAGAGATAATAATTTTCCTAAAATCTATGAGGTACGAATGATCTGTGATCCAAGAGGTACAAATGTGCCATAATCCAAAAGGTGCGAAAATGTCGTGACTAAAAGGATGCAGATATATCATGACTGAAAATGTGCAAAAGGGTTGTGACCAAAAGACTGCAAACGGTCATGAACGAAAGGGTGCAAACGGATCTTGACCAAAATAATGTGAAACGGATCTTGATCGAAAGAGTGCGAATGGATCTTGACCATGACCAAAAGAGTGCAAATGATCGTGCTGAAAAATTGCAAATGGTCGTGATCGAAATATTACGAGTGGATCGTGACCGAAAAGGTGCAAACAAGGCGTGACCAAAGGCGCAAATAGTCGTGACCAAAAGGTTGTGAATGGATTGTGGCCTTAAAACTGCAAACAGATCGTAACCAAAAAGGATATGAACGGATTATAACTGAAAGGGTATGAACGGATCGTAACCGAAAGAATATGAATGGGTCGTGACTAAAAGGATGTGAACAAGTCGTAACCAAAGAGGTGTTAATAGATCATGATTGAAGAGGCAAGAATAGATCGTTGCTGAAAAATGTGCAAACGAAATATCACCGAGAAACGTTAAAAGTCAACCATGGTGTTGGTGATATGTTGTTGATATAAGAGCATGACCTTTTTATGACCAGCATAAATGATCTAGTTAGATCAGAATTATATTGTTGTCTTAATATTTTCTTTTATTTCTGTCTTTTACGCATCTGAAAACATTGATCCTAATTTCAGTTCTCATCCTTTCGTTCATAATCCGTTTGCATATTTTCGGTTACAATACATTCATACACTTTTGGTCACGACACAACCGACTTGAATAACATCACATTTGTATCTCTTAGTTTACGAGGTCTTTATACGTCTTGTATTTATTATAAGTTTCTGATTTAAAAATATGTTTAAAATAGATCTTTTATTTATTATAAAGTGATATAATTTAAAATTTGGAGTAACTTACCTAAATTAATAAAAGATGTATATTTTTATTAGTATTGACGTATTTGGATTTTAGTTGTAGTTTAAAACTATAAAATATACACTTATAAAATATTTTCTATAAATGAATATAAACATATATATTCTACGTTTTATGTGAATTCTTTTGAAAATTAAATTAATTTTTATATGAAGTATAAATTTTAAAGTGATATTTATTTATAAAAAATGAGTCACATCGAGCTTCTGTTTAAAGTTCGGTACTGAAAATACAAAACGAGTATATGACAAAAGAAATAGATACTAAACTACAATATTTGTAAAATAAGAACGACATACGACATTTTTCCCATATCAATGTCGTTGGTTGAAAGCTTTTTTATATAGGTAAATGCAAAGTGCATTTAACTCAAAAACGACACTGAGATTTTAATAATTTACAGGCGTATAGTCAATCTTCATTCTTCACCAATTAAAGAGCATATAAATATTGTTAGATAAGTTGTTCAACGTCACGACCACGGTGTCTTAAAATACCATAATTAATTGACTTCGAATTCCTATAAACGTCGCACGTGCAGTTTTAATTTTTGTTTTTCAAAGTTTGGATTCTACATGAAGCTAATGATCCATGTACCATAATTTGATCTCTGCAAATTACGAAAGGGTCCTTTTCATTTTGTAATTTAGTCTAGCATACATTTATGGGGCAACATTGGTTATTCAATGGATCTGAGACGGGTTTGGGCTCGTGCTGCGTCATTTGGATATTCAATGCATGCATTCTATTTGACAATGAAAAAATAATGCATGCATCTATAGGAAAAAGAGGATGTTAACTGTTAAGCAACATGATGATATTCTTTGTTAGTGAACTTTTGTTTTGGACTCAACTAGAAACAAATGAAATTAAAAAACAAGCTCATTGAACATTACATATCATCGTCATGAAACTGATAGTTTATAATAGAGTGGTGGAACAGATAAATGTAGTACTTTTTAATTAATAGCATATACTTTGTTCCTTAATCTCGTATTCTTAACGTCATAGCTAGAAGCCTAGCTAGTACCGTTGAGATAAAGACGCATGGCGACATCTTACGTGCGAAGACACGACCGACACAAATCCACGTGGACCCCGCAGGTTAGACCTATAGGCCGTCTCATCGTACGGCCTCCGGTAGAATTTCAGGTACGGTGCAAACGCCTCACGTGATGACTTCTCACCTCCGACAACATTTTTATCCCCGCGAAAAAACATCACCGGAGACTGAAAGAAAGACGGACGTGGTGTTTTCTGGTATGTCTTCTCCGGCAACGGCGTCGAGGGAAACACACTCTTTCTGCATGCGGCTGGTCTCGCGTCTATTAAGCCACGCGCCGCCGGAGACGCGAAAGATAGCGACCGTGCGCTGATCGGAGAAACTTTAGAGGCTGCGGTGGAGACAGCGGCGTTAAGAGGAGACGTGTCGGTGAAGGAAAGGTACCACGGTTTTAAGGAGTTATGAGATACGGTGAAGGCGAATCTTGAAGAAGCTGAACGACTCGTGGCCGTTGATTTAATCGACGATGCATTGAAACGTAGGGAGGCAGATCTAGAGCATGATGATGATGATGCAACGTGGCTGATATCTAGCGGCTCGTCGTAGTCCATCGACGAGATCACAGTCGTGAGCGTTGATAGCTCCATGAAAGGACGTACACCCTGTCAATTAAGTACATTTTTTTTTGTCAATTAAGTACATATTTTGAGTTATCCACGTAGTTACAGTCGGGATAATTATTAAACTTGAGAAGATTATTATTTACCTTCCAAATGTAAGAAAAAAAAGAGGGAGGATCGATGATAAAGGCCTTGTAAAGTCGGCATGGGTAATTATCTGCAATAATCTTTAGGGTCGCCAAAAGCAGATTTGCAAAGGCAGACGATGATCTGAAAAAGCCTATTTTTGTAGGCATTATCATAAAAAAAAAAAAGCAAAGAGAATATTAATCAAGTGGCACCAATAACTAATTGTACAATCAGGTTTAAAGATGTATTTCTGCATAGACTATAATTGTACATTTTCCTTCAAAAGAATAAAAAGGTGAAAAAAAACTTTTGTGCAGGAAAAAAAGCTTAAATCTTTATAAGCGTGATTATAAGCGAATATACTAATTATTCTTTTCACTTTTTCATTTGAAGCGAATATACTAATTATTCATTTTTATGGTAATCATATTCTTTTAAAAATATGAAAGCGAATTAGAAAGACGAGAAAAAAAATATTTGTAAAATGAGGTATATATTTGTTTTGTAAAGTAAATATTTAGAGTATCATCATGGTTTTTAAAGAAAACATCAAAATAATATTAAAATAAAAAATATGAAAGCAAATGTTAAAGAAGAGAATTTAAAAAAAAAATCAATTCAGATTTTTTTTTAAATGTTAAAAGATCCATACGCCACCTTTCATTTTAAATGGTATAATCGTTTCATTAAATTTAAGTTACAAAATAAATAATCTTACAAATAATAATATAGTTAACCCCACATTTCAAGAAACTTACCACTAATGATGCACTTAAATAAGGCTTCGCACAAAATGAGCAAAAGGTTAGATAATTAATCAGACTTGACTTTTTCAGTTTTGAGAAGTAAAATGGTAATCATATTTTTATTATCTTTGGCTGTAAGTTACGAGATAATTAGATAGAAGAAGATTTTTTTTTTTTTTGAATGATCAAAACTACTTCAGTTTTTCTCAACAAAAAAAAGCTACAAGAACTATAATGAACATACACCTTTTGTTGGTAATAACATAGGAAGTTTGGCGTCGACACATAAAATGGACAATTTGGACATCTGCATATACATATGTCCGAAAATTCCGGTCCCCGACACACAACAATCCAAATTAATAAAACCAAACATGCCAAGAACTCACGGTTTAGTACAGAGCCCACGCACGGAGGTTTGGATGGTTACTAGGGGTAAAAATGCAACTTTAGTACTACCAAAGGCTTACTTGCATCGAAGAGAATAACAACGCTCCGTTCCGCGTTTCTGGACATGGTCGATATCGCAGTCTCCATCGTGAACGCCACCAAACGCGAAAATCTGAAAAAGCAGAAAAAAATGATTTCAACTTTCAAAACGCTTGTTAATCAGAATATCAATAAAAAGAGTGGATTAGTTTTCTGAACTTACTGCTTTTGAGTACGCAACTTCTGATAATCATTCTTGAAACGGAAAATCTGTAAATCAAACTCATTCTTGTTATCATTAAGTGACATTTAGTATTTGCTTTTAGAAGAAAACAAGATCGATTAGGAAGCTGTTACGATAACGGGTCTGGAATCTCCGTCATGGCCGACGATGTACGCTAAACCGTCGGATAGCTCCGTCGAGAATTCCTCTACCCCTAAACGCTCTTTAATACACACAAAAAATAATAATAAACAATAAAACATCCTTAAGAAAAGTGTTTCTATATTGCAACAAAACCCTGTTTAAGGTTGAGATTTGAAGGTTAGATCGGAAAATATATATACCAATCTCAATGTCTTGTCTCCAAGAAAGACATGAAAGTAGTTGCTTCGCAGCTTTTTTCACATTGTCTCCTTTCCCTTTCAAGAATCTCTCCACGCACTCTTTGTTACAGAACTTCTCCTAAAATATATATAAAGTTGCAAGCTTTAGTCATGAATATACAATAAACATGCAGATATATGCGTTTTATTAATATAAATTAATTAAACGTACTTGTTTAAGAGTGAGTGGAGATTGTTTCCAGAGTAAATGAAGAACAGCTTCGACTTTCTCATCTCTCTTTCCCATTTCTTGATGATTTTAAATGTCTTTGTTCTGTTTTAGACGAAAGAGTTGGTGAACAGAGCAAGATGATGAAGAGCCAAGAAAGAAAGAAGAAGCTGACAATGATTGTTTTGTATGTGGTACCGCGAGTGTCTTTCTTGGAGCGAAAACCTTTGTAGTTTTCTCTGTCTATATAGAGTCTAGAGAGCAAAAAAAAAACAGAAACAGTATGTTGTGTAATGGAAACGGTTTCTGCCAAAAACTTATAAATGTCGGAGGAGTTATTGGCTGATGACGTTGTTTTGCCGGACGTTGACGTTGTTTTTTTTTCACATTTTCTTGTTCAAAAAAAAAAAAATAACTAACGCCGTTAACTGGCTCCCCTTTTGTAAATTAACTTCTAAACTTCAATAAACATGTTTTAACTTCTCAAAAAGTCAAAATATTTGTTTATTTCCATTTAAGAAACAGTTAAGTTAATCTTTCAAAAATTGAAGACTTATTAGAGCACTTATCTTGCAACACATTCGAGTGCAAACAAATTTATTCAGTGTCTCGTTTAAGATGATTACTTTATCAATTTCAATTTAAGCTACATGAATTAATACAATACCCTGTCCATATATCGTAAACCTACTCATGAGTTCTGAGAAGAGTGTCTCAGAATTTAAACAGATAAAATAATAAAAAGATGAAAGAAAAAAGAATGGGGTTCTGATTTAGAACTTTTGAAAACCTGGTAAACACTTCAAACACCTATATGTTATTTATTTATTGGTTTAGTTATTTAGAAAAAGTCAAAATTTAAACTCCAAGGTTTTTTTTCTTGTTGCTGTAGTATAGCTCACGTACTTACAATGATCGACAGTGACATTAGCCAGTTAAATGTTTTTGCCCCAATAAGAGTTTTGATCAAATTTTGTTGTGAACCGTGTCAGTTGAACTGATTTCGGACTAACAAAACTGTAGTTATCCACTATCCATTGCTCGGTAAGAAGAATAGCATGACAAATTCCATTACAGACAACAACAAAAAAATATATGCAACGTAACGTTATTAAAGTTTATCATTTACTTTGCCATCCATCGTATCCAGATATATTTATATCAGTTATAAGCCATGTTTGTTTACATGTCACTACAATATGCGATTGTAATTTGAAATTAAATGTTGTTTGTTTGTTTATTGCGCAGTATTATATGATCAGTCCAAGATCATATAAATTGGAACTTACAACCTTTTATTTATTGACAATAATAAACGATTTGCGATCATTCGAGCGACAGTAGAAAGTGATTGCAATTACAATGTCATAAGTCGCATTAGCATCACATCAGTTGATAAACAGTAATAGTCTTCTTAACATGTACAACTTCAACATGCAAATAAACCATAAGATAATTTTCAAGCAAGAGAATATATTTCCATACCAATAGGACAATCTTTTCATTCGTTTATTTTTCTTCTTCTTCGTTTATTATTGACTAATACTATAAAAACACAATGAGATTTGAATGAATATTTAAGCCCTGTGAAGACGTGAGCTAGATTTTCAACTGAGTTACAAGAATCCCATCTCTTTGTTTTTGAAAATCCAAACATTTTTACAGAAATAGTTGATGTGACTAAATGTTACTACTGTCTTTACTCCTGCAATGTATAGTTGCAGTTGGAAACTGTTGTACCCAGTGTCCTCCATCCGGTTAAAAGTAAAAAATAAACAGTTCCTTTCGAATACCAATAATTAACCAGTTCAAGTTACAAAACCCATCAGATCCTAGTAAATTACTTTTGGGTGGTTCTTTCAAAGAACAGAAAACACACAGATACATGTTTTGCTAGTGAAATTTTCATATTAATATCGATTATTAAACCATTTTGTATCCCCCTTCAAACGTATAGGTTTCTGTCTTTATAGTAACTGTATAAAAAATGTTGCACTAAATTGCCGTATTGTGTATGAACCAAAATGTCTAATGTTTACGAATCCATCTTTATTAAACCTTAAACTCTAGTTCTAACAAAAAAACTCAAAAAAAAAAAAAAACTCTAGTTCTTTCTATGTCAAAACCAGAAAACAATGGCTGAATAAATATTCTTGAAATAAAGAGACCGTCGTCGTCAAGGCGGTGACTTGCTCGTATGTGATTAGTGTTGGAAAAATTACAAATGTATCCAGTAAAATCCACATGTCAAAAGCAAAGATAGCGCAAAAGCTAGTTCACGTGTTTGTTTCTAGTGCTTTTTATCTAGTGTCCACACACCGACAGATAAAGTCAAAGAGATAATCGATGATATCTCTTCTGTATCAAGGCATAAAGAAAACCGTTAGAGAATATGAAAATATAAAATAACTTAGTTGTTTGAACAGCTAAATTAGTTTTTTCTTTTTTTTGAACAACAACAGCTAAATTAGTTATAATGATCAAAGAGACGACTGTATTTAGTAGATATCTAGCTTTAGTCTATAGCTTCAGAAAAAAAACAAATATTTTAATGTCCTGTTTAGCAGATGTATATATTATGTCATATTGTGTAATTAATGAAATGAACCTATTATGACTTTCTATGGTAGATAAAATTGTACTTCTTTTTTAACAGAAAAGATAAGTTAATTAGTATATTATTTAATAAAAATATTTAAAACATGGAATAGAATTTTGTTAGATTTTTATCAATATATTTTGTTATAATTAAAAATAAAATTCAAATTTATAGTTAAAATATATTTAGTATTAATATTTTTATTAATTATTATGTCATAATTAATGAAATGAACCTATTATGACTTTCTATGGTAGATAAAATTGTACTTCTCTTTTAACAGAGAAGATGATTTTTGAAAAATATATAACTGTAGAAATAAATATTACATAGTTAACAAATGTTAATCCGTTCAATGGTAAATGATAATTTATTTAAATGAAAGCATTTAAAACATTTAAATAGGTTAATTTACCAATTTAATATAACCTTGTTAATAGTTATATTTAAATATAATACATACTATAATTATAAATTTATTAAAAATAGCATAGATTTTTTTATGTTTTATAATAAAATTTAATTAATATTGATTTATATTATATTATTAATTACGAAATTAATTAATATATTATTTAATAAAAAATATTTAAAACATTGAGTAAGATTTTGTTATTTTTCTCAATAAATTGTGTTATAATTAGAAATAAAATTCAAATTTATAGTTAAAAATTATTATTTATTATTATTATTATTAATTATTATATCATATTATGTAATTAATGAAACTGATCTATTATGATTTTTTTATGGTAGATAAAATTGTATTCATTTAATAGAGAAAATTGATTAAAATGTTAATTTTTTTAATCTAGATATATGTTGGTCGCAATAATTCGAGAAAAGCCCGGCGGACCAAACCTATCAATATATAAAATGAGACGTTGTGAATTTGATAGAGAACAAGTCACGAGAAGATTTCAAAAAACCATGGATCTTAAAAAAACATTATTGATGAATTATTTCTCATTGATTACTACACAAAATAAAACAGATGAATATCTCAAATATTTAGATACATCATTAAAAATGTCTCAAAATATTTTATTTGAGATATTTTTGACGGGATACCTAAATATTTAAGATATTTATATACTTTATTTTGTGCTGTAATACGTGAGATACCAAGAGTGAAAACTTATCAATGATATTGCTCTTAGGACCAAGAGAGGAAAGATAATGATCAATCAAAGGAAAGAAGACACAAATAAGAAAATGATACGCAAAAGCCAAGAAACTTAGCAACCTAAACAACGATTTCGACCTCAAACTTTAACTCTCCATTTTTGTTACTTTGTATTTGACACGTATTTTATACAAAAAACATCATTTTATAATTATAATGCAGATTAACTTACTTTTATCTGAAAATTAATTGTAAACTACATTGATTTTACTTGTTACACAAAAACATCACTTTATAAATAGTTTTATTTATCTTAAATACTATAGAACAAATAGGTATAATTAATAATAATTTACATATATTTTCGTTACTTTCTTAATCTATATAAAAAAAATGTCAAAGTGTCACTTATTTAAAAACAGAGAAAGTAATATCTAGTGTGAATTGTATGATCTACAATATATCTATTTATATTAATCTGTACTTTTATCTATGATAAATATCATTAGTTGATGTCTTTTCTAAAAGTCATCAAAACTTTAAATTAATTAGAGGCAATATAGAATTTCAATCGACATTTTAATATTTTTGGAAACATTATTTTTGATCCTTTTTGTTTGTTAAGATGGAAATTTTACCTACTTTTCAAAATTCAAAATCTAAAGAACCGATTTTATTGCATCGGTGGCCCTCACTGTTCCATATACAATGTTGAATTGGTGGGAATATGCAAAGTGATTATGTAATTATGATGCTTAATCATTAAGGTCACCTTGGTTGGATTTCAGTTAAAGAAGTTAACAAGGTGAGACAATTTTGTGAGACATAGAAAATTTCAGTTTTTTGTTATTTAGAAAACGAAAATGTATTTGATGATAGCTATTAATATTTCGATATACAATTTGAAATGATAGTTCAAAAGTGAATGTATAATTCTTTTTCGACAATTTATCTTTTGAAAGTTTGAAGTGTTGTATTCAAACCAAGGGAAGTATTCTTTTTATATAAATTGTGTTTGGTCAAAATTCACAAACCTGAACAAATCACTTGACTAATACAACATTTCATCAGTGGCTCTTCTCACCGCCACGTTGTTGCTTCAGCTATGGTCGCCGAAACTCTGGCCATGAAAGTATTGGCTCTGCTGTTAATACAGGTTTCAAAGATTTACTCTGTTTTACAGATTGTAAAAGTCTCTCGGATTATCTCACAGGAAACTCTTATGTGACTATCGTTCAAGGCATCCTCCACGACATAGGCGTGTTGACTCGATCCTTAGACTCTATCTCCTTCTTTTTTATCTCTCGTGTTAAGAATGAAGCTGTTGATAGCTTAGCAAAAGCAGCTCTTACTGTATGTTTTAATTTCCCTTAGTTGTAAACATTTTCCAAAAAAAAAAAATACAACATTTCATTTAGTTTAGACTATCAAAATATACGATTTATTGTGATCAACTGACAAAAGTTAAAGTCCGATTATATATATATACTCTCCCAAATCTCAAATCTCAACTGGTAGAAAACATCATTCACTGTTACCTAGACTGCAGACGAGAAACAGTTTAACTTAGTTAGGCACCTAGGCCTTTGATGGGCTTATTTGTAGAATCTACATTGTAACACATTTAGGTGATGATTGTTTTGTTAGATTCTAGATTTTAGTTTTTGGTTTTTAGTTTTTGGTTTTTGAATTTTGGGTTTTAGTTTTTAGTTTTTGGTTTTTAATTTTGCAGTAGATTTTAGTTTTTTGAAAAACTTGAATGTTTGTTTTAGATTTTGGTTTTTAATTTTTGGTTTTTATTTCTTTTTCTTTTAAAATTAATAAAATGAAGAATATTATTAACAGAATAAACATTATTGTATTTTTTTTTATTAAAATAAACTAAACAAGATTTAAATATATTTTAACACTATTGTAAGTTTGCACATTTATGTAATTTATATATAGTACAATAATTATATAGTAACTATAACTCTATAAGAATAATTAAGTTTTCTATAATTAAAGTATATGATAAAATTTAGTTAAAACATTATTAAGTAATTTACCTTAAAAGCTACAAATTTTAATAAAAATAAATATATTTTTTCCTATTAGATTTAGATGTTGAAGAAATTATTTTATTTTATTATAATGATTTAGAATAATGACTATTTGATCAGTTTAATGTATATAAAGACCATTGTTGCTATATTAATGAATTAATATAGAAATATTTTAACTAGAAAGGAAGAAAAAAAAAAAGAAAACTGACGTCAATCATAGAAAAACCAAGAAAACATAGATTTTAGTTTTTGCTTAGAAATAGGTAGTTATTCTAAAAACTAGTTTCCCTGATTTGTAGGGAATCTAATTCTCCAAAATCTTGATTGGGTCAAAAATGGTTTTTGGAAAATCAAAAACCAAAAACTGTTTTAGAAACTACAAACAATCATCCTCTAATCTTGGAGTCTTAGCAGTTAGCACATGTTTAAATTTGAGGATTTATTACTCATCTAACAATTTTAGAAACCGATTTTAGTTCAAAATATTATTAATTTTGTTTTTGCGGCTATTGTTTATTGTATTTAATAATCAATTTAAACATTTTCAGAAGTATTGTTGTCTGTAATAAAAAAAACTATAAAGGTTACTCAAAATCATATGTTGGTTATTTTCAGATGAGATTTTTAATATATCGAAAGCAAGTTTGATGAAATTTGAAGTTAGAATACAAGAAGTCAACAAAGACAACTTTGTGATTCTACTTTACCAGACACTGAATATTGGGCTCAGAAAATACGTTATAATATATTAAATCACCAATTCACTGGCATGTTAAAATCAACAAGACACAAATCTTTTAAACATATCAAATCACGTTTAGATCAAATCTTCACTAAACTGCAAGTAGAGGAGAAAACACTGAAACTAATCATTAGGCAAAAGTGTATTATTTTTGGACATTTTAGCTGTTTAATTAGAATCACTCGTTGGAAGGGAGACGTTAATTAGACATAAAAACCTCTTTTGAACAATTATATACTTATAAATAGAGGTATCACCATTTCCAACCATGACACCAATTTGATATTGAAATTATATTAAATTTGATATTTTAGTATCATAAAACATTACATTAAAAATTACAAAGTATTAATTATGAACGTACATAACAAAATCATATATATATTTTAATAAAATTTGTATTAGTTAGTAATACAAGCTTAATTATATTATAAAATAAACAAATAGAAATGATATTTTAATGTTTTTTTAAAAGGGCTTAATGTTATTTTAATGTTTGGTGAGTTTACTAGTATTACATAAATTTTTAATTATTTAATATTAAATCTAACTTTACAATAATGTAATATTATTAATTTTTCATTACTGATTACATTTAATTAAAATAAAGCATATAATCAATGTTTTAAAATTTATTATTATATAAATTCAATAATAATAATCATTTAGTGATTTCTTACTTGTAAATAAAGAAAATATAAAAATTATGTGATATATATTTTTACAATATAAAAATTGATAATAATCAATTAGTGATTTCTTACTTGAAAATAAAAAGTATTTTAAACATGTAAACAATTTAGGAAAGGTGGTGTTTGTCAGATTGATTTAGAAAGAAGGAAATGAAATGATCATCCACGACTTCTAAGGCACCCTAACATTTCAAAGCTGTCTCTCCACATTTGTGTTTTGCTTCAATATTCACTCTTTCTTCATTTCTTATTTCAGTTATTATCTCAAGTAAATTAATTTTTAGAGGTTGGTCCAAATTGGAGTATCTTTAACAGGAATAAACAATTTTGTAGCTTACTGAAATTGGCCCACGCACTTCTTTTGCAGGGCCGAAGACCATACTAATTAAATACAAAACATTTGAGTATCATTGCTTCATTGATCATTTTAAATTTACCATGACTTAAAATTCATTAAACACGATTTTTTTTTAAAAAAGCCCGAAGACAATTTTAATACTCGATATAGTAAAACCGATTATACTATCTAGACTGACTCTAATAGGTTCCTTCACTTTTTTCTATCTTCATTTAAACTCATTTTAATTTTCAATTTTGTTCCAATGATTCTCTCATTTATTTTCAAATTTTAATATATTCATTTTAATTTTTTGTTTATTTCTAATAACACATTTTATTTGAGAAGATTTTAAATTATATTCACCTGTTTTAAAATATTATAATATTAACTAAATTTTGACTCTATTAATAATAAAATATTTATCACATTAGTAAAACTACATAACCACATAATCAAAAAATAGAGGAGTTTTATTTAAACATGACTATTGTGTGTCAAAAATTGTTCTATGTTGTGTTAAATATATTGTTTTTTATTTATTTTTGATAACAGTCATGTATTCTTTAGTGTTTTATTTTATTTTATGTATATGATTATTTAACTGTAACTTTTATGAGTTTGACAAAAAAAACTGTAAGTTTTATGATTAATTATTTAACTAATTCATTATTTAGAATCATGTTTAAAGTTTAATCAGTGTGTATATATATATATATACATATATATATATTAAATAAAAAACTATAGAAGTACTAATTTGTCAAAATTTTAGAGATTATTATGTAAATTAAAAAGTTCAACATCAAAATGAGTTTTTGAATAGTATTACATCATAATATCCTCATTTTCTCTCAAAATAAAATATCATTAGAGAGAGATTTTCTTATATTTTTGATGTTTTTTTTCTTATTTTTAATGCAGATTGGAGATGCCATTAACAGTATTAATTTAGCGGCAATAGTTGTGTAATTTATTTTTCATCACTGGAATCACCGGGAAACATACATATACTATATGTTCTCTCCGGTTATATGATTTTCTGTTTTTTTTTGGTATAAAAATATGATGTAAAAAATGACTTTCCGATATGAATATCATCACATAAAAAATGAAAATGAAGACTGGCTTTTGTTTTTGTTTTCTTTGAAATCTGGCTTTTGTTTTTGTCGGCTAAGACCTGGTTTGTTACTTAAGAAACATAAAATTAAGACAAACATATCTGTATTTTTTTTTTGGTCAAACATATCTGTATATATTTATTAATTAGCTAAAAGAAAAAAGTAGTCAAAAATCTATGGAGAAAAGAATGTTGTACTTATTCTAATACGTTACAATATTGATGAAGCGCATAGGCACTTAATTAATGAAGCATAGCAGTGAAAACATAAAAGTTGGCAGATTCGTTCATACAATATATGAGTATATGATATGAAAGAAGTGTGAAGAGAAAACATGATAGGTGAAATGGGGTATTTCTTGAGGCACAAGTGAGCTTTAAAAAGGATAGAGAGAGAAAGATGTTTGACAAACACCTAATACCAAAGAGACCCCATCACGATAGAACATTAAGTCACCGTTTCATCATTCTTCCTCAATATTGCGTTATACTTCATCAAAACTCATGAACAGAAATCTAATAAACTACTACATTTTATCAAGCTGGGATCCATGTGTCACGGCTAAAAGTTTTGTGGAACTTATTTACTATTAAATTGTATTGTGAGAAAAAGAAAAAGAAAAAAGACAGGAAAGAGAGATGGAGATGGTGGCTTGGGCCATACTTAAAAAGGAACATATAAAACACATTGATGTGGCTGCCTCCATTCTCCATTATCCAAGGTGGATCACTGTGATTCGGTAGTTTCTTCATTTGGGTCCATATATGTTATTTATGTATATATATGTATATAACTATATATAAAGATAGTGTAAGTAATATTTCATATTTGGAAGAGCCTCAGGCACTGTATGAGAAATGGGGTGGCTCAACTCTTTCTTCTCTCCCTTGAAGAAACTATGGTTTCGCGTCAATTCTGCTCAGAAGAAGAGTATGCGTTCTCTCTTTCCCTCTTTCTCTCTTTCTCTCTATACACATTATATAGCTATCTTTTTTTTATAAGATTATATAGCCATCTTCCAGCTTTATGTTTGTGTTCACATCTATATACATATATTTGATGACCGAGTTTCGAGTTATATCATAATCTCCCTTTCTGATTTTATGGAAGAAGACTATGAAAGTGAGTTTTGTTTTGTTAATGTAGAAATATTGATAATGGCAGGAAGAGGATTATACATATTATACGAGGACGTGCAGTCATGTCCGTATGAGGATGTGCATGTTCTGTGGTCTATACTCGTGGAGTCTCACCCACACACTTTGCAAACCAAACAATAAAACCATTCATTATTGATGCGTAATTCTAGTTTTGGTTTAGAGAGTTCATATATGGAATGTTCATGCTCAAGGACGAAACCAGGAGAAACTTATTAGCGACATGATTTATATATATGTTTTCTCTCACTTGTACATAATATTAAAAATACACAGAGATTCTCTTTCCCATAAGGTTCATGTTCTACCTCGCAACTATATATATATGTTCAGTTCTTTTTTTTTTTGAGCAAACATATATATGTTCAGTTAAAAAAAAAAACTATATATGTATGTATGTACGGTTCTCTTTTGAGGTCGTATATATACACTTAATATCAGTAGACAGTTTGCATTATTAGGAAAGAATAATAATTTAGATATGAGCAAGGATATGCTTTTTTATAATTGGTAGACATAAAAAGCTAAAGGTTGATGGGGAAAAGGAGAGTGAATAGAAGAAGATGAATTGTCGTGAAGATTGTTGGGTTGTGTCGGTTGGGTTGTTGACGTTAATTGGACTTTGCAAAGTTGCGGTTCATTTCATTTTGCATTTCTTATTCGTTTATAAATGCTAAACGTAGAATCAGCGTTCTTTAGAGAGAAAAAGTTGAGCACAAGCCAAACAGTTATGAATTATAATTTCTTAGTTTGACAACCAAATGAAACCAGACCTTTCTTCTGGCATATGGTCGCCACATTAACCGTCGAAGGTGCGGATTACATCGATTAAAATATTCATTCCAGTGCCTAGAATATCCATGGTTCGAGAATTTCTTAAAATCGCCGTAGCTGACATTGTTTTCATTGCTTTTGTTAAAGACAATGCAACGAAAAGCAGAGAGGATCTCTGCTTCATAATAAGTGTTATTTTAACATTTTTTTGTTACACAAAAAATATTATTTTACAATTTTAATGTAAATTATATTTATTTTCAGCTGAACATTTATATAAAAACGGAGGAAATACAATTTAGCAGACGTGAAAATGAATCTGCTTCTAAAACATAAATACTTAACACATATAGTGATGTGACAATGTAGGTGGTTAATATTAAAAAAATGTCACTTAAAAATATTTAATTAATAGTTTTAACCAATTATAAAAAGCTAACATTATTTGATTATCTATACTAATCTAATAAATATAAGAATTACCTAAATATGGGGAAATTGAAACAGAAAAAATCAGTAAAACTACTTACAGAAACAAAACAATAAGAAATGGAGAGAGTAATATGGTACAGTTTTCTTGATTGCACCAAAAACGAGTATGCTTTGGAAGGATGCGTAAAAAATGTTATTTAATGTTTCATGTTATAGCTGTAAGTAGCCTGTAACATTAGGATAGTCGCTATAAGAGATCGATGTCTGCTCGCCAGTGGAACATTTTAATTATATACTTATCTATCTTCTAAACTTTTTTGTTAATCTTAACTTATAAGGACAACTATTTGATATTCATTCCTACCAAAATATAAAAGGTGAAATACAGTCGATTCGCGGAAGTACTACATATATACTTCCATGCTCCACATGCAACTAGTTGATCTTCACGCTGGATGTAGACCAATATCTTTCTCAAACTTCAGAAGGAAAAATGAGATACGGAGTCCATATACAAATACTAGATGAGCTTCATAATTCATTGAAATAAAAAGGAAAATTGAGATACGGAGTCCATATACAAATACTAGATGAACATGATAATTCATTGGAATAAAATGATACATATCATCAATGTTATAACCACGAGGTAGTGGTTCAGTGGTTGGTAAATTCCGGTGAGGTAAGCGATCCGGATTTAAAAGCATCCCACTATATTTCAATTTGTGACCACACGGATATAAAACCATGTTTTAGATCTCATTTGAACATTCGGATTGTGAATCCATTTATAAACAACAAGACTCTTTTAAAGATTAGTCCGAACCATTCTATATACGGACATGATATACACCCAAAGTTATTAAAAAAATCATTGTTATGTATTAGATGTATGTTCGACCAAATTGAAAACTTCTGCATATCCACATCTCTAATTTTTTATCTAACTATAGAAGACATCTGTAAATTTCAGAACTATGGTATTGTCGGTTGTTCACCCCCTTTCTTTAGGACAAGACTTGGGTTCACCCCCTATGGTGAACCTTCAAATTCACCACATCTCTAATAACCAATCAAAGTGTCAACTAGACTAATGATAAAATAATTTTAAAAATAAATAATATCACATTTAATAATGCTAATGTCACTATTTAATCCCTAAACTCAAACTATATACCCTAAATTCAAATTCTAAACCCTAAATTTTAAATTATAAACTCAAACTCTATACCTTAAACCCAAACTCTATACCCTAAACCCATATCTTAAACCCTAAACCCAAACCATAAATCATAAACCAAGAAATCTAAACTCTAAATCCAAAACTATACCCTAAACTCAAACCATAGACCCTAAACCCAAATCATATACTCTAAAACCAAACTATAAACCCTAAACCCAAAGCAGAGACCATAAACCCAAACTCTAAATCGTAACCCAAACCCTAGACCGTAACCCAAATCATGAACTCTAAATCCAAAATTTAATTCTTAACTTTAAATTTCAAAAAAACAATATCAATATTAATCCAAATATTTAGGGTATAGAGTTTAGGTTTTGTATTTACGTTTTGGGTTTAGAGTTTAGGATTTGGGTTTAGGGTATAAGTTTGGGTTTAGAGTTCAGGTTTTTGGGTTTATGATTTATGGTTTGGGTTTAGGGTATAGAATTTGGGTTTAAGGGATAGAGTTTGGGTTTATAATTTAGAATTTAGGGTTTAGAATTTGGATTTAGGGTATAGAGTTTGATTTTATGGACTAGATAGTGACATTAGCATTACTAAAATTGACACTATTTATTTTTTTAATTATTTTGATTTTTGAAAAAATTATTTAATATTTTTAATCATTAATCTATTTGGCACTTTGATTGGTTATTAGGAAGGTGGTGAATTTGAAGGTTCACCATAAGGGGTGAACTCAAGTTTTGTCCCTTTCTTTATGGTCAACAATTTAGGAAAATAGCTTTTTTTATTAGACAATTCTAGTTTACATTTAATAAGAAAAACACATAATTTATAAAATAATTTAATTTTCTAACACAGTTCTTTTGCATTTTTTCCACTTTTCAAGAAATTTAATAATAAACTAGATTTATGCGATTTTTCGATAAAATTATGATTACATATATCATTTCTTAAAAAAGAAACTAAATAAAGTATATATGTTTGAGAACACCTGATGAGCTTTCCACTTTCTCTGTTGGAAATTCACTGAGTGTTATGTATCTTTTTTGCTGACAATACAAAGGCTGGCGATCCTGCTTAAAGAGTAGTATTATTTTGGATTCATATGTTCATTTTTGTTTTGTTTTCAATCACAATAGTAAGTTCAATTGAAACTGAAGTTTTTTGAGAAATTCTAATCAAAAGGGTAAAGCAGTTTGAAGACATTCTGCTTAGCTTTAAAACTCTAAACCAGAGCGAAATCAAGAATCTCTTCCTAGTTCGGTTTGTTTTCTCTAAACTGAAATGTGATCCTTCATAGTATATCAAATTAATCAATTTTTATATTATAAAAGGTTGATTATTTACATATTTAAAGTAGTTTTTGGTTTTTATTTTTGGAAAAACTAAAATTTTGACTCTCAGTTTTTTAGAGAAATAGATTTCGTACAATTTAGGGAAGCTGATTTTTCAAATAACTGTCATTTTCTAAAGAAAAACTAATAAAATCCAAATTTTCTTGGTTTTTCATAATTACCACTGTTTTTTTTAACATTATTTTTGTTACATTTATGCATTAGTATAGGAAAATAAATAAAATGCTTACTATTTCGGTCATTTTTTAAACAACCACACAAAATAATTTATATTAAGAACATTCTTATAAATTTGTCAATAAAATTAAGTTAATAATTTAAATTTACTTTTTGGAAAGTTTTCATGTTTCGTTGATAATATATTGGTATTATTTCCTATAAAAATGTATTTTTAGTAACTTTCAAGTTTGTTTTAAAAAGTAAGAAATTGAATTATAAATTCGTTTTTTAAATAACACTAAATAATATCAGTAATAAAATTTTAAGAAAATAAATTCAGAAATATTTTTTTTGTTTTACTAAAAACTTAGATTTGTGTTATCAAATTTCTGCATTTTATGGGATTCACAATAATGTTTTTTGTGTTTTTGCAGTTGTTTTCCGAACACTTTGGTTTTTTTATTTAAAATATTAAAAAAATATATGTGTTTTGATGATTGGATTTTATAATTTATTTTTCAGAATAGACATTTTACTTTCAGGATAAACATATTATTTTATAAAAATATTTTATTAATTTTAAAAGGAAAAATAAAATAAAACTATAAATCAAAATTCGAACAACCATTCATGATTAAAAAAAAACTAAAATATATTAAGAAATCAAAAACTAAAAGTTAAAATCTAAAAACCAAAAACTAGAAACTAAGAAAACAACTATCACATAAATCTTCCTGTTTGACCTTGTGCAGGTTTCACTGGAACTACTGAAGTGGTTCAAGTAAACGAAAATGAGATTGCATAATATGAATTTTTTTTCATTATTTTCAGTTGCTTAACTGATTTTTTTTATGGATTTGTATCTGTAACTGTAATGATATTTACATGTCACACGAATGATCGGTTCTATTGTACCGGTCCGATTAATTGATAATTCAATGCTAACCTCGAAAGCGTCGTCGTTTCGGCCGATTCGAACAAGAAAGTAGTGGTCCTCTGGTCTCTCTCTCTTGTTCCTCCTTCCGCTGCCAATAAATGGAACTGTCTCCTGCGTCCGCCATGTTCAGTCAATCCTCCTCCGCTCAGCTTCTAAGACCTAAGCTCGGGTTTACGGTTTCTCTTCCTCGGAGAGCATCGATCGCTTCTTCTTCATCATCTTCTTCGCGTCCCCGATTCTTGCGGATGGAAACTCAATCTCAGCCTCCTCAATCTATCTCCTCCGCTTCTTCACCCACCAACAACGTCTCTTCTCTCTCTATCCAATCAGGTTAGTTTTGAGATGTAGTCTCACATCAAGTCTTGTCTTTTTTTGTTTGTTGTTGTTGATTGGGTGATGAGATAAGCAGCGCGAGTTGGAGAAGTGAAGAGAGTAACGAAGGAGACGAATGTGTCAGTGAAGATCAATTTGGATGGCACTGGCGTTGCTGATAGTTCCACTGGAATCCCTTTCCTTGACCATATGCTTGATGTAAAAAAAGTGTTTTTTTGCCTTTTTTTTTCCAATGACATCTATTAGGTTTTTTGATTGGGTCAATTTAGAAATGTTGATTGGTGTTTTGTGTTTTCTTGGTTAAGCAGCAACTTGCTTCGCACGGCTTGTTTGATGTGCACGTCAGAGCTACTGGTGATGTTCACATCGATGACCATCACACTAATGAAGATATTGCTCTTGCCATTGGAACCGTCAGTGTTTTTACTTACTTACTGTCTCTTTTCTTTATTAGACCTATGAGCAAGATTCCTGTTGTTGTTGTGGTGTATTGAAAACTGTAGGCTCTGTTAAAGGCACTTGGTGAGCGTAAAGGGATTAATCGGTTTGGTGACTTCACAGCTCCTCTAGATGAAGCGCTTATTCATGTTTCCCTGGTAAAAATGATTGCATCTGTGTGTTTTTAATCCTCTCGTTACTGGATATATATATCTCAGACTTGCTTATATAATGAAACAAAAAACCACAATTTGCAGGATTTGTCTGGTAGACCATATCTTGGTTACAACTTGGAGATTCCAACACAGAGAGTTGGGAACTATGACACTCAGGTTCTTCATTCCTCTGACTCTGAGTCCTCCTCCTTTAGTAGTAATTTTCTTTAGTTATAAATTATGTAAACCCTTTTCTTTTGTGTAGTTGGTGGAGCACTTTTTCCAGTCGTTGGTGAATACTTCCGGCATGACACTTCACATCCGTCAGGTAATCGAACGGAGTGTACATGAGTCTCTTTTGTAATCTGCTTGGCAACCTTTTGAAGATAAGTATTTTAAAATAGTCGGTTTGTTGTTACAAAACAGCTTGCTGGTAAAAACTCGCATCACATAATAGAGGCGACATTTAAGGCCTTTGCCAGGGCTCTAAGACAAGCAACGGAGAATGATCCTCGCCGTGGTGGGACAATACCAAGGTTTGATCTATCTTCTTATCCTCCATCACATTCTTGTTATAAACACACACACACTTTGCTAAATAAAATAATATATCATAGATAATGCAAGAATCATTGCGTCAAAAAATTTCTTACGTGAAAACAAGAAAGAATGATCCCCCATCTTTGTTGTCCTTGATGAAGAATTGTATATATTGTGTTTGAGGTGTGTGTGATTGCTTTTGCAGTTCAAAAGGAGTCTTGTCACGGTCCTGAGAGAGAGAGAGAGAGGGAGAGAGCTGAGCAAAAACAAAAACAAGGATGTTGCCAAAATGTGAAGAAGAAGAAGTGAATTAGACTGAAGATCACACACACTTGGGTTCCATCTATAAAAAGAGAGATATTCTGTATTTTCTTTTAAGCATTGCTGTATCAAACTCTTAAAATTTACTGCAAGGAAGGACTGATCGAGTCATTTGCTAGAATAAGTAATCAAAACGCCTGTCTTTTAATCCTTATATCGGTAGTCAACGGCAAAACGTATTGCATCTCATTTGTTTTGATCTTTGTTCCACATCATAATAGTTGTTTCTGGTTATCTAGCGACTCAAGTTATTAGTCCATTCCTTTTTTTGCAGGCTTATTTTTATGCTTTAGTATTAGTACAATAGTAGTTTTTCTTTGGCAGTTATTTAAAATTAGGGTGCTAATATTCGATGTTATTTTGTTTTTGTTTTTCTTTGAGAATGGATGAATGCTTTGAGAAGACAAACCGCAGAAGTTGGGCCGGGTTACAACCCAATCATTCATCGACAGGTGACAAATAAGGGGCCTTTATGGTTATCCCGCAACCACAAGAGACTTGGACAAAGTCGATATGGAGACAAAGAAGAAGACCACAATGGATAGAGCTTTAGATAACTCACATGATCAAAATGAATTACAGTTCTCTTACTAAAGGTACACTTGGATGCCTATTGAATCAGTCATTCGCCCAAAAACTCTCAAGGAGAAAGCAAAGGTTTTAGCCTCTCTTTTTTTTTCGTTTTAGATGAATGAATTTTTGGTTTTCTTTATCCCTTGATTCAGTAATCACATTGCATACAGAGTAATATGGTGTGGATTGATATATTCGAGTTGCTGCTTAATTAACTACATCCTTGCAAGTAAATTGTGATGTAGGCTGGATGCTTTTGATGTCTCTATTGATTCTTTTATTTTCATCTTGTTCGTTGAGCTTTAGCCAGCTAATAAAATGTATCATCTATACATATTACAATCCTTCTGATCAGAAAAAAATAAACATATTATAATCCTATCGCTATTGCGTTTCTCTGCTAAAATGAAGAAAGAAAGAGACGAACCACCTATCAATGTGTGGGTGTTGAACCAAACAATAGTGTCTTAGTGCCTTTTGTATAAAGAATTTGACATTGAGTTGGGTTTCATCCTGCTTTGTACTTGTGATTGGCAACAACAGCTGTGATGCTTTAGCAAAAAAAAAAACAACAGCTGTGATGCTAACTAGGTAATAATTTCTTCTTTGTTTTAAAATTTTATGAATTAATTGGGATGAAATTAAAAAGCAGACAAGAAGAAGCCATGTACCATGTGGGTGGTTTTGGCCACTAGAATATATGAATCTTGTTTCTCTTTTTCACTTTATTTATGTCTCTGTTTAATTGACAAGTTAGGTGTAAAAGGGGTTTAATGATTTTTCACTCTACTGTTGTGTGCTAATTTCATCTAATCCGTTGAATCATAGTGCTTCTGACCAAACTTTCTTTCCTGTATTCACTAGTCGACTATATTCACGATATCTTACGTGCATTAGAAGATATTTCTCTAAGAAATGTACATGTATACTATGTTAATGACAAATGATACACCTCAATAACGTTATTATATATCAAAATCTGTATCGATTAATATTTTATTTTCACCATCTGATTAATTGTGTTATTTTAAGGTTGCCGATACTAAATGTTGTTTAACGTGTACATAGGATCATAGTGTGCCCACTGCCCACCCATCATAACAAGTAGCAGGATATAAATAGATAGGACAAACTACTTTGTGTAGTGGGTAAGAGTTTAAATGCATATGATATTTGAACATACTAACGAAAACATATATAAAAGGACTCGAAATTATGCAATGTCTTTATCATGTTACTATAAGATTAGCTAGACTAATGTCAAGTCAGTGCATGGATTTAAATCATTAGTCCTTTTGAATTTGATTTCTCCCTTTTAACATTTTCAAAATTTTCTCCTTGCTTTTTCTGTAAAGCAAACGGCGGTTAATTTGTAGCCATCCATTGTAGACTCACTGGATTAGATTGAATTTCTTCGCCGTCAATTTCATTTTTCATCTCATACTAATGGTGTTTTGTCTCTGTAATCTGCATAATTAAATGATAATATTATTATCAAAAGGAGGAAAGAGTAAGGATGTTTCAATAATGGATTATATGTCATTGTCTCGTTTTACATTTTGCACATATCCACAGAAAAAAGTTTAGCATACGTCAATTCTAAGTATCTTTAATAATTCAACTTCAAATTACTTTTTATCCTATGCTTCTGTTTGATATCACAAGCAAAATTAGCAAACTAGTAAAGTTATTAGTGTAAAAAAACATGTAATGAGTCGAGTCCTCTTCGTGGCTTGCTTAATTATCACGTTTTCGAAGACGTAAATATTCGGTCCAAGTATTATCACGCGTGACTGATTCATTTACAGCCTTTTTAAAGATCATCTTCACAAACACATGTGTTCTTCTTACATATACTAGGGAAAATTGAATAATTTTTTGGTAATACTTTATAGTTCTATTTAGTTATTTTAACCGGCAATGCTTCACTGGTTTCCGACTCAACGCATGTGGTGGTCAGTGGGGGTGACCCACGTATCTCTTTCACCTTTAATTTTTGTTTTCTTTAAGCGATCTATACGATAAAGCGGAAGCTTAGGATACTTATTACCACCACCCCAAACACGCCCTTATCACACGTCATCATCACCCCCAAAACTACGCATCTCTCGGTTCACAATAACCTGGCGCATTCTAGACTGATCCAATACGTGTCGCTCTTTTGACTTATCCACGTCATCGATACTCGTCTTTTTCGCCATTTCTAGGGTTTTCTGCAATCTCACTCCCAAAAAAACACTTTCGTCTCTCTCTCTCTCAACTGTTTGTTCTCTCTTCTCTCGATTTGAGTTTCGAAGTTCGTTAAGCTTTCCCACACGGCGACGATGGGGTCGGTCTCCGATCCAGGCGAGTTGACGGAGTTAGCTCAGCCGAGTTTCGAGGAGTTTCAGAAGCAGACGTCGCTGATGACGAGCTGCACGCTTCTGTGGAAAGAGCTCTCCGATCACTTCACGACGCTGGAGGAGAATCTGATGAAGAAATCGGAGGCGCTTAAGGGGATGATCGAGGCCCTGGACAGCCAGACTCAGACCTCCCTCGAGTCGCTCAAGCGCAGGGAGGCTACGATCGAGCGGAGCGTGGAGATCGTCGCCGGAAAAGTCGGGGAGAGAGCTCGAGCTGCTCTGGAGTCGCTTGAGAAAGCTAGAGACGGTGGAGGAGAGGTTGATGATGATGATGAGGAAGGGCTTCTCTCTGCTTTGAAGTCTCTGTGTTTGAAGATGGACGCGAGGGGGTTCTGGAGCTTCGTGACGGCGAGGAAGAAGGAGCTCGAGGGGCTAAGGTCGAAGATCCCGGCGGCGTTGGGGGATTGTGTGGATCCGGCGATGCTGGTGCTCGAGGCGATATCGGAGGTGTTTCCGGTGGATAAGAGGGGCTCTGGGGAGAAGATGAGTAATGATTTCGGGTGGGCTTGTGTGGTGATTCTTGAGAGCTTGGCGCCTGTGATTGTTGATCCTGTGGTCGGGAAGGCGAGGCTGCTTGTTACTCCGAGGGTTAGGGAGAGAGCTAAGGAGATTGCGGAGACGTGGAAGGCGGGGTTGGAGGAGAGAGGAGGGAGGGTGGAGAATGTGAAGACACCTGATGTGCATACGTTTCTTCAGCATGTTGTGACGTTTGGGATTGTTAAGAGTGAGGATCTTGGTCTGTATAGGAAGCTTGTCGTTGGATCCGCGTGGAGGAAGCAGATGCCTAAGCTTGCTGTTTTGGTTGGTTTGGGTGATCAAATGCCTGGTAAGCTTTAAAGCTCCTATCTTCTCATGATTATTAGATTGCATGATTTGTTGTGAAGTATGAGACTTTAGTGACATAGGCAGATTAGAACTGATGATAAGCTGTGTGAAGTTCATGTCTTGAGGTTATGAATGATGGTTTTGAGTTGTTATGCTTCAACAGACATGATTGAAGAGTTAATCAGCAGGGGACAACAGCTTGATGCTGTTCATTTCACTTACGAAGTTGGCCTTGTGGATAAGTTCCCTCCTGTTCCTTTGCTCAAAGCCTATCTAAGGGACGCAAAGAAGACAGTCGCGGAAGACTCCAGCAATACTGGCCGAGCTTCGGTAATCTACTTACTTATCTTTCAGCTTGAACATCTTTTATTCGTGACTTTAACATTTATTATCTTTGTCATGTTTAGCATCTTGTGGCGCGCAAGGAGCAATCAGCTCTTAAGGCAGTCCTGAAATGCATAGAAGAGTACAAGCTCGAGGAAGAGTTCCCTCCAGAGAACCTCAAGAAGCGGTTGGAACAGCTAGAGAAGACCAAAACCGAGAAGAGGAAACCAGCAGCTGTACCGGCGAACAAGAGAACCAGAGCCAGCTACAACGGTCCAATGCCACCAGCGAAAGCCGGGCGTATCACAAACGCATACGTCTCTTCCTTCCCTTTCATCAGATCACCCTCTCACTCCCCTCAGTACGCTTCACCTGCAGCATCTTACCCATCACCACCTACCACTGTCTACAGCAACAGGAGCCCACCTTATCCATACTCCCCTGAGCTTATCCCCGCCTCATACCAAGCCTCACCTATGGGTTACCCAGCGTACAACGGTTATTGCAACGGTCCTGTCCCTGTTCCAGCTCCAGCTCCTCCGGTTTACCACCCGCACTACCCTCAGCAGCACCACCAACACGCCCACCATCAGCAAGCTTACTACTGAATTTAGACAGTGTGTGTGATGACAAATCAAGAAGGAAAGAATGGTAATAACCAACAACCACTGATACTGTGACAACTACTCTGTATCTGCATCTTTGTCTCTCTCTACGTTGTCGTTTTGTCTGTTGTAATATTTTCGAAGCCTAACTCTGTTTTAGTAAGTTAGCTATCTTCCTGTTGTGTGTTAAAAACATCGGGCTCTGTTTCTGCTCATAAGCTTTTGTAATGCCTAATATTCTGTCAAACAATCTTATCTTTCTGTTTATTATATGACAAACTTCTCTTTGTCAGAAACCCTTCCTCTATATTCGTTTTTGGTTCAGACAGACATCGAAAGTACGGTTGGGTTCTTCACGTCGAAACCACACTGCTTCTTTGCTTTCAATCTCTTTATTGAACAAGTCGTTGTCACTAATCTACTACAGAGCAGCAGGACCTATTAGTCTTATAAGCGTTGCGAGTTAACAATAGTCTCTCTTCCAACCTAACCTCTGCACACCACCTGTTCGACGATTTGTCTCTGTGAAACCTTGCCTGGTCTCTGTTACTTACAATGGCTTTGAAGATTCTCAGAGGAAGCTTTCACCGTTTGCCACCGAATCTCACCTCCCGTTTTCGAGTAGCAGCATCACATCCTTTGTCGTCAAGATTTTACAGCAGCGAAACAGGAAAAGATTCAGGTTTGAGTGGCTGTGCCATTGAAACTGTGGATGATGCTGCTTGGAATGTCTCATCATCTATATCCCAAGCCTGGAGAGAGTCTCAAGCAGAGGCTGCAAAAAACTCTTCCTTTAAAACACAAGGAGGAGAAACGATCATGCCTGATCTTGATCACGATGAAATCGACAATATGAGAATCCGTGGTGATCTTTTCTACAAGCTTGATCGAGGGTCAAAAGAGTTCGAGGAATACAACTATGACTTCCACCGCAAGAACCATCACCTGAGAACCAAGAAAGAGCAAAACAGCGGTGAAGAAGAAACAAAGATGAAGAAGGAGGAGGCAGCAGCAGCAAAGAGTAATCAAGAAGTTCGCGAGGAATACAAGAAGAGAGATGCACGAAAGATCAACGCTTTCACTGGTGAAACGGATCATGTTAATGCAGTCACGAAGAAGAGAGAGCGAACGCTTACGTTTAACCAGCTCACTGCTCCTTATCACTACCCCTTTTGCTTAGACATTTACATCTCAAAAGCCTCTGTTCGAGCATGTGTGATTCACAGGGTGACTAGTAAGGTTGTCACTGTGGCTCATTCCATTTCAAAAGACATGAAGTTCGATCTTGGTTCGACTAGGAACGCGGTGGCTTGCGCTGCGGTTGGGACAGTTCTTGCGCAGAGAAGTTTGGAAGATGACATACATGACGTTATATATACTCCAAGGAAAGGAGATAAAGTGGAAGGTAAGCTTCAGGTTGTGCTTCAAGCTATTATTGATAATGGTGTTAATGTTAAAGTGAAGCTTAAACAGAGGAAACTCAAGAAGAAGACTAGTCATCTAACAGTGCCCTATACTTAAAATCTTTGCTATTATTTTCTTTTTATCTTTTTATACTAACTTTTTCAAGACAGAAGCATGCTGTGTTGTTTTAGCTTTCAATAATGTCACACTTCAAAAGATATATCTGGAAAATTGAAAATCATTTAGACAACTATAGTTTAGAAAGAATATATATATATATATATATATTTTTGTACTATTTAACAATGAAACAAGACAAAGAGTTTACAGATTAAACTTTATGCATCTCACGCAAAGTGTTGTTTACATTCACAGACTACGTACCGAGACAAGTTAATAAACTGAGAGAATCTATACAATTCTGCTTAAGTCATGATCATACTGCCTGACTGAAACCTCATCATGCTCTTCATTCGATTCTCTTCCTTATCTCTAGCTCTCTCTTTGATTCTTTGAACTTCCATCTGAATCTTGTTGCTCGCCATCTCTTCTTTCTTCATAGTCACCAGTCTCTCTCCGCTAATCTCGCCGAGTAGCACTTTCCTCCTGAGATCTGGATTGCTGCTTTCTCCAATGTTGAAAAGAATGGATCTGTACTTTGCTTTTTTCTGTTAATATGTGTTATCACAAAAAAGTTCATGTTTATGTTTTACCGATACAAATGCATTACTTGATTACATGTCCTATGATAAACATACAAAAAATAAACTTGTAAAGAAAAAAAGATGAATGTTTTAAAACATAACAGATCTCTTAAACATTTTCAAAACATTTGTAGATTTATTTATTTATTGTAAAATGTATTTTAAAATTAAAATAATTCTTATATATTGTGTTGTTATTTGGAAGTAATATTTTTCTATTATAAAAGTTAAAAATTAAGATAAAATACTTTATAATTAAATATTAATTAAACAAAAATATTTGTATACATATATATATTAAAATATTTTAATATGTGAGTGTTAAAATTTCGACTCAATAATAAGCATTTATATTTTTGATAAAAAGGCTTTTTCATATATAATAATTTGATGTTTGATTTAAATTTTTCAAAGATATTTGAATTAATAAAATATAAACTAATAAATATTTGTAACAAGATTATGTCTGTGCGAACAAAACAACTAGTAGTATTGTAATTATCTCACGGAACTAAAGACAAAATCTTATGAATTTTGCTTTTTCGTAGTATAGGTAAACAAGAGGAAAAGTAACATTACATTAATGTGAATTTAAAATAAATACTCTCGATTTAATGATTAATGAACAACAAGAAAGCAAAATATATTTGGGGAAATCATTTTTTGTCTGTATAAAAGACAAGGGTGGTTAACTACCTTTACTTCCATTTTGTTGTTGCAATCTCCGGCGTGGACTTTATGGCTATGACCGATAACAAGTTAAATTCAGATTCAAATAGTAAGAAACTTCTCATGGCTGCTTTACTTTGAAAACAATTGCCATGAAAACTACTATAGAAGAAGTATGTTGAAAACGGAGAATTTGAATTTTCTTTGTTGAATGGTGATATTTTTTAAGAATCGTTGAAAATTGGTTATTTCAATTTTATTTTTTCCGAGAGGATCAATATATTGGATTCATTATCGAGAAACAATCTATAGAACTAAATTGGAAGTTACTAATATTATACAACAACGAGAACAAAAGAAAAGTTAGTAGTTTTATAGCATGGTTGATATCCAAAAATGAAGATTGCATTAAGAAGATTCTGAAGAAAGCTTCTTCAAATTTTAATTTTATGTATTGAAGTATTATCTTTTATTTTAGATTTGGATTTTATTGTATTTTTATTATGCTATGTT
Organism: Raphanus raphanistrum x Raphanus sativus; assembly: GCA_019705995.1. Lineage (NCBI taxonomy): Eukaryota > Viridiplantae > Streptophyta > Magnoliopsida > Brassicales > Brassicaceae > Raphanus > Raphanus raphanistrum x Raphanus sativus. The sequence continues at coordinate 57,120,505 of CM034035.1, read as the reverse complement.
TAATGTTACACTTTATATAAATAAAACAGTTAAGGAAAAAAATGACAAGGTGGAAACTTTAAAACTCAAAACCCTAATTTCTACTTAGAGATCCCCCATTGTGTTGTTCTCGCCTTCTCGGCTTCCTTGGGAGATACAAATCCCTTCATCAACTTTAGACCAAAAAACCCCTTCATCTTCCCTTGGGATAGAGTCCACACGGAGAGAGAAACAAAGACGATGTCTTATCTTCCGGCAGATTTGGTAGAAGAAATACTTTCTAGGGTTCCGGCCACATCTCTGCTACGATTGAGATCTACATGCAAAGGATGGAACACTTTATTCAAAGACCAAGGTTATTTATCAAAAAAAAAAAAAAAAAAAAAAAAAAAAGACCAAGGTTCATCGAGAAGCACCTTCGTAACGTTCCAAAGCAGCTTCGTGCTCTCATATTGGAGGGATGTAGGCTTTATCCCACGAGCGTAGATCTGAGCTCTGTCCCTCCGTCTATCGAATTTAGCGATTCACTTAGCCTAAATCATTTTAATAACTCAGAAGAGGTCGTCTATATAGACACAGTTTTTCAATGCGATGGTTTGTTGTTATGCACCACCACGGAGGATGAACTGGTTGTTTGGAATCCTTGTTTAGGGGAAACTAGGTGGATCAAACAAAAAGATGGTAGCATTTTTTTCTGTCGTGGAAACTTCCACGATGGTATCATGTCTTTCTCTTACGGAAACAGTAGTGGGAGAAGGACTAAGTTTGCTTTAGGATACGAAAAGAATCAAATTTGCCGAAGCTACAAAATCTTGAAGTTTTGGGGATGGGACGAAACAGAAGGCGACAAAGTTGATCATGGATTTGAAATCTACGACTTCGACTCCAACGCGTGGAGAGTTGTTAATTCTCCCAACAGCTTTGTAATAAAATCCCATGGCGTGGCTTTGAAAGGAAATACTTACTGGGTTTCTTCTGATGGCACAGACGGCGACTACTTACTCAGTTTTGATTTTACAAGAGAAAGATTTATACGTTTGTGTTTTCCTCTCCCATCTCATGACTGTATGTATAAGGCTCTATCAGTTGTTAGAGAGGAACTCTCGGTGTTACGTTGTATAAAAGGTTCATCAACGATGGAGATGTGGGTGACCAATAAAATGGACACTAGTTGTGAAGTCGATTTGTCATGGAGCAAATCCTTTGCTGTGGATTATTGTTTGGATGTTTACACGTGTCTTTTAATCGACGAGCGTAAGAAAGTGGCTTTGTGCGATTCATTTTTTGGGAACGGCTGGAGCAGGGTATGTACTGTTGGTGAAGCGGATGAATATTACACAGAAATCCCTTTTAAAGAAATGTATTTAGAACGTATTCATATTTTCAATTATGTTCCAAGTTTGGTTCACATTCAGCAAGATATCGAATCAGATGTTTTTGATAAAAGTCATCGTAGAAGATGGGATGATCTTAGCAGAGAAGATGATAGTGACATGGACTCCGGGTTAGAAGAGACTGATGGCATGGACTCCGGGTTAGAAGAATGGTACTGGTGGGAGATAGAGGGTGCTGATATTAGCATCAGTCGTAGAAGCCGAGGTCGTGGGTGGAAGACGAGGTGAGTTACCCTTGTGACACAAGTGATCTCTCCTGATATTTATTCACACGTCTTTGTTGTCTCATTATTGTATAATCATCGCAGTTTCTGCTAAGCCTTGAAATTTAATTATCACCTTGAACAATATCTTGCTCACTTGTTAGCTTTGGCGTTCATTTATAAAGATTTTATTGATTTCAGTTCAGCCTTACACTAGTACGTGTTTGTTTGCCACTTTAGATCTTATAGAGACGAAAGATTTAGATACCAATAACCTCATCACCTCACCACCCACGGCCAGGGGAGGGTACATAATGCGCTCGCCTTCCCTCGCTTTTGGGTTTTTTTTCCTCCTAAAGTACTTCGTGGTGACGCTTTGCTGCAAGTATATAAACCAATTGGTTTGTTTGAAAATAGTACATAAACCGTTTTGATTCAACCCGATTTAGTATCAATATTTGCTGTGGAGAAGAGTATATCCTTCTCATTTAACCTTGGTTGATGAAGATGACATGAAGTTGATTTAGGAGAGGTAGGCCTTGGCTATGACAAAATGTTGGAGTTTGAAGAGAATTAATTAATGATTTTGAATCTGACTAATATAGTTTTACGAATTGTTGTTTTGGTCTGGTTTTGAATTTGGTATTTTACTTAGTGTTCTTGCTAATTAAACTTTATATTTTGCAATGGTGTTAGTTTGGATTAAATTAATGTGGATTTGGTGTTTTGGTTTTTTAACATAAGTCTCTTTAAAAAGCTATTAATTAGTTCTTATCATGAGTATATAAAGTTGTGCTTACCTTTTTGGTGAGGCATACACGACCGCTTTCTCGCCTTGAGTTGCCTTTCGCCATTTTAAACTAGCCAATACATCATCTGGTTGGTTCAAAAACATACGTTGAGATGGAAGAGAGTACATATTTATTAGTTTCTTGCATCATTTTGTGAAGAAACCGTTGACATGGCAAAGCCCAACAATTCATCAAAACGATTTCATGTCATCTATTCCATTCACGTACATTCACCAGGCATTATTCATTGTATCTGTTCTCTTTTGCTGGCTCGTCCTTTAGTCACTCCTTACACATCCTATCATTACCCCTTTCGGACAAGTTTGTCCTCAATCTTTACAAGAAAAATTGCCATGCTAATCTCCAAGAAATTGGTCGCCATCAAAGCTATTATAGACGAGGATTATAGTCAAAGTTACGAAGCTCAAAATTAGCAACAAGATGATTTGTTGTAACCCCGTCGGAAAATAACTTTTTTTTTCTGAGAAGAGAGCTTGGAATATGCAAGTGATCGTTGGCGAGAAAGCCTCTGGATAAGCAACATCAGTAGATTCAAAATCATCATTGTACTGAATAAACATGACTTGATGCGTCAACTGTTTTTCTTTTTCTTAGTATAGTGTGTGAGACTCCTCACCAGTTTTCTTGGATATGTAAACATAATCAGAGTCTGTCTTGCTTATACTTGTTCTTAATTATACGTGAAATGTATATAGGCACCTTATCACTAAGCTGCTCCAACTCTGAATAAGCAGAATTCATTGTGTACGACCAATTTGATTATTTGAATTTTGGAAAAAAATAATAAAACTAACAAAAACACAACATTAGTTTTGAACTTTGGACGTGACTTAAGGTATCTATAATTTGATTGGAAGAAAAAAATGGTCTTTTATTTTGCAAATTATACTTTAATTTACTTTTTTTTTTCAAAGGTTGCCATATTTATGTATTTCTATTTAGTAGAAAAGAGCATCGACTGAGTGATTGTGGCCGGGTAGTCAAGAGCCGGGTTTAGGACACTAACATGTTTCAGGTTCGATCCACCTACTTCGTGAAACTAAGTCACAATTATTTTGGTCACCTAAACTGGATATGAGCCCATACTTTAGGATCCATTTGAATATCCGGAGAAATGGTCTATCCATGGATTCCATCTCCTCTTAGGGATTAGTCTCTGGGATACTCCGGGTTAATAAAAAAAAACTATCCACACAGTGGATCTACTAGAAAATCTCTTAATACAAAATTATATAAATATCTAGTTTTATTAAGTGTAGATTAGATACTAATTGAACGAGATTTTTTGGCATCTTGATGCGTAAATACAAAATTACATTAATTATCACTAGATATCGTTTTAATTCGCGCGAGTCTGAATAATAAATCGGTAACAAAAAGTTAAAACTTGACCAAAACTGGGTGCGACGTAAAAAAACCCAAAAAAAAGAAAAAACTATATCAAGGGTATAATTGTCAATGTTCCTAATTGATTCGATCCACTTCAGCTTGAAGACTAACCACATCTGCAAAGAGTTAAAAATAAATCCAAGAGAAAACGGAGGAGAGATTGCGAAGCCTTCAGATCTGCCAGTAAAAACCGTTTGTTTTACTTCTCAATCACACAAAGTTTCGATGATTTTCATCATGAATTTCGCTTGACTGCTTTGGTGTTTTGTTTCTGTTCTGCAGGGCGAATTAGGGTTTGAGTAGGCAATGTCTTCTCCCTTTTATTCTCCGACAAATATGCAACAAGACATCGACCAATCTCCTCCTGGGTAACTTTTGTCTTCTCAATAATCTCTCTCTGTTTCGTTTTGTTTTTGCTTTAATTCCTTGGAACAAGTGTGAATCTTGAACTGAATTTTGTCGGGGAAATTGGGATCAGTCTCCCTCTTCTAGACCTATTGTTTTAATGTAGAGCAGATTCAAATCTCAGACATGATAACCCAACTGTTCTTGAGTTTAAAAAGATTAGATTGAGCCAAAGTTAGGGTTTCTATTACACTAGATGTTTTTTTCCTACAAAAGAAATATTGTATCTTTAGGTTTGATAATTGAGATTTAATTGTCTAAATGTAGCTTTTGTTTGTGCTAATCCATATGCAGGTTTGATAATGAACAAGTTCCAGTCAGTACCTACCAAGACACCGAACCTGTCCCGCTCTCAACTTATCACGAAAACGAACCTAACCAACCCCAAGCCACTCAGCAAGAGCTTGACGACTTCTGGGAAAACGGTTTCAACAGAGAAGAAGCCATCCAAGAACCAGAGCCCTCCTCTCAAGCTACCAAGGAAAACGGAAAGAGAAGCGTAGACAACAGCTCTTTCACTCCCGGTGAAACCGATCTCAACCAACTCCCAGCGATCCCGCCTGTTTCGACCGGTCAAGGTCCTCCCTACGCCCCTGTCGATTGGCCAAGCCCTGGCGATGTTTGGACTTGGAGAGTAGGGAGGAGAGTGACTGCTCTTGGGTTTCATCAAGATAGGTTCTTGATTCTCCCTCAGAGGCTTCAGCAGAAGAATGTCCCAAAGTCTTTTGCGAGCAAACCGGCTCTTGCTCGTTATGTCCAGATGAGTTTCCCTGAGATGGATGCTGATGCGTTCTTCGCTTCGTTTAGTTGGAAGATCCCTGCTCTCTTCCAGCCTGCTGACAAAGGTAAAGACATTGATTATAATAATAACTCTGGTGTTCTTAGTTTTAGAGGTTAAGCTAGTTTCTTTTCTTTTTTGTAGTTGATGCTGCGTCTCTCTTTGAGGAGACAACACCAAAGGAAGTAAAGACCGAAGGAGGAGGAGGAGGAGCTTCAAACGATGAGAATGGTAAAGAAGGGAACTCAAGATACAGCCAGAGGAAGAGGAACCCAATGCCTACGTTTGATCCCGTTGTGGAGAAACCTAAAGCCATCAAGAAGAAGAAAGGAGCGAAAACTCCTGGACCTCAATCCTCGACCAAACCGAAACAACCATCTCGGCAATCTTCGAGACGCTCTTCGAACCAGCAGAGCGGTGGTGCTGTGGAGCTGAACCTCCAGAACGAGGAGGAAGGTGGACCTTCTGCTACTGCTACTGCACCAAACACTAGTGGCAGGAGAAAGAAACGCAGAGTTAACGTTGAGGAGGAAGATGTTTCCATTCCTCACATCTACGTCTCTCCGATGAACGGTGTTCTTGCTGTCTCTCACGAGCCTATCGATGTTGACCCGATAGAGTTCGACAGCTACCTGAACTCTCTTGAAAACCTTCTCCACCAGGGTCCAGGAGGAGATGATGCTGGGACTGGGAGAGAGTCTTCCTCTGTTCTCGTAAGGGCAAGCTCTCCAATGAGAGAGTACGAGTGGGCTGAAGCTCGTATGAAGATCTCTTCTCTTCTGGAGAAAGACTTCCCTACTCTGTTCACCTCCAAGGACGCCGCGGAGATAGCTGCGTTAGCAACTAAGTTGAGGAAAGATCCAAACCTTTCCGCTGAAGAGATAGTGAGGCTGAAGCTCATGGAAGAGATTCCGACCTTCAGCGAAGTGTTTCAAGAGAACAAAGCTGTGATCGAAGAAGCAGACAAGTTCTTCTCTGCCTTGGAGCTCAACAAAGCGAAAGTAGCCTCGCTTAAGTACGAGTACAGCGATCTGAAGCACAAGCTAGGGAGTATCCAGATGGAAGTAGACGAGAACTCTGAGGCGATCCGTCAGATCGATGAACAGATCGCTCAGCTTCAAGCGAGAAGGACTGAGCTGAAGAAGCACATTGGTAGCAAGGAGAAAGAGAGGGTTGATCTGAGCTACGGACAGAAGATGGTGGCGAACTCGATTCCTAAAGTGGTGCAGGAAGTTCAAGCGGCGAACTCGAAGAAGCCTGAGTGGGAATGCAAGAAAGAGAATGCTCTGAAGCGTGAGGAAGAGATCCTCTCTAAGTTCACTCCTCTCAAAGGCTTCTTCCTCTAAAAGAAATCAAAATATGGCTCCTTTTGATATCTTAACCTTTTAGCCTGTCTTGGTTTGTATTATTAGTTATGTAGCGGCTTTTTTTTTCTTTTTGTGGGGTTTATTCTGCAGACATCTAAAACCTTTCCTAGGCTTGGGGTTTTTATCTTATGTATGCTTTTTATGTTGGATGTACTTTGGAAGCTTTTGTTAGTCGTTACTTAGCGACAACCTTTGCTCTTTTGGTTGGAGCCTGGTTCGTCATTACTCTGTGTAATGTAGCAAGTCATCATAACACCAAGTCTTGTTTAAAACTTTAAAAAGGGACTATGATGATAAGCAAAAGACCAATAAAAAGAACTAGTATTGAAGTTTTTGGTTACGTCTGGTGTTGATGTATTGACGTCATGTGTTTAGCTTTGGTTCATCAAGTTGTATATAAACAATGTACCAAGATCTTTTATCTATGCATAGTGTGAATGATAGCACTCGTCTCTGAACTGGTTATCTTCCTCACTATAAATGTTTCCAAAGCCTACAATATTGAACTTCTACAGCTTGGAGGTTACGTTGTGGCGACACAACAGAGTATAATAACAGAACAATGAAGAAGCATTTCTTTGAAAAGCCCACATTGTTAGCAGTTAACTAAAGTACTGTCTGAAAGAAAGACAAGGTTGATCTGACCCTGAACCTGTATGAAAAGGTTACAAAGATTCAAATGAAAACGGTTCATATTTAGAATTCCATCGTTACACAAAGCTGTCTTTAACCCAAAGCAGACAATGCTCGATTTTACAGAACAAGAACTAGCCTCCCACTTCCCACACCATTTCCAAAACCATCATCACCATCTTCCTCTGAAACCATCTTAGGAACCGTAACAACCAAAGCCCCATCAACACAAGCCACCGTAACAAGCTCAGGCCTTGTCGTCTCGGGAAGCCTAAAACGCCAGACATCAAGCTCCAACTCATCCAACGACAAACCCAAAGACAACCCATTTGTCCTCACCACGATCTTTGTGATACCCGGATGGATCTCCACCATATACGCCGTCATCTCCCCTCCTCCGCCTCCGCCGCCGCCGTCCGTCTCCGCCACGAATCTGAAGCAGTCGGGTTTCTCCTCCACGGAGACGTCTGCTTCGGACCGCAAAGGAAGCTCGAGGACGCGGTTGAAGATGTGCGGTAAACGACGGAGATTCTTTCCGGGTTCCCGGGTCGGGTTGTGGTGGTGATGGTGGTGGTGGATCAATGTGTTGTTGTTGAGAATTGGATGGACTCTCATGGCTTTTCCGGGTCGGGTTTGATAAGAAGGGATTGAATCAAAGGCAGTAATAGAGAGTATGAGAGATTACAGATCGATTTTCAAAGGAATCAGAAACCTTTAAAGGAACAAAAAAGATTGCGTCTTCCTCTTCTTCTTCTTCTTCTTTTTTATGAATGGGTGCAAAGGCGAGGATCAGAAAAGGAAGTGAGATAAGGGAGATCCTTCATTTTACCTAAATACCCCTGTTTTAGTTTTATCATAACTACGTCGTATTCAGCGTCTTATTTAGCAAAGGTGGGAGGGATGATGCGGTTTCATTTGTTTAGTGGACAATATAAATGAACAATGCATTGAAATGAAATATATATATAGTTTTTTTTTTGAACTGACTGAAATGAAATATATTTTTTCTTAATCAGATACAAATATTTTAACAATATTTTCATTTCGATTGCAAAAAAACATATTTCATTTCATTAACATTTGAAATCTTAATAAAAAACCATGCTATATCTTTTTATATGATAAAGTGATTTTCTGATCTTAGAAAAATAAGCAAATATATTTGGTTGGAGTTAAGAAATTCACATACTCTTTGTATAAAGTAAACTAGATCGGGCGGGTATGCATTTTATTTTTAAAAATTTTGGCTTATAGTAAATAATGCATTTGTAATAGTTAATTGTATAACATTAAGTTATTTTTGTGTTTGTGTTAACAATCTAATGTCTCACCGATATTTTGTGTTAAAGAAAGCGAAAATTAAACTTCAAATCTAAAATTAACCAAAAGTAAAATAACATTAATAAATTATCGATTAAAAAATAAACTAACATTAAATCAAATCAACTAATTTTGGATTCATATTATAAATTTGTCTTTTATAAAGAGGAAACACAACTCTTAAAACTAATAATTATAGAAAGACACTTATTGGGATATTGTAGCTAATTTTTAAACTTATTTACTTTTATAATGAAAAGATAAAACACTTAAAAATAATAGAGTTCATTTTTTATAAGAAGACACAACTATTGTATAATAAAAACACACACAACCTTTAAAAGTAATAGATTTCAGATTTTTATGAAATGACACATCTTTGATAATTAATTGGGATTTATATTATTAATTCATTTTTATAATGAGAAGGCATAAATCTTAAAACTAATAATTGTAGAAAGACACTTATTAGGATATTTTAACTTTATTTTAAACCAATTTTTATCAAGAACAAACCACAACCATTAGATTAAAATCAACAATCTGGAAATTTGATTGATGAAAATTCAATCAGTATGAGAGGACATCATTTGGAGGGAATAAAATATAACTAATTTATTTTTGATAATGAAAAGATACAACTCTTAAAAATAACAGAGTTCAATTGTTCTATGAAAATACACAACTTTTTGACAAAAACCAACTCTTAAAAGTTAAAACTGATATATTTCAGTTTTTTTAATGAAAAGACACAATTTTAATATTAAATAAAAAATTATGATTATTTTTTATTTTATAGTAAAAAGACACAACTCTTAAAACTAATAATTGTAGAATGACACTGATTGGGATAATGTAACTACTTTTTAAACTAATTTATTTTTATAATGAAAAGACACAACTGTTAAAACTAATAGAGTTTAGTTTTTTAATGAAAAGATAACTTTTTATATAATGAAAAACACAATTCTTCTGAAAATACACAACTTTTAACATTTATTAGGATTTCTATTTTTAGTTTGTCTTTTATAATGAGAAGACACAACATTTAAACTAATACACAACTTTTAAGAAGACACATCATTTAAACTAATAATTGTAATAGACACTTATTGAGATATTTTAGCTACTTTTTAAAATATTTTTTAATATAATTAAAAGATACAACTCTTAAAATTAATAGATTTCATTTTTTTACGAAAGACACAATATTTTTTTACAATGGAGAAACATAACTCTTAAAACAAATACATTTCAGTTTTTTTTTTTATGAAAAAATACAATCTTTCAACATTAATTGGGATTTCTAGTACTAATAGATAATAGACTTGGTTAAGTTTGAACCAAAGCCTAGTGCCACGGAATGTGTGATAAAATGACCACATGTGAATATGGGATGTTGATACGATGATCCAGAGTCGATATGGTGTGGCCATTATCGCAGCAGAATTAACATTTCAGTTCCAACTAAAGCTCTAATTAACATTTGTCTAAAAGCAGTATGGATGTCGCCACATCCATTGCACCAAAAAAAAAAAAAAGTCGCCACATCCATTTTTTTTTTCTTTGAACACCAAGATGCGCTACATCCTACATGACCAAATTGAAGAGAAAGACGTACGTGTTTATGTGCGCATCTTTGAGAAGCGCTAAAGAATTATTGTTATTTTTTCTTTTGAACAACTAGAATTATAATTATTTTTTTAAGATGCCGCAATAGCTAGTTCGGTCACTTATTGACCAACCGAGCTTGGTCAGTTGGGCTTTGACATGCTGATAAACAGATTAGTCTCTATTGATAACACCACTTGAGTTGACATATTAATAAACAGATCAATTATATACTGCTGAAATTCATTTAAAATTTTCATAAACACTCAATAATTTCGACCAAAAACAAAGATATTTAATAAATAAATAAACATATATTATATATATATCAAAATATGTATTAGTTTATTGTGCTCTCTACTATTATTACATGTTTATGATTATGCATCATGTAGACACATAATGCACATAGATTGATTGATAGATACAGATACCAACTCTGCCCTGAGCAACAAAACAAAACATTAAACAAAATTTATATCTTAACATAATTATTTTCTTAACACTACAACTTCTTATTTATTTTAGTCATTATCATAACATCTTTTTAATATCAGTAAGCTTATTTAATTAAATGTCAGTTTCTTCCGACATCATCTCCAAAGACCTGCATTCGCTGCTACAGAAGGCTCTATCCCCCCTGCAAAATTAAGTCACCACAAATTTGTTAATTACCTTTGTAAATTTTAATTACAAAAATAGTTTATAGTTTAAATTCATTTTTATGTATGATTGAGGTGTAAAAGAATATGATTTTTACCTGTACATGAAAATGTCATCACGAGGTCCAAGATTCTTCTTACAATTACAGCAGCTACTGAGAAAACTGTCAGGTGGTAAATACTCGGAACCGTTAACCGGGTCGGAGCTTCGAAAGAAAACGACGCCGGGTTGGCTCTCAACGATACAGTTATCGAATATATGGATCGTTTTCGGGTTAGGCCCGTGACACGTCACGCACGTGTAGTCCTCCGACAGTTCCATATCGGCGGTCGAAAAATAGCCCGTGAAGATTCGGGTCGACCCGATGGCCGCTTTCTTTGTCTCTTCCGGCGGAGGGGAAACCGGAGAATTTTTCGTCTTGGTCCCGAAATCCGACGAGGAACGTGGAGAGCCTGGGACCCGGATCCGGAGTTGTGACCCGAATAGTATTGTTCCGGATCTTGGTCGGGAGAATAATTCGGGTACTGGGTTTTCATCTTGGACAATGGCGAGTCCGATTCTTGTGTGTTCGAGCTTGAGCCGGGTCTCGGGTTCGTGGGTTTTCGGGTTATCGGATACAAAAGGGTTTTTCAAAACAGAGAAAGGTTTGGTGTCGAGGATTGAGGTTGGACTCGCGACGGCGTCGTTTTCAGTGAAGCTTTTGAAGTTGCTGAAAGCTGTGAAGAGGCGTGGAAACGTTTTGGGCGTGGGTTTGCTCTGCTTCACGTTCGTATCAGCCATTAATGCTTGCTTGCTTCTCGATCTCTTCTTTAGCATAATTCACTGCTCAAAAGAAAAACCAAAACTTTGAACTGAATTTTCTTGGTAGTTTGCAAAGAGAGAATCTTTTAATGAAAACTAACCTCAACGATCAGAAAAGTTTCAGGCTTTGTGGAACGTTTCAGAGAAAATAAAGGTGAGGCAGTTCTGTTGCCTCCATGATGCTGAGAAGGAGAAAAAATGAAGTTGTACAACAAAGAAAAAGAAAAGTAGAGTAAAAGAGAAACACAAAATGAAAGTAACTGAAAAGATGAGAACTTTATTATTTGAAGGAAAACAAAAAAAAAGATATTTTTCACTCCCGACTTTCTCGCATGTAAACGTAAAACGTTCTGCTAGAGTTTGGAGGAAGAAGAAGCAAACAAAAATAGGAAAATAAATAGATAAAAAAATAAAAAGAGAGAAATTGATCCGTTTGCTTTTGCTTTTTTAATGTTTGTGACTTATTAGTGGGTTATAGTTTCGATGACCTGAGGGAAAAGAAGAGAAAAGAACAGCCCCATTGATTCTCTTCCATATCTAAAAACCCTCAAAACTCGCCATGAAGTTGCATACCAGAAACATAGCACTAAAGTCTTAAAGACACACATACACCATATATATACTCTTCATGCATCTATCAGTAATTTAATGTGTATAGTTAAAGTCTGTGTAGTATAAGTTAAGTATAGAGAGAGGGAGGTACAATGAAAATCAGTGGGTGAAGAAATTAAGATGAAAACTACTCAGAGCTTTTAACTTCATGTAGTGGAACTTCCCAAATATTCATTAATTTTATTAATTTATTACATTATTATTATTATTTTGTCTGCCATTATTTATGAATTTATGAATTTATTTTCTGCTTTTCGGTGTGCCAAGATACCACTCACGTCGTTTTCTACTGGCCCTTCGTCTTCTGCTTATTGGTGGAAGGAACTTTATCAATTAAATAAAAAAGAAGTTGGCATTTCTCGTGTTGCATATACCTCATTACTTGCTTATTTCATTTACTTGTGTTTTATGAAAAAGAAGAGGCTTAAGCGCACTATAACCAGAAAGGTGTTACCTTTGCGGTTAAAAAAAAACCAGAAAGGTGTTACCTCCTTCCCATAGAGCATGGTCCGGGTAACAGTAGGCCATTTAAGTTCATAGATGAATGAATATACAGGCAAGGTACTTCTTACTTATTGGTGATTGTTCTACACAAAATCCAACATAGTAAACGGTGGAAAGAACAAAAAATTTAAGAATATGATTTTCAGAAACGAAAATGTAGAAATAAAATAATCTTATTCTATTTCATTTTCCTTCAAAATAAGAGATGAAAAGAGAATGGATTTTAGATATTAAAATCATGTCTGAAACATCTCCTTAATTTCCAATAAAATGAAAAAGATACAGAAATTATACAAAACTGGTGATGTTTTGTCGGTTTCTAGGTGTGAATTCTTCCCTGATGTTTGTATCCATTTCCAGATTTAACCCAAGCCATATCCATCCCTAGATCGAATTAAGGTACATATAGGTTAAACGCTTTCCCAAAAAAATCTTACAAAGCAATGAATTCATATTCGTTTTCAGGCTTTTTATTTTGAGATGGTTTTATTCAGTTTAACTAGCTACATGCTATTTTGAACTAAAACTGCATATATTTTGTTATTACTAAACCTGGTCACGTAATGAATAGAAATGGATATATGGTTTACTTTCATCGCTTCATTACGATGTGTTTAGATAATTTTCCATTGGTACAAAGCATTAGTTTTATAATTTAAGAAATGTACGGGGTTTTAGTAAGAGCTACTCTATTTTATAGTAAGAAAATAGAGTGATGAACAAAAAAAAAACAATTTACTCTTTATTTGGAGTAAATCTATATATTTTTTACTTTATTTTATAAGGTGGGAAATAAAATACAATTGGAGCATTTTTTTTACTTTAAACTCTATTTTAGAGTGAAAAATAGAGTGAAGTTAGAGATGTCCTAAAATCAAACCATATCGTAACCAGGAAAGGAGTGGAGTAACTAATTACTCAATGCAACAAGCAACTAGTTTTCTCAACGGGAGACAAATCGAGATGATGTTTCATTACCCAGAATTGTTTACAAGCAATTTCCATCTTGTAAATCAAAATCTTTGATGCAAATTTTCCTTTCGTGTAATGATTTCTGGTACCTTTTAGGTGATGATGGTAATATTGTTAGCATGGGAGTGTGGGTGGACTTGGTCACTCAGCATCGGAATGGAATGAGATACGATCATACGTACGAATATATTTCACAATCTTAACTGATCTCTTTTGCTTTCCTAGCTGGCTGGTCTCTTTGCAAGGTGGACATTGTGCACACTGATAAATAATGTATAGTTTATCACACACTTGCTATGTCTAACACGGAAACATTTTAACATTATTCCGTAGTCGAACTGTTACATACTTCATGGATATATTAATATATCAATGTCAAGAAACATACTTTAGAAAATGTAGTTAGTTCATTTTAAACCATTTCAGAAGTGTCTACAATATCAATACTTCTTTTCTAGACAACTATCAATACTTCTTTAATTTAGAATCATTAATTACCGCATATGCCTATATGTTTATATTATCTTTACGGATTGATTTCTGTCGCTAGTATACATATCGTGTTCTCCACTATATAACTTGATAGAACAAAATTAATAAAATAACTGAAATACCAATCAAAAATAGGGACAAAAATCATGAATGGCTTTAAGCATTGTTTTTGTTTTTGTAAAACTAGTAATTAATTAATTAATTATGAATGAATTTAACGGTGTAAAGTCACAATTAGGACTAAGACTATCTGGTATCTGGATACAATCTGGGATACAATCAGGATCTGTTCCAAAATAGAATATCTGGAATGTTCTGATCCGAATAGTAAAATATCGTATATATCGGATCTGGATATTTTAAATTTTAAGTTTGGATATTCGGATATGCATCCATATTTTTGAATATATTAAATTTAAAGTTTTAGTAATAATTATAGTGATATATTATACATAAAATTAGTTTTATAATATTATTTTAATTTTATATAATCTTATTTGTATATTTTTAGAAATTTTGTATAAACATTTAATTTATCTATTATTTAAAAATTAGTATTTTAAAAATATTTTAAAAATATTTTGAAAAGAAAATTTATGGATCCAAATCCATATATCCAGATATTTGCATATATCTGAAATGCAGATTTTTGGAAGGCACAAATCCAGGTGGGAACACTAAAATTACGAATTCGACTCAGATCCTAATACTCTAATTTTTTTGGATATCTGGATCTCTACCGGCACTGATCACAGTAGAACTAATGAAGCATCATATGTCGTGTCATGGCTCGTGAACACAATCCATCATATCATCGTGACCGTCCGTGGGATCAGAATCTAATCTCTCTGCTGTTGTCAGAAAAGGACCCACTCTTTTAAGAATTATAGATGGGTCCCAGCAAATAACCCCTCTGAAAGCACCAAGAGTTGCTTCCACGTGGACCAGAAAGGGACCATATAAGCTAACATCTTCCCTGTTGCATCATCTATCTTTTTTTTTTTTTTTTCCACAAATTTTTTTTTTTTTTTTTTTCCCTCAAGAGATAATATATTAAACGGGCCAAAGCCCAAACATAATACAAGTCCAATACAAGACTGACCAATACAACCAACCCTAATGGGCCTACAGCCCAACTCTGAAAACCCTAGCTCTAGGTGGACCACCGACGCTGGCCGCCGCGCTCATCGGAAGTTGAAACGAACCGGACCGTGTAATCATCCCCGCCTAGAGGGAGCACGCGTCGCGCGGGCCATCACGTCTCCACCGAACCTCGCTACCTCCGGAGAACCTACACACGGTTCGCCGGACTAAACCGGAGCTCAACTCCTCCGCTCATCTTCTATCGCGAATCGCTTTTCTTCTTATGATAAACCAACAACGGATAGATCCCATCACCGTGGCTCGATCTCAACCGTCATCAATCACCGCATCGACCCCAAAGAAAGCTTCGCATGCACCAAACAAACCCATCCCGCCTTAGATCCCCGCCGTCAGTCGACGAGATCTCAGCCCAAATCCGAAAACTACAAGCCATAAAAACACTAAAGAAGAAAAGAAACCCTAAAAGACTAGGGGTCAAAGCCGACAACGCAAGGCTGTGGAAGCCCTCACCCTCCGGAGACTGAGCCGGCGACGGCGGAACTGAGTAAGCTTCCCCGACCCGGAGACTAAAACCGGCGGCGACGGAGCTGTGAGAGCCTCCGTCTCCCGGAGAAAAGAACAACACCTCACCACCACCTCCTCAAACCCGCGACCGCGTCTTCACTCCAATAACAGAACCACCACGGATGGAGGCTGACCAGAGGTCGGACAAGGCGGAAACCGGGAGAGGTGTAGAGAAACCACAAGTCGACACCATTTACAGAAAGAAACAACGGATTCCGGCGGCGGCACGGACGCTCGCGCGCCGGCCGACCGCCGGATCCAGATCTCTAATTAACTTTCTCGTTGCATCATCTATCTTTTACGCAGAAAAGTAAAATAAATAATTTTAATAAGAGAGTGAAATACAGTGACAAAAAAAGGAAGAAAAAAAGAGAAGAGTGAAATCATAATATTTGTGGAAGAGGAGTGACCACACAATGCGAATACATTTGGCCTTAACTCTCTCGATACTATTTCAGCCGAGAAGTGGTTTTGTTGGTTTCTTCCTTTTGGTTTTGTTGGGTTACCTTGGCCACGATTTATTGAAATTGTATTTTATCGTCTTCTCTTTAGAAAAATGTGTTTGTAACACCATTAATTTGTGTGCGCGTCTATCAACAATTTAAACAATTTAGTATCGATGGCTGATGTCCCTCGATGCTTTATTCAATTCATATCGGTGTTTAGAATTGACAAGCACAAATCAAGAAGAGTGACTAGCTCTTTTCTTCAATTGCAGATTATGTTACGTACCAACTATTATGAACTGAGAAACTTGTAAAAAGATATAAAAACACTTGGGACTTGGCGATCAATCTATAAAGACTTATTCCATTTCCAATTAAAACCTCGAGCCATATAACCTTTTATACATGAACCTAATAATATGCATAGCACGGATCTTATATAATTTTACACAACTTGGTGTTGTTCGAGAATTAAAAATGTTGGTTATATTACTTGAAACAGAACGATTTTTTTTTTCATTTGTTTAAGAAAGAATCTAATATATCTATAAAATTACAACTAACAACTTTAGTTTTCATTTCTCCTTTTCTCTGAATCATTAAGTTTAATAAAACAAGATAGTAAGTATATATATGAATATCTAAAAAATATAAAAACTTCCACCAGCTGATCACTTAATACAAAAACAATTCGTTTATACAAGGTTTAAGGATGATATATAGATAGTAGATGGAAAATGTTCTGATCGATAATATGTATATATGAAAGTGGTTGAATATGAAGACACATTTAAGATTTGATAAGACAAGAAATATAGTAAAACATTTATCATTTTGACGATACTATGCATGTCTTCTGTTCAAGTCGCATGCGTGCTCTTTGATACTTCTCAAAGACTTTTCACACACATTTTAAATCTTTATTTCCGTATTCTTCCCAAATATTTTTATATATCTACTGACTATGACGTCTTGTTTTAATGGTTAACACCCATCTGAATAAGCCGAACATTTTCTATTCTGTAATAGATGCCACAACGCGACCTCAAATATTTAACCAAACATATTATTTGATAGATTATAGACAAGACGCTAAAGTTATATCTTCGTATATTTAGTTTCTTCAGTCCAACATTGAACTAAAGAGAAAAGTCACCATAGATCATAATTCATATGGCACGACTTAGAACAACTTATGACATGATAAGGACATAGAGACAAAAGGGACCATCACTCGTTGCCGTAGTCATCTTTTTCTTTGCAAACCAAAAAAGATCATTTCGAGTTTTCGACTAAAACATGATCTTATCAAGTTACTTCCCATTGTTGCCTTAATTATTATATTACTTATCATAATCAACAAAACTATACAAAAACATATCTCTAACCACTCCTTTGCAAAAACCATACTTTTTAAGCAAACCCTCTTTTTCAAACCCAACTTTCTCCAAAACCTTCTGAGACGCTTTATTCTCCACTTCCACCACCGCTTGTAGCCTCACCACTGCCGGAAAAGCCTCGAAAGCTTGGTCCACCGCCATCCTCACCGCCGTGGTGGCTATCCCCCGCCCCCAAAACTCTTTGGAGACTGCGTACCCGAGATTGGCCCGGCAACTACCATCTCCGGAATCAGGCCTGATGGAGACGCAACCGATTGAACGACCGTCGTCAAGCAAAGAGATGGAACGGCGCCATGGGTGTGGTATAGCCTTTTGGAGGATGTATTGTTGGGCTTCTTCTATAGTCTTAACGGAGTCCCAACGGAGGTAACGTGTAACTTCATCGTCACCGGCCCATTTAAGAACCTCTTCGGCGTCTGAGAGATTAAACGGCCGGAGGAATATTTTTGGTGATCTCTATAATATTATTTGAGGAGTCAGTTTCCTATGTGTCGAGCTCACGTTAACTCTCGCAATGGTTGATTACACTGATACCCTTAATTAATTAAAAATATTACATTTAAATACTATTATTTATTTTTATTAGTTTCCTTTTAATTTTTTCCATATAAAATATATATTAAAAAGGAAAAAACTTATAAATTTTGAAAAGCAAATTTAAAAACGAAAATATATGTATGTATAATATTCTTTCACTAAAAAGGAAATCTCACAAGATAGTAATATTCTATTTTAAAACTATTTTATATTAAAATCTATATATTTTTATATAATGTGATTTCATAAGAACAAATTTCACAAAGATAATCTTGATATTATGAAAATAAATATTATTTATTTTAAAACATAATTTTAAACAATACAAAATATAGATTTTCAAAAAAAAATAGAAATATTTTTACACATCTATCTAATTTCTTAAATAATTACATAAAAATTAAGTAACATAAACTGATATATTTTTAATTGACTAAAAATAGTTTATAATTACTGTTATTTATTTATCATATATTCATTTGATTATAATATCTTTCAATTACAGTGAAAAAATATCTACAAAATTCTACTTTACTTAGATAATATGATTTCTAAAATACAATCGCAATTTTTTACTGCTTATCGTTAAGAGATAATAAAAAATATCATCTTAACAATAAATATCTTTTGATAAAATAATTACAAAATATTTTAAATAACATAACACTATATACTTTAACGAGGTAGATATATTATATTTTTATTAATACAATTATTTTTTTCTTAATATTAAATTTGGTTTTAAATTTTATGCTTTTATGTTTGTGGAGTTTAATATAACCATAATCAAAATACCAAAGTAAATATGAATTTTGAATTGTAAAAATATATAATTTTACTCTACTAATAAAAAAATTATACTCTACTAATCAACCTTATATCTAAAATAATAGATTTAACTAAAACAAGAATATATAGTTTTACGATAGTATTAATTTGTGTTATAAATATAAATTATAGGATGACTCAAAACATATTACCAAATAAAAATAAAGTATTAACCAACAGTTACAATTTAGTTCTTTTGTAAAATTTAGATATATGCATGAAACTTCAGAATATTTTTATTATATTAATTTGAAATCACACACTTTAGTTTATTTTATTTCATTTTTAGCACTATATATCTTAAGTTATACATAATATTCATAAAATTATATTTACATATCTAAGACAAAAACAGATTTAAATGCAAATAAGAAAATTAATCAAATTTTAATATATTTAGAATAAAAAATATTTTAGTTGAATTGAGAGAAATAAATGCAACCTAATATACCCAAATAATAACTAAATCGACTGTAAAAATAATCGACTAAATATAACATATCTAAAATTTTATGGCTACCTAAAATAATGTAATATTATTAATATAAATTATGCATACAAATTATAAATTAATTTAAAATTAAAATATATAGTATAGTATATTTACTTTAAAAAATATTTATATCCGTGCATGAGCACGGGAAAATCACCTAGTTCCATGGTATATATGGATGGTTATGTAACTTCTATTTCTCTGTTAAAAACGGTTGTATTTTTATGATTCTAATACGCCATAAAAGCCCATTAATCATTTGGGCCAATATTCTCGTATCAACATTCAAATTATTTAATCCAAACGGAAGTTGTAACAAGTTCTCGTATCAACACGACTTTAGATAGTTGTAACAAGTTCTCGTATCAACGCGTATCAATTCAAAATTATTTAATTCAAACATCCAAAACATTCAGATTGCTACCATCAAAAGCCAATATCTCTCGAGAGTAATGTTCTGTTTTTTCAAATTTGTATTTTGGAAAATAATGCTTATTACTTAAGGTAAAGAGATCCAACATGCTACCCGGAGAGTAGGGGATACATAGAAGATATAATACATTACATAAATCTCAAGGAAATGTGAATAAATAGGGAACGATAAAAAAGAAATGCAATCTGAATGGGGCATAAAAGCTTCATCGGTTTCAGGAGAAACGTGGATGGGAAGAAATCAGTGTTTCAAGAAGATTGCGATGTAGGAAGCCACAGAAAGAAAGGCAAGAAGAGGATATGAGAACTTGATAGAGCTTCCATGTGACGATGATCCATCTCCTTCTCCTACTGGCACATTTTTCGATCCATTTCCTGGTCCTATTCCCAAAATGAATGCATTAGATAACACAGAATATATTGAGATTGGTGTGTCTTCCTTGCATGTTTTTAAAATTCATTTACCTGAAGTGTTTGGTGAACCTGTAGGAGAGTCAGCAGTAGAACCACCACCTGAAATAATGTTATCATACTTCATAAGATTCACAAGTTTTGGGGGTTTGGAACAATCTTGACTTTCTTGAATTTTTCTTACCGTTGTTACAGCGACTGACAGGAGGAGTTTGAACATTACAAGCCCTAGGCAAGGCAAGAGCCTGTGTTTGGTTAACGTTGATCCCAAGCTGAGAGCCTCCACCGTTGAGGGCTTGACACAAACAGTTAGGAGAAGACCTGACTACATTACCCAACTGACTGCAGCATTGCTGAGAAGGAGAGGTAGTGTTTCCGGTAATGTAGTTGAGACAAGGAGACATGCTGATCAACGCGGTTGTGCAGCTGGACTGAGCAGAGACTCTTGTAGAAGACATCACAGCCATAAAAACTGTAAGCAACACTACTAGACCTCTTGCAGTTTTCATGTTTCCTTGGAGATGTGTTTGGACTTTGGAGAGAACAGAATACTTTTTAAGTTTTGTTTTGTTGGGTTATGTTTGTTTCATGGAGTGGATTCAAGGAAGGGTATAAATAAGGGGGAGTAAATATTGACAAAAGGTGGCTTTAATATTGGTGGCCAACTTTCCCTCCTACTTTTCCTACAGTTCTTCAAAATATTTGCCTCTTTTGCTCTTTTAGGAAACAAAGTGCCCTTAGTGTTGGGAACAGAACTAATTCCGTTTGTTTTTGGTCGGTCGTCTTTGTGACTGGGTTGTTAAACTACTTCTTGATTAGTAAATAATGAAGTGATTGTTTTGTATTGTTATTTTCTTTTAGATTGACCCATTTGTTTGACTTGACCAACAAGTATTGTAGAATCTCGGTTAGGATCATTATTGAGAGTTTCTCATTTCATAGATGTTTCTTGTAATATATCTCCAGTGTCAAACTTTTTGTTATACTAGGGTACAAATGAACTTATATTAATATTATGCATGTGAAATACTCTTTTTTTTTGCAATTTAATATGTTCTAAGGCATCGTTAGAGAAATCTCATAAACATTATTTGACAATTGATTTTTTTTTTTTTAGATGTTATTATCATTTTTTACAAAAAAAAATGATATAGTTTTTGAAAAATGTAACATACCATCAACATATGTGACATGTAAAATATTTTTATAAAGATTTATATTTTTGGCAAGATTTTTAGAATATGGTATTGACTAACAATTCATATATATCACAATTTTTAAAATATTGTAATGACCAATAACCCTTACACAGATTATATATATCACATTAAAATAATTAAACTAATGATATATCCCCATTTGTGAGGTTTGTAGTTCTATAATGTTGATAATTTCGTATAGAATGTTTTAAATAATTTTTTCAAATGTATCGTAGCCAGACGAAGAAAATTATGCATATTTAGTGCAGTTGATGAGTACTTAGCAATCATCAGAACTAGAAGGTGATTGTCTAGTAAAAATTAGTATCATATAGCCTATTAAAACAATTGGTGTGTGATTGACTCACTTTTCTAAAGTAGGTAACATTAGTTTATTATTTTTTAGATGCACTAATTTCTTATAACTTGATAATTTTTATGTTTAGGTCGCTAAACACTTAAACGAGCATAGTTTATTAAGTTTCAATACATGTATGAAACACTATTCGCTTTTGATAAAAAAGTAAGACTTACCGAAACAATTGATTTCATTTAATTTTGTTATGAATTAAAGTATCCTCAAATATAAAATCTAGGTGGTGTCATCAACTCATGCACAATTACATACATGCAACAAAAAATGTTATCTCTAATGTTTGAGATATGTGTTTTGATATCAATCTATGTATAACAATTTTGGTTGTGTAGTTTTCTGTGTGTGTTATTTTAAAATTATTTTCTTCTCATTTTCTAGTAACAATAAGACCATTTTATTAAACTTATCCTATGTTAAATAGTTTTCTTATTTCATTATTTCTCAATTATATATTTCCATAATAGCAGTTTAACTAAAATAAATTAAAAAGCAATACTCATATTAAAATCAAAAAAATGTAATACAATGACGATGAAACAGGCCAAAAACGTATAAAAGCATCTACAGTAGCAATAACAATTTTTCATGACCAAACATGAAATTGTACATCAAACATGCGTTTGATTTTTATTTGACCAAACATATTTAAAAACCAATTACATAAACTTTTTAATTTTGTTTTTATTGTTAAATAGTTTTAGGACCATGTTTGTCATCAAAATCATATTTAAAATTACTATTAAATAAGTTCCTAAAATTTAATTTTTGTTAATATTTTAAAAATGGAGAATATTATATTTTATAAATCTCTCTTATTTAGAATTTTTGTAAAAAGAAGAAATACTATCGTTTAATCTCTTATATTTAACTTCTGTTTAGAATTTCAGAAAAAAATAAATTAATCTCAAATCATTATTTCAAGTTATTATTAAATAATTTTATAATTATTATATTACAGTTCACATCACTAGTAATTTTACAATTTGTTTTTGTTAATTTAATAAATTTAAGTATCATGTCCATCATCAAATTATCTTTTTTAATACTTCCAATTTTTTAACAATTTTATTTTTCTTAGGACTTAAAATATGATACAAATCTATTTTTTCATTTTTTAAACAAATTACTATATAATATTCCTTTACGGTTTTCTTAGTTTTTGAGAGAAGAAAATTTAAAATTACATTACATAATACAATTATCTTTTGTCTATGATTTAGAAAAGTAAAATTACTATCAAATATTTAATTCCCGTAAATATTAACGGTTTTTTTAAAAAAATATTTTTTTCCATATTTGATTTTCAATATCACTTCGACAAATTTTAATTACATAAATTTTAGTATCATCTTTATCATTAAATTATTAAAAAATTACAATTAAATAAGTTTTTACAATTCTCTTTTGTTAGGATTTTTTTTTTATAAATTTCCTTTTGGTTACGATTTTAAAAGGAGAAAGTTCTTTCAAAAAAATAATTTATTTAGAATTTTAGAAAACGAAAGTTATTCTAATCCAAAAAAAGTTATTAACATAATGACATATTTTTATTGACACATTTCACAATATAAATGTTTATTGATACATGTCACAATTATATCGGGTGAAATGTGAAGTTATTTTTGGCTTATAATTTTTAAACATAAGATTATATATCAAAAATATATTTAGTTATTTATAAGAAAAAATATATTACTTTTACAATTTTATTTTATTTAAGATTTTGAAAAGTACCTGTTTTATAATTAATTTTAGTTGATGCAATATTATTGTGTTTTGTGAAAGTATTAAGAAAGCTATTGTGTTTTGTTAAAGTAATATTACCTAAATATAGTTATTTTAAAAATCTAATTTATTTAGGATTTTAGAAAAAAAAAGCTATTCACATAATGACATGTTTTATAGACATATTTCACAATATAAATTTTTATTGACACATGTCACAGTCATATCATGTGAAATATTTGAAGTTATTTTTGGTTTATAATTTTTAAACATAAACTTTTTTTTTGTTCAAAGATATTACTTTTTAAACATAAACTTATCTATTAAAATAGATATTAAATTATTTATAAGAAAACTTAGATTACTTTTACAATTTTATTTTATTTAAGCTTTTGAAAAGGAAAATTACTTGTTTTATAATTAATTTTAGTTAATGTAATATTATTGTGTTTTGTGAAAGTATTAAGAAAACTATTTTGTTTTGTGAAAGTATTAAGAAAAATATTGTGTCTTGTGAAAGTAATATTACCTAAATATAGATGTGAAATATTTGTAATTAGTTTTGGTTCATAGATTTTTATAACATACAATTATCTACTAAAAAGGAAAGTTAGTTATTTGTAAGAAAACAATAGGAGTACTTTTAAAAATTTCTTTTGTTGAGAATTCTGTCTTAAAAATTGTTAGTTATTTTATAATTAGTTCTTATTTATGATTTTTATTAAATAACTTATGCTACTTGTAGGATTTTGTTTTTTGGGAAAATACTTGTACGGTATTATAATTCATTTTCTTTAAGATATTATTTTAAAAGTTAGTCTTTTCTTTTATAATTATCTTATGGTTACATCTTTAAAAACAAAAATTATAGTTTTTTTATAAAAAGGAAAATTATTTTTAAATAGATTGTTACAATTACCGTTTTTGCTTAGGAATTTTTTTCCAAAAGTGCTAGAATTAAATATTTTTTAATAAGATAATTATGTATTTATGATAAGAAAATTTAAACACATGTCAAAATCTTAAAATATATATTTTCGTGTTCCACGATCATATTAATTATAAAATTTAAAGTGATTATGTGATAATAATTTTCTTTTTCTAAAATCTTAATAAAAGAGATTTGTGAAATAGTTATTTTTTCTTTTTTAAATCCTAACCTAAAGATAATTTGTTTCCTTTTTCTTTAAACTCTGATCAAGGAGAGCTGTAGAAGTTTATAAAATAGTATTTTAAAAGAATTTAATGATAAACATGATACCAAAACCTGTTTAATTAAAAAATACGATTTATAAAATAGTAGTGATATTAAAAATGAATTGTAAAAAGTACCAAATTTTTTAAAATATTTAATATTATCTAAACAAAATATAACTTTATAATATTATGTAATAGTAATTTCATTTTCTAAATATTAAAAATAAACAGTAAAATAATATTTTTGTGATAATAATTTTCCTTTTCACAAAAAACAAGAAGGCGTATGGCTTAGCACGTGGTGTGAGGCAACAGACGTCGTTTACTGTCCATATGGATACAGAGCAATCAATTTGGTTTACAGAGTCAACATGAGTTTGTAATCTTGCCGACAAAAAAAAAAAAAATTTCCTTTTCTAAATCTTTTTTTACATCTTAACGATTTTTTTTAAATGTTTTTTACACATGTCACAATATTATTTTTGATTGATGATAAACATGATACCAAAACCTATTTAATTAACAAATACAATTTATAAAATAGTAGTGGTATTAAAAACGAATTGTAAAAAGTACCAAATTTATAAAAAAATATTAGTATTATCTATAATAGATAAGATAGATGACTAGATGAGCCACTCCACTAATCACCAATTAGTTTTAAGTGTGAAGCTCATCTACCTTAACATGGTATCAGAGCCCGATTCGAACAATCCAACCCGATCCAGCCCAAAGTCGACCCATCGATCCTTGCCCAAACATTCCAAGATTAACGTTCAAAGAGCCATCATCTCGAGAGAGCGTATTGGGGACAAAAGTCCTACATCGGATATTGGAAGGGATCCTTAGTAATAGATAAAATAAATGAGCCACTCCATTAATCACCAATTAGTTTTAAATGTGAAGTTCATCTAACTTAACTAAACAAAATATAACAGTATAATATTATGTAATAGTAAATTTTCTTTTCTATATATTAAAAAGAAACAGTAAAATAATATTTTGTGATAATAGTTTTCCTTTTCTATTTTTTTCTAAATATTAAACAAATAATTTTTTTTACACATGTCGCAGTATTATTTTTGATTGACACATATCATGATCATGTTAATTAGTAATTTTGAGGAATCAAATTTTATATAATAATATAATCATTAATTATCATATATATATATATATATTAATTATACTAGGTAGTTATGCAATTTTTATTTAAGAAAAAAATTGAGAATATTCTTTTGTACATTACTAATCAATTTGATGATTAATTTATTAAAACCTATAATATATTTTTTTAAAAAATTTAAGAATCTTTCAAATGATGACAAATGACTAAAAAAATGTGAACCAGACGATGATTCATGTATGGCCGCGTTAATGAATTTTACTTCTAAATAAGGTCACGGGATCTCGTTTCTGATATTCCTTTCCTACCAACAAAGCAGTCCTAAAACCAAAAACGATAATAATAAATATTATCTCTAAGTTTACAATAAGAAAATTAATAACGATGATATTGCTGCTGTCCGCTGTTAAAAGTTTATTGGTGCACTAAGCGAAAATAAAACACATTATTGGTGACAACCTCACGGGTCATATTAACTATTTGTCCGTATGCGATACGTATATTTCTTGTATGATGATAATATTTTGTATATTAGCATATACATAATAATATATTTATATAAATAACAAACCCATCAAGAACCAGCAAGTAGTCAAATCAAACTCTAAGTTTCGTTTCTAAATCAAACTCTTCTTTTTCATATTTAATTTCTTTGAGGATGGGGAATTGCTCTCAAAGAGCAGTATCTGACGGTGGTGGCTCTTCAGTCAGAGTAGTTGAGAGAGATTCCAAAAACATCATGGAAGAATATTGCAGAAGTCGTAGTTGCAGCTCGTTGCCGCCAATAAAGAGGGAGGAAACTCTAGGGTACCTTGTTAGGCAAGGTACACTAAGCCCTAAAAGAGTTGGGGCAACGATTCAAGTGTCTCCCCAAAGAAGAAATGGAGTTTGGAAAGCAAAAGTGGTGATCGGAAGTAAACAGCTTGGAGAGATTCTAGCAGTTGAAGGCAATACACATGCCTTGATTGATCAACTTCGGATTGCCGCTGCAGAGGCTTCAGCCTCGGAGATAGTTGGAGGTAGAAACTTATCATCCCGAAAAAGCAAAGAGAGTTATTTCTGTTAGGTTTTGAAGATCGCACGCTGTTATTTTGTTTGTTTATTTTCTACTTTGTAAATCCTTTTGGAAGCAAAAGTATATATCGTACAAAAGGTTGAGAATAAATGTACCGATTCTATATTGAATATTTGCACTCCATACACACAAAATCCACCTTATTTGCACTCCATACACAATATCCCCACAATTTTCCTCACCCCATCTTTACCATTTCCTCCCCCCCTTTCAATTCTATTAGGGTATTAAGCTAATTTGCTCTTCTATATTTTACTGACCGTTTTCAGGTGAGTTCGTTTTCAGGTGAGTTCGTTATTTTCAGGTTGAGAATAAATGTACCGATTCTAAACTTTTGGAATGTTTATGGTTTTGTTAAAAAAATAATATGGTTTTGTTGGAATTGGTTAATCGATATGGATACTCCTACAAAAAAAATAGTGGCTCATTTTGCCAGGTCCTCTGAGAAACACATTACGACCGATTCTAAAATGGAAATAGAGAGAAAAACCAGTTGCATAAGAGATAACATTCCCATTACAGAGATTTAGCAGACACTGACACATGTTTTAGAAAGGAGAATTAATCACATGTTGTTCAGACACGTGATTCCATTTTCTTAACAGCATGTTCGATGGCTGGAACGTTTTTCTTGAACGTTGACCATCGGTCATCTGTTAAGCTTATTCCTGAACACATATAATCTAGTTTCACTAGTCTTTTATAACATGAACAATTCTTCAGTTTTTTTTTTAATCTAGTTTCTGTATTTTAGTACTTTTCAAAAAAATTCTTAAGGTGTACTTTTTTATATAATATTTGAAAAAAATTCTTGTTTTCCTAATCTCTTAATCACAATCTCAAATCTATTATAAATCTCTATAAAACAAAAACTTTTCAAAATAGCAGTTTAAAAAAAATATTTACAACATATTGATGAAAAATTCTGAACTAATACTCATATATCAGCAAAAATTCTTGTTATCATAATCTCTAAATCACAATCCTAAATCTGCTATATTTCTCTGTAAAATCAAAATTTTCCCAAAATAGCACCTTTTTAAAAGAAATATTTGAAAATAATGAAAATTTCTAAAATAATACTTATCTATCAACAAAAATTCTTATTATCATAATCTCTAAATCACAATCCCAAAGCTACTATGTTTCTCTATAAAATGTAAATTTTCCAAAATAGCAGTTTGTTAAGAAAATATTTTAAAATACAATCTATTGCTGAAAAATTCTGAAAATACTCATTTATCAAAAAAAAAATTGTTATCCTAATCTCTAAATCACAATCATAAATCTCCTATATTTCTCTATAAAATGAAAACTATCCGAAAATACCAGTTTTTTAAAAAAATATTTAAATATACAACCAATTGAAAAACTATCAACAAAAATTCTTGTTATCTTAATCTCTAAACCACAATCCCAAATCTACTATAATTCTCTACAAAATGAAATTTTTTCAAAAAATAGCAGTTTAAAAAAAAAATTACAACATATTGATGAAAAATTCTGAACTAATACTCATATATCAACAAAACTTCTTATTATCATAATCTCTAATTTACAATCTTAAATCTACTATATTTTTCTATAGAATGAAAACTTTCCAAAAAGCAGTTTTTCAAAAAATATATTTAAAAATACAGTCTATTGATGAAATATTTTGAAAGAATACTCATTCATCATAAAAATTCATGTTATACTAAATTTTAAATCACAATCTCAAATCTATAATAGTTCTCTATAAAATGAAAACTTTCCAAAAATATCAGTTTAAAAATAATATTTAAAGATACAACATATCGATGAAAAATTCTCAAAGAATACTCATATATTACCAAAAATTCTTGTTATCATAATCTCTAAATCACAATCCTAAATCTACAATATTTCTCTATGAAATGAAAACTATCCGAAAATACCAGTTTTTTAAAAAAAATAATTTAAAAACACAACCAATTGAAAACTATCAACAAAAATTCTTGTTATCCTAATCTCTAAATCACAATCCCAAATCTACTATAATTCTCTATAAAATGAAAAACTTTTCAAAAATAGCAGTTTAAAAAAAAATTACAACATATTTTATCTTCTTTTAAGGTAATACTTTTATATAAGTAATAATGTGAATAGAATCTGTCAAATCATATGTTAGAATAATAATTATATAATTTTATACATTTAGAACTTTAAATATAATCAAGATATACATGTATTTATATATTTACGGATCGGATCGGAAATTCACTTTCCAAAATTTTAATATTTTTGATTTGCTTCGATTTTAATGGATATTGAATTTTAGTATTTCGAAATTTTCGAATCGAATAACAACGAATAACGAATCGAATCAAATTTAACGGATAAAATGTTCAGACTTACTTCTGAGTGACAAATATCGTATGAATGAACCTTGGTAAAGTTTGGACCTATCTTGTGATACTTGTTCTTGTTTAATAAATCACCAGATGGAAAAAAAAATCTTGGTAAAGTTTCTTAAACAAAGACAATTCTCTTCTTGTTACATTTTTCTTTTTTGTATTACTTTATTCATGGAAATTCAGCATTAAAACTGTCTTTTAAAATGCTCTAATGGCGCTTTTAAGTTAAAATGGAATTTCTTGATTAGTTAGTTACCAAAACAGAACCAACCATGGAAAGTGGTTCATCTAACACAATCAAACACCAGTTAGATAGCTATCTACCACACTCCTCTATACACGTGTATGCACCTCACTGGCAAGTCACTACCACAAACGACCCTATTAACGGAAAAAAGAACACAATTAGTTATAGTAGTTGACCTATATTGCCTCGTTCCCTCCACTTTTGTCTACCTATAAAACCATAATTGCTTACTACTTCATCACAACACTCCTTCAAACGCAAGAACAACGAACAAGCTTTAGTTGAGCTACAATGTCCAAGATCTCAGGAATAACGATCGTGTTAGTGGCCTTAATCGCAGTGCTAGCTTCTTCAGTACGTAGCCAGCAACCGCCGCTTAGCCAATGTACTCCGTCTATGATGACCACCGTAGGTCCTTGTATGAGCATTTTAACCAACAGCAGTAGCAACGGAACTTCACCTTCCACTGATTGTTGTAACTCATTAAAGTCTTTGACTACCGGAGGAATGGGATGTCTCTGTCTTATTGTCACCGGAAGCGTTCCTTTTAATATCCCGATTAACCGTACAACCGCCGTCTCTCTTCCACGTGCTTGCAACATGCCTAGAGTCCCTCTTCAATGCAAAGGTAAATACACTACAACATTGCATTTTTAATTTTTTATGTACCTGATTAAATCAATTATCTAATATTTTATTTCTGTTTTCTTATATTTTTGGAACAGCCAATATTGCTCCAGCTGCTGCTCCTGGTAAAAACAATTAATTACATCATTATCTCGACTATATTACATGGTTAGTTTTGCTTGGACGATTAACTGATTAGAGCTTTTGTTTGGAACAGGACCTGCTGGTACATTTGGACCGGCGATGTCTCCAGGTCCATCAACAACTCCCATAGTACCAGAGCCAACTCCAACAGCTCAGACGCCACAGTCCGATACAACTAGACCTTTTACACCAACCGTGGACGGAGCTGCTCCTACGTCTGACGACGGAGGAAGCACCAGTCAACCTTCTCTCACTCCTTCATCCGCCTATGCTCTCCCACCATCTCTTCTCTTCTTTGGAGTCACCCTCCTAGCTCTCAAATTCTACTGATTCCACTTGCTTCCCTTTGTATTCCACATGTGATTTCATTTATGCTTTGTGTATATTTGTTTTGAGACATTGTCATTGTTTTGGGTGAGATTTTACTTCGTACTGTCTGAAGAAAAATATATCATTTGCTTGATGCTCAATGTTTGATTCTCAAACTAAATAAAGAAGTCAGAAACATAGTCCCCAAATAAAAGCAAATGTAACAGCATAAAACAAACTAACTCAGACAGCAGCAGTAGTGACGTCCTGTACGGACTGGCGCCAAGCGTAATCACGAGCTCCGTCTTTGTCAACAATCTTGATCACAAAGTTAGGAGGCGCAACGACCAGTCTTGATCGGATCTCAAGTATGCATTTGTCGACCAGTTCGATGGCTTCTTCAACAGACATGTCGGTGCGGTAATGCCTGTCCATGGTGGAGAGGGAGAAGTAAGAGCCGTAGCCGAAAGCTCCCTTGTCAACTTTGTGAAGGGTTGCAATGTAGTCGATGTAGTAAAGGGATGCGCCACTCTCATTGTCGTAGCCAGCCATCAAGATATTCACGGAGTAGGGATTCTGATCGAAGACAGCAAAAGCAAACAAAAAAAAACAAAGAGATATCTTAAATTTGTGGACATCAATGATAAGTGGCGAAAAAAACATAAAACATAATAGAAACAAGAAACTCCACAGAAAAGGTCATCTGGGTCTATTGTGACAGAAGACAGAGACGGCAGAAAGCATTTCTAGCCTTCAACAGTCTAAAACAAAGGTTATACATGAGAAACCTTCAACCCGAGTTGATTTTTTCCAGAAAAAATAAAAGATGCATCAGTAATTTCAGTAAGATTATAACAATTTAAGGAAACTTGAGAACTCTTCTCAGTGTTCAGTTCTCTTTAGACGATCACTACCATGCTTTATATGACATTCAAGCACAGAACAATTCCAATATGATACCATGATTTATATGAAAATAAAGCACAGAACTTAACTAGACAATTCACATATGAAGCATCATTAATATAAAAATAAAGCACAAAACATAACCAGACAAACCAAATATGATACAAGTAGATAACATGTCAATAAGTTCCTTTTTAAGCTTGGGATACTCACTCACACTACAATTCCAACGGTGAAAAACGTAGGCATTTTCTTTTTCAGCCACAAAATTGAAGTCCTAACGAGACAAACCTTAACTAGACAATTCAAACTCACAAACTCCTTCAATTACAACAGTAATCATCAAAAACTTAAGAAATACACTATCAGCAACCTCAGATTCAATTTTGATTCACAAGATAGCTTGAAATGTAAACAGTACCTCCGTAACATGGCAACAATAAGCACACAAAAAAAATCTTGATTAAAGACTATCATATAAGCCCAGCAGAACCCACGACTCGATACATACAAGCAGAAACCCTAAGAGGAAGCAGAGAGAGAGAGAGAGAGAGAGAGAGAGGAGACCTTTCTCAAAGCAGTGGCGAGCTCGCCGCGAGTGAAGTTGGCGGCGGCAGCAGTAGTCAAAGGGATACCGTTGCGGAACTTGTACAAGGACACATTCTTCTGAACGTACTCCGTAAACTGAACCCTAATCAACACCCCCAATTCGAAACTATAAGCACTCTCACATCACATATATAGAGAACAAGAGAAAGAGGAGCATCGGTAAAATTTACCGATCGCCAGGCTCGCCGCTGGCAGCAACGAGCTTGTGAGAGTCAAGAAGCATGATCTTGTCCTCGTTGTTTTTGTGGAGGAGTATGCTGTGAACCGCCGATGTATCCGCCGCCACTATCGCGAATCCGTTTCCTACTAAACCGAATACACACTCCATCTTCTTCTACAGATCTTTTTTCTCCGATTCCTTCTCCCTCGATTTCGATTTCGATTTCGATTTAGCTTTTTCTCCGGCCTGTGCGATGAGAAACGGATCTTATAAGAAAGGAACTAAAAAAGCGTCTTGCAGAACAATCCTTCTTTCTTTTGTGTCCTTCCGGTTTTGACCATGCCTAACCGAACCGAACCGAACTTTCGTTTTTTTGGGTTATGATCGGTTATGGGTTCTAAACCAATTGTCAAGTTTTCACACTTACTTCGGATTTAAAAAATTAACTCAAATGATAATCCGTTAGTTTATGTGTGTAACAATAACAGAATCCCATCAACCCGCTTAAATTCTGTACAAGGAATTAAAAATATTTACACCTAAATTAACAATATTGATGAGGAACGCTATAAGGAATGTCAATATGTATAGAATGATCTAACATGCACAAATCACTCAAATCACTTATTCTAATTACTTCTCAATTAGTTCCCTGATATATTTTATTCCCATTTCTGCCAATTATCGTTTACTACAAATGTCAAACATCCTCTGAAATAGAATATTCATTCATTCATTCATTATTCTCCACCAAAGCTTGTTTGTATTAGTTATGGATTTTCAGATCATAGCCATCGGTGTGATTGTCATCTTGGCAGCAGCTTTCTTACTTGTAACTTGTTACGTTCTCGTTGACAAATGTTGCCGCAGAAACGACGTTCCTGATAGAGTCTCCTCATCCGGACGGTTAAGCAGCGACCATAATGATGATGACCATTTCATGTTTTACTCACCGGAGTTCAGAACCAGCGGAGAAGGAGAAGATACAATCTCTCAACAATGCTCTGCCTGTCTGAATGAGTTTCACTTAAATGAGACTGTGAGGGTTATACCACAATGTTTGCATTTGTTTCATGTAGATTGTGTCGACCCGAAAAACGTGAGCTGCCCTCTCTGCCAAACAAGGTTTTCTTGTGACTCGAGTGTTCATGCGGATGAGATTACTGCTCCCAACAATTCTCCAGAGATTGCGTTGCACACCGTCGTGATTAGAGGCGAGGATGAGTATGAGATCCTTGAGATGGGTATATGGAACGGTCATAGCACCAGTAGTGATGGAGATGGTCCAAGTTCATTATGTTGAACAGTTGCCCGCTTGGCTTCTTTGTTTTGTTTTTCTTGTTTCATTCTATAATTGTTTTATTATTCCTTAATGATATTTTAAGATGGCTTTTTATTAGTCAAATGAATTCTATTGTACGTAGGAACTATAATATAAAATTTCGGTCTGGAGTTTTTATAGAAAAGATCCACCCAACCAATAATAAACACAGATACGGAGGTTTTATTACTTATAAAACAGAGGGAATGAGTTACAAACATGTACAACTCAAGAAACTCTGTAGGACAGAAGCTACGGCACGTCACCGTATTTTATTACACCGTCAGGCATGTACTTAACCTTCTGTATACTTTGACCTTTTGTATCAGATCCATTCTAGGTTGAAGATTGACTGAAACGAGGGCTTGGGTTTCTCTGGAAATTGATGGATAGGAGTCGTAGGTGCAAAGTGGGAATAGTTTTGGCTCGTAAACAACTTCTCCGCCATTTTACTTCCCACACCAAAGCTCAGCCTCGTTGCAACCGTGTCGAGGTTGCTCAGCATATTATCTTGCCCTATTATTAACCCAAACCAGACAATTATCAGAAACTAAAAGAGAAGAGATTTTATGAAGAACTATCAATTAAAGAACAATTTTTCTTGACCTGCAAGGAAGGTTCTTGTGTTGTTGGATGCATGGATACCAAACCCTACCGCAACAAAGTTCTTATCCTGCGAGAGTATAGCAAACGGATGACCTGCCGGAAGGATAAAAACTTCGCCTTTACACACGCGTGCTACAATCTTGTGTACTTGTCCACTCATTTCTTCTTCTACTTCCTCTTCTTGTCCTGGTCCAAACCAGGGCTGTTGTTGGTCTCCTTGGAATGTATAAGGACTAGCCATCTCGTAGCGGGCGCAACCATTCTCAACAAACGTTACAAACGTTGTTTCTGAATTATATTGAGGAAGGAACAATGACCCCTGCATATTTACACCAACCCCAATTTTTTTCATTAGTTGATTGATCCAACAAAACGTCGGAACCATATGAAAATTATTGATTGCAAACCTGTGTCATGTTAACCCAACCGACGGCGATGCCAAGGTCATGGAGTTGACTAAACCTTTTAGGATTTGCTTCGTGGTAACGACCAAAGTCGTTGGAGTAGATTGCATCTTGTGCAAGCAGATTGAAAGGGCTCGCGAACGTGCTACTGCCTTTGTCTTTGTGCTTGTCTTTTTTGTCCTTGTGTTTGTTTGAAGACGAAGTAGCGTGTTCGGTAAGTTCCTTGATCTGGTCTGGGGAAATTCTACGTATAATCCCTTGTCCCGTTTGTTGTTGTGGTCCCCTAATCAATCTGCCTAGCAATTCTTCCGGTATCTATAGATTCCATAATACAAAACTCGTAACCATAAACACTACAATCTTCAAAAATAAAAAGAAAACCATAAACACTATTCTTTTCTCAAAAGAAAAAATAAAGACCAGAAACACTATTCTAGACTCGTATGTATGTTAAATATAACATACTAAAAGGGGGGGGGGATGGAAAGCATACGTTGAAACTGGCCGTGAGTACATCTTTACTGAACGCAGTGAAATAGGATTGGTGAAATTGGGAACGAGCAGGGAAGAAAACCTGAAGAACAATCGAGTTTTAAACATATTTAAATAAATAAGTGCAAAAAAAAGTAGATAGGATGTAACAAAATTAAATAATTAAAAGACCTGGAAGTGTCCAGGAATATTGGATGGGACGGCGATCTTGGCGAGACGGAGAGGAACGGTGTCGTTGGTGTTCGCGTAAAAGTGTGTGACGCTGGAAGGGACTTTCACCACATCACCTTTCGTTATCTGAAAGGAGTCATTTGCCTTATCCGTCACAAAACCAATCACTCCCTTCCCTGATATGATTTTTAATCAAATTAAGTTACCTTTTGTAACTTAATTAGTACTACTACTAGAGTGTATGTCGTAAAAAGATAGAGGTTTTTCAAGAATGAAAAAAATGGATAGAACCTTGTAGGACTATAAACACGTAATCGGCATCTAAATGGTGAGGAACAAGGAAAGTGTTAGGTTCCATCTCCTGGGTCAAGAAGCGGTAGTTTTCTATTCCACGGAAGAGAGTCGATGAACGTTTAGTGAACTTGGGCAACATTTTCACAAAACCATCCTTTGACTGAAAGAAATTCTTGAAACTCCACTGCCCGAAGTGGTAAGGATTCTTCGTAGCTTCTTCATCCCATCCCTCGCCGGAGCCGCCACCACCGGGACCTTCTTGTCCCTCTTGTTGTGGTGGTTCGAACTCTTGGACCTCCACACGGAAGGCCAAGCAGTGGAAAACAGCCAAGGATATGAGAAGGAAAAGTGTTATGGTTAATTTGTTGATCGCCATTTTTTTGTTTGTTGATTTGTATTTCTTTATTGAAAGAAAAGGATGGATGGTTTTGGTTTATATAGGAAAGGGAGATTGACATGCATGTTGACGAGTGTTCGTTCGTATACAACAAAACTACGATCGAGCACACTCGAACGTTTATCCAAACACTAAAAAATGGATGAAAACATAAAACTAGAAGTTTGTGAAATGATAGAAAAATGGATTTATTAGCATTTACAAATTTTATAGAATTGGTTTAGATGGTGCGAAACATGTATGTATTTTTAACATTTAAGATGATAATCATATTTAATTTACAGTCTGCTTCTAATAGTTCTGTGTTCATCAAGTGTATTTTTGTGTGTGTATGTGTTTACAAGTTAGTGTAACAATTTGATGTAAAGAAAAATACAAACATAGAAGATAAGGATAACATGCACTTGGGTGGAACCGAACGTGGTACGGAAGATAAGTACCATCCACAAGGATTCTTTGATGTTACTACGTGTCTTATCACCAGGTTTTGTTCCACTTTGAATAGTATGACTAAGACACTCGCATTTTATTTTATTTTATCTTTTAGTGTGTGCGTCGTCATGCTTCTATGATCAGCAGTATATCGTATTTTCAAAAGAGAAGTATTTATATCACAGATTTACCTCAATGTTACAAAATCCTTTTTCAACATAATCCTCAAACGAAACCCAACTAAAAGGGAAGGGGGGAGGGGGGGGGGGTGTTTATTGCGAAAACTAGCTGTAATGTTTAATGTTTTCTTCTAAGAAAAAAGTTTTGAAGTGCGTATATTTTTGCAATTTCCTGAATATCTCTGAGGAAAAAATAGGTTTGGACCCTATAAACTTCCCGAGATCCATACAAATTGTAGAGGTCTGGAGGAAGAGGGAGTCACAGTTACAGATATGTGCTTACTTTTGAGTTTGAGATGTTTAGTAACTATGAGAAAAAAACTTAATCCGACTACAGTGCATAGGATATTAGCTAGCAAACCATGTTTGGTGAAAAAAAACAAAACAGAATATATATCATGCCCAATGAATGAGAGAAGGATTGTTTTAAGAGATGGCTTGAGTGAACTTTAAACCCATGGTAGAACTCTCCTAATAAGCACTTGTGAAGTACCTTAAAAGTTTATTGTTGTTAGATGATGAATTTAAAAGATTGTTTCAAAGAAGAATTTTTTTTTGAAACACATGGACCTTTGTTAATTCAAGTAATCATTAGTACAACATTGCAACTAAAGATAATGGTCCTAAGGCCATCATTATTAGATAAGGGCTGCCCTTATGTGCCCTTAAGTGTTTGATGAACAAAAAAAAAAAAAAAAAAGAAGAAGTTAAGGGCTCTGCCCACCAATAATGATGCCCTAATAATAACCCTTACTCAAGAGGGTCTTACAAAACAAGAAGAAAAAACATTCTCTCAAATACATAATCAAAAGATGAACAAAACAGTTTATGGGTTTATAGATGAACAAAACTCATTTATCTCTTCTGTCTCTTGTTTCCACCGGCTTTGCCTCCCCGGAACCCGCCTTTGAAATCATTAGTAGTCTCTGCAGTGTTCTGCTTGCTCAACCCTTTCCTCCCACCATGACCAAACTTGGAGTCCCTAAACTCCCTCTTCTTATTGTTCATCCTCGAAGCAGTCTTCCCTTTCCCTCCCGACCTATCACCAGGAGACACACCAGGTCTCTTCTTACCACCACCACCACCACCTCTCTGAAAACTCTTCCCATTCCCAAACTCAAGATCAAGCTCACCAGCACCTTTCTCACTAAACCCACTCTGCTGCCTCTGTTTCCTCCACTTCTTAACAGACTCAATCTCATCCTTCTTCTGCTTAGCCCTCTCCTTCATCTTCTGAGACTGAACCTCCTTAGCCATCTTCTTGTTATCCCTAGCTTTCCTCCTCTCTTCAGCCTCCTCCATCTGTCTCTTCTCGTACAGAAGCTTGGACTTCACCTTCTCCATGTGCGTGTCCGACTTCACCATCTCCGCGTAGTAATCCGCGGGTCTTAAAAAAGGCAGTCCCATCTCCTGGAGCTTCCCGAAGGCCTGCCTCGTTCCTTCGAGGGCTTGAGTGTAGAACGCCATCTCTCTGGCGAGGTCGTCGTTTACGTCGACGGCGGCTTGTTGTCCTTGCTCGATCTCGACGGTGAGCTTGTGAGTCCAGTCGATATCTTCAGGCCAGCTAATGTCTTGAAGCTTATCGAGGAGGCCATCTCTGTTGTAGATGGCAGTCTTTGTCGGCTCGGCTAACTTCTCAGTGATCTCTTCATCTGAATCTGACAAAGATTCAGCTTCAGAGTCGGATGCTGCTCCGTCTTCATCGATCATGTTCATCTCATCATCTTCCACAAAATCATCTTTTTCAAATGACATCTGCTCCAAATTTGATTTAAAAATTAATCATTACAGGAACATACAAAACTAAACAACAACATAGCTGGTTCTGTTACAATAGAACGTTACTTTCAAGATTACTAAGACGATATATACTCTTAGATTAACATAAAAACCTTTCAAGGAAAAGGAAACAAACTTACAGTTAACGACGAGACACCGCACGAAGAAGATTGAAGAGAGAAGGGTTTTGAGAGATTTAACGACGGCGGTAGACGATGGAGAAGAAGAAGAAACAAAGGGTTTAACCTTTTTCTGCATATAATTAATTGAAAATACAGGACATGTATGAAAATAGGGTAGTTTTGCAAAAAAGACCTCTGATTATCGAAATTTCATTTAAAAGACTAAAAATTATATTTTTGTGCCAAACGATCCTTTGATTTCATTTCATTTAATTCCAGTAAAATGTAAAACATGTTTTGAAAAAGAACAGAGTATACATCTATGAAACTACGCGTTCGAATACCCGTTCGAGTTAAAATCGGATATTTCAAAATTTTGAGTAATTTGATACAGAAATTTTCAAAATTTTGGGTAATTTGA
Source organism: Raphanus raphanistrum x Raphanus sativus (assembly GCA_019705995.1). Classification (NCBI taxonomy): domain Eukaryota; kingdom Viridiplantae; phylum Streptophyta; class Magnoliopsida; order Brassicales; family Brassicaceae; genus Raphanus; species Raphanus raphanistrum x Raphanus sativus. The sequence goes on along the minus strand of CM034035.1, from coordinate 57,081,662 downwards.
TACATGAATATAAAATATGTTCAAATATTTTTATACTTCGGATCGGATTCAAGTATTTTTAGTTTGAGTTCTGTCCTTTCAAATATTTAATTTTGAAAAAAATAAAATTTTCATTAAAAGTTCTTGTATTTAAAAATATAGTTTTTACTTAATTGATTTCTTATTTTTTGAATGATTAATAAATTTAGAGATAATAGAATATGATGTCAAAAAAAGAAATAGATGTTTTGCCTTTGTTTAAGCTAATAAGACCAAAGGCCATTGCAAGTTTCTCGCTGTCTCAGCTAAGCATGAATCTCTTCTCTTGATCATCTACATTCATCAGAACATTACTAAGATCACCTACTTGGCCTAAGTCACTAGTTCTTCGGCTAATCTAATCGAGCATTTAGCTACATTATTCTCCGCAAAACTAAGAATTAAGCATTTTTATCAACGCCTTACAAACAAAATAATTGTTATTTGATACTTCAGTTGTATACTGAAAGCAAACGCCAGTATTAGTATTCACAATTGACAGAAATCATATAATATTAATCCTTTGTTGAATAACGAAAACTTTTTTTTATCTGGACAGATTAACAAAGAAAAGAAAAACAGAGCATTGCTCCAAAATTCAATTCTGGAAAGGTAAGAACAAGATGGATGGAGAAAGGGGGGGGTAAAAAGGTAAATTTAGGGACCACGACCGGAGACAAAGCAGAAACAGCCAGGTCTCTGATCTTCCGGGATCATTCCGCCGCCTTTGGAGGTGTCGACTCCTTCAAGCATCTTCACAACTTCCTCCATCTCCGGTCGTTTCTCAGGATTCGCTTCCCAACATTTCTTCATAATGCTTGATAATGATGTCGGACAGCATCTCGGTATGTCCGGTCTCAGATTCTGTTCAAACCATTATTCAAAACAAATCATTTTAGACTAAACCGAAACCAAACCAAATTGTGTTTTATAATTTTAAAATCTACAATTCTAGAATAAAGATTTTAGCGTAGTGTAACCACACATACACACTAAACCGAACAAATTAGAAACAGCGGAAACTAAAACCGAATTACAAAATTGGTTTAGTACTTCGTCTTTTTCTATTAAACCGATAAAACCATTAAACAGCGATATAAACCGAAGAAATCAAACAATAACCGGATTAACCAGTTCTAGCGGATATATATATATATATATTTGAATTTCACTAATGAATTTCACAAACCTGACGAACAACAGCAGAAGAAACATCAGCAAAGCTGAGATCAGGATAAGGCATGTCACAACAGTAAATCTCCCACAAGCATATCCCAAAGCTGTATACATCGCATCTTCTGTTGTATGGCTTACCATCAAGAACCTAACCTCACAACAATAGCACACAAATCAGATTTTGAAAAAACCAAAAGCGAAGATGTTGTTATTATGTTTTTTTACCTCTGGAGCCATGTATCCAAGAGTACCAGTCTCTCCAGTCATGTCCTTTGGATTCTGAGCTTCAACTCTAGCCACTCCAAAATCAGCTATCTTTAGATTCCTCTGATAATCCAATAGCATGTTCTCTGTTTTCACATCGCGATGGACAATTCTCTCTGAATGCAAATAACTTAGCCTGTCCAAAAAAAACATTCTTGGAGTCAGACTCATAAAGAATGAAATAAACAAAACAAAAAGAGTTATGTGTTTCTTAAAAAGTACATTACCCTCGGGAGAGATCGAGAGCGAGCTGAACAACAACTTTGAAAGCGAGTTTCCTTCTCCTGTTACGGAACAAGAACTGTTTAAGAGTACCTCCAGGAAGATACTCCACAACCACACAACAAGCTCTCTGAGGCAACGAGTTCTCCGTCTCTGCTGATGATGGTATCTTCAGATTCGTTGTTCCCATTGATGCTCCAACGAACTTTGTGACATTGGGATGGTCAAGTTTGTGCCAAACCGCAACTTCTTGTCTAAATGAAGCACGTAGAGCTGAAGTCTCAGCCGCTGTCGCGTAACCTTCTTCTCCCCAATCAAGCACTTTCACTGCCATTACTCAAAACCAAAACAGTTAATTCACAATCTCTAAACATAAAAATAAATGAGTTTTTATTTTTTTTAATTTTGTTGTTGGACCTGCGACGTCTTGACCATCATAGATGCCTTTGTAGACAATACCATAAGCACCACGAGCAATGACATTCCTCATCTCCAGTTTAGCCAAGTCAATCTCCCACTCTTCCTTAGGCTTAGGGTTCTTCTCGATGTTTCTTGACCAAACCCTACTCAGATGTTTTTCCAGCTGGATGTCAAGATTCTTCAGATCGATCTTGTCAGCTCGGAAAATCATGTCTTTCTTGCTGTTGTTCCCAACAGCAGCAGCAGCTCCTCTGCTTCTGAGGTTGTTTTCCGGTGTAGCTTTTGTCTCACTTGTTGGTTCCATTTTTTTTTGTTTACTTTCTTCTAAAGCAAAATCTCAGACACACAGAGAATGGGACACAACACAACTCAAACAATCACCAAACCAAGATTCTGACAGAAAATTTTCATCATTATCAAATTGTTTTTTTTTTCTTAGAGAATTTCGCAAATATGTTAAACAATAGTATTGTGTAGAAAACCTGAACTCATTTTTTATTGTAAGAATATATTTAAACTATTACACCAACCTCAAGTTTCTGGACATGTTCTTCTGACATCCAGATTCTAATATATATTTGAAAAGACTATTTTTCAACCAATAAGAAATTCCACAAGTTGTCTTCAATAATAGCGTTGAAAATTCAATTAAAATGAGAAAACAAAATTCAAAATGGAAAAAACAACAATAACCCTAAGAAACCGACGCCTCGACCACTATTATCATTGACCCAGAATAAAAATATATATTAAAAAAAACTAAATATTCTACAAAATCATATAAACCCAGAAACGTCACCAAAATTTCAGAGATCAGACGTTATCAATCATCCACTAGACCATGCAAAGAAAAACACATCGAAGAGATCGGCAGAAGAAGAGATTTATTTCTCCCTCAAAGAAAACAACCTCAGAGAGATGAAAACAGAGGATTGTTTTGAAGGAAAAGAGATCTGAGGAAGGGAAAAAAAAAAAAGAAAGAGAATCTATGAAACGATGAAGGAGAGGAGGAGCGTGAAAGACGGAAAGAAAGAATGGCTTTTGATTTGATGTCAAAGCTGGTTATAGGGAGACGTATTTGCTATTTGTTCCTACTCAGAGAAAAATCTTGGCCCCATAAGGCAAAAATATTACCTTTACTTGGAAAGACAATATACCAAGACAATTACATGTACGTAGACCACTTTTTGTGGATGTGTATATTTATTTGTTTTTATTATTTGAATTTGTCTTAAAGGTAAACGGAGTATTTTATTGATTTGTTTAGTCCAAATAAGTTATGTAGTGGAATGTAATATACATTATCATTATCATGATGACGATATTTTTTTCTTTGTAGCTTTTTCAAATGAGAATTTCTTTTTATTTGTAAGAATTCATGGATTAAAAGAAAAACTTATATTAACAGCATTTTTTGTCCTGTTTTTCTTAATTCTCTTTATTTGTAAATGATTTCTTGTGTTTTTCATTTTTAATTTTTGGTGGTTGGTTTCTGACTATTTCTACTATGAAAAAGTATCTTTTTTTTGAAAATATCTCTTCTGCCATATACTTTTATATATATAAATATATATATATATATATTTTGCAACTTATTTTCTATTGAAAGCATGAAAAAATAGACCAATTTAACCTTCGTGTTTTGGGTTTTGGCCTATAGGAGTTTAACACACTAAGTTACAAAACTTTTAAATAGTTAGTAGCGATTGGAAAGGGAAAGGAGACATCGGAAACGATTGGAATCATCTAGTTTGTCGATTTGATCCAGAATTGTAACATCCTAGAAATTATTGTAGGGTTTACTTCTTTGAAGCTTTGAATATGGTTCTTGATATCGGTAGTAGCGGCCTAAGATTCAACTGAACGATAGTTTTGACAATGGAGTCTTGCATTCCTCTCAGTCCAGAGGGAGTATATTGTGAGTTTCCAGACTAAGCAACAGATTCTCTTGTACCAAGCAAGCCCCATGAGAGATTGCATGGCTGAGATCTAAAAAGACCATGTTTTTGAGGGGCTGAGACCTAGGTGCATATAAAAGGCTGTCTAGAGAGCTGAAAAGTAAGATCACTCAAACATCAAGTGATCACGAGATTCAGTATGAATGGATTAAAGGGGACACTCAGGGTCCACATTCAGTCCCCATTGTAGTGATGATCCTTAGTGGGGAGATGACTGAGAGTCACCACCCAGACCATGAAATTATACTTGGGGATTCCTCCTTTACTCTAGATAACATGGTTCCAAAGTACCTTAGTTCGATGATTTTTTAGTATGTTGTAGATCCCACCAGTGTCATATTTTTCCTAAACCGAATCGTCCACACACCAACAAGTAGTATCCGATTCTATAGTCAAGATGATTGAAGAGAGTAAAGCTTGAACAATAACCTGTTTATCTGATCTTGCTGGTCGAATACGCCACACTCCATTGTGATAGATGTCTTGTAGAGTGGTATTTTGAGGGACGCCCATTGAGTTAGAGAATGAAGGCGTCAGGAAAACAGAGATAACACCAAGCGAGGGACAGTTGTTCGGACAGAATCTCACCGAAGCTCCCTAACCAATTTTCACTTTTATCCAGTTGAAAGTTACATCTCTGAATCATAATAGTTTTCTAACAAACCATGGTTAGCGCTGCTTTGTTTATGCTTTATTATCCGAAAACTTAATATTTACCTTTTAGAATTTCTTGATAAACCAAGCAACCCAAATAAAAAATACTAAAACAGTAAGTAAATTCCAATAAAAATATACAATTTTATTTTAAAGTTCCAGTTTAAAAGAAAATAAGTTTTAGAAGTTGTGTGTATTAGAAAAAAACTAATTAGATTATCTATTGTTTTTTTTCTTCAAGTAATGTCTAAATTTGGCATCGACTTAAACAATTACAGTTACAAAATTAAAATGGCCATTAAAGCAATTAAAAACTAATTATCTTTTTGTAATCGACGTATTTTCGTTTTCCTATGCAGATAACTCAATAAGAAAAATACTAATATTTGTGAAAAGTTTAATAATCAACTAAAATTTGATTTCGATTGGGCTCTAACCTGACAGAAATTAAATTGACATATAAGCATGATTTACAAGTGAACAAAAAAATTGGATCTTCTCTTCTACTTATGCATGGTTTGCAAAAAACAATATACATGTGAAAAGATAAACATACTAAATTCATGTTAGAGTTAGCTAGTTAGATAATCTGTATCGATGCACTTTCTCCGTACCGTACCGATTGTTTTGAGGATTCTTAAATTCAGAACAGAACACACACACGTGTTAAAAAGGGTAAATTTCCGTAATACTGTATTAATTTTTTTGGACCAAACGAGAACTATTTTCATTTTCCCTGCCATCATTTTTCCCCCTGCTATCATTAATTTGTTTCAGATGCCTTTTCCTCTGATTACATAGCTATAATATACTATATGTGTAAATTAACGTTCTTACAACCACGCATTTTTTGTAACATCCATTCAAATAATCAAGATTTCTTGAGAAAGACATATAATCGATAATCGAGATTGTACATAAATTTAAACTGAAATAAAAAGCTCGATAATTGGTTACCCCATTAGGAAAAGAAAATACTAATACAGAAACAAAAGAGATCAAGTTCTTACGTGTGTTATACTACCGTTGTGTTATAAAATCTGTAGAATATTATAAGTATGTTTATTATATACGATATAACAAATTTTGGTAAACTATAGTCTTTAGTAAACTTTTTTTTTTTGCTTAAATCTTTAGAAGGATAATTTTGTTTCGTCTTTCGTAAACTTACAGGTAGTAGTTAATAATTTAATCAAAAATAAAAAAGCTTGATTGAAGGATATGTAGGTCTATATTTGCTTCTTGTATAATAATTAATTAATGAAAATAAACAAAGAAAGGTTGACAAAAAAAAGAAAGAAAGAAGTATGAAGAAGAAGTAAAAGAGTATTTAGCGAAAAAAAAAGAAAAAAAAAAGGTAAAAGAGTACGATACGTACAAGGTGAGGTACCATTTAGTATTCGCTGGTTCGTCACTTCGTTGTGTTTTGTCGTGAAACGAAAGAGATAAGGTTGGCATCTTTCTGATGCCTATTTTCGAGTTTATGACTACGCCTACTTATGACTTTGTCGCGTCTACCATTTACTATGCTTTACAGATAAGATTTCAATTTAAAACAACAACACTCTATGGGTTCTCTTTTTAAGTTTTTATTTGCGATCACGATGATGATTAGTGACTACTAATGACTCATATATCAAATATATTTTTAACTTTTTTTTGAAACACCTAATATTACATTAAAATAGGCTCTAAAAACACTAGAAGGGATACATGTTTTTAAAGCGGATAGATCTTAAAATCCGTATTAAAAATTTGATAGTATTTGTATTTGTAAATTAAAAAAATGTTTGTAAATGTAATCATATTCAAATTGACAAAAATAAATTGTATTGATGATAATTGGATCCCAAGATCAATGATCAAAACAAGGATGAAACTTAAACTAAGAACAAGTTAGCAAAACGAGGTCAAAGTGTTTTTTTTTTTAGTTTACAAAAAAAACGAGGTCGAAGTGTTTCTAGTGAGAGAACACAAGGTGGAATGTATGTGTGTGTGTGTATCAATATGAATGTCTTCTTTTCTCGTTTTCTCCTCTTTTTATAATCGGTATTACACCGAAATCTCCTTTTTTATTTTTCCAGTACGATTTCAGTGATCTTGGGGTACCTCCTGTTATTGTGCATATAGGAGGTCTACATGGCATATTGACTCGGTTTTATAATCTTGCATTAGTTCGACGTAACCTCCAAGTCCAGGGACCTCCAGATCTGTTTAGGTCGAGACCAAGCTAATGAGGGTATAACAAAAGAAAGTCTCTATAGTCCCATTGTTGTCCTTATCAACATGCTCCACAAAACAAGCGAGATTTTCATCATCAATTTAAATGCCTATAAGAACATAACTGTGGGGCTTATGTTGGTTGGAGATAACAAACATCAAACATAAAAGCTACTGAAACAGAAATGGGTCAAGTATCGTGTTTGATTAAAAGTTATAAATGTTTGACCGTGAACTTGGTTTTTGTAACGTAAGACACGAAGCTAGACTGACCTCTTATGGGCTTCGCTCTCTCATGCTTTGAACTGTATTCTAAGTGGATTTGGTATTTGGGTTCAACAATTATCCTCCAACCCTTGAATGGGTTTGGCACATTCCAAGGATGGATTTACTATGTTTTCCACATCTCTTTCATCTTGGTAAATAACTGTGGCACAATTTACTCTGATAAACGAAGATAAATGTGATTTATGAACTCGTCAGCATTTCTGAGCTCCACCGGCACCAACATGCTCCCTAAATGATTTAAAATACAAATATATTATTAAAATTTGAAGATAATTTCGTCTCATAGAAAAAAAATTCCCCTAGCTCAACATAAATTTTAGATGGTTGTTAACATGAAACATCATAAAGTTTTTTTCCTGAAAAAGTATTCCATCTGAGAAGATAAATTTGTTTTAAGCAGTTCACTTAGATACACGGTTGGATACACGCTTAAGACATAACCTTTGGTTTATATGTACAAAAAGGTGGTTTAACGTCCGAGTGTATCCTGTATACGAATAATCCAGAGGACCAGAGGCTTATATGTCTTTTTTTGCAGCTTTGTGCATCTCATGTTACGTCCACTTAAAGCCCAAATTATAGATAGGCCTTGCAAGTGAATTCTTTGATTTAAAAATACTCAGATGGTAATCCTTTATTTTTTTATAAAAAAACACTCAGATGGTAATGCTAAACACACAAAGGAAATACTAACACATTATCTAACGGCGAACCACGATCTGCTGGGGGGGGGGGGATATAACGTAAAGTTAAACTAGATTTATATGTTATATATTAAGTATACTTGATAAATACAAAAGTCAAAAGATGTAAGACACCACTTCAAACGTTAAACTAAGCAGAGAGTGAGAGTTGCAACGTCCAAGGTCAATATCAAAATAGTCAATACTAACAACATGAATTGGAATTTAAAAAAACTGCATATAAATATGAAGAGATATGGACAAACAATGATGTATGTACAATAGAGCCCCTATACAATAAGTTGAAAGAAATGCATTTGTCGTTTCATACTTGTTCACAGATTATTATGGCTCAAGAAAAGCCAAACAACAAGAGCGCAAAAATGATTTGAGAATCAGAGCACTGTTTATTTTGAGTTTTCTTTATTTAAAAAGAAATTTTGTTTTAAACGTCTGTTCTGTGTTGTGCACTTTCTTCTTGAAATATTCGTTGTTGACATCCTACAAAATGCTTAGATTTAAAATATGAATGATCAGGCTGTGAATGAAATAGATAATATAATTGGAAAACATATTTTTCAACAATATATAGCTTTTTTGGTCAGAAATCATTATGTAATGGTAAAGGTGCTATAGCAAACCAGTTGACGTATGGAATACTGCTAGTAAAAGTTATCCTATCAAATAGATGATTTAAATTGATTAATGATCCCAAAAACAACCATTGTAGTATTTGGTGACTTTGCACATCGCATATAGAGATGTCATCATTAAAACATGTTTATCAAATTTTGAAAAAGTTATTGGTCCAGAACGCAAATGTTCATTTAAATTGATCATGTAATTTACTGAATTCAACAAATTGATAAGTCATGAAGTAATTTTCATTACAAAGAAGTTATAGGTACTGATTTTGAAAATTTTCGAAAATTAAATGACTATTAAAAGGTACAACTTCCTCATTTAAATTACTTAACGTTTGGATATAAAAATGAAATGTATAAATGGATGACAGATAGCAAAAAACAATGGAGATTCTATGGTACAAAAGCAAAGGCTAAATGATGACTTTGGTACGTTGGCTTTTCTTGTGGCCATTTGTAGTAAGCAACAGGATCTTTAATTAAATAATTGATTAATCATCTATTTTCCTAAATTCTGAATATTCTGTTAATAAACAACCTGACGTGCACAAACAGTTCATGGAACAGCTTTTCAATAGGGCTGGGCGTTCGAATACCCATTCGGGTTTCGGTTCAGTCTATTTGAATTTTAGGTTTTCGGGATCAAAGATTTCAGTCCTATTCAGATATTTCTAAATTTTGGTTCGGGTTCGGTTCGGATCTTTACGGGTTCGGTTCGGGTTCGGATAACCCATTTAAAATGTTTTAAAATTTTCAAAATTCATTATATACTTTAAATTTTCAAAATCTATAAGAAAGATAATATATTACATATAAATTTTCATAACATATATGTCAAAATACCTTAATTTAACATATAAATTGGTTTTCTTTGAATATTTGGATAAAAAATCAATAGATATTTAACTATTTTGGTGTTTTCAGTATACTTTAGCTATTTTAAACATTTACTTTTGACTATTTGCATATATTTTCCGAGTATTTTGGAAAACTTAAAGGTATCTTATATATTTTTAATATTTTTAATATACATTATATATAAAAATAATGTATATATTTAAGTATATAAATTTATTTCGGATACATTCGGGTACCCAAAATATTTCGGTTCGGGTCGGGTTCGGTTTTGGTTCTTTAAATACCGAAATTTTGAATCCGTTCGGATATTTAATCAATTTCGGTTCGGCTTCGGTGCTACTTTTTTGGATCGAGTTCGGTTCGGTTTTTCGGGTTCGGATTTTTTGCCCAGTCCTACTTTTCAATATCCCAATTTCTTAAATAAAGACCTGATTTAGTATAGTACTGTTACTACTGTATACTGTGGACTCGAAATACTATTTAAAAGGACTGACAATAATAGATACACAAGTAACAAAAATATTAATAATAATGTTATGTCGTAACATTAAAAAATCATGAAAAGATGCATAGTTTTATGTTTTTGATGTCACGTGATGTGTCATATGGCACGTGACAGAGAAGCAGCAACATGAATGTAGAATGGTCGACATTATGATTTTCGCATGGGGGCACCTTTGGCCAGAAGAATTGCTTTTGGTTCTATCCATATCAACTCTCCATGGAGGATATACAATGTAATATATACTTTAATATGTTTTTTTCCCTCTTTCATATGAATATCACTATTTTGGTTTTAGTTTTCCAATCGACTCCATATAGTTAAGTTGCGATGGAAAATATTTTGAAGTATCATTGATACCGCAAATTGAATCTCTAATAAAACAAACAGCTAGTTCTTGTTTCAATCGATCTCTTGCTTTAGTTGACATGAGATTCCAATTACGATTTAAATCCAACAAAGTATCACTTGTGTCTTATATTTTCCTTTTCGATATATCATATTCACGTAATTATGTGCCGAGCTCTTATGTGCCAATGGAAGGAACCACTGCAACGAATATGTGGAGCATTCACTTTATGGCGTCACGGGTAAGACATTTTTTTCTAGCTAATATGTTTTGTTTACAATAAATAGCTAATATGTTTTCTTTACAATAAATAGCTAATATGTTTTTCGGTCTAAAATAAAATATACGCACTTATTAGTAGGCGCGTGATAATTGTATTCACGAGTCAACATGTATAGCTCTTAATTAGTGAATTTGACATTAACATTTCAACTAATCTTTTACACGGCGTACGTGAAAATAATATACTTTGAAAGTTTTTTTTTTGATAAAAAAGGGTTAAATGGAATCAGACCTAATTCCCGGGAGAGTCGCAAACCCGCAGATGGACTCCTTCTCCTGGACATTCAAATGGATCCTAAAACATGGAATATACTTTGAAAGTTGCAAGTTTTCCTTTACCAATTGATCATCTCTAGTTGCAAGTCACTATTGGTAATTGGCAAGTTTTCCTTTACCAATTGATCATCTCTAGTGTAAAATTCTATATTTTCTTTCAAAAATGTAGTAATTTTTCTAATCCTATTTTGTTTCGAACTGAAAAATAGAATAAAAACAAAAAATAAATGCATAAATTCATTTTTACTCTATTATAAAATAAAAAATGGAGTTTGGTTTAGTGTATTTCTTACTTTCACTTTATTTTAAAGTAATAAATAAAATTGAGTTAGAAATGCTCTTATAAGTTTTATACGTCGACATTATTAACTTAACTTACTGATTGGAACAACATATAGTGGCTCCAAATAGTAAACACAAAAGTAATAAATTGGATATGGGATGAAGATGAATGAGACATAGATGACTGCAACATGAAAATTAAAGAAAATTGTTATTCCTAGTGGAAATTTTGTTTTGATATTAGATTTTCTTTTTTGCTAGAGGAATAAGTAGAATTTGTATTTCGTGATTTCCATTGTTATTGGTAAAATTTTCTCTGAATGGTTTATTAACCCTGATTTTCTTTTTGAAAACCACAACCAGTTGTAATCTCATTTTACAAAGTATCCCTTCCATAATGAGGAAAAATATGGAGTACCTTTTTTTTTAACTCGACCAAGTAAATACCTTCGGGTCAAATATGCATCTAACATCAACTGGTTAACATTAATAGCTCAACTATAATATAATTCTGTAGTATAATTCAAGTTATATCTTTTTGGCAAAGTAGGATGTTCTGAGTTCTGAACCAAAATCCAACTATCTCTAAAGTGATGTATTGTAGAACTCCAATCATTGAGTTTTCTAATATGTTTAAAACGGACTTAATACCACTTCAAATAGTCAGAATAAGAACAAAATTGTTCCTAATAACAACGAACGTTGATATTCAGTCACTATATCTTTTGAATAAATTTTGTCAATGTACAAAAATAACCTCCAAATACTAACTTATCACAACTGAATAGGAAAGAAAAAACACATATCAATTTTAATTTGTTTTGTTTTAGTCTTTTAGCACTATATAGATATTAGAACCGTTTGAGCTTAAATTGCTTCGTTATAGTTGCAGGCATAACCGGATCTGAAAAATTTAGAAGCCATAATATTTCTTAAGAAATTTTGTTAATTTTTCATAAAATAAATTTTTTGTATTGGTTACAAAAAAAGATAATTTAGGTGTCTATACTTATATAAAAGCCCTATAAAATTTTTGGAGATCAATTGAAATATGGATTAAAATACGGGAGAGATGTATTATTATTCCATGCAGTTTAAGAGGCTTGATTTTCTCCGAACGTTACATTAACAAACTACTACTACTACTACTACTACTAAAATCATACATGATTATCATTATTACTACGAATAATTGACCAATTAATTTCGATTTAATAGTGTCATGATTACTCATAAGTGCTTTCTCGTGATTAGCAGTTTTAGTGTATTAATTACAAATCTCCAGGCTAAAAGCATTGTAAGTTGTAATTCGTAACGTGTTCTCTTCCATGCAGTTTCCAATGTTTACCATTAATTTCTTTTTATTATAGTATCCAATGAATTTTCTTGTTGAATTGATAAAAATAAAATGTTTTCTCATCCATTAATTATCTATGGAGCAATCTGGATGAACTGAATTTAACAATTGAAATGCTAATTGTTGGATGTTGATATAAATATATGCTAAACATAGAATAAACATAAAGAGACAAAGTCAAATGATGTGATAATTTTTTTACAAGTCTCTTCCCTCTTTTCATCGAGTCTAATCATTTTTGTAGATCTTTTAACAGTCAATATTATCTTTATAAATATATAGATTACTGTAAAATCAATTTTAAGTAAATAGAGAATTTGATTTTATTCTCTCTTTATTTTGCATGATATTCAAATCCTTTTTATTCGATTTATTATTTTGCAAATTTGAGTTTTTTCTAATATAACAAATCACTGTTGATATGGTCAAATAAAGTAAGGTAGAGAAAAACTAGTAGACCAAGCGTGACAAGTAGTCAACAGAGTCAGTAAACCACATATTTTACTTTTTAAAAATAAATAAAACAAATAAATAAACAGAATTAAATAAAAATAAATAAAAAAGACTTTTGTTCTTTTTTTTTTATTCTTTAATAACCTTTTTGAATGCAAACAAAACAGAAGCAGCGTTAAGCAGGAACTCCAGTGTAGTAACTTTTCTTATTCGTTTATTTTTTTGTATCTTCTTCTCAAAAAAAAAAAGAAGCACAAAAAGAGGATCAAGGGTGATGTCCGTTACTTTATTAAAAGTAAAGATTACGATATTTACAACGTATGTTTTTACAGACAGAAAGTGAGTCAATAAAAGAGAGAGAGGGAGTGGAAGGAAGAGATACGTAGACAGATAGTGACCCTTTTTGTAGTTAGTTGTGGGTTGGCTTTTTTGTTGGATTTGGTTTGGACTAATCCTCACGAGAAAAAAAAAACCCTCTTCTTCCCGCTTCTCTCTCCTTCTTTGAATCTCATCTCATCTCATCTTCTCCTTCTCCTTCAACCCTAAGTAGAGAAAGATATATACAAGTGAAGTTTGATGCGAGATTGATCGTTGAGAAAATGGATACACCTCAAAAAACAGTAACCCAGATCGGGACTCCCGTTTCTAAACTCAAAGTCGAGGTCTTTTTCTCCAACACTCAATCATCATCTCTCTGTTTCTGTTTTGAAGTTTTTTCTTTCTTCCTCTGTTTCTGTCTCTGTGTGGTGCATTTTTGTTTATTCAAGGAAAGTGTTTTTTTTTTCTCTTGCTTTCTAAATCTGTGCAATACCCATCTTTCAATTAGTTGAATTCTAGTCAAATATTCAGTTTCTCAATTCACGAGATTGATTTTCTCAAATTTCCATTTTGAGTTGTGTCTTTTTGGAATTTCCAGAGGTTTAACAATGGCAACACTCTTTCTCTTTAGATCTTTTTAAGGGTTTGATGAATCTTTATGTTCTTTTATAGTTGAGTTGAATTACCATTAATCGATCAAATTTGTTTTGTTTTTTTTTGGTTTGTGGGGAATGCAGAACTCTCCAGTGTTCAATTATATAAACAGTTTGTCACCAATCACAACTGTTAAATCCACCTCCACTGCTCAGACGTTTAGCTCTCTCACTTTCACATCTCCTCCTCCTGTTTTCACTACCCCTCATGTGGTGCCTTCTCACAAAGAATCTCGTTTCAGAAGGTCTTACTCTCCTCTTCTCCTTCTTCCTCCTTACTTTAGATTTAAAATCCCATCTTATTTTGGAATCTTTTTTTCATTTGCAGCCATAGTAACTCCTCTGATCCATCCAAAGCTGACCCTGAAGCTTCCACTGTAGAAGAAGAAGAAGAAGCGTTACTTGCAAAGGAACCGCCACAAAGCCTCAAGAACGAGAGCGTTACTAACGATGCTGCTTGTGAAGATGGTGAGACGGATCTGCAGAAGATGTGTGAGGACAACGTTAAGCGGAAGAGTGATACTCCAGACTGGGAAACTCTCATCTCCGATTCTTCTGACATGTTGATTTATGGCTCGCCTAATGATTCAGAGGCTTTCAGATGCTTCTTGCAGCGATCATCAGACTCCAAAACACGTTTATGTAGCGGCGGTTCAGTGCCTGCATTGGATCATGTTCCCAAAAGCAACGAACCTGAGTCCTCTGATGTGAGTAAAAAGCTTTTGAGACTGCTAGCTTTGGTTCTTGATTAATCTTTTTGTCTCTTTGTGTGTGACAGGCTCTTTCCATATTGCATCGTGGAGTGAGAAGACGATGTCTAGACTTTGAGATGCCGAGATGTGTAGTTCCTAGCATTGGTCTGCATCTTAACGCCATTGCAATGTCTTCTAAGGACAACAATGTTAGTAAACAACACTCATTTACCGGAAACGTTAAAGTAGGTTTGCAAAGTTCCACCACTCCTGTGCTCCTCCCCTCTAATGACATTGTCAGAGAAAGTGAAACAAGGGAAGCTGTGGAAGAGGCTCCAATGTCTTTAGCTTTGGTAGAAGTGAATCAAAGCAGCCCCAAGAAGAAAAGGCAAGTTGTTTCCTGAGAGACTAACTTGCCACACAAATAAAACCATATTCAATTTCTTAACAATCTTGTGCATTGGAATGTGCAGGCGCAAGTCTGAACAAGCAGGAGAAGGAGAGTCATCATGTAAACGGTGCAACTGCAAAAAATCAAAGTGTTTGAAGCTGTAAGCTAAATCCCTCTTTAGATCTTTTTGGCCTTATTTGCTTAATTCCTTTTATTTTTTTGGTTGAGTCTCTTCACTCTATGCAGTTACTGTGAATGCTTTGCCGCTGGAGTTTATTGCATAGAGCCATGTTCATGTGTTGATTGCTTCAACAAACCTATCCATGAAGACACTGTCTTGGCTACTCGCAAACAGATTGAATCCAGAAATCCCCTTGCATTTGCTCCTAAAGTCATCAGAAACTCTGATTCCATCACCGAAGTTGGAGAAGATGCAAGCAAAACTCCGGCCTCAGCGCGACACAAACGAGGCTGTAACTGCAAGAAATCAAATTGTCTGAAGAAGTATTGTGAATGCTATCAGGTATCTTTAACCTAAACCATGACATATCTTTGCAAGATTTCTTATTCTTTTGTCTGATTCTCATACATTTGTCTCTTTAATGTTCCTGTAGAGTGGAGTTGGCTGTTCTATAAACTGTAGATGTGAAGGATGTAAAAATGCATTTGGCAGAAAAGATGGTTAGTGTCTCTATGCCATCTTTCTCAAGTCTCTTGGTCTTTTGATTTGACATGATTACAAATGTTACAATATCTCTGCAGGGTCTTCATTTGCTAGTGTGGATACCGAACAAGATCAAGAAAATGAAACATCTGGCAAAAGTGGAACAGCCATACCACTTCCACCTTCAACACCAATGTCATTAAGGTAAGAAACCAATTAAAGAAAGCTCCTCATGATCTTTAACTTTTGTATTAACCTTTGTTTCTTATGCAGACAACCATTGGCTCAACTTCCAATCTCATCCAACAACATGCTGCTTTCTCAACAGTCTCAGCAACATCTTCATGGAGCTTCTGGATCTTCCTTGTACAATAATAGCCAATCATCTTTCAGAAAACAAGATATGAGTTTGTTGTCTCATTCAAGGATTGAGCCAATTGAAGAGGAAAGAGAAGAGGATATTGAGGATATTGAGAATCTTATTCAGTCTCCAGTTACCAACATCAATGCGGTATCTCCAAACAGCAAAAGGGTTTCTCTGCCACATATGGAGTCAACAGAGACGACTCCTTGGAGAAGAAACGGTGGAAGGAAGCTCTTACTGTCTTCAATTCCAACTTTTCCTTCACTCACTCCCCACCACTGAATACAACAATTCATTGAATCTTTGAATATGTGATGATGTCAACCTCTAGTTGGTACACACCACCACAGCAGTTTTTGTTTGTGTTTCACCGTGGCTGTGTAATAAGAATGCTAGTCAAAATATGCAATCTTTCTTGTGTGCTTTCACATTGTAGCCAATTTAGTCAACAACATCAAGAACATATGTGGAGGGCTAAAAATAACACAAGCCCTGGCATGTTCGTTATTCTTGTGTATAATAGAGCTTTTAGGCTTTAAGTAGACGTCTATCAGTATCAACTCTATGTAGCGCTGGAAATTAAAGGTAGACTTTAGCAGTTTTTAGATTGGACTTAGATAAATCATACTCCCTCTGTTTTCAGAATGATCCATGTTTAAAAAAAAATGGTTTCTAAAATATCTATATTTTACTTTTTCAATGTATATAATAATGAAAAATTATAAATTTCAATGATATTAATTATATTTACTAAAATTTTGATTGGATAAAAATCATACAAAATAACTAAACACATAAAATAATGCATACACCTTGCTTTTAAACTGGCTTGAAGTAGTTATAACTTTTGTTTGAGTCTCTTTTCTCTGCTGCAGTTACTGTGAATGCTTTGCTGCTGGAGTTTATTGCATAGAGCCATGCTCATGTGTTGATTGCTTCAACAAACCTGTCAACGAAGACACTGTCTTGGCTACTCGCAAACAGATTGAATCCAGAAATCCCCTTGCATTTGCTCCTAAAGTCATCAGAAACTCTGATTCCATCACTGAAGTTGGAGAAGATGCTAGCAAAACTCCGGCCTCAGCGCGGCACAAAAGAGGCTGCAACTGCAAGAAATCAAACTGTCTGAAGAAGTATTGTGAATGCTTCCAAGTTTTTATTTTCATCATTATGCTCCATATTCATCTGTTTTGGTTATGTTCCATGGTCTGAGTCAGATACTCTGTTCCATGATCTGTATGGAGTTGGCTGTTCCATCAACTGTAGATGCGAAGGATGTAAGAATGCATTCGGCAGAAAGGATGGTTAGCTTCTTCTTCAGCTCCCATTTTTCTGTAAAAATTATTATTTGATTTGACATGATTACATTCTCAGCGTGTTTACTTGCTATCATGGAGAGCAAACAAGAGGAGGATCACGATATATATGAGGAAAGACCATCAAAAGTCGAAGAAAATAAACAAGTCGAGCAGAACCCAAGTTCTGATCAACCTTCCACACCACTGCCACCGTACAGGTAATTCTATCAAAGTTTCAAACAAACAAGACAGCTCCTGATTTTCTGTTACCTTTGTTTTTTGCAGACATTTGGTGGTTCATCAGCCATTTTTGTCTAAGAACAGGCTGCCTCCGACGCAGTTTTTCCTTGGCGCGGGTTCTTCATCTTTTAGAAAGCCAGACAGTGATTTAAAGCAGTCGAGGAATGAGAAGAAGCCTCTTGATACTGTGACCGAAGAGAAAACAGAGATTCTCAGCATTAACCCTACAACTACCATCAAAGCCATCTCTCCCAACAGCAAGAGAGTCTCTCCTCCTCAGCCCGGCTCCTCGAAAGCAGGCTCAATCCTAGTGAAGAGAAGTAATGGCCGGAAGCTGATACTACGGTCTATCCCAGCTTTTCCTTCTCTCAACCCAAAAAAATCAGTGAAATAAAAGCCATTTGTTCAATCAACTATTTTTTATTGTAAGGGGTTCTAGATGAGTTCAAGCCGATCACTGTTTCATAACATAACCATTCTTGTAAGATACTTACCTTTTAGCAGGTAATGTAATATCACATTCTAGTTTATAAAGCATCCAAGAATGGACTGAGAAATGCTAAGCAGAAGCTACAAGTTTACTCCATTATTTCAGAAACCTTGCCACAAAGTTCTTCTAGAGTCAGTTCGATGATCAAAGTTAAAAAAAATAGATAGTAAACTAGATGACGTTATGTTATTGTCCACCACCCTAGTCTTCCTTAGCCGAAGATCTCATGCATCCACAGAAACGGTTTTTCTTCTTTCTCGCTGTCCTTTTCCCGCCCTTGTGGATAATGTCTCTCAAGAGTATCACTGTCCTACTCTCTGAGAACTTTGTCTTTCCTTTACTTTTGGCTGCTCCGTCTTCAAGCTTTAGCACTGTCCGCTCAATGTTCTGCATTTCTTGCTGCATCTGCTCTATCTTCTCGGAACCAACTCTTGACTTCTCCATAACCACCTTTCTGTAGATATCTCTGGCGTCTCCTGTCTCCTCAATTTCCTTGCAAAGAATCTCGTTTGTGTTCCCAAGCTGAAGGATGGCTTCTTCTGTTTCTTTCAGCTGTTTCCTCACTCTAGCGAAATCGGGGTTAGTGAACTTGCCTGGTTTCTCGTTCAGATCCAGCTTGCTTTTTAGATCTCTTAGACTGACTCTAAGGCTTGCCAATCTTCTAGAATCAGACAAAAGTCTCTCCATGATCTTTGCATTGTCCTCAGTGTTTCTAGATAACTCTAACTTGTCAACAGCTTTCTCAGATTCAATAGACGGATTCCTGCTTCTGCGATGAAGACGGGGAATCAAAGGCTTTTTTGAGGTTTTATTGTTCATCAGAGACTTGATGGTCAACTCTGGTTCAGCAGATTCTTCCCATAACTCAAGCATCTGGTCACTGGAACCACGGCTAGCTCTCCGGCTCCTTCCATAGAAGGGAGAGTTTGCAACATGATCAAGGGGGATGTCTTTCATCAGTGAACCATTTCTAGCTTCAGTCATTGCAGGTGATCTAGGCTGGTGTCTGATTTCACCAGAGAATTTGTCTTCAAGTTCAATCTCTCCAAACAGCCTCCGGTCTCTGCTTCTGTGCGAAGAGCTTCTTCTTCTCTGCTTCCCAAGCCTCTTCTTTTCCCCAACAACTGCTTGCTCGATGATTTTAATTCTTGTTTTCATGTCCTGCAACATCACAATTCCATTGTCTTGGTCGGTCCTGCTATGCTCTTTAGGTTCTTGATAGACTACCGCTTCTGGATACTCATCATCCTGAAGAAACTGGAAGAGTTTAATTAATGAGGAATATAGAGGCATGTAAGTTAATCACTAGAGGTAACATGAGAACGAATATGTTTACCTCTTTGCAACGATCAGATAGCGTAGGGAGTTTCATCAACAGCAGGGCATTTTGCTCTAGGGATTTTACATCTTCTGCTAGAGATGCTACCACAGGATCATAGACAGACAATTGATTCTTCAGCTCAGTCACTTCATATTCCAAGAATCCAACTGTTTCTTTTATCTGTTTTATCTCTGTGGTCTTTGTAACAGCTTCATCTCTGAGGTTTTCACAAACTCCCGTGAGTTCCTTAACTTTGTTCTCAAGCAAGACTTCACGGACAGCTGAGATCTGTAGATCAAAGTAGAACGATGTTGCTTCTGCATCCCAAAGTCCAAACTCATTGCTTTTCTCCTGCAGCTCCGAACTCAGGAACTCTTCTCGAACTCGATGTTCTTGGATTTCCTTGTGTAACAACTCTATCTCTGACTCCAAACTCTCCTTCAAATTGCTAAGCTTTTTAATCTCTTCATCTTGTCTTCCACTAACGTCAGACAGTTCAAAAAGACGCCTCTCTAAATTTACCCTCAGTTGTCTTGATTCTTTGCAGTCTTTCCTCAGCTCCTCAACTGCTTGGCACAGTTCCTCATTTGCATTATGTGTAGCCTTGAGCAAGTCTTTGGCTTCTAGTAGGTCCATCGCCTTCTGACTCAAGATTGCCTCTTTATCTGAAATCTGATCTTCTAAGAGATTGTTTAGCTCATTGGCTTCTTTGAGGCCTTCCTCTAACTTCTCAAGCTTGCTGTTAAGCTCCTGACTGCCCAACTCTTTCCCTCTTAACTTCTCTTCCAATGTCTCAACCTTCTGCTTCAGTCCCCTATTAACATCTTGTAAGCTTCTCAAGTTTTCGGCAAAAGCTTCAACCTGCTCAGCCTTTTCAAACCCAAATGACTTGTAAACCACAGACATGCTGCTCAAGGAAACAGCTTCCTGAAGAACTGCATCGTTTGCTTCCTGTAGTATATACATTTCACCTTTAAGCTCTGAGAATGTTAGATCCAAAGTTTTGTTTTTGTCAAGAGCATTGAAGTATTCTTGATGCAAAGCCATGTATGTCTCATGCAAAGTCTCAAACTTTAAATGCTCAGTTCGTAGTTCAGCTCTTAGATCTTGCTCCAGCTTCTCTCTGTCGATCAGTTCTGATTTCAACTGCCGGTTCATCTCCAATAGCTCGAGCCTGTCCTTCTTCAGCATTCCATAGCTTTGTACTATCGTCTCCAGATCCTTTTCTGCATTTTGTTTCTCTGATTCAACTTTCATGCCATCTGATTGGAACTGTCCAAGTAGAGATAAGAGCACAGAGTTCTCAATTACAAGCCGTTGCTTCTCATATTCAGAGCTGGAAAGTGAACGTCTGAGTTCATTGATTCCACCCAAGATGCGTGAAACTGGAACTCGCTCTTTTGCAATCTTCTGGTCATCTGCTTCAAGTTTAAGTGCCTTAAACACTTGATAGATTGCACCCCTGCAGTTATCAATCTCATGCAGCAAGAACTCTGTTTCCATCTGTTGCTCAAGATTCTCGCTTTCAAGCTCAGTAATGAGCTTCTCTGAAAATGCTGATGCCTCTGCATATTTCTGGCACTCAATCAGGAGGGAAAAGTTCTTCTGCTCCAAGTCTTCTATAAACTTTTGCAAGATGAAGATCTCGACTTGAGCATCTACTGCTCTGTCAAGCTCTTCTTCAAACTCCTTTTTCCTAGAGCGACACTCTTCTCGAAGAAAGCTCACGTTGCTCTGAAGATCTGCTAATCTTGTGTCAGTCGACCTTTCGTAACTAGCACGCTCTTGCTTCTCAGTGGCAAGTGAGACTCTTAGCTCTTCCACTTGAAGATTTTTGTACTGTTTATCCCTCTGTAGATCAGCGTATCTTCCTTGCAACTCTGTGAATCTCTTCTCCAGAACTCCTAGCTTTTCCTTCACACTATTTAACTGAGAGATGAGAGATTCTCTTTCCTTTGTAAGCTCTGCCTTATCGTTTTTGAGCAGCTGGAAAAATTCTTCAAAGCATTTTGATTTCTCCCTTGCACACTGAAGCTCAATGTTTGCACCAGAAAGTGATGCCTCCAGTAACGAGTTTTTCTCCAAGAGCTTCTGCATATTCTCAGTCATGATTTGCAACTGAGAAAACAGGTTAGCTCTCTCGGC
This sequence comes from Raphanus raphanistrum x Raphanus sativus, assembly GCA_019705995.1. NCBI lineage: Eukaryota > Viridiplantae > Streptophyta > Magnoliopsida > Brassicales > Brassicaceae > Raphanus > Raphanus raphanistrum x Raphanus sativus. The sequence goes on along the minus strand of CM034035.1, from coordinate 57,060,180 downwards.
AGTAAACTCAGATTTCTCTCCTCGTAAAGACTCGCATCTTTCTTGCAGATCCTTTGTCTTCTCCCTAGAACCATCCAGCTTGGTGTTTGACTCCAGCAGCAGTTTCTCTAGACCAACATTTTTCCTAAGAATGTTATCCATTTCACGCAGCTTCTCCGTGAGAGCATCTTTATCACCTCTCTGGTGGTTCCACAACTCAGTCAGCCTTGAGTTCTCTTCTTGTAGAGTCCTCACAGAGCAGGCAAGGGACTCAGGATCCAATCCTGCGAGTTTCACTTGCTCCATTATTGTTTGATACCTTCTGTTCAAGCTGTTTATTTCATCCTTCAGACGATGGATCTCTTCTTGAAGGGCACTGCTTTGGTTCATTTGTCTAGCAACCTCTTCCTCGAGTTTTCCTTTCACCTCTTTCAAGATGGAAAGCTCGCATTTCTGAGTCTCTAGGGAGATTATAGAAGAGTCACTTAGTTCGCTTAAGTTTCGGTTTTCTTCTTTAACTGAGTCGATCTCGCCTTCTAACTTCTGATTACGAGTCTCTAACTCCCTCAACATGTCAACCCTGCTTTGGATTTCAGAAGTGAGAACCTTTTGTTCGTCTTGTGACTGAGAATGCAAACTTTTCAAACTCCTAAGGCTGGCTTCGATTTCCAAGAACCGAGAGTGCTCATCTTGGATCAGAGCTAGAAACTTCTCAAGCTCGCTTTGCTTCTGGACTAGTTCTTGATCCTTAGCTGCTAGTTTGTGTGTCAGACCATCTGCTTCTAGCTTTAAAGTTTCGTTTGAGCTCTCCAAAACAGTACACTGGTCCTCTACAGTCTTCAGTTTTGCAGCTCCAGCCAGAACTTCGCTACTCAGTCTTTTGGCATTCTCTTGAGCATGAAAAACTTCACTCTCTAGCTTGGATATAGTTTCCAAACACTGCTGGTACCGAAGACTCAAGCCGTCCTTCACTTCATTTACCTTCAGAAGTTCTTGTCTCAACGCTTTGATCTCATCTTCTGCTTTTACAGATTGGTTGCTAAGCATCAGAGCATTCTCCTCAGCCTCTTTAACCTTCTTCTCTAGAGAAGATATCATCACAAGGCATTGATTGTATCTGACTAAGCCAGCTTCCTTCTCGGAGTGCAATCTACTTTGAGCTTGCTTAAGACTCTCCGCTTCTGTCTCTGCTTCAGTTGCTCGGTTGGTGAGCCCCTTCACATCTTCTTGTGCATGAGCATATGATTCCTCCAGATCAGCTATCTTCTTCATGGATTGATTATAACGGAAAAGCGCAGCATCTCTCTCGGCTTCAAGCTTTGCAAGGCCTTCTGCAAGTATCTTACTCTCAATCTCAGCTTTGCTAGCACGTTCATCAAGACCATTAACATCCATCTGAGCATCTTTAAGGTCTTTTTCTAGACTGGATAGTTTGTTCAAGCTCAGCTGATACTGAAGACTCAAGGCTTCCTTCTCAGCACCAAGCTCAACCAATGCTCTCTTCAAACTCTCAACTTCTGTTTCGGAACTACCAACGTACTCAGACACCTGACTTAACCCTCTCCTACTCGTGGCGGCACTGTCCGAGTCATAAAACGGCTGGATTCCAGGCGGCGTTTTCTCAGGCGTACGTGGCTCAGAGCAAGAGGAAGAAGCAGAATCTTCAACCATCTCGAACGGCACCTGGTTAGGGAACGCCTCGGCCATGGTCTTGTGCGCGTGGCGAAGCTCCACGGTGGCGTGATCGTACCTCTCTGCTAACGCACGGTAAGCTCTGTAGAATTCTTCAACCAGTTTCATAAGCTCTGGACGTTTCTTGTAGTACATCTCCGCCCTTCTCGCAAAGGAATCTGCGTCTTCTTCGATGAGTTTAATCATGGCCTTGACTTTAGAATCCATATCTGCACACATCATTTATTCAGTTAAAATAAAACCATTGAACAAACAATACAAAGGAACAAAACAGCAGCACGTTACCTGCAAGATTCTGGTGGATCCACTTAGAGTTTTTGGGGATGTGACTGTCCCACCACCATGAGTATAAGCGCCTGGACTCGGAGTGCAACACTGTAGCCATCACACCGGCTGCGAGAAACACAAAGAGTGGTCTAGACTTCCAGGCCAGAATCAACCAGCTCTGTTTCTAATAGTTATCCTACAAACTGAAAGAGTCTCTCTGTGTTAGGCTTTCTTCACCTACAAAACTGAGACAGAGCCACACTGTAAGCAAATCTACAAATCAAACTTGTAAAGAGTTAAAGCAGTGTTCTTTCTACTCAGTTTAGTGGAGGAATGTGTTTAAAAGCCTAAACAGAAACAGAACAAACCTCTCTGGAGTTATGTCAAACGCTGGTTCTCTAACTTTATGTGGCCTTAGGGAGAGATGAATACTGGATCCCCCTGAAGGAAAGACAGAGGAAGCAAAAAACCAAAATCACATTCCAACACAAGAGAGACAGAAGAATCTTTCTACAGAGAGTATTTAGTCCAGTAATAACAATGTATGTTAATAAACAAAGCACTGAAACTTAAACCATGAGAAATCAATAAAGGTCAAGACTTTGAGAGCAGAAACAAAAAAGTGGTTCAAGAGACACAACTTGTCTAAATAACAGCGTAATGGGTTTTCTCTCTTCAAGCAAAATGAGAGACGGGTACGAAACGACTCGTCGAGTAGATTGGATCCAAATGTAGGAATTGAAAATAACAGAGTAGAGATGATAAAAGAAGAAGAAGAAGATACCAAGAAGCGAGAGGTGGGAAGTAATGGTGAAAGTCAGTCATCCCATTGTCTTCTCTATTTTACACTCAACAGCTCTTTCTCTCTCTCTCTCACTGTCTGCAATTATTATGATTTTTTTTTGTTTCAGATTCGGAAGTCTCTCTTTTTGTGCAGACAAAAATAAAAGATGGGAATGATTTGACGCACACAGTAGTTTTATCTTTTTTGCTTTCTTTGTATTTTTGTTGGCAAATGGTGTATATGATGAATTGGAATTAATTAGGGTCAGAAATTGGCTTCAACGGGCAGATCTCCTTTTTCTTAATTGGTGTAATCAATGCAATTAAGGGAAAATATGATACGGTCAGCACTGAGTTTGAATTTATTGGTTTCTTTTAATTCTTTCTTAAATCTTAGATGGGGGGATTGTGGCAAAAGTTTGTTATTACTGTTTTTCAATTTTCAAAGCTTTTTTGAATCAACTGAATATTGAATCATGTAAAATCTGGATTAGTCTGTTTGGTAATTAGTGTAAAATTAGGTGACATTTAAAATTATATTTGAATCATATAAGAAAATGACAAATCTGTCCTTCGCGTAAGCAATGTTTTTTCTTGGTTTTTACAAAAGGTAGTCCTTTAATCTGTTTACTTCTGCTGATCTTGACCGTAAGAAATTATCTTTACATAGACTTGCTTGATGGTTGATTCGGCTCATACTTAAGAGGTTACGTTGGTTCTGTTGCTGCATTAACAGAACTTTATGGAGATTATGGGTGTGACTGTGAACATAAAAAAGGAGATTACGGGTTTGTATAACTTCTTTTTTAAAATTATCAATATATTATATTTTACGGTGCCTAATTTACCGTCTTCTATAACCTGTTTGAGTTGGATCCATGAAAATATTATAGTACTAAAAATATCGTTTTGCTACTTTCCTACTTTTAATATTTTGTATATATAAATATATATTTAGAAAAAGTACAATCATTGAGATCTACCACATCCCATGTCCCATCCTAAGCTGTGAATTTGTGAAGGCTGATAGAATTTTCTTAGGCTGGGGATCAAGTTGGAAGAATCATATACGATAACAATTATGGGAGAAGAGTATAAAGTATGAATCAAGGAAACAGTTCGGTGGTAGTATGAAGTTAGTTTGGCTTATTGGAACTGTTAACTAGGATGATTAGCTACTAAAGTGAAGTGGATAACAACATATAATCAGAGTGAACAAAAGAGGACTCAAGAACCAGATCTGATTTAAAACATGATTCCGTCTTGCTTTTCAGAAAGGTGGGAGTTAAAATAAGTTAATGCATGTGAATAATATGTTGAATCCATTTTCTATCAAAATCCATTGGTAGTGAAAAAAAGAGAGTATGATCATTCAATAAGCTTAGGACCCATTAGACATGTGTTCTAAAATACTAAATAAAATTAATGCATAATACCGAATAATTAATTAGAAAACTTCAAACCAGCATCTCTTTATATATTAGCAATTAGCATGTCTATAATGATGTGAAGATGCAAGTTCCATATGTTTTGATTTTTATTCATCTATTAAATATGGCTTTCTATTAATAAGTTAATTGGAATCAAGCCACTTTAATAAAAGAGTCATGTTGAAGTATTCTTCTATATCACGGTCTTTTGTTCACGTGTGTTAGTATAACTTTTGATATTTTTCTTAATTAATCATATAGTATTCATTTATATTAGTCCACTAGCGAAGCAGTAGCCGATCAAACAAGCAAAGGTTTTTTTTTTTTAGCAAAACAAGCAAAGGTTTATCAATTACTTTAATTGCTAGTTTGCTACTGCAACTTCCATCGCATAATGATACCGGCCCATAACATAGTTTGCTGCGTGTACTAATCAATGGTGGAAAATGATGTCTTAATAAATTTTCTTATTGCATACACTAACAAATAATAAAACCGTTGTAATAGATATGTATATCAATGCTTATAATTCTTCTTCATAAGTGGATAACGCTTAGTTAAAACAACGATAGATCATTGTTTGATCGCCACAAAATCTTGAACATGCCATGTTATAAAATTAGTGACATGCCATTCATTCTTAGCAACCAATGCACAAACTTGATGTTGATATATATCGTCGTGTGTTTCAAAATACGTGAGAATGCAAAAAACTACAAATCGATTGGAAACAAAAATATAACATTAAATTACATGTATGATGTATATATCCATATGTGAGAAAGAAAAAACAATAGCTAATAGAATCTGTATACACAAAAAAAAATGAAGATTGATTTTCTAACCACATCGTGGTAGCTTAATGGTTTCTACTAGATGGGAAATTGCTCTGTTGATTAAGGCTAGAGATCGATTCCCCTTTAGTGCAAATTATTACCTCTACATGTAGTCCCGTGGATATGGATTCATTGTTTATAGTCTATTTGAATATCCGAGAAATGACATATGGCATGTATCTTCCATTAGGAATTAGGTTTATATCTTTAATAGATCTGAATTTAATTTTTTATTCTTTTTTAAAAAATGATTAATTGTTTAAAACCACATAAAATATAGAGTATTTGCACTCCATACACAAAAAAAATCTACCTTATTTGCACTTTATACTCTATTTCCCTCCAATTTTCTTCCTCACATCTTTATCATTTTCCTCCCATTTTATGGTATCCCACTTATTTTAGGGTATTGAGCTAATTCACCCTAAAATATATTCAATTGAAGATTGATAGATCTTTTCCATTTATAATATAAAGTATGTTCTAAAATACATTATAGTTTTTTTTTCTAGCTCACTGGTGGACCAAACCTACCCCATATATATAAAGATGTAACCTAACCTAAGCTCTAAAATCGGGTTTTCTTTTGCATACAAGCCCACCAACAAACATCAATAGCAATATCTTCAAGATCACCAAAGGTATCACTAAGGGGTCATCAAGATCTCCTTAAAACAAAAGGAAAAACGAAAAAGGAGTCACCTGAAAGAATAAAGGTAAGATGTCTCAAAGTGTCATATGTAAGAAGCAAATAATTTCATTTGAAAAGAAAGAAAGTAGAATGAAATCCGACATTTGCAACTCTGTCATTCTGTAAAGTCCGCTTATCATTCTGTAAGAAGGCAGAAGGATTATTTATACTCCATGCATGGACCATAAGATCATGAGGCCAATGCTTTAATATCCTGTAATGATTATAAACATCCTCATATGATAACACAATCCTATAATGTCGGGGCCAATCCTTAAATAGTCTTCTTATATCTATTTTCATGATTTATCTGATGAAGCCACAAAAGAACTTAGTTTGTGTGTATGTAAAAGTATACAACTGGTGGGTGAATGGTCAATGTTTTAACGATGGTGAAGTGTCTTGGTCAAAAGGTCACATAGTCAGTTTGGTAAAGATAAATCAACTTCGCAGTTTGCACCAGTGTTTTTGTCTCCTTGAAGCTCCCTTCTTCATGTCCAGTTTGTTCTGAACCGGCCCAGTTTTGGGTTCAGAACCAATACCAAATTTCCTGGTTCGATTACTGGGCTTTCGTTCGTTAGCCCAATTGTATTATCATATAGCTTAGCCGAAGATTAATAAAGAGGTTTTCATTTATTTTTTATTTCGTTTAATAATTTGGTTAGTCTCGAGTTAAATATTCCTTAATCTACACAAAATAGTTGTTACCGATTCCACCGGAAACACGGTTTACATGCTGTTTTCAACTTGGCACATTGCCCCAAATGTGATTTTGTTTGTTCGTAAGATGAAAATGAAAGCACATGGTTAATTAATTCCATCTAATTTAAAATAATGCTTACAGTAAATGCCATAACGTTGATGAAAATGACTAAAACAAATCATATGTTTGGAACCAATAATGGTGTTTTAATTGTCGAACATTCACTAATATGAGTTGAATCTTAATGCTTCTGTTGCGAGTTAAACCATGATTGACCTCAATACGTTTTAAATAACAATTTCTTTTTAGAATTAGAAAAATGGCAAAAAAAAAAATTGTAAACTAGAAAAATGGCAAAATTGTTCGGTTGTTTCACATATTTTGGATATTAGTCTAGTTTTTGATATGTAATTAAAGCATCCACTCCAAATAACTATCCAACAAAACTTTCTTTCGTGAAGGCCAGATTACACATAACTCCCCCTCAGTTTTCACATAACTAAAAAATGTTTTTCACACAAAACATTCTCATTCAATTTAAAAAAAAAAAAATTAAAGAAAATACATAGTAAGACGAACAATTTAGCGAACACTACTAGCGTTACATAACGTAGAACACAAGAACTACACAGATGGGAGAGTTTCAACTGTTGGATCACAAACTATCAAAAGAAACCTTAGTAATGCACCGGTGTTGGAAAAGTACACGGTGGTGGAGGATACACATATGGTGGCGGAGGAGGCGACGGATACACATACGGTGGTGGCGGCGATGGTGGTGGTGGTGGCGGGGAAGGTGGTGGAGGAGGAGGTGGACTAGGCGGAGAGCAGCCGAAAGAAGCACAATTTATAGGATAAGAAGAAAGAGATTTACATTCTGCGGGAGACCGTTGCATTGGTCTTAAAGGTAAACAGTTTCTACGATCATCAAACTCCTGAAGCCTCAGACAAACCGGTGGCTCGCCGGAGAAGAAGTTATCCGAGTAAGTGAAGTTCTCGAGATTCGGTAACCGGCAGATACTTTCCGGAATGTAACCGGAGAATTTGTTATGCTCGATGTTTAACTGCTCTAAACTCTTCATATCACCCATAGTCTCGGGCAACGAACCCACCAAGTTGTTAAAACTCACGTCGAAAACCGTTAACTGGTTTAGCAAACCGACTTCCCGGTTTAAACAACCGCCAATCTGGCTATTCGTGAGAATAACCTCATGCAACGTTTTCCCCATTTTGTAGAAACTCGGAGGTAGACAAGATCCTTGGAGATCGTTGTTGGCTAAGACAAGAACCGAAACCTGAGAGTTTCCGATGTTTTTCGGTAGCCTAAACCGGAACTTGTTGTTGTTAATGAAGAGAGCGTCAAGGTTTAGGTCAAAGAGTTGGCTAGGAACATCGCCGTAGAAATCATTAAACCTAATGTCGAGAAACTTCAAAGAAGGTAAAGAGAAGATGACTGAAGGAAACTCGCCGGAGAGTTTGTTGTTGCTGACGTCAAGCTCGTGAAGAAGGTTGAGGCAGTTTAGAGATTTAGGGAGTTGACCTGCAAAACGGTTGGAATTGATGTGGAATAAGGCGAGATCGGTTAACAGACCGAGCTCTACCGGGAGATAACCAGCGATGTTGGCCCGGTTTAAGTCAATACCGGCTACGGTTAAGATGTAAGGGTTGTCTAAAGCCTGTGCACAGAACACACCCGTGTAGTTACAAACATTAGGACCGCACCAATTAGAAGTGAAGCCATTTGGGTCTGAAGTTATAGTGAATTTCCAAGCTTGTAGGGCTTTGTAAGCTTTGAAGAGCCTTGGGTTTGCGATCGGAGGAGGCCAGTGAGGACCATGAATGGAGCATGGGTTGATGAGAGGAGTGTTGTAAGCGAAAGCTTGAGGAAGAAGGACGAGGAAGAAGATGAAACAAGAAGCCAAGAAACGGCATTGGATGAAGAAAGGTTCTTCTCTCATTTTGAGATGGTTTTTGTTTGTGTTTTGGAAATGGAACTAAGTATAAGGTTGTATATGTATAGAAAAGGGTGTAACCACTTCCGTTGAAAATTTATATATTAATGATGTAGGAAGGTAATTATAGATGATCAATTTGCTAGTGGTTATATTTTGAAGAGTCAATCTTTATGTTCAGTGTGTTATGTTTATTTTTATTTTATAAGGGTGATTAATTCAAATGTGATGATTTATAAGTTTTTCATAATAAAGTGAAACAATGGGTGACAGGGGAGCATTGATTTGACTTTCGTTGGTTTGGTAGATAAGGTCAGAATAAGCGAGGAATGTTCGTTGACCTCTATTCATGTATCTACATTTTACGTTGTGTGGGCAATTTGCAATCGGAAAACACACATTTAATGGTAAAATATACGGTTATATCAGTACTACATTCAAATCCGATAAAATGAAAACAGTCGACAAAGAAAATCTATTACTATTTCTGAAGACTTTCTAAAAAAAAAAGAACTATTAAAATATAAAGAACTAAAGATTTTAAAGATTGTTTTTTTTTCAAAGAACTAAAGATTTACGGCAAACCTAAAATAAAAGATTGTAACCTTTCTTATTATTTAAGTAAAATTTTAATATTCGTATGTTTGGTGTTATTTTTAACTCAGGTTTCCCCTTTTTGGCACTTTAGTAGATATGAATTACAAAGATAGGACTGAAAATTTAGGCACACCGATTACTGGCCCCCATGGATCTAACAGCTTTCATTCATGGCTTCTTTTACTATGAGTTCTTTTTTTTTATATAAAACTAGTAAAGCTGGTTTTAGAGAAAGAAAATGAAAATTATGTATGTTGTATTAGAATGCCCAAAGCTATAACTCCTGAATAACCATTAGTGTAGTCTAATATTGGGATATGAACTCTCAAGCTACATGTATTATTAGTAGTAGTACGAATGTACGATTGCAGATACACGAAGAAAAAAATTACAAATTGGCTCTTAAATAGTGAATATTATAGCCTACGACGATTACCTTGTTTCTTCGACACAAGAGGTACACGATCTAGAACATACGCATGTACAACTATCATAGTTTCAGCGAATTTAGTAAATAATCAGATGGTTGTTAATTGTTTATTACTACCAGAAACACGGTTAAGTAAACTTGTAGACCATTATTATCTATTTATAATATCAATATGCCTAAAAAGCATGAACGCATATCTGAACTCAAAACCAAACGTTGAAAAATGTGGATATGGACAAATGCAAAATCTCCAAGATTGATCGTCACTTTAATAATACAACTTGTTGGTAGACTATGTCTTTATTCTTTAACTTCGGTATCTTTATCAAAATTCCACAAAATAAAAATTACTTGTGTTGCTATATATATCGTCAATGGTGAAATGTGTGGTGCATCATTCAAGCGTCGATACTTTGCTTCATGGCGGTGACAATAACTCCAGTTATAAAAAATGATTTGGGCTACAATAAGTTAATTGAAACGGACTTTACACACCTTGAACCACTCCCGAGAGTTTTAACAGCTTGGATAAAATGAAGGAAGTTGTTTTCGATTTTAGTGCTCAAATGGATGGCTTCTATGATTTCAGCTGGTATGAGAGTATTGCAATCCTGAAATGTGATTACTGAAATTCTGAGATTGGATGGTGATACGGTTCGACTCTGTTTTATTTCCTGAGGGTTCAACGGATTATAGTGTTGGTTTCCATGAAACTGGTGTTTCCGAGATTCTTAAGAAACCAAGGCCAAAAAAATACAATGAATTTTCAAAAGAAAAGCTAATAGTAAGGGTGTAGTGAAGGAAGTTGGTATGAGAAAGAAGATTGGTGAAGGAATGGTGACTGATACTAAGAGAAAGACACAAGAAGATGTCGAGCCATCTAAAAGCTCTGTAATGTTTAAGAAGTCATTGACGGTCCTGAATAAGAGACCGTCCAATATTTAAGTGACAATATTGAGATGGAATTGCATGGGCTTAGATCTGGTGATTTCAACCTGTGGGAACTAAGACAAGATCATTTTCGAGAAATTTGTTTTTGATGGAAACGAAGAACAAGTGAAATGTTTGGTGGATGTTGATTGGATATTAAATGTGAATCCTATAGGGTATAACGGATGCCTAACTTTGATGTGAAATAACTATGTGAATATTGTTTTAAGTTCGTAAATAAATATTTCGTTGATTTTAGTATTCAATATGGTAAGGACAGATTCTTTGTGTCATGTGTTTATCGGGACCCGGTAAGGAGTAACATACCAAGGTTGTAGGAAAGGTTCTCGTACAGGTGCTCACAGAAAAAACCATGGTGTATGTTTAGAGACTTTAACAAGATCAAGCTTAATGGAGAGAAAATTCACTGAGTAAAGATAGCATAAAAAGGATAGCGTTTTGTACGTGAATGTTATTTTTGACATCATTCATAATTTAAGTTAGCGTTTTACACTTGAATGCTATCAAAAGTCGCATATATGATAGCATTGTAAGTTAAAACTCTATTTTTACCCAAAAAACTCTATTTTTTACCAAAAAAAAACACTCTATTTTTACAAAAACAGAAAAATAATTGATTTTCTCTCTCACCGTCGTTTTATTTTTTCTCTCACTTAAACCATAAACACTAAACACTGAAACCTAATCCCTAAACTTTAAACACAACCTCTAAAACTCAAATATTTTTTATTCAATTTCAAATTTCATATTTTAATTTTAATATTTTAAAAAATTTAATTTCAAATATTAAATCTAAATCTCAAACCCTATACTATAGACCTATATCATATCCCAAATTAATAATACCCTAAACTTTAACTAAAATTTTTGAAATTCTAATCTTTTTATTATATATCTTCAAATCTTAAATCTTAATTTACATGGTCTACATATCGTGATGAATTGTTAAAACCAAAGAAAATATGTAAATGAAGAATTTTTTTTTTTGCAAAGAATTATAAAAAACTTTGTCTACTCTTGTCTAATAGTGAACTTTGTAATAGTGAGTTTTGTGGAAAACATTGTAAAAGAGCTTTAGATAATTAATTCACAAATTGTTATAAAGAATTTTCATATAAGGTCATATCAAGGATCATAAAAATGAGATTAACGTTTTTGTTTCATAAAAATGAAAGTTACATGTTGTTGTTTTTCCTATATCGTTCTCTTAATTTTTATTTGTTTTTATAAATTTACTTGATTTTCAAACTATAATATTTATTTGAGTAACAAAGAAAGAATATATGATTTTGTTTAAGAAGATTTATGTGCAATTATGTTTTATATTTGATACACTAAAAACTATGCTAAACAAACACTTGTTGGAACAATCCAAGATATCACATAATAGTGTTTTTATACAATATTGGAGTTATGATAACAAATATTTAATGAAATTTTGATTTTATTTATATAATTATAATAGTATAACAAACCATTATTTCATAATACATCATAGAATATAACAAAAGATTTGATCAAGATAACTAAATCGAGACATCATGAGATGATGAACTTTCCACTTCAGCAGAACATCTGTTCCAAACCTCATTAATTTTGGAAGAAGCTTGAGAAGAAAAGCGTTTAAGTTGATAAAATCGAAACATCAACTTATTAATTTCCATGTAGCATTCTTTTCCACCTCTTACTACCTTCAGACAACACTCTCTTGAAACAGGTTCATTCGTAAGAATCTCTTTAAGAACATCGCCACCACATTTTCCCTTATCAGTGGACACCATATTTTCCATGCAGGTTCCAATATACGTTTTGTATCTTGGTGGGAGGTTCTCTAGCATATAATTATTGTAATCTTCTGAAGCCGGTGATATTGCATCCAATGCATCAAACTCGCGACCAGGATTGACCAATGGTTCATTGTCAATATCTTCTTGACACAAACTTGGATACACATATGATACTAAAGTGGTGATTATGAAAAATGCCATGAAAATTGTCTTAGTTTCCATTCTGTATGATTAGTATTTAACTTTTTAAAATTGTTTTGTTTTTTTCCTGTTACCATGATTTATAAGTGTATCTATTTATAGTATTCAAGTGGTTTTCAATGTTATTGATGGTGATTTTTATTAATTAACAAAATAACATTTTTAGTTGTTTTGTAACAACATAATTTCTTTATTAATTTAGTTAGCTCTAAGAGTAACCTTTTTAAATTGATTTCTATGTTTCAGGCATTGCTTGTTAATTAAATACTCACTATGTTTCATGTGTCTTTAAAGTTTCTGCATAAAAATTAAGAAAATTTGTAACTTTGGTTTTATACTTACTAGGATGTAGACCCCCGCGAAATCGCGGGAGAAAGTTAGTATTAAGTTTTCGATATCAATTTAAACTGATTACATACAACTATATATATAAATTGATGTAGTCAAAATCGAAACATTAAATATGAAAATAAAATATTAGAACTTTATCATAAATAAATTTATTAAAAATACTAATGCTGAAGCGATCTAATCCTTCAACTTTATCATAAATAAATTTATTGAAAATGCTAATGCCGAAGCGATCTAATCCTTCAAAAATATTATATTTAATAATCACTATTAAATTTTTAATATTATTTTCAAAATTATCATATATTAAATGTTTAAAACCAAAATATTTTTATATATATATATATATATAACTGATATATTTAAAATAAAGGATTGAAGATGAGAAATAATATTATTAGAATTGTATTATAAATAAAAGATATTAAAAACACTAATGCAAAAGTGATGCAATCATTCAGAAGTATTAGGTTTACTAATTAATATTAAAATTTTAATATTATTAAAAATTATTATATACTAAATGATTAAAAAGGATGATATTTAATTGATTTTTTTTTAAAACATATAACTGATATATTTTAAAATGATTGAGGATAAGAAATTATTAGAAATTTATTATAAATAAAATATATAAAAATCTTTTACAAAAAGTAAAAGATATAAAACTAATGCCAAAGTGATGCAATCCTTTTTAAGCAAAAAAAAAGAAGAAAAAGTGATGCAATCCTTCGAAAATATTACTAATGATAAATATAGGATTAGAGAAGCAAATTATAGGTATCTCGAGAAAATGAAACACATGATAATCTTGAGAACCAATTATAAAGTATATCTTTCACTACCAGATAAAATTTATTTTACAGCGGGAATATTTTTTAATAAAATATCAAATTCTGAATGCCAATTTAAATGTGAAACAGCTCCTAATAACGTCTACATGCAATATTTAAACACTTAAGATCACTAAAATAGATGCTTAATAACATACAAAACACATTATCACTAACATTATCTAAAATTAATATATCCAAAGGTAAATATAAAATATTCATATAATAATAATAATTTATAGCTAAGAAAACTATTGGACGTACAAAATTTCATATATACGGGCTAAACTTAATATTAGCTATGATTTAAATAACTGTTGGCTGGATAAACGATTTTAAGTATAGCTAACAATTTTATTAGCTGATGTTTATGTACAAATTGGAAAATTCTCAAAAACAATAACGCACCAATATTTACCATTATTATCATCTGTAATTTGCTCATATAGCTTACTAACAACGTTATCCCCATCTCATCTAATAAAATATGTAACCGTCTACTACATTTAGTGTTTATATAGCTTGTTAACAAAATATGTAGCCGTCTAATATAGTGTGAAGGATTTGGTTACAACCATTCTGCATGTACAAGAATATTATAGAGACTGTTTATTTAATAGGAGGAAACTTACAACAATAGGTGTATGGACTATTGGATGTAAAAAAAATTATATATTCGGCTAACCTTAATATTAGCTATGATTTAAATTACTGTTAGCTGGATAAAAAAATTCAAGTATAGCTAACAATTTTATTAGCTGTCATTTTAACATCGTACAAATTGGAAAATCTTCTAAAACAAAAGTTCACTAATTTTTACTATTATTATCTGTAATCAGCTCATATAGCTTGCTAACAAAGTTATCCATCCTGTTTGATAAACTATGTAACCGTCTAATATATTTGATGATCATTTAGCTTGCTAACAAAATATGGTATGGACCCACTTGGTTAGATTGCACGATTGAAATATTTGAGATTGATTTGCTAGGATGTATCTGAAATGTTTGGGGTCAAATTTAAAACAATCAGAACATCAGGGACCTGTCGTGTAAAAACATAGAAAATCACCATTGTATCGACCTTCCTCTTCGCATGATATGGAGCGTGACGGCAACGGCAAGGATGAGCCTGACCATGGGGCTTGGTTCCAAGCCTAACGACGTCGGTAGAGCAAGGCGATTGAAGATCCAATGACGGAGGAGTACGCTGTGTGAATTTCGCGACAGTCTCAAATCCGACATAAACAGAGGTGAAAGGTGAAGCACAGCCGTAAAAGAGATAATCTTGACGGTGACGATCTACATTTAGACGCGGCGGACAAAAGAAGTCGGAGGCAGTTGTAGATGCTACATAGACCTCTTCAAACTCTCTCAAGGAAAACCTTATCAGGGATTTAAAAAGCTGTAAAATTTGATAGAATTAGCAAAAAAAAAGCACTGAACTTTGATAGAATCAACAGAAAGGAAATTAGCTTATTATGAGGCTCTCTATTCATCACTGTGACAATGAAAAAATCAGTACACCACTCAGAAAGTATCAAGTTTTTACATCAAATGGCAAGATCAGAATCCAAACAATCAAAAAAACCCATACTAACAAAACTTTATACAAAAAAAAAATCAACGTTATCCATCATTGGACATTCAAACAACAAAAAGAACAGCAACTCAGCCAAGAGAAAACCTGGATTATGTTGTTGTAGTGATAGAGAGTAGTGCGGTTATGGTTTATGACATAGTAGAATTGAGAGTAAGTGGAGTTGACGGAGCTGTTGGACGGAGAACGGCAGGATCTCTTGGTCTGAAAACGGTGAGGTAATTGGTAACCACAGCATGATAGCAGCTGGGATGATGAAGATGGTGGCGAAAGTGCATGAATCGAGGTTTGTTCCTCCACTAGATGAATACGAAGGCTTTGCCATCCCAGGAAGAAATTGCGGCGGATTGGTCGAAGAGTATAAAGGTTTCATTTCAGATGGAGGAAAAAGAATAATGATTTAGAAATGTTAAACAAAAAAATGGAAAACAATAAAAAGAAGCTATAGGTTTCGTAATAGGTAATATAGGGATAAAACAGCCATTTTGAAAATACACGACATAAAAAACGTATACTTTCCATCGGTGCAAATTAAGGGGTTATGTTTGTATAGGAGTGCTAATTTCTCTAAAAAGAAGCTATAGGTTTCGTAATAGGTAATATAGGGATAAAACAGCCATTTTGAAAATACACGACATAAAAAACGTATACTTTCCATCGGTGCAGATTAAGGGGTTATGTTTGTATAGGAGTGCTAATTTCTCTTTATTTTTTTGCCAAGAATTGTAAAGAGCTTTGTCTACTCTTGTCTAATAGTGAACTTTAAATGTAGGCAAATATTATTGGGGTCAAATAGTGACCTTTTTTAGTTTGTTGTGGTTGACTTTTGTTGGATTTGGTTTGCACTATTCTCACGAGAAAAAAAAATATTAAGGGAGAGTGATGCAGCACATCTTACGTATTCTGCACGTTTACTGAAGAAACATATCTAGTTTGTATGCTGTACGAGGTTGGTATCAGAGCCGAGCGACGCTCCTTCTTGATGGCTAAACAGCGACGAAACCCTCAGTTAACAGAGAGCGAAATGCTGTCTTAGACTATAGCAGATCTCCAAGAGCAGATGAAACAACTCACAACGTTTATTAACAATACTGTGTTGCAGAAAGCTATTCCTCTCATAGTGAAAATTGATAAAGAAAATACAGACACATATGACACTGATGATGATGAGGACGATGACTTGGAAGAGAACGTGAATTTTTTTCCTAGACAGATTGTTAATCCAAGCTGCAGCCTTTTTGAGGAAGATGAGTTAAAAGGCGATGAGTACTCTTTCGTCGCTCAAATAGGTGATCCAAATTTTGACGTGTTTGATGAATACGACAAAAAGGAAAACGCAGAATATTTGTCAGAGCAGATTATTGATCCAAGTTATGGAGTATGCGATATGAAGATTTCTTCAAAGGAAATATGGACTCTTTCAGTAATCAGACTAGTGATCCGACTTTTAACGTGATTGACAAAGACGAGCCCAAACTATTGGGAGTGGAAAGAGCAAATGCAGGAGTGTTCTACGACGATCAAATTTATGATGAAGACACTACAATGCCTTCGCGACAAACAGATTTTGGCGAACGTTTATTTTTGCAGGAAGCTTTTGGGGAAAGTAAAGGCATTACAGAGAGCTTTGATCTCAAGGCTACAACTTATGCCTTACAAACGATGTCTGAAACATCTGGCCAGAGCAAATATTATTTTGGGATTAACAAATTGTCAACAAAAGAAAAGCTTGCTTTGAAGAGCTTAAACAAGAACGTGTTCTAGTCTTGGATGTGAAGGACGAAAATACATATGTAGATGCGATGAAGAAACATGTGAGTTATGGTGTACATATGATCGTTCGTATCTTCATGATATGGTATCTTCATGTGTGCTATTTATATCTAGTTCCGACTTCACTTTCACATGGATGTCTCTGCTTTTCAACAATCGTTGTGCTTGTGGTTGTGTATCTTCGCGTGGGTCATGACAAGAAACGTAGATGATGATGGCACACAAAAACGATGGCTCACTGAATGGTTTTATAAACAAGTAGGTGTTCTTAATAATCCCTTCATTCTGCAAGCCACCTCGGGTATTGTTTGGGACGAAACGGACGTACCGGCGTCTCACCATCATCAGTTATTTGATATATACAAGTGCGCAAATTTTCTTGTGACCAGAGGAATATTACATACTTTACAACTTTTAATCCTTTTAAATTGTGAATGATATTTTAATTCTTTTAAATAGTGAATGATATTTTATTTATTTATTTAAATGAAAGTAATTTTTTACAAAAATGTTATATGAATTTAATATAATTTCACATTTACTTCATATATTAATTATATTTTAATATATATAGACTACAATTATAAAATTTGTAAAAATTATTTTTTGTTTAACAACAAAAGTTTATGTAAAACTATTTTAAAATAATATTATATTAATAATTACGAAATTAATCAACGCATTAATTTAAAAATATTTAAATAATACTTTATTAGATTTTCTCAACAGATTTTGTTATAATTAAAAGTAACATTTGAATTTAAAATTAAAAATAATTTATTCTTAATATCTTTATAACTATTAACATTTTCTAGAAATGTTATATATTTTAATAGATTAATGTAACTAATCAAATAGATATAACTAATGAAATGATCCTAATATGACTTCTTATAATAAAAATTGTACTTTTTAGTAGAGAAGAAGAGTTTTTTTTTTTAATTTATAGAACTTTTGTGAATATCTAAGAATTATTATAACCTCTTCTTAAGATATATATCATAATCTTAATAGAATATTTATTTATTTATAAAATAATATTTGAGAAACTTTCTTTCTTTTTTTTGAAGAATTCTTTTTCTTTTCTTTTCTTTTTTTTTTGCAAGAGAGAAACTTTCTTTTTCTCCACTGGGATTTGCTCCTATCACTCTTTAAATCGCAGCCATCCACATCTTTGGGTTACATCTTCAGGTTAAACCCCCACATTCTCTCTTTCTCTCTATGATGGAAAAACCAGTGCTTGAAGCATGGAGATCCGACCCGGCCTTCCAACCGCCTGAGACCCCGTTAGAGCCTATGGAGTTTCTCTCTCGCTCCTGGAGCGTCTCAGCTCTCGAGGCCTCTAAGGCTCTCGCTCAGTTGACGATCTTAGGAGACAACACCGTGAAACTTGAAGAGAAATCTATCGCAGGCGGAGAGACAGAGGAGAACAGTCTCATCTCCGGGAACCCTTTCTCCTTCACTTCCTTTCTAACTTCTCAGAGGGTCATGGACCGTATCTTATCTCAGTCTGTGAGTATACTTCTTGCCTTTTCTCTTTCATTCTATTATTGTTTATGGGGTCTGAGGATAAAAAGAAAAAAATACCATTTTCAGACAAAACTAAGAACGTTGACAAATCCCTTCCGCCAAGATTCTCCATTACTAAAGTATATATCATGCGCAATAATTTCTAATTATACACTCTTCCTTAATAAAACTGAAATGATTTTCTAAAACACTCATTTTCCTGGGTCCCTCTATGCATTATCACAAACGTTTCGAGTTTTTAAGAGTCAAAAAGCTAACAAACTCACTGTTGGTTTATTTGTCTTCATTCTCTTAATTCGATTTCTTGTCTTTATATTTCGTTTCGCAGCAAGAAGTGTCGCCACGAACATCTGGTCAGCTTTCTCACAGCAGCGGTCCCCTCAACAGTTGTTTAACAGACAGTCCTCCAATTTCAACGCCGGTAATGGACGACATTCAGGTAAAACATTTTCACTAATGTTTTTCTTTAGTCTCGTCGGAAAATGACTGAGATATAGTATAATCTTAGTTTAATTAGTTTTTAAATAATATCTAGGTACGTTTTATAGCGTTTCTTTCCATGCATATGTTTTTATTTACAAAAACAAAAATTATATTGTATGAACGCCAACATACCTAGATATTATAACACCTTATTTACAAACAAGTTTCACTCTTTGTGGTGAACTAAACTTACTATGATCAAACACCAATACACAGAACTTCCACTGTCAGTTCCGTTCAACGGCCAACACTCCGGGCCCTATCACGGCGAGAACCACACAGTCTAAGACTGTGGGTCGCTTGATAAAAGACCGGAAAGAGAAAAAGAAGGAAGAGACGCGAGCACAAAACGCGCAGATTCACGCCACTGTCTCTGTAGCCGGCGTGGCAGCAGCTGTGGCTGCAATCGCTGCTGCGACGGCCGCTTCTTCTAGCACCGGGAAAGATGAGCAGATGGCTAAAACGGACATGGCCGTGGCTTCTGCTGCAACCCTTGTGGCTGCTCAGTGCGTGGAGGCTGCGGAGGTTATGGGAGCTGAAAGAGACTACGTAGCCTCCGTAATTAGCTCCGCCGTCAATGTCCGATCCGCCGGAGATATCATGACATTAACAGCCGGAGCATCCACAGGTTCTTTCTAGTTTTTATTTTTAATTTATTTTTCGGTTCATTTAACTTTATGTTAATTTTCTGAATTTGACTCAACTAAAATTCATTAATTCAAGTGCTTGCATATTGTTTAGGATGTTTTTCTATTAATCATATTATAAATTAAATGTCTTTTGTTTCTGTGTGGTGCAGCGTTAAGAGGAGTGGCTACATTGAAGGCAAGGGCGACTAAGGAGGTGTGGAACATTGCATCAGTTATTCCAATGGATAAAGGAATCAATCCTGGAGGTTTCAGCAATGTTGATAGTAACGTTAACGGTAGCAATGGCAGCCCAAACAGTAGCCATAGTGGCGAGTTTTTAGCGGAAGATAATTTCTTGGGACATTGCAGCAGAGAATGGCTTGCAAGAGGTTGCCAACTCCTCAAACGCACCCGCAAAGGTACAAACGCAAATCTATTATTTACAGTGCTTATCTTGTTGTAACATGAAGTGAGAGATTGTTTCTTGGATCATTTTGTTTTGTCTAATGTCATCGTTTTGGCAGGCGATCTTCATTGGAAAATAGTTTCTGTTTACATAAACAGGCTAAATCAGGTTAGATTCGATCTTCTTCGGTCCCTTTCTTGGGAAATGAAATCATTGATCCGATGAACTATGTAGAAAGAAAAATATTAAAGAGAAGAGAGAGTGATGCATTATTATCGAATCAGTGGAAACTTTTTTGTGACCCACATGAGTGTGATCTTGTTAAAAGAATACAAAGAAAAAACATGAGTAAATAGATTTCATAAACGAAAAAAAGAGAGAAAAAAATGAAAATAAGGATAAAAAGAAAATTTCAGGATCTGCTTTAGTCTCTGGTACCATTTATTGGTATTACTCTAATGGTTTTGATTGTTCAACATGAAGGTTATGTTGAAGATGAAGAGCAGGCATGTTGGAAGAACCTTCTCAAATAAGAAAAAATGTAAGAGATATTTACCCTAATTATATCAATAACTAACAATAATTAGTGTCTGCTAGGTTTCTCTAAATCTCTCTATACATCGTTCAAGAGTCTAATTGAAAGACAAATAGTTTGTCTGGCCTTCTCATAGTACTATAATGTGACATAAATAAAGGGAAAACTTTAGTTATGTCACTGTCTTCTAATACTGTCATCAAGAATATATGAGTCCGAAACTTTTTTTTTTGAACTTTGATGTGGGTCTAAATTTGAACTTGGAGATTTGAGTAAGGATTAAAATCAAAAGTAAAAGCAGTCTGGGACTAAAGTGAACAGAAAATCAAAACAAAATGAGACTCCATCTCTAACTTATTTTTTGTCTTAATTATTTTAAATGTAAACATCAAGACTCCCTTTATATCTTTTTTTTTTTGCCTAATCTTGTTTATTCGTCAAATTTATGTCAGATGTTGTGATGGATGTGAACAAAAATGTACCTGCTTGGCCAGGCCGCCATTTGCTGGAAGGTGGAGAGGGTTTGAGATACTTTGGATTAAAGACAGTTTTGCGAGGGATTGTAGAATTTGAGTGCAAAAGCCAGAGAGAGTATGAAATGTGGACACAAGGTGTCACACGGCTTCTTGCTGTTGCTGCCGAGAGGAATAACAGATATAGGATATGAGGAGTAGCTTACGAGTTAAGAGCTACAAGGGTGCTTTGCTTAAACAAAATTTTATGTTTTTAATTTTGTTTCTTTTAGTGTTTCTATAAAATATTTAAACTTGAAATTATATATATGCAAAAAATAAGGTGGTAATCTAGTCTGGTGAGTCCATTTTCCATATATCGTGGGAGCATAAAAATACTCCTTGTGTGAAAATCAAATGAAAGTACAATTTCAGTTCAAGTGAAGCTGGGTATCATTTTGAGAAAATTGGAAAAATGTGGGATTTGGTGAAGAGAATCAAACATTTCATATATTTACTTCAGATTCTGAACATTGTGTTGAGCTGAATTTTCCACTGATCAACATTTACTTGTCAAAAGACCAAATTACCACAGAACGACACCTAAACCATCTCGGAACATCACTACTTGGTTTGAAATGAGACCTCATAATTTCAAATATCTGATCTGCACTAGGCTTTATTAGTCTTTTAATTACAATTTTAATTGGGCTATTATCTGATAAACTGGCCCTTAGGCTAAGGACATTTATTCTATTTTTCTAACGGCCTATTGTACTTTTCTTTCTCTTGCAACTTTTATTATTTTGTCTAAAGTTGGTTGTTAACACATATCTGAGCAAAAATACTTGGGCCAGCCCAAATACATACCCAACCAGTCTTATTTGATATTTTTTTTTGCATGTAAAATATTCATTTGTTCAAAAGATATTTCATTGTCGTTGTAAATTTTTTTATAAAAATTCTTCCAAATGTCACTTTACATTTTAATGCACATATCAAATAAAATATTCAATTTTTACTCTTATTTTCAGTTAACTAATTAACAGAAAACAAACAAAATAATATAAAAGATATTGGTAAAGCAGAAAAGTTTAATTGTTTTTAATTCGTGTGCAAAATATTAAACGACGCTTTTATCATAAAATGGAATAAGTAACAAAGAGACGAGTAGTGTTATAACTTATAACTCTACATATTTCAATTAAAAAATCTTCTTTTATTTCATCATGACATATTTATTTATTCTCATAAATCCAAATCAAGTTTTAGAGCATCTCTAATGGTTATCCTCATTTATTGTTTTCAAAATGATGAAAAATCAAAATTAATTTGATTTTTTCTCTAATATTTCTCATCATTTTCTATTCAAAAGAGTATTAGAAATATATTATTTTATTAATATTTATTATTAAATTTTATTAGTATTTTTAAAATATATATTTTACCCAGCAATTTTAAACTAAATATTTATTATATACATAAGTTTAGCTTTTAATGTAATATAAAATGATTTATATGAATTTTTAATTCTATTAGGGAAAGTATTAATAATTTGTTTAAGTATAAAAGATATATATTTGATATTTTAGATATAAATAAAATTACATAAAATTATAAAAACCAGTTTCCAAATAGAAAAAATTAAGATCAAAATGAGGTATAAATAATATTTTTTTTTCCAATTTGATGCATTACCGTTCATATCTTTTTCTTTCTTCAAATTTATTTATCATTTGATAGATTTTTTTTTTTCAAAATGATGTATCATAAGAGATGGTTTTAGTAGAGTTGGCTTATGTAAGGTTTTAAGCAACTAAAAAAAATTGGCCTTACAAACAATTTTATTTTTATAACAAATCAATGCCTATGTTATACAAAATTCGGGTTTAAAGCACCTTAGATCATCTCAAATGGTTTACTCTATTTTCTACTCTAAAATAGAGTGATTTTATAATAGAGTTGGAGTTTGCTCCTAGTGGTGCTCTGTTTTAGAGTGATAAACAAAAAAAAACTTATTTTATAATTGGAATAAATCTATTTTTTACTCTATTATAAAATGAAAAATATAGTACAATTAGAACATTTTTACTCTAAACTCTATTTTAGAGTGGAAAATAGAGTGGAGTTGGAGATGACCTTACAAAGTTTTTACACCATGTTACCAAGTTTCACCATCTGAACTAACTGATCTTTAATGGATTTGGCCCCTAAAATATTTTTAATCAGACTTTCAAACTAATGCTTAATCAGCTTTTGTTAAGGCCCGACCCTGGTTCTTAGAGAATCATTAAACTTATATATAAAAATGGTGAAAAACACGGCCATGAATTAATGAGTCGAAAGGCTAGGTTATGTTTTGTGTGCTTTCTTTTTCTCTAGATACTTTTTTATTTTATTTTTGGTAAAACGTTAGGTTCTCAAGTTTTTTTTTTCTTGTAACTTTAGGTTCTCAAGTATTGTGATCAGTTTCCTTTTCTTTCCACTGTTTCCTTGAGCTTGATGGATCGATGAGCCTCGCTAATGTATTATATCCACGAGGAATGGGACTCTGGGTAAATAAAAAAGTTGTTTGTTTTATCTTGCAAAAATGTATTTTTTGAACTGTCAAGGGACAAGGATATTTCTTAATTGTTTTCTTTTTCTTAGAACAGAAGAATATTTCTTCATTTTTGAACTGTACAACAATATCTCTTCTTTATCAATTTTTTTTTTGAAAAAGGGCTTTCTTTATCAATTTATTGAGGTGAGACTATTTCGAGTATGGCTTGTGCATGAGCCCTCTAACATTCTTCGAACAAATGTTTCCTACTTTTATAAAAAATCACTACCTACTCAATCTTTCAAATTTTTATCCGTTTTACGAGTATAGGAATCGATCAATTTTGTTCGTTCAATAAATGTATTACTTAACAAAATTATTAAATAAATGTATTACTTTATATGTCAAGAACAAATAGTAGAAAGAGGCCCCGCGTGCATGTGAAAAGAAAACTGACTTTGACTTGGAAAATAAATGATGAGAAGTTCTGTAAGACCAACCTCGAGTTGACCACGCAACCAGTGGCGGAGCGAGCCACATCTTTCACTGGGGTCATTTTGATTTCTTTGATATGTTATAGGGGTCACATAAGGTAACTCTGTAATGTTTCAATGAATTTGTTCATGCAAAATTTTTTTTTCTCAGAATTCATAGGGGTCAGATGACCCCCCTACTGTAACGGTAGCTCCGCCACTGCACGCAACACACTATCATCAAACCATTGAGTTATCATTTATGATTTTTATCCAATCTTTTCCAGTAAAAAATATAAAATCTTACAAATATATTTATAATAAAAATGATAAAAGTTCAAGCTCAAGAATAGAATATGTGTGTAGAGCTTGAAAATGAAAATAGAATCATAATTCATAGCACACAGAAACATAATATCCATGAGAAAGCACCAACAGTATAATTGAAGATTACGTAAAGATATATTGTTTTAAATTAATACATTTTCATTTGATCAAAAAAAAAATCAATACATTTTCATAAAGTAAAAAATCTCAGATTTAAAAAAAAAAGAAGCTATTTTCATATTAAGTTCTTTAAAAAAAAGTTAACCTTTTTTGTCAACTAGTAAAAAGCAAATCAGACATAAGAATACAAAAGCAGACATTATTATATGCAAGAAACAAGGTATGCAGCAAGCACGAGTACATCTGTGAGTTCGTGGTGAATTTTGGGAAAAAAATCTGCGAACCATAAATGTATGACTGCTCACATGTGTCTATCAAATTTTTTTTTTCATTTCTAGTATAAAGGGGGGGTGTATTCAACTGAGAATTTCAGGTGATTTGTATTAAAATGACAAATCCACTGTTATTCAAACATGAATTTTAAAAACTCATTTAAAATCCACTGTTATTGAACTTTACATTTCGTAAAGTACTCTGAAATCCACTGTTATTGAAAATATTTTAAGTTGTGGGATTTTAAAGTTTTGAGGTGATTTTAGGGTGTTTGGGTGGAGTTTCTTAGTTAAAAAAAATAAAACTCAAATCCCATTGTTTTAGGTGATATTCTAGAGTAGTTTAACAAAAATCACCTAAATTTCTGCAACTTATTAAAATCATCTAAAACTCCATTAAAAATCAAATCACATCAAATGCTAAATTGAATACATCCCCCTAAAATAGTCTTTCAAAGTATGGCGTGTCATTAAAGAGAGTGTATTGAATCTGAAATTTGAAATGATTTGACTTTTAATGAGTTTTTAGATGATTACAGGAGAATTAGAGAATTTGGCGTGATTTGTGTTAAAACACTCTAGAATCTTAGCTAAAACTGTGAGATTTGTATTTTTATTTTTATAACTAATGAAATACCCTCAAACATCTAAGAAATACTTAAAGCACTCTAAAATCTCTAATTTAAATTTTGTTCAATAACAGTGGATTTTAGAGTGTTTTCTAAAATGTCAAGTTCAATAACACTGGATTTTAAAGTGTTTTTTAAAATCCACGTTTGAATAACAGTGGATTTGTCATTTTAATACAAATCACTTCAAACTCTTAGTTGAATACATCCCTCTAAGTTCTTTATCATAGATATATATGACCTAATTGGTGCTTAGATGAAAAAAAAGCCTAATGTGTGTCAACTCGACGCAAATAAAGCCTTAAACCTATGGGTCCAAACATATAAGGAGCGTACGTAACTAAACTAGAGGGAATTGTCTATAACTACGGGGAAATAGCTTTTTATAAGGAAGGCAATGTGTATCCTAATGATAAGATTAATATATATCTTCAAAAAGATTATCTAAAAACTCCTATTATTTTTTTTGTAATTACTATCATCTTAAATAGTTGGCAAAAAAGTACTATCATAATTATTTTGGCTATATAGACTTTATAAAAGCATACAAACATTTTACAAAAATCAAATCCAGATGGTTACATGTAGGATGTAGGTAACATTAACATTACTAAACATAAAAAATAAACATTAACATGACGATAGTGCAAATCACTATATTATATTAGACTCCATCGTCAGAGCTTCTTAAAATTTTAAAGAAGTAAACTTAATCAGATTATTTAAAAATAGTGGTAAGCAGTGAGAAAAAATGATAAATAAAATCTTATCGACATCAATAACACATCAAACCACTAGAAAGTTAATAAGCGGGGCTTTCAAAAGCACTAATTGTATAAGAATTAAGTTAGGGCATGAAGATTTTGTTGCCACACTTGCAGCGCCAAGCTTCGGGGTAATACTCCAATGGCACAATAAGACCTGGTTGAATCGGAACGTGAACTGCTTTACACGGCTCACACTTCCCGCACTTCGATCTACAAATCGGAGGCGCAGATCCCGGACCACCTAACCGCTTCTGATCTACGATCCAAGCCGGTAAACCCTGCCCCACTGTCTCCTTCCTACTCTCCACAAGCCCTCCCCCTAGTTTAAAACCCGAGTTAACTCACTCTCTAGTATATAAGCAATGATTAAGAAGATGAGTTGTTTTTATCGTCCTTCACTTTGTAAGTAACGAAACTTTTACAAAGTTAAGTATGCGATTGCAACTGAAGTCAAGAAATACCATTCCATATAGATTAATATAAAGGAGATTAAAACTATTATATATAAAACGAAAGAGTTTGAAAGCGAGTTCTTACTAAGATCTTGATCACGAGAGGCGGTTGCGGAGGAGGGGAAAGAAAGGAAAAGGAGAGTAAAGACAACGAGAGTTGATATGAAACAACGGTGGTAGCGACGGAGGACGACGCCCATTAGCCAGACCCTGTGAGGATGGGTTTTGGGGTTTAGGACTTTGGAGTAAATTGGTCCAAACTCAAAGAGACATGTAAAGGAGTGATGAATAAAGATAGAGAAAGAGAGAGAGAAAAGAGATGTGATTAAACCCTCTTCTTCAATCATTGTCATTCGTCTCCCAATTATTTTAAGCATTTGATAGCCACATGGTTCCCTTGTGGGTACTAGCATGACATCATCACTCGTTATTCGGCTTGGACTCGCTAATTGATTTGTATCTATCTTATTAAAACAGGAACATTACAACTTCTTCTAGGTGAATTTTTATAGATGGACCTCATATATTTAAATTAAATGTCTCATTCTTTATATATAATACGTACCATAGTCTAACTTTGCATTGATTTATTTCCTTAAATACAGTTCTTCTTTTTGTCCATATTCCATATATGAATTTTACATTTATTACATGTCGATTTAAATAAGATATATATTAAGAATACTAAAAATATTAATCGTTCTATAATTACCCTATACAATTCATTTAAAATTGATCAGTATACTTTCATTGGCCATATTAATTTTATTAGTACGAATAACATTAGGTAGATAAGTCATAGACACATACATAAAGATATGACTATTCTTATAACTATGTTGGGCTTAATCTACTTTATAAAACAAATAACACATAACTTCATATATTGTATAGAATTTAGTAATATTGTATAGTATTATACTTATACAGTAATACTAAAACCAAACCAAACCGAAATATAATATATATAAAAAATGCTTTGAACCATTACACACAAAATATATTAGACCTCAGAGTTCAAATTCATTTTGAAAGTACATAATAATTATTTTAAAAAATTAAATTTTGTAATGTACAAAAAACATAAGTTTTATATAAAATTTTGTGTTACAATAAAAAGACACAACTCGCGATTGCAAAATGTTATTTTTACATACGAAAGACAGTTTTGATATTGTTCTTTAAACACAAAATTGAATATACAAACTCGATACTACATAAAACTAAATAATATAGAATACATTTTAAAAATAAAATCCGTGCGTGTGTGCATATGTTTATATAATATATAAATATATTATGTTACACATATTTTCATATAAATAATATCCCAATGTAAGTTTTGTATGATAAATGTTGAAAATACAAAATATATAGCACTATATATTTTAAATAATATAGAAAAAATTACTTTACGTTATTATAAAATTTAAAAATCAAATTTAGTAATTAAACACATTGCTTATTTAAACACATTAGTACACATTGTTATTTATCAAAAATTTTATATTAATACACATTACGATCATGTATAATATTTAGTAAAAACAAAAATAAAAAAAAATTGACTCCCGCTCGGTCGAGCGGGTCATGATCTAGTTCCCTTTGAAAATTCAAGTATTCTGTATTGTCTATGCAAACAACAAATCGACATTTTTTCATTAGTAGCAAATATCATTATTATTTTGAGTATTTGACTCGTTACTTATTCAATTACTTGCTATTTGTACATGATCTATTAAGTATTTGTTTATTTATGTCTTTTCTTTTACTTGCAGTTAGATTTACACAAAAATACTCATTATTCTTCTTATATTTGTTACTTATTTCATATATGTCTTGATTTTTAAATACTCTGTTGTCATCTAACCATATATTAAACAGTAACAAGTATTAAAAATTTAACTATATGGTTTGTTATTACCTGTTACTTGTTTAGAAAAAAAATTTTGTCATCGTGAAAATTATACAATGTTTATATATCAAAATATTCATATATTTTTTATTTGTATTCTTTAAAATATGAATAAAAATTTCATTTAAAATAAATTACATGTTATTTTAAGTAAAGAATAAACAAAACAAAACTTTCATATCTATTTCAAATAGAATATTATTTAGTAAGTAGTTTTAAAATGTCCATAAAGACCCGTAAATAGTTCACAAGTATTCGTAAAAAATTTACAAATACTCGTAAATAGCAAATAATAAAACGAGACAAGTAAGTTACAAATAATTTGTTTTTGATCAAGTATTCGAAATAACAAATACTTGTTTTTAACAAATCAAATACAAGTCAAATATTTTATTACTCAGTACAAATCAAGTAGCAAGTACACACACAAATTAGCGTGCTTGCCTTTTGGCCAGCTCTACCGTACAACTATATCAACTTCAGAGTTACTATTTGGCTCAGGTGACCCAAAAACCTACCACTCTAATCACAGATGTTATATATATGCATCTACCGTTTTAATTTATCTACTAGATCTTGAACCCGCACAACCATGCAGATGATTACTTCATTTTTATACATATAAATATTTGATTTATATAATTAGTGGTATATAATTTTAAATTTATCATATTACTAATAGTTTAATATAATATTTTCTAATACAATAATTTTATAGTTTACATACATTAATTTAATTTATTATTTTCAAATTATTAGTGATATTTCTTATATTGAAACATGAACATTAACTAAAATTTTGCATTCTGTTCAATTTAATATTAACAAATAGTGTTCTCTCAATATAAAATGATTTGTCAATAGTATTCTCTCAAATTTAAGAATATAGTATTTATGAACTCATTTTTCTTCAAAATAATGTCTTATAGGGAATGTTTTCTTTTATTTTTTATGTTTAATTCAGAATGAGGGACCATTAGAAACGGTCTAGTGCATTTATACTCATATCGTATAATTAATTAGAATCTTTTTCTAAATAAATTTAGTTATCTTAATACGAATGAAAAACATTATCACAAATCTTCGATATCTTTTTATAAGTATTTTTGTAATGCACTAATCAATTGACATAACAGCAAATGTATGGATTCTGTAAAACTTATTAGAAGTTTGTATGAGAAAAATAAAAAGAAATCGAACCAGGGCAAAAGTTACAATATAGATCATTGGTCCTGTAATTCATATACATATATTAATTTTGTTAGGAATAAAAAAATCTAAATATTATTGATTGAGTAATTCACACTCCAACTAACTAGATTCGTGAATCCAACAAAGAGAAAGACAAACCAATTAAATTCACTTCGGAGAAGATCGTTCTCCCTTTTTAGCAAAAAAAAAGATTGTTCTCCCTTGGTTCGGGTCAAAAAGGCTATTTACTAGTATATTTATTCATGTCACTTCTACATTTAATTCCACATGGGCTCTTATTCGTTTCAACATTTGGACTACCGTTATATGTTATACATTAAATGGAGGTATAATTTGGTGAAATCTCATTCAGAATGAGTCAATCTTTTACATTCTTTGGTATTCAGATATGAATATAAAACTAAAGACCGAAGGTAAATCAAAGATGCGGAACTAGAGATGTACAAATGAAATTAAAGTTAGTAATGAGAATGGATAGTTGAGCAATTAAATGAGTGGGACTCATGTGGGGTATAGCAGGTAGGGCATTCTTGGTTTCTTCTTCAAACAATACATTCATATCAAAGTAAAAGAGCACCGTTTGATGAACCACATAATCCATCAAAATTAAGTTGAATTTAACGTATCGAGTAAGTAATGAATAAATCGACTAGTTAGGGATGATTTCAAGGTACAAAATAGTAAATAGATTGTGATCCGCGCTTTGAAATCGCAACATTATTTTTTAGTTATATCACATATTTAATGAAATTTGTTTGAATTTTGAAGACTATAACTGAGAGTTTAATATTTTGACTTATGTAATTAATTTTTCTATATTTCTATAGTTGGAGAATTATGTATTAATTTTGTAAAATTATCATAATTAATAGGCAATGGCAGCATGCTTAACACATGCAAGTCGGATGGAAAATAGTGTTTCCAGTTGTAAAAAAATAAATAAAGAATAGCATGGATGGAAGAGTAAGAATAGAAGTGGACACAGAGCGGATATATGAAGTTTTAAAGATATATGTAATCAAATTCGTCTCGTACGAATAATCGATTTTTTAATCCGATCCGATTTATAATCTTCCGGATATCCGGTATTACGGATATCCAGAAAAATCAGTATGTTTTTGAAAAATACTAAAACAAAAAGAAAAAAATAATATTAAAATAATAATATTTTAAAAAAAAATTATTTTAAAACTACATTCTTTTAAAAATTTAGTTACCAAATAATTAATTTAGTGGATAAAATAACTAAAAATCTATATAAAGATATAAATTATATATAATTTTATGTATACATGTATATGCCTATGTACATTATGGATCGGACCGAATATCCTCTTTTTAATGAGTATTATGATTTTCTTCTTATTTGACGGATATTGAATTTTAGTATTTGCTTCGATTCGTAAAATTACAGATATTCAGATATTTTTGATCGAATCAGAATGAATAACAAATCAAATCAAATTTCACGGATATTTTATTCATCTCTAATTAAGAATACTTCCTACCTAAGGGACCCAAGCCATGAGTGAGATATCAGTCATAACTTGTATCCATGTATCATATTCACATAGAATTTGCTCCCAAAAATATTGATGTATCTACCCCTTCCCGCCAGTCTCATGAGTATTAATTAGAAATCAACAAATCCGAAAAACATAAACTGACCTAATCGTTTAATCATGACTTTATCCTCTCTTCTTTAGCAAATTCTTAAAATAGCATAAGATAACTTGAAAAAAATCTAAAACTAAATAAACATGTAAAAAAAAAATAAACTAACCGCACTTCTTCGTTTACAACATGAGTCTATTGATGAGAAGTGGCTAGATTTTATTTTGGTTCAAAATTTTAAAAGCGGAGGATTATTTTTTTCAAAATTTTATTTACTGAAAGTTAAATATATATATATATATATATATATGTGTGTGTGTGTGTGTGTATGTGTATTTTACAAAAATATGTGTTTTTAAATTATATACAGTTAAATTAAAATTAACAGGGAATATAATTTTATAAAAATAAAACAATATATTTACATAACCCGCCTCATAATAATTTTACTTATATTTTAAATCTTTAAAATTTAGAACACTTTTAATTTTTTTATTATTCAAATTTTATTTTATTATTATTTAAATTAAATATATGTCATTCAATTTGTCTCTTACTTGATAAATATATTTAATTATTTCTAATATTATATTTAAATACATAAAATATGAAATATTTATTAGTTTATATAGATTTTTTTAATATTTTTTTTAATAAGTTGAAGTATGTTGTAAAAATTCATAATATATGTTATTCTTTAATTTTATAATTTATAAAATAGTTAATAAATGGATTAAATTACTTTATATTTATTAATTGGTGTAGTAAATTAATTATGAATCTAAATTATGTGTACATAAATACTATAGAAATGTTATTTATTATTCTATATTCAAAAATGAATTAATAACTCTATTATAATTATAGTAAATATTAGTTAATAATTTATTATTTAAAAGTAAATATTAAAACTAAATGTATATTTACAATTCAAATAAAAAGGTATTAAAAATATTAATAAAATATAATCTTAGAAAAATACTTAAGAATATCTACTTAGATATCTTATTTTGAAAATACTAAAATGAAAGATTTTATATGTTATATATATATTAAATAATAAATAATTCAGTTGTAAGAGAAATAATATAAAGTTAAAAAAATGTAAGGATATAACTTAGATTATTTGTAAGGAGATAAAAAAAGTGTTTCTGTTACATAACCCACCTCATATTAATTTACATAACTCACCTCGTATTAATCATATTTGTATTTTAAATCTTTAACTTATAGTAAGAAATTATTTTTAATTTTTAGTATGGGTCCAATTTTATTTTATTATTATATAAATTAACTATATATCATTCAATCAGTCTCATAACATTCTTTTGATTATTCAATAAATTTGAAATTTCATCAAATAAAAATATATTGAATTATTTTTAATAGTCTAATTTAAATATATATTAAAATATGAAATCATTCGTTAGGTTATATATCTTACTTTAATATTTTGTTTTAATAAGTAAAGTATGTTGTGAAATTCATGAATATATGTTGTTATTTAAGTTTTTAATTTATAAAATAGTTAATAAATGGATTAATTTACTTTAGATTTATTAATTGGTGTACAATTTTAATTATGAATATAATTTTTATTTCTTATTATCTAAATTAAAAATGAATTAATATTTGTTTATAATTATAGTTAATATTAATTATGATTTTTATTATTTAATAGTAAATATTATTAAAATGTATATTTACATTTGAAATAAAAGGTATTAAAAGAGTTTTCAAAATCCAATCTTAGAAAAAGATACTTTATTTTAGATAAATTATTTTTAAAATAATAATAATGATCAGTTAGATATGGTATATATTTAATAATAACTAAATTTGTTGTAATATAAATGATAGAAACTTAAATAAATATAATAGTCCAACTTATATTATTTGTAAATAGATAAAATAATTCTATTTTAATAGTATTGATGATATTAAGACAGTTCAAACAATGGTGTCTCTTAGAATATCGTGAAAATATTTAAGAATATGAAAATATTTCTTTTTAAACAACAGAGAACAAGTTATGATTCTTAGGGAATAAGACACCAAATTATTTCCGATGAAATATTAAAAGTGACACCATTCACCAAATTTGGTGTACCATGAATATTGTTACAGTAAATTTGGTGTAACACTATTCACCACACCAAATATTAGATTAAAATATTTTTTTAATTTTTATTTAATTATAGATATATTAGTTTTATTAGGTAGTTTTAACTTATAGCTAAAATGAATATACCATAATATAAATTTTAGATGTATTTTCACATCACTAAAACATTAAACAATTATTGTACTTATATTTTTAATTAAATGAGTATTATCAATTATATTAAATTGTAAATGCTTCATTCTAAACGTATAAAATTTAAATTCCGACTAATGTTTTAAATAAAATAAAGAAATAAATATACAGATTAACTAAAAGTAAAATAAAATATATAAATACATAAATATAAAATTACCAAATTTTTAAAAGTAGATATAGAAAACAAATATGATAAATATAATTAGTCAATTATAAATAACTAATGTATTAAATTATCAAAGTTAAAAGTTAATAAAATAAAATATTGTTTCAGTGTAGAATTTGTTGTGATGGTTGGAGAAGAAAAATGAAGTTAACACTAAAACATCAAATTTGGTGTTATAGTTGTAGATACCCCAATAGAAATATTTTTTCTGATATTTTAGTATCCATTTATCCACATGGCTTCTTGTCATTGGGTAACTGTTTTTATTAAATAAAAATATTAAATTTTAAATTTTCAAGAAATTGACAGGGGCTTAACTGTTTATAGGCTTGGGCGTTCGGTGGCCATTCGTTATCGGTGCGTATGATTCGGATTTTCGGATTTTCGATGTTATACTCAAAAGTCCCACTCGGATTTTACTAATTGTCGGATTGGGTTCGGTTCGATCCGGACCGGATGCAACCAATGTTTAAAATCGTCCAACAAAATATTTTTTAAAACTTAAAAATTGCCAATTTTATTTTCAAAATATATAAATTACTTATAAATATAATTAAATATTGGCTAAACTATATAAATTAGCTAAAAATCATTCGAAATAACAAACTACAAAAATATTTTGAATACATATTTTGAATCTCTAAAATATCTAAACTAATTTCGAATAATTTTGGATCCTAGTTCAGATTTCGGTCCGGGTTATAACCAAACCCCAAAGTACTAAACTTATAAGTCCTGTTCAGATATTTTTGTATAACATTTTGGATTCGGTTTCGGTTTTTCCGGTTCGGGTTTAAATAGGTACTTTGGGCTGAGGTAAAAACGTCCAGACCTACTGTTAAGTGTACTCTTACAATGATGATAAAACAGTATATTTGAATACAAGTGATTTTGAGATCAAAGTGAGTAATTGTTGATGTAAGAAGTTTGGATTCCTTTATCTTTCTCATTCCTCATCCTTCTATCGTTGTCTGAGAGATGATTGTACCGGTGACGTGATCTCTGGTGTGTATATGATGCTATTGTTGGATTAAGCGTGATCTCTGGTGTGTATCTGATGCTATTGTTTTTGGAAATATATGTAGGAGTTATCTAAACTATATTACCTATTAGGATTAGGAAAATATAAATTCTCTATATAAGTAGATGCAAACATGCTGCATAATTTAAGAGTTTAAAAATTGAGTTGTGTTTGAATTTTGAGTTAGTTTCTAAGCTAATAAAGAGAATTATTCTTTATTGTGATTCATATCCTGTCTTGGGATTTCTACAGCTATGAATACCATATGTATATAATCTTATTCCGGTCTGGTCCAATAAGGAATGAACTTATAATCCTGGAAATGTTCTGATTTTCTTATGTTTTTTTTTTTTTTTTTTTGTAAACTGCTTACATTTCTTATGTTTTCTGTTGACTCGAAAATGTCAGCATTGATTTTTTTGTTTTCCAAACTCGGGATGACCCCCGTTCTTTCTGGACCTATTGTCTTCTTAATGGCCTTGGATTATTGAACTAGATTTGGAGTGGGATGAAACCCACTTCTAACAACGTTGTTGAATATATAGAGTACGAGTTTGAAGAAAAGAACCAAAATCTGATAAAGGTGAGGACAGAGGAGTGGAGAGAGAAAATCAATAAATACAAAATACAATTCTCCTCAAAATCAACTTAAATAAGTTTACACCCAAAACTGTAATTGGAGTTGAGGAGTGTAGTTCGCCTATGCCATTCCTAAGTAATATCTGGTGTGTAATGAAGGACAGATTCTCAAGTATAATTTTTTTAAAAAAAATATTTCACGTATGATCTTACAACTAAGCAGCATAGAGAAAATTGGCCTCACCCACTGATGTTTTAGGGCGGTCTTAGTGTATTACTTTGGGCTCAAATCCAATTACAAAGTTGAGCTTTTTCTCTTTCATTGTGATTTTAATAAGATTTTTCAGTCGTTTCTGTTAGACTCTCCTCGTTTTGTCTCGACTCTCCTTTCTTCTCTTCCTTTTTTGACTTCAATTGAAGCAGAGATGTGAAACCTCGGAAGCTGCTTCGGAGGAGGCACGAAAGCTGCAAGAGGAGACACTGCAGCAGGAAGCAAAGACGACGACGTCCCAGGTAAAGGCTGGAGAAGGCAAGGCTCATGGAGGATTATTTTTTTGGTCTAGTGTTAACCAAATTGGGTAAATTGTGATTGTTAATTTTATTTTTTTTTATTTTTTTTAGTTTTGTAAATCGAAATTTATTTGTAAACCAATATTGATTTAAAAATTATTTTTTAGTTACTAAAAACTTTCGATTTAATTTAAATATTTTATTTTTAGTTATAACTATTTTTGATTTATTGTTCAATGATCTACCATAGCACAAAATATGAATCATAATCAATATCTAAAAAATAGTAGTGTTATAGTTAAGTTACTAATACCATCCAAGTATTACTATTGAAAAATACTATCATAGGAGGGTATTTATGATGGCTGATGATGATATATCATTTATGAATCATTATAAAATACCTATTATAGCATATTTTCCATACTAAAAATGTACATATCTTGTTAATAAGATTTGAGTAGAGCTGAACTAACTCATGAGCAGAGCCATCGATTAGGGTATCTATATTACATGGGCATATTTTAAAAAAGAAATTTATTAGTATTTCTTAAGTAAATAAAATTTGTAGAAGTTTTAGCTAAGTATTAATTTATGGGAGTTATTTAGCAAAGTTTAAATGATTATTTTTAATAGAATTAGAGTTAATATTGTATAAATTATAGAAATATTAAGTATGATATATATAGAACATTCTAAGATACAACTATTGCCATTTCCATTAGAATTTATATATGTTTTACTCTTTATATATATGAAGATAATCTACTATATCATCTAAATGATTTAAAAACCTTCATAAAAGATTTAAAATTTTATTAAATTTTATAATATAATTTTGTAAGTCAAAACAAATGACTTTATAAATCTTTGTTATAGTTTTATAAGTTTTAATATATGATTTTAAGTTTTTATAAATTATTTACTGAATTTTATGAATTCACACATAACTGGTGATGAAAATTCTTCAAAAATCAACATTTGTGAAATTCAAAAGCCTATAGAAGTGTTTAAGTTTTGAAAAAATATCAGAATTTTTTATCAAAACATATAAATTACATATCATATATATTAACCATTCTGGTATTAGTCACTACAACTGAAAGAAGTTTTCTGAAGTTAAAGATAATAAAAATTTTGTTTTACCTAAAGATGATAAAAATTGTGTTTTACCATTACACAAAGATGTTGAATGAATTTTTAATGTTCTCTATTGAAACAATTATGATCAAAAAATTTAACTATATAGATATAGTGGATGATTTTACGGGAAACAAATGTGAAAGTTATATTTCAGTAATAAAAGGTTTTATAAACTGATTATGAAATTTGACTTTTTGCTGCTTGATACTATTTTGTGATCTCGATAGAATATGTAGAGAGACATAAATTTTAAATTCGGCTCGAGACATTATAAACCGTTAGACAGGTACTGTCCATAAGTTAATAATTTCATTTTCGTACTCATGTAACGCAGAAAGACGTTATAGATATAGTTAGTGAAAAAAATATATATCTCAACAATAAAGTGCATGACAAATATCTAATTTCAGGAGAAGGAACATAAATATCTTACTTTTCAAACCCTTTCTAGAGTGAGTCAACATTTCAGTTTATGTAAATCATCAAAATCAACGAATAGTAGATCGAAGATAAAATAATGTAAGGGCTAGATACACGTGTCGACGTCGTTCGGTTTCACGTGTTGAACTAACACATTAAGGTAATAAAATGTTTAGAATATGAACAACCTAGTGAACAATCAACACGTAACCTTCTAATTTTGGATGCTTTAGACACACTTACAAGCGTCGTGTCAATCGCTGAGAGATTTGAAGTCCTCAAAAGCCGATAATGTTTGCACTAAGACAACAATATTAACGTATAATCTTGTTCCCTAATCAAAAATGGTCCGTGTTTATGAATTAAACTGTTGCCACGTGTTTTATTCGTATTTTATCACTTTTATTGAATTTTTCTCGTTATATGTATATTTTCTTGTAGGTCTTCGTTGTCCCCAATATATCATTATAGGAGAGTACATTTTAGATTTTAGCGTAGGGGCCGATAAAAAAAACTTTTTTTTTCAAAGATATATTTTTTGAAAATAAAAGGATTTCAGCCTCAAGAATAGATAGTAATTTGCCTGATGGAGTATGTTAATAATAATACATGGGAATACATTAACAGTACTTATTTGTATTTCAACCTTTTTAACCTCAAGAATAGATATGTAAGAAAGACAGTACATTTGTGCGATCAAAACGCGCTTGCAGTGTCGCGTACGTATGGATGCGTAGTTTGGGTTACAGTGTTAAATATTCACGTCGTAATAAAATAATAGTAGGAGTTCTTGATTATTATATTCAAAAGTTAATTAAAGTGATGATTATACGGTCTAATATAGTCTAAGTCTATGGTTTTCCAGGTTGGACTGGTTAAGCTGTCGGCCTGATGACAGGACACGATATCACAATTAGAAGCACAGGTGAGATCTTATTCATTAACAGAATTTTGGTTTAGATTTTTGTGCTGGATAAATTTTATTCTATTACCGATTTATCATGGTAAATTACTGTTGTCGTTGATACCCAAATTTTTTTCTTTGCTAAAAATACCGAAAGTTAGTACCTCTATATTTCCTAATGATTTTGGTGTAGACATTCTAAATTTGCAAACTATAGTAGTATATACTAACTTTTGGTCACCAAAATCATTAGGAAATATAAATATAGACTCATAAATCAAATTAACTGACAATAGCGGTGGACATAAGAAGTGAACCGTATTTTAGCTGTATTGATATTGTGATTAAAATATTTATTTGTATAAGAATTATCTTTTGGAACACATTTAAGAATTAGTTATATATGAAAATTCATAAGTCGAATGAAAGAGATAAACAGTGTTTTACAGGATGAATACACGGAAATTTATATTTAGGGCTTGACTGGTGTAACCGCAGCGGTTGCGGTTGCAGTTGCGGGAGTTTGCGGGTGCGGATGGTTGCGGTTTTAAGTGTTTTCTAGAAATTTGTACGACTGGTACAGCTGTTAGAAATTGTTGCGTTTGCGGGACTCTTATGACTGGTAAACTACCAAAACGCAACATCTGTTAAATAATAATTTAACAATATTTACATTTTATGTAATTATAAAAATATTAAAAATCATAATAATATGATAAATAAAAAATCTATATTTATAAAATCATATTATTAAATTTTAAAAATTTATAGAAAATATTTTAGTTTTTAATTTTTATAATATAAATTGAAATATAAGATGAATACATTTTACAATTTCTATTATTTCAATTTAAAATTTTATTGGATATTTTTAGTATTATTTTTATTTATTCTGTTTTTAAAGAAAAAAAATTTACCCTCCCGCAACCGCCCGCAACCGCAAACGCTAGATGGAACCAGTTTTTGATTTTAAAAGGTTCGGAGCGGTTTGAAGCGATTTGTAGCGTTTTCTTTGATTGTTTCGAAACGTCAACAACCGCTATGAACCGCAAAAGCTGCGTTTGCGGGTGGTAGCGGGAAAACCAGTACAATAATTAGTTTGGATAAAATATACAATAATTAGTTTGGATTCATTGATTTTCTACTAGATTTGAAGTTTTTAAAGTTAAGATTTTATGATTCAGTATTTATATTATGTTTTAAGGGCGGAGTTCATGTCAAATTTTTCAAATTTTATCAAATCCATGTTCTTCAGGTTTCATATATTTAAACTAATTGAGTATTTAGTGTATGTTTTTTGTTTGGCTTTAGATGAGTTCATGTCTGAGGAGTTGACTGGTTTCCCCGCTACCACCCGCAAATGCAGCTTTTACGATTGATGGTGGTTGACAGCGTTTCGAAACAATCATACAAACCGCTACAAATCACTTCAAACCGCTCTGAACCTCTTAAAATCAAAAGCTGGTTCCAGTTAGCGTTTGCGGTTGCGGGCGGTTGCGGTTGGATAAATAAATATAAAATTAATTTTTAAAAATATTTTAAAATTTTAAATTAAAAATTAAAAATATGAAAATAAAATATTATAAATAAAAATATATAAACATTTTAAATATTAATTTAAATTCACAAACAGTATCATAATTGTTTTATAAAAATTTTAAACTAACTATTCATTAGAATATTTTTAAAAATTAATATAGATACAAATATAAAGTATTCTTTTAAAAGTTTTAATATAAATCTTCCAATTTTTTTATTAAAATTATAACTTTCAACTAATTAAAAATAAATAAATAAAGTATTATTATTAATTATATTATATTCATAGTTATTATATTTTATCAAGATAGTATGTTTTTATATTTTTATAATGTTATAATATGTTTATATTGGTAACTTATTATTAAATCGCTACAATATTTCATAATCAACTAGTCATAAATATCCCGCAAACGCAACAATTTTCAAACGTTATGCCAGTCATACAAAACGCTAAATAACGTTTGAAACCACAACCAGCCGCAGTCGCAAACTCCCGCAACCGCAACTGCAACAGCTGCGTTTGAACCAGTCGTGCCCTGAATTGTAGAACAGTAAAATACCAAAATTTTAATCATAATTTAGATAGAGTATTTAGTACCGTAATTGCATCAAACATCCATATATACTCAAAACTATGAAAATATCTGTATAGCAAAAACACTAAAAATATATATCTAAAATCTGAAATTTAATCTATATATATATATATATATATATATGAAATGCTGAACTGAAACTTTTAAAAAATTCAAAATCGCTGAAAAAAAATTCAAAATATACTTCATATATAAAACATTTAATATAAAAATTTCCTAGTTATTTAAATTTCTGACTAAATTTGGTTAGGATTCAAATTCGAACCGAAGTATGCAAATCAACATAAAAAATAAATAGATATAGGGGGTGTATTGAATCTGAAACTTGAACTGATTTGATTTTAAATATTATTAGATGATTGCAGGAAAATTAGAGAATTTACGGTGATTTTTGTTAAAGTACTATAAATCTCCAACTTAAATCTTTTTTGATAACAATGGATATTAGAGTGTTTCATGAAATGACAAATTTAATAACATTGGATTTAAAATGTTTTTTAAAATTCACGTTTGAATAACAGTGGATTTGTTATCTTAATACAAATCACTTCAAATTCTTAGTTTAATACACTTCCTATTCAAACTGAACATGTATTTTCGGGTGAATTATAGTTTGGATTTTCTGATCTCGACAAAATATCCAAATCTAGTTATGGAGTCCACGGAACACTTTAAACACTTTTATTTTATTTTTTTAGTAGAGGGAGAAAATGGAAGAAAATATGGAGAACCTGCATGCGATTATCTAGCAACGATGATCTGCATAAATATTTAAGATTGTATCATTTGTTTTTGATAAACATGAAAAGCCAGATATATAGATGAATATATGGTTAGCTGGAAGATGGAAAAGACAGCATTTTCGATAGATCTTGTAAAATGTCTGAAAATATTCATGATCTGGAAGAAGTTTTTATAAAACTGTTTTTTAAATAAATTTGAAATTATAAAAAATGTAAAAATGTACTGTTTCCTTTCTTCAAAAATATGTCAGCAATTCCAGAACCAAAAAAATATTATATAGTCAAATTTCTCACTACTCCATGATTAACACATGTACATTTTCTTGTGTGTGTATAGAGTCGTTTTCAATAGTTTTTGTCAAAAGGATATATTTGTGTAAACTAAGAAGGATCTTGACTGGTGTTACATGCATTAGTACTTTCAACCAGTTAGAAGAGAACACGAATACATATTAATTAGAGGCTATTAAACAAAGTCATTGTATATTTTCATAATATAAATAGAGTGACTCATTACCTATAGTAGAGAAAATATCTCAGGATTTGCTTTTGGCTCCAGCATGTCAAACTATCTAAATGCCAACACAAAGCGCAAATTAAACAATAATAAACCTAACAATAAAGAAAAAGGAAATTGTTTTTTAACTATACAAAAGAAGAAGCGATCCATCATCAAAAGTTTATAAAATTGGAATTTAGTACAAACCCTTTTGCTTTCTTGCCTCTCATCTCTTTCTCTCTTCTCCATATATACTTCATCTTCACATCCCAAAACTCCACAGTCAAAAATCTCTCTCTGCATTTTCCAAAGTTTAAACATTCAAGTATCCATTTCTCTCTAATCCAAATCACATTTTGCTCTATTGCAAATTCAAATGCAGTGATATTAAGTGAAATTAACCCACAAATTTTATTTAAATTGAAACATGGATCCCTCACATAATTTCATTAAAGAAGATTTTCCTACAGGATTCATTGATTCTCCATTACCACCGTCTTCTTATCTCTACTCAACCTCCATCGCCCCAAATGATCCAACAGCAACACTGAGCTCTCCACAACCAATAGAAGGTCTCCACGAATCAGGCCCACCTCCATTTCTTACAAAGACATATGATTTGGTAGAAGATTCAAGAACCAATCATGTCGTCTCTTGGAGCCAAGCCAATAACAGCTTCATTGTCTGGGATCCACAATCTTTTTCCATGACTCTCCTTCCCATCTTCTTCAAGCATAATAACTTCTCTAGCTTTGTTCGCCAGCTCAACACATATGTAAGTACTAATCTCAATATATATGTGTGTGTGTGTGTGTGTGATTCTGTCTAAAGATATATACTTACTAACTCACAACCAAACCGTGACTGCAACT
Organism: Raphanus raphanistrum x Raphanus sativus; assembly: GCA_019705995.1. Lineage (NCBI taxonomy): Eukaryota > Viridiplantae > Streptophyta > Magnoliopsida > Brassicales > Brassicaceae > Raphanus > Raphanus raphanistrum x Raphanus sativus. The sequence continues at coordinate 57,017,652 of CM034035.1, read as the reverse complement.
ATATTAGGTCGAAGCTTGATTTTGTGGATTTTTCCATATGGTTCAGTCAAAATTTAAATTGAGTTCTTGAACTTGGTTTTTAATTAGTGTTTTTCTCAGCGTTTTGAGATCATCAGAGTGGTTAAATAGTGGTAATCTATACTATAATGAGACACTTGAATCACTCCTGATGCGACACGTCAGCGTTTTCGTGGGGCCCACTTTAAAAATGTGTTAAAAATTGTCGAATCCATGGTTTGAACCCGGATTACTAAAATACAACCTCCACTATTTATACCACTGAACTAATGGATAATTTATACATTGATGGCCGAAACTAATATATATTTATGAAGGTTGGAAGTCATTACTTCTTGGGCTTTCTCTGAAGGCGGGTCTGCAAATATATTATGGGATTCATTTTTAAATGAGATTCATCACGTTATATTAAGAAATACGTTAAGTTTGCAACAATTATAGTTTTCTCATATTGTAAATCGTCGTTGTTTAACATGAGTTAGAATTCTTTTCATCATTGTATCGGACTGAGTTATAAAGTTGTGCTGTTTTTCTGTTCGTAATTTTTTTAACCGGTGAACTATTCATCTTCCCATCTTAAATCGCTTGATCATAAATATTTATGATTTGTAGCCTCTCTGTAAACCATATATATATGCCCGATCGGATTTCGGTTCGGGTCCGGGTCCTACCCGATACCCGCGGATCTAAAAAAAAAGAACCCATATAGGTACCTATAATTTCTCGGGTCGGTTCCGGATCAGGTATTTTTGGGTCGGTTCCGGATCGGATCCTCGGATCCGGGTAAAATGTCCATGCCTACCATGATTACTAAACTTTACAATAAACATTAGGGAAAACAATTTCAATTTTATGATCAACAATTCAAATAATTAGAAAGACAACAAAAACAAAACTCCACAGCTCAAATAAACCACTAAAATAAATATTTATATAATAATCTTTATTTTGTATTGAAGATATTTCTTCGATAAATTTGAAAATAAAAATATACATTAAGCAATTGTGAAGGTCAACATTTTATGCAAATAAAAAATATTAATATTCTTTATGGAAGATTAATATTATGAGAAGAATTGACAGTTCTTCTTATTTGACCATTTTAAATATCATAACAAGCAAAGAAAAAATTAGTCTTCATAGAAGAATTCAATAAATCACCGTAATTAAATACTAAAACATTAATTTTAATATTTAACATCATAGTAAATACACTATATAAACAAAAGTAAAAATAAATAGGCAAAAATAACATCAATTCCTAACAACCTATAAACATATCTACAATGTGATAAGCTTTCACAACCAAACACAAACATGAATAACATTTACTTCTTACCCATCGACTCTCACACCAAACAACATCAACAAGAGCAAATCTTAGAAATTACTCCAGGTCTATATACAAAGACCAAACACACAACAATCATCGATTTCCAGATACCATCAATTTTTGACAATCAAGGTAATTACAATAACTCAGTCGCTGAATCATTAGATTTCATGTTATCATATCATGACATTCATCATCCCGACTCTACATTCCTTATTGAGGAGACTAACCAATATGTGATGAATTTAATGAGGGAAAACCATAATATTATATCCCAACATCTTCACGTTACTCTCGCCATTAGAGACTACAATCTAAATGCAACCGCATGACTTGACGTTGATCTAATCATCACGGACCTAGAAGTAACCCGACAACCGAAGAGGAAAACCATATATGCACCATCTGCTTTGAGAATTATACCAATGTAACCAATATTTCGACACTCACCTACAGTCATAAATTTCATTGTCTTTGCATTAATCATTGGCTACGTACAAATATAAATTTTCCAATGTGTCGGAAAAGTAGTTTATGAGCCAAAATAAGCTAATAATAAAAAACAATTTCATGTTTCAAACTCAAAATTCATTGTCTCATTCCTTACTATTCTTGGTATAATCATCAAATAACATTCGGTAAATATTCAAGGACATAATCAATGGATAAAATCACATACACAAAATCATCCGATACATCAACAACGTCACCGGCCCCGCGCCTGCGCGGAGGCTATGCAACTAGTTATTATAATATACGTGATTGCTTGACGGATTTGTGAGTTTATATATATAAATGCAAGTGGGTATCACTGTTCTCCGAGAACTCTCGAGACTTATTATACTTTACACCCACTTGTATATTATGTGTCTTTTTGTTTCTAGATCTCTTGAAACGGAGCTCATTAAAATGTTCAACATTTGTTTGTTAGAAATCTCCAAGGAAAAAATCTCCACAACATTGATTCAATGATATGATATGAAACTAATTTGTTTCTCTCTCTATACTGTATTATATATACAGAAATGAAGTATAACTATCTGAAAAATCTCATCTCTAGTTGCATAAAATGCACAAATTAAAAAAATGATATGGCTAAAGTATGTATGGAATGTTTTGGGCTTTGATATTAAGTAAGTTGAATAATCCGTATTTGGAGTTGAATCTAATCATAAAATAATATAAATAGGGTTTCAGAAAGGTGAATCCTGATCGATGGGAGTTTGCAAATGAAGGGTTTCTTAGAGGGAAAAAGCATCTCCTAAAGACAATAAGGAGAAGAAAGACGAGTAACAGCAATCAAATGCAACTCCCTCAATCATCCTCTCAACAACAATCTCTAGACAATTGTTGCATAGAAGTTGGTAGGTACGGTCTAGATGGAGAGATGGATAGCCTAAGGCGAGACAAACAAGTTCTGATGATGGAGCTGGTAAAGGTGAGACAGCAACAACAAAGCACCAAAATGCATCTCACACTGTTAGAAGATAAGCTCAAGAAGACTGAATCAAAGCAAAAACAAATGATGAGCTTCCTGGCCCGCGCAATGCAGAATCCAGATTTCCTTCAGCAACTCATTGAGCAGAATGAGAAGAGGAAGGATACAGAAGAAGCAATCGACAAGAAGAGACAAAGACCGATCGATCAAGGGAAAAGACATTTGGTTTGTGTGGAAGATTATGATGATGGTGGTGGTGGTTATGGAAAGTATGAAAAGGATGCTGGATCCTCCTCGGCGTTTTTTGACATGAAACAAGAAACATATGGAGACATGTCAGAGTTAGACAGACTTGCTATGCACATTCAGGGACTTGGAGATCAGTCCAATAAGGAAGAGGTGGTATTGGATGTGAGAAAAGGAAATGAAGAAGAACAGCATCAAGAAAGGTACCAGGAGGAGAACAACGAGATTTATGGTGAAGGCTTTTGGGAAGATTTGTTAAATGAAGGTCAAAAATTTGATCTTGAAGGAGATGACGAAGAAAATGTTGATGTGCTAATTGAGCAGCTTGGTTATTTGGGTTATAGCCCATACTAACTAAAATAAAAGTTTTTGGGCATTTAAATTAACTTGTTTACTATTGAATCTTCGGCTTTGTTTCAGTTAGGCGTTTCATGGGATAACTTATTGAAGTCGGGTGTTAAGTGATGTTCTTGTTTCTTTTGATAGTTTTGGTTCTTTGGAATAAAGTCGTTTATTTATTTATTAGGGATTTATTATAACTAATTTTATGTCACGCACCACAAGTTTTTGAAAATCTGGTTGATTCTGGAAATGATTCAAATCTATGTGCACCACTAAAAAGCCAAATTTGTTTAGTCTGACGAATCCCGGCCAAATGTGGTCAATTTAGGCGCAGAGAGATAGACCCATGGTCAATATTAAAATCCAGGGAATACTATACATATATACTTTCTAGGATTAATAAAAATGTCGTTAACGAGACAAAAACGTACTCCCTCCGTTTAAAGTTTTTACACACAGATTAAGAAAATATTTAATTTTACATATTTCAAAAATAAAAATACTATTACCAATACACATCAACCAATATAAAAATAGAATAGAAAATATTTTCAATAAATTTTGCATTGAAAACCGAAAACAACACTTATTTTGAAACAAAAATTTTGCTCTAGAACGACATATAATTTGAAACGGAGGGAGTATTTCTAAAGAAAAAATGAATAGCATGTTTTGAGGCTAGTATATATACAAATTTAAAATTTTCTAATTTGTTCATTTTCATAATCAATATTTAAACTTGAAACGAATATCTGCCTCACTTGTGTTTTATTCTTTCAAATTCTTTTTTCTTCAAAATTAATTTGCGTTGGTTCATCATATATTTAGTTTTCTTAATAAAATTTAATAATTTTAGACATTGATAATTATCAATACATTTGAAGTTTCATAATATAGTTACACTATGTTAAGTAATATACATTAGATCAAAGGTCAATTCTTTTGAAAGATTGATAAATAAAAATGCAGAATCGCTAGTATTGGTTGTTTTTTCACTGTAAGTTATTTTTTCTGTGAAAAAAAATAGATTGGAAATTTAAGTGGGACTACTAATTATTATTGTGAGAATATGCCAAATTGCCAACATTGAAAGTTGGTTTGAGTTAAATTTCAATAAATCAGAGTCCAAACACATCTACCAATTCTTTGGTCTTACCTTATTGAATAACGAACATATATAACCATGCTCCTAACCAATTGCCGATGCCATATTAAAAAAAAAAAGTAATTCCGCGAAACTCAAATCTCGTAGGTCTAAAATAGTTTAGAAAACAACAACTGGTTGTTTAAACCTTTATTGATTATAAATTATTTATCCATTTATTGATTCGTTATACTTTTTAAGAAAATGTAATACAACACTGAACACGGCTCGGGCTTTTTCAACACTTTATAGTTTTACTTTGTACCCCCACTTCGTGAATATGATAGTGCACACCTTAAACCGCTCCATATATTCTTTTGGTATTTCTTTTTTTTTTTCTAAAATTTGGATTCTTTTGGTATTTCTTTTTCTAGAAGCAATTTTTTTTTCTCTCGTGTTGCGTTAATGGCAAGCTATCCGCTGGATTTTGATCTTGTCATAATAATCACTGTCTGAACATTCCCCGAAAAATAATTTTCATTACAATTTTCACATTTTCTTAGTTTTAAGGATGTACTTATCAAAATTTTAGCAATATCGAATATAGCGATAAATAAATAGACAACATGGTACTTATAAAAAAAAAACAGACAACATGTCAACATATCATTTAAAAACGAAGAAAAATAGAGTTTGAGTTGCAACCCAATAAAACATAGCAGTACGATAATAATATTAACTACTAACTAGTCCAACAGTTGGACCAATAATACAATTTTATTTAAATTAAGAAATTAAAAGAAAATTGAAACGAAATTCTTATATATATATATATATATATTCAATTAAGAGATGTTTTGTTATTTTAATTTTGAAGCACTTCATAACCGTCTCTAAGGCATTATTTGGGGTATCTAATTAAATTGTATTTCTAAAAATATAAACACAAATTGGGTTATTATAGGCAATTTTGACATAAGGTTTTGAAAACTTCTTAACTAAATATAATGACAATCTAGTAGTGTTTTGGAACCCAAATGACATATTCTCGGCGATGCATAATCTTAACTTGGTCTGGAAACTAACGATGAATAATCACTGAAAGAGATTTCAAACAATTGGTGAGCCTGTTTGAAGGAAATCTCTAGACACTCTTACCAGAAAATCCTGAAACAGAACTCCCACCTCTATCGCCAAGAACTCTTAACCTGCACAAGGAAAGGTAGAAGTAACATAACCAACATGGTCAAGAGACTAGCCGCTTGTACTGGGATATGTCACCGCCAACAAATGGTATCACCGCCGAGCATTTACGAGCATAGACCACCCAGATCCGCCATCTGCCCTCGCCATTCGCCTCACTTGAAAACCGAAAGATGGAGCTATCTTGAGACTGTGAAGAGGAACTCCGGTGACAATCGGAGTCAATGAACCAAATCGAACACAACCCTTAAACGAACAAGAGGCCATCGCCGCTAAGAAGAGAGACCACATATGTCCAGTAGGGGAAATAATTGTCGTTTAAGTTTTTTTTTCCTTGTATCAATATATTTGACATTTGCAGAAAACCAAGCAAATAATGACTCAATATGACTTTGATTACCCTTGCAATCGATAATTATATGAAGTCAATTTTTGCATTAAATTCTGATATGAAAGTTAATATAGAGATTGCATCATTTTTCTTAATTTATGTGTAAAGCTGTGGGACGTCAAATAATAACGAACGGAGGGAGTATTTGTTAGGTTTGCAATTATGATGACAGGGCATCATAAATGTTGCTAGCCTTGGAAAAAAATGGTTGGAATGTAATAAGTGAGGGAGATTCACATATCAAACTCATTTTCTTCCACATCTAATCGTTGTACTTAACTCAAATTATTGAACATGTTCAACTGAAAGATTTTAGAGAAACTCGCTGATTTTACTGATATAGTGTTGTAACCCAAAGTCTCATGTGACTAATACATATGTAAAGAAACACACCGTAGGCTTAACCACACTAATCAAACAAGATTACTTCACAGAATTCAGGGGTAAAACTGTAATATAACATTCCCCCCTCCAATAAGAAAGTTCCTTTTCTCAGACAAGGGTCCCACCCTTGACAAACTCAGTAAACGCCAACGCGACCAAACCAAGCATCGCGAAACGTCCGTTCCAAAGCTCAGCGTCGGATGTCATGAAACCTTTGGACTTAGACTCGGCGGTGATACCCTTGAAAAGGGGTACAAGCGATGCAAGCGTCAAGATCGCAGTCGTACCGAGGAACCACGAGACGCCACCGTCAGAGATCTGAGCCAAAACGTTTTCACCCTTGGAAAGTTCAACCGCCAAGGCCGCCACGAACCCAACCATCGCTAAACGCCCGTTTATTCTTTCTGGTGCTGGACCGCTAAACGCTAGCAAGTCGCTAAACTTCGTGCTCACCTATGTTTCACCAACCAAAAATTGTTAGTTATTACTATTGTTATTTTTGTTCTTATTTCGTTTCACGTACGTTTCTATAACCCTAATATTTTTCCATTTTATTTACATATATTTTTAAAAAATTGTTTAACGGCTACTAGTGCTTAGTTTACGTATATGTATAACTTCTAATGTTCTTTCTCTTTATTGATGTCTGGTACTGTCTAATTAATGATACCTTTGGTTTAGTAGGACGTGGAGGAGGTGGAGGAGGTGATGAACTAGACAAAGGCTGAGCAGCGGAGGTGGAAGGTGCAGACTCATCCTTCATGGGTTCTCCCTGTAAAAAGTCAATCAATCAGACGGTCAGGATTTCATTTCAGTATCATGACGGTTGGATAAAGAAACCGGAGGAAATTATAAGTACCTCAGCCATGCACCTCACTCCCACCGGATAATTCCTCTTGAGATTTGGGAAGTTTCCGGCGAAGAAGAGCTTGTTTGTGTTGATCTTGCGAGTGGCTAACCCACTGGCGAAGACTGACTGCATGTTAACCGATGCTGTTGCCATTTCTAAAACTTTGGTGTTTGAATGAAATAAAGGAGAAAGTATGAAATAAAGGCTATTAACTGTGAGGTGGATCTTAGATGTAGAGTTGGTATGATGTAACGAAGGATCGACGTAAGTATTTATAGAACGGAGTGATGAGAAATGAAAGGTCAAGCTGTTTCTTGAACTTTCTTTAGTTTACACATCTTTTTTTTACACAGCTGTTCCAGTATTTTACACATCTAGCCTTCTATTCACTACAAGAAATATGTCCATTGTTAGCGCGGGTTTTATGCTATGTTAGGGGTTTGATAGCGTTTTACCAAATGCTATGTATGCGGCAGCAATCATAGGTACCCCTTCTACGATAGCATTTTCGTAACGCTACAAAAAATAGAGATACAATAGCAATATTTGAATGCTATTATTAAATTAAATAATGGTTCATATTTCGTGCCATGATAGGTCATTCTAAAATTAAAAAAAAAAATTAAAATTAAACCCATTTTTTTATAATTAAAAATAAAATAAAATTTATTGATAAATAAATTTCGGTTTACAAAACTAAACCAGAAAAAATAAAAATAAAGTAAACCACAACGGTTTATCCAATTCGGTTTAAACTAAACCGGAAAACCCTAAACAAAAAAAAACACTAAACCTAAAAAGAAAAAGAAAACTCCAGCCGCCTTCAATCACGTCCATTAAGCTTCTTCATCTTCCTTCACCACCTGTATCTACTAAGAACAAAAGAAGCACCGATTCTTATTCTTCTGATCCTCACCGGTGACTCCAGAGACTCCGCTCACGACCACTTCCGGAGACTCCGCTCACGACCACAGACCGGGGGAGTATCTCTGCTCACGACCAAGAACAAAAATAAATAAATTCGACAGAGAGAGACAGAGAAATAGAAACACCATGAACCTTGTTTCCTCCACAAAAAAAAATCAGATCCATAATAAAACATCAGATACAAAAATAGTGAGAGAGAGACCGTGGTGGGGGTGGGAAGGCGACCGCGGTGGTGATGAGCAGAGGATGAGACGCAGTGGTGGTGAGGCGAGAAGGAGACGTGGTGGGACAGAGATGGGAGAGGTGAGAGGTGAGAGATATGAGATTAGAGAGTGAAAGAGAAGAAGGAGAAGATGAAGAGTGAATAGAAAAAAAGATAGAGAAGAGAATGAGATCTGCCGTGGAGAGAGAGAGAGGAAAAAATCAAAAAATCAAAAAATAAAAAGCATAAATCTCAACCTTTAGATGTAAGTTAATCCAATGGCTAAAAAGTGTGATCCATGTATCTGAATCTTATTGGCCAGAAAATTTTGTCTTTCTTTTTCTATTTTTCTTTTTGTTTTGTTCTTTAGTATTTGATAATTTGTTTGTAAGTAATTTTTCTTAGTTATATCTTACATTTATTTTTTTGATCAAAACTTATATCTTATATAACAATTTATATTTTGTAGTTTATACTTTAAACTTAAAGTTTTACTTTTTGAACATAAGAAATTGATTTATTTTAAGAATTGATGTTTAAATTTGAAAATATTAGATTGATATCAAGATTAAGATTTTGGTCATCATTTTAAAAGTTTGTATGCTTATACTGAAATCTGATTTATAATTCAATCTGATTTGTATTTCATTTATAAATTTGTATGTTTGATTCTAATGCCGAAAATTTTAAAATAACTTTTCTTAGTTATATCTTACATTTATTTTTTTGATCAAAACTTATATCTTATATAACAGTTTATATTTTGTAGTTTATAATTTAAACTTAAAGTTTTACTTTTTGAACATAAGAAATTGATTTATTTTAAGAATTGATGTTTAAATTTGAAAATATTAGATTGATATCAAGATTAAGATTTTGGTCATCATTTTAAAAGTTTGTATGTTTATACTGAAATCTGATTTATAATTCAATCTGATTTGTATTTCATTTATAAATTTGTATGTTTGATTCTAATGCCAAAAATTTTTAAATTTAGATTTTATGGTTTAAAAGAAATTATGATTAAGAGTAAAGTTTGTTTTTGTGTTTTAAGGTTTGGATGTTGGAATATGAGGTCTAGGGTTAAAGTTTAGTATTCTAGATTAAAGTTGGAAAATAATAGATTTGAAGAATATATATAAGATTTGTAGTTAAATTTTTAATAATTTAGATTTGAATTTTATACTTAGAGTATTGAATGTGTAGTTTATGTTTGAAATTATGATTTAGGATGTAGGGTTCCATTCAAGATAAAAGATATGTATTTAGTAAATTATAGTTTAAGATTAAGAACATGAAATTTTGAGTTTAATTTTAAATTTGAAGTTAAAATATGAAAAAATTAGAATCTTAAGGGTTGTATATAGAGTTTAGGCTTGAAAACCATGTTTGTGATTTAGGGGTTCGAATAGCTTTTCATAGCATTAGTAGATTTTCTTAGCATTATAAAAATGTTATTATATGTTTTTGATAGTATTACTTAAACCGCTTAAATAATATTTTTGACGCTTACATCTAATTACCCGCTAAGTATTGGCGGTATCAGGAATTTTATCTTCCCGCTCACTTTATTTTCAGAATAGCATTAATTAAGTGTTATTTTAAGTTTTCATCTATTATAGCGTTTATCCAACGCTGTTATATAATACAAATTTTTTTAAGTCATCTACGATAGCAGTTCAGTAAAACGTGCTATAACAATATGCTATCAATGTAGATTTTTTTTGTAGTGATTTGATTAGTTACTAATCAAATTAAAATAACAAATCGTCAAAATATAACACATGAAAAATAGATCTCAACCATTGCTTTTTTCAAAAACAAAAAACATTAATTTACTTATGTTAGTGTTAAAGAGTAGGTTCTAGTATTGACGTACGTTCAGCATACTGACATACAATAAGATTTAATTGTTGTTCAAACCGTTTAATAGTTTGGTATCATATTCATGTTGTGTCATGAGCGAATTAAAAGTAAAACATGTCATTCATGCGTGTTGTGGACGAGACGTTTACTAGTAGTAATGAAAATTAGCATACAAAATGTTTCATATGCAAACTTAGTATAATGTACAAGTCTTATGTTCCAATTTCATAACAACTGAAACATGCTAATTATCTTATTCGGATCTTCCAAAACTCAAAATATTTGTTTATTTTGTAAGAGAAAGCTCAATATTATTTGGCTGCTCCAAAACGAAACACGTAGGCTAAAAAGTGAAAAAGAGGAAGTTGCGATATTTAAAGAACCACGTTGCTTTAGATTGCCCCACGCATAAACTGAAAAAGAGCCAACGACGTGGCCTTCTTCTTCGTCACAACTTCTTCTGCCAAGTGGGTTTGGTAAAGCACATAAAAAAGATTCTCTTCATCTCTCCCAGAATTCATGTGGCTCAAATCAAATGAACCTTTTAAACATAACGTTCGTCTCTAGAAGAGGTTTTCTCATTCATTTCACATCTCTTTTTACTTTTGGAAGCTAGCTAAGTTAGGATCTAGATAGGCCCATGCTTACGCTGTCCGAGTCCGTGATTTCTCTCTTTGTCTCCTACTAGCGTGGCCCATTTTAGCTTCATCAATTTATTTCACGGTCGTTATATTAACGTAAGGAGATAAGTAAATATTTTGCTGTAGGTCTTAAAATCTCTCTCCATTATGTTGATATACAGAGATATTATAAAGTTTTTAAACCTTATAATCTGGTTAGTCTTAACCAACATAATAAACCCATGAGAAATCTATCAAATGTTTACGAAACGATTTTAGGTCCATTGTAGACTAGTAAGGGGACTTTATTATTAGTGTTACAAAAAAGGGGACTTTATTATAGAATAAAAAAATTATCGATATAACAATTAACATGCCGTAGATCAAGCTGACTCATCTTGGTCCATTAAATTCTTTTGAGAAATGTTAAATTGACTGATCAACCGATATAAAAAGAAAAATAAAATAAAATAGAAACTGGGTCTGAAATCATTCTTTTCTATCTTAACAATATTTTTTGTTTGCATGTTACCTAATGTAAATCAACAAATATTTGTAATTGGACGTCTGGTTGCAATGTTGAGTGGTTACAGGCGGTGTTTCTAAAACCGCGTTTCTAAAATTGGACCGACCCGGTGGTTACACCGAATTCAACCATAAACCAAATATATAGTCGGATTGGATGTAATAATTGGTTCGTCCATTGACCTATCACGTAGTCAGATTGGATTTCAAAATAATTAAACTAATAAAATTATCAAAAATCTATAAATCATCCATATAAATATAAAACTAAATTATATTTATAATTTTTTAGGTTTAAAAGTTATTTATATCTTAATTATGTACCATATTTATTAAAGTAACTTTTAAATTTATATACTAAAAATATATTAAACCAGATTATTGAATCAGGTTTGATCCGATTTAAGCTATATTGAATTGTGAATTAAAAAAATTTCGGTTCGGGTTCGATTTTAAAAATAGTGGTTACAAGGAAAACCATATATGTTAAGAGCATTTCCAAAATACTTTCTATTTTATATTTTTCAAAACTTCTATATTTGAAGTTTCAAGGTATTTTTCTCCAAAAGCAAAACTTCAAAACTATTTATATTTTTTTCTATGGTCCTTATATTTATTATAATTAATGTAAATCTATAAAAAATTTATAAATAACTAACACATATATAAAAATATTACAGAAATATTAATTAATAAAATCTTACACTAGAAGATAAAATTATAAATAGAGATATATAATAGAAAATTAAACTACAAACAAAATATCACATTATTTCATAAAATTATTAATAATTTTATGAAATAGTGTGGTATTTTGTTTGTAGTTTAATATTTAATTATGCATTTTTATTTATAATTTTATTTTTAAACTAGAATTAAACAACAAGAATATTACAAAAGAAACTGAATAATTTTTTTTAAAAGGTACATGAAAACATAATTATTATACAATGTTGTATTTTGTTTGTAGTTTAATATTTGATTATGTATACTAATTATTTCTTCATGTACCCTTTTAAAAAAGTTTTTCTTAAGTTTCTTTTGTAATATTCTTGTTGTCTAATCACAATTTAAAAATAATATAAATTTTATTTTAAATTTTTTATTTAATTTGTGTGTAAAATTTGAATTTATAAAAACAAATATGAAAAAACTATGAGATATAAAAACTTTAAGAATGAAAATGATATACAAAAATAATAATTAAGAATCATAAATGTGATATGTAATTAATTATAAGGATCAAATTGTAAATAAAAAGATGAAACTTCATATTTGAAGTTTTGAGTAGTTAAACTTCATATTTGAAGTTTCATATTTAAAGTTTTATTCCACAAAACTCTAAATTTGAAGTTTTGAAGTTCTTTTTAGAAAACAAAAAACTAAACATTTTAATGTTCTATAACTCAAAACTCTTATCCAAAGTTGTAATGGGCCGTAGAGGACTCATTCGGCCCAGTTCATTCTACTTAAAATAACTCCTTTACCCTTACATTTTTCTATTGTTTATAGAATCTCTCCAAATTAGCAAATAGTCACATTTGGTATTTTGTATTCGTTAGTTATATGATATTTTTATTCATTCATACAAGTTGCCACTCATCATTTTACATGTTAACACAATCAAAGGCAATCAATCTGGAAAAGAAAATATCTTTTTGTCAAACGAAAATGTTCCATTTAATCTGAAATGTAATTTCTTTTATCAGAAATGAAACAAAAAAAATGAAATGTACTTATGAAAATCTTTTTTTCACTTTTAACATCAAACTAGATCTTGATCCGCGTTTGCAAAACGCGGAATATTTTGCAATGAAAATTTCACGAATAATTTAACAAATATTTTGTTAATTTGAAAGAGTTTATGTATTTAGAATATTTTTGCATTTAGTCAGTGTTTTTTAATTCGACTCGAATCCGTCATTATACTGGTTAATCCGATGATCTAATATAAAAATATCTATATTTAAAAAAGTCACTAAAATTTGAGACTAACTGATAACCGATAGATAACCGATATGTAATCTAATTTGATTTAAAATTGTTATGATTTCATAATTTGTTACTTTTTAATCCAAATTTTAAAGTTTATTGTTTTGCAAATTATGAAATTATGATGTTTTTACAAAATTTTGATAGAGAAAATGGTAAATAGAAAATAAATAAGTATAATGTTGTTTGGAAACATGAATAGTAGTATAGATAAAAAAAGTATATTATTTAGAAACAAGAATAGTAAACTAAAGAAATAAATTTTAATAATTTAATGTAGGTTTAACTATAAAATAAAAATGTGTATTTACTTTAAAAACTTACAAAATAAATGTTATGTGCACCGTAATGTTTATGTTTTAATAAGATAGACATTTTGATTGTCACTAATTTATTCCTTTTTGGTCAACATTTTAATTTATTTGATTTAAAGTGGCTTAAATGCCTTTAGACCAGAAGCAAACCCGTTGACCAGCTCCACAATCTCACACGTTTCTTCCTAAACTGGTTCTAGTTTTCCGGTTTACACATCCAAGCACAATTAATAAATCATCCTTCTCGTCTTCATCGTCGGAGAGAGAGTTAAAGATCTACGAAAGGAAGAAGAAGAAGATGGAGAGCAGACAAGCGGCGAGGATCTCAAAGATCAATGTCTTTGTATTGGTCGGTCTGATACTATTGAATTCAATCCATCAAATCTCCTCGCTCTCCGTCACAGTCGAGGAAGATGAATGCGTCCAAGAGTACGTCCTCTACGAAGGAGACACCGTTTCTGGAAACTTCGTCGTCGTCGACCATGATGTCTTCTGGGGACCAGATCATACCGGTATTGATTTCTCGGTGAGAGAGAGACATCTTCCTGATCTGATCTGAGATTTTCTTGATTTATCGGAATCAAAAGTTGTGTAATTTACTTTTTGATTGATTGATTTGATTTGTGGATAGGTGACGTCACCTGCTGGGAACATTGTACAGACGTTGAAGGGGACATCAGGAGATAAGTTTGAGTTTAAGGCACCGAGGAGTGGGATGTACAAGTTTTGTTTCCACAACCCTTACTCTGCTCCTGAGACCGTCTCCTTCTACATTCATGTTGGTCATATCCCTAATGAGCATGACTTAGCCAAAGACGGTTTGGTTCCAATTTATATTAAAGCATTTTCTTTGCTTGTGTGTGTTAGCTTCTGGTCCTTATTGCTATGTTCTTCTGTTTTCCTTTAGAACACTTGGACCCGGTGAATGTTAAGATAGCTGAGCTGAGAGAGTCTTTGGAGTCTGTTGTTGCTGAGCAGAAGTATCTTAAAGCACGTGATACCCGTCACCGTCATAGTGAGTTTTTAAGAAGAATCATGTTTCTCAATTATAGAGTCTATAGACTTTGAATGCTCTTGTTTGAACCCAAAAGATACAAGCCTTTAGAGTCCAGTAGGGGCGTTGAATAACCAAAAAAAAAATATGGAGTGTTTACTGTTTTAACATTCCTCTTTGGTGCAGCTAATGAGAGCACGAGAAAGCGAGTGATATTCTACACAGTAGGAGAGTACATTTTCCTAGCAGCAGCAAGTGGTCTCCAGATTCTCTACATCCGCAAGCTCTTCAGCAAGTCTGTTGCATACAACAGAGTTTGAACATAATTGAAACCCCCCGACATCGTTTTGTCTCCTTTTTTTTATGTTTTGAATTGGTAACACACCATCTTTTGAAAAATGTTAGTTAATTAAGAGACCTTAACGTCGAAAGACCCCTTTTGTTTTTGTTTTCGTTTTTCGGTATCTACATTTTCCATTAACTTAAGTTTATTTATGTTTTAACAATGGAGAACTTGATATGATTACATTCTGATTGCATAAAAATTGCATTAACGCTCGCCACAACCCGTTTTCGCAAACAGAACAAGCTATTTAATTTACTCTTCTTGGTGAAGATAAGAACTCTTATTCTAAAGCAAAACCATTTCTATTTGAGCGGTCTTGTTATGAAGGATGCTCATAGCCAAAACTAGGTTTCTCTGTTTCAGTCTTTTGGGTGTATCATTTATCTTGAACAGGAAGTAGTAGCGAAGTACCGTTAGGTTCATAATATGTTTCTCGACAAGAAAGAAAGAAGAACATGTTTTTCGACAAAAACGTGGCTAAAGTAAAGCCCCCGAGGCTCTACAGAGTCCGGAAGGTGGATCATTTTGTGCTCTTAAAGACGGGTTCTTACCGAATCACTTTAGCTTCTTTCGCGTATATTTGTTCTGCATATTATAGTACTGAGGTGCACGTTTGTTTTGCAGGACGCAGATGGTAGCATTCCTTTGTGACATCTCGCTCTTTCTGATGATGTTACTTCAAACCGTGAAGAAAGGTTGTGGTAAATCCTTTGTGCCACTCCCTAAAGGTAACACTCGGGTCTCGAGGACATACACATATGTGTCTCATTCTTTCTTGGATCTAACTAAGTGCAAGCATGGTTGTGTAAATTGCATAACGCATGATGTTTCTTTACCCCATCTAGAGGATTGAGGAGCTATGAGTATCCATTAAACGAGTTAACGCCGGTACCGAGGGTGGACACACTTCAGGTCAGGTGTGCGGTGTAACTTTTAAAGTGGATTCCGAGGCCAAGAAAGGCTAAATATGATTTTAGCTGTGAGTTGTTTTCACTGAAACTCCTTCTTTTTTGGACGTTCTGGTTTGTTTCACAGATCTTTGATTGCATCGTTTCACTTTTTTTTCATGATTATCTCCCACTAGAGCCATTCTTAGGACTTACTGGCTCTCTACTATTGCTTTGCAGCATGTATTGGGTAATAAGTAGCTAATAATAAACTTCTGCTTCAGTCCATACATATGATGGTCAAGATTAATAGTATAAAAACTTCCCAGCAAAAGTCATGCTATGCTGGTAAAAGCGTAATAGAAATAAGCGGTAAAAACAGACATAATACGTGTAATAAGACATAAAGAGCTCATCTAGGCTGGCTCTAGTCCTTCGCATCTGCAACGCCTCCTGGTGTAATCTGGAAAATGTGATTCTTTTGTTAAGGAAAAAAGGAGTCATGCATTGGCGCGTCAAACAGACACGTTGCTCTCCTTCCTGAAACTGAGCCTGATGGTCACCGCGTGACCTAGAACATGCCCACCTGTTAGCTTCTTTGGATCTGATATGAACATTTCACCCCCTGGAAAATGTGATTCTTTAGACAGCAAAATTGAATTCCTCTGCGATTTTTTATTATCTTTGATAGCATATGAGCTAGTTTTTTGCTGTAACACATAAACTAACCTTTTTGAGAAAAGCCAGATTTTGTTAGTGAAGTAATAATGTGTGGAAGTCAAAGGTAACCCTGGCGGTCTGCGAGTTCCCGTCTTCCAGTGAAATCCATTCTGAATATGTCCATTCTAGAAACAACTGTAAGCTCTGCTAAACGAGCTTCACTTCCGATCTATTATCCGAGAATCGAAGAAAAAAAATCAAACAAAAATTTATTCAAAATTTCAGATACACGAAATCAAAACAAAGAAGATTTAATTTCAGAGTTTACAAAAAAAAAAAAAAAATTAATTTCAGGCTTGAGATCACTTATTTGAGAGCACAAAGCACTTTCGCTCTAGGCTTGAAACGATGGAGAAAGAGATTAGCTACTTTGAAACTTGAGAAGATATGCGTGGAGGATTTTAGGGTTTTATATGGCGGGAGTCGGAACTGAACCACACGCAAAATTCCGTTAAGTTTTGAATTTTTTTTTAATCCGGATTCTGTTTTTGATTTCTAAAGGTACGATTAGAGGGACTAACAACTTTTATCGATGATTAAAGATTGTTTGAAAATATCTACCGGCGAACGTTATTCATTTATTCACTGCTACTCTTTTAAACCATACTAGATTGTTTTTTTTTTAAAAGGGCGGGTTTTTTTTGTTGTTTTTTCGGTATAAAGATTAGCTATTATTCGTTTTATTATATAAACCGTAACATGATCAAGTTTCAATTATGCGGGTTTGTAATAGTGTGTATAGTATGACGAAATTTAAAATGCATCATACAACCGTTTTATGTTTGTAAATAAATTAAACAATGTTTTATCCGAAATTCTTACTTGGGCTATTATATAATTTTAAAGATTTATAATTATATAAATTATTGCTAAACAAAGTGGTCAATAATTTTTTTTTCTCTTCAAGACAAAAATAAATAGAACAAATATTTGGTCAAGAGTTGATTTGCATGAATTTATAACTTTTTACTAAAAACATATAATTAATTTTTTCTTTTTGAAAATAATGTTTGAGTTTTAAAAAATGTTTTCATATTCGACCCAGATCTGCTGAACTGGTAGACCCGTACCATGTATATAATCTAGTTCGGATTTAATGAAAAAATCGTTAATTAAAAAATCCGATAAAACCCGGTAAAAACCCCAAAATTTATTATTAATCTGTGATCTAATACCAATAATCGAATAAAACATAAAATATCTGATAGTATTTTTATTTTTTATTAAATTAATCACATACTTTTTAATACTACATAAACGTGTGGTCTTTAAATTTAGACTCAAATTTTATTATGCCATCTAAAGAAAAAAGATAATATAAAAACTTATTAATATGACAATATTAATTTATTTTTGTTATTAATGACCTATTATAAGTTTGTATTTTTCTATTTTTTTATTTTAGATTTAAAATTAATTGTATGATACATAGATTTAAGAAAATAGCATTATAATGTCATTTGTTTTTTATTAATTTAGTTTCAGAATATATATGTTTAATATTTGAGCATAAAATATTTATATTAAATAAAAGTAATATATTTTATAAATATGTGTAAGTCTATTATTTGTTGATCTATTTAAATATATTTCTGCATGCCTAAAACTAAAAGACTCGAATGCTATTAATGAATTTTATTAATCCTTTGTAAAATAAGAATATTTTTGGAAAACTTAAAACATTCATTAAGGGTATAATTCAAGATTCTGATTTAATGGTATTGACTGTCCAAATAATTTAAAGCCCAAATCATTGACCTTTGACAATTGGACATTCTTTAAGCAAATTTATTCCAGGCCCCATACAATAAATTATTCTTTTCCGAATTTGTGAAACGGCCTCTTCTTTTTTTTGGCAATCGGCCTCTTCTTTGTTTTGGCAACGGCCTGTTTTATTACCAATTTCTTTCGGCCTTTTTCAGTTAGGAAATATTTTGTTTCAGTTATATCATAGTTACTTCTAGCTAAATTGGACAAACTTGAGATTCATATATTCCAAAAGTAAGGTAAAACTGTGAATGTTTGGGAATTAGCTAGGATTCTATATATTGTACTTTGAAGGAAAAATATTATTGAACAATTAAATAACTTGCTTTTTTTTGAATGAAATGTTAAATTTGATTCAAAAGAAAAAACATATTGTTACAGCAGTTGCTACTTTACTTTTTACTTTTTTCAAATAAAAGAAAAAAAACCTAACTTAAGTTCCTACAAAAGCTATCTAGACTTGAAAGGCTTTCTCCAATTTCTTGTCTTGAGTCCTTAGAGACATAACTCTGTTCTTGATCATCTTATCGATTGTTCTAAAGGGATTCTCTAGAGGCCGAGGGTTCTCCTCCATGTTTTCTTGAATTTCTCTTTCACCAAACCATGTACACTGCCGACCGAAAAATGTAACGAAATAGGAAATTTTAACTCGCGAGAGTTTCAGCTGAGACATAAAAACCAGAATGGCATTCCACTCCTCCGTATAGTTGTTCCCCATGATCCCACTTATCAACTTATGCCATAAGAATGAAACGTAACTACACTCAAAGAAAAAATGATTTCGCGTCTCCAAATGTTGATTACAGAACACACAGTTACCATCAATACTTGTAATCGAGTCACCTGTGATAAGACGGTTACATATAGCAAGCCATGTGCAGAATCTAAATTTTGGAGCAGCATGACCGAACCAAATTCCTTTGTGCCAAGACACCTTTTCACCTGTGGTTACGTGGTTCCATGTAGAACTGAGGTTTATAAACATCATGTTTCCCTCTCTAAAGTACCACGTCCTCTGCAACCCCTCCTTCTAGTGTACATATTCAACCTTTTTTTTTTTTTTTTTGAACATTACATATTCAACCTTACTCTCGTAATATACTTTGGCAGGACAATTGGTATAGATGTCCCTGGTTGACTTCAACACCTAGAAAATTCGAAGTTTCCTCTTGTTTTTTTGCCAAATAAATAAGAGAAATTATTTTAGATAGTTTTTTTAGTTTATTTTCATAAAAATAGATTTTAACAAAGAAAATGACTAAAATAGTTTTTTTTAAAGAGTAAATATTATATCCAAAGATTAACTAATCTAGACTTAGGGTTAGAGTTAAGGAGTGGTGTTTTGGGGATAGAGTTTTAAATTTTAAAAAATAAAAAATAAATATTAAATTTTTCAAATAAAAAAGACTATTTATGTCATTTCATTTTTAAGTGCTATTTTGTGACAAAAACTTAAAAGTGTTATTTGAGAGAATTGCCTAATAAATGACATTTGCTTTGGTTAAATATGATCTATATGTATGCATATTACTATGATCATATCTTCTTTTGACTCAATTTTGTGGTTATATTAAAATGGAATTATATAAGCTCTACATTGTAACCGTACATGTGAAATGTGTTTGGCTAGATACATACAGAATAGGGTCGATTGAAAGAGCACATGGACACTCAACGAATCTCTCATATCAAAAGAAGTGGATTACAAAAGAACCATTTATATATAAACTCTTTTCATAAAATAATACTTTATATATGATATATTTATGTACAAATTATTTTTCTCTCTCACTTAGCATATGACATGCAATTCCTTTATATACCTCCATCCTTTGCTATAACTTCAAAAAAAAAACTTTCTTAAGAATTCTATCGTCTGATTAGAGAGTATAAGATTTGGCTATGCACACATGAAGATTTTTTTTTGTCAAGGACACACATGAAGATTTGACATGGGCTAATATACAAATTAATACGCGAAATATCATTGTATCAAGGCATGAGAACTGTATGGTGCTTTAGGTTTGGAAAGATTAGTCAAATTAGGGTTTATAAATTTGCCAGAGTGCCTGCCCAAAGCACACAATCTATCCACAGTACATTTCACAATGTCAAAGTATCTCGATGTAATACCATATAGTAAAAGAAAACAAAATAAGATGACCAAAAAAATAATAATAAAGGAGAAGTTTGCATTTTATGGGTGTGAATCTATAAATGGGATGTTTCCTTCTCAGTAAACACTAGCTTTTTTCTTATTAGAAAAACAGAAGGGGACCATTTTCATGTTGCATCCCCTATTACACAGACTCAGCCCCACTTGCAAATTCACTAACCCCGCAACGACTCACCAAACGTCGTGTTTTAGTAAACGTCATGTTCTATGTACGTGCACAGTTACAAAGACACCAATGTGTATAATATACCCATGGTCCTAGGCTCCTAGTTAGCTACAACTCTTAGGCTACCAATACCGGAGCCATCATCATCAATTTATCACCGACATCGACTCATCATCACAAATTCACAATATCTATATGTCTCTCTCATCCTATTTACGCAGCAGTCGCAGTATAGCTTCTTCTTTTTTAACTCTTCCCATGTATTTTTACATATATTTATATACAGAAATTTATCACAGATCTTAATTTGCAACATATTTATTAGTTACATATATAGATGAACCGACGAAAAACTGTACTATCATTTTATTTTTAATGACGAAAATAAGAATAACATATATTAATTTGTGATGATTAGCTACGAAAGCCGGGATGTGTGTGTTCTTCAGGGAAATCCAAACTTTTCAAAAGAAATTTGCAAACAATATAAACTCAAGTGTTTTTTTCTCAAAAAAAAAATATAAACTTAAAAGTCGCAATCCTTGATAGTTTTTCTCAAAAAAAAGCATATTAACTTTTAAAAAGTATGTTAATTTAGCCCTTTTCTATATATGATTTGTAACAAAATATTTTACAACATACTTTGAACATAGACTGAAAATTTCACGTATTTTCAGGGCATATATACAACGTAATACCAAAATAATATCACAATTTTCTTCTAAAATGCATCCTTTGAAATTTTAGAATTATTCCATGCAACAGATATCAGATATAGATGAGATTTCGGGTCTGACTGGTTTCTCCGCTATCAGCTAAAAACTCAGTTTGTATGATCGGTAACAGTTGACAGTGTTTCGAAACAATCATACAAACCGTTAAAGATCATTTCAAATCTTTTAAAATCAAAAATTTGTTTCATATAACGTTTGCGGTTGCGGAGGTTGTGGGCGGATAAACAAATATAAAATTAATTTTGAAAAATATTTTAAAATTTTAAATAAAAAATGAAAATATTATAAATAAAAATATATACACATTTTTATAATAATTTAAATTAACAAACAATATCAGAATATATTTTATAAAAAATTAAACTAACTATTCATTAGAATTTTTAAAAATTAATATATATATATATATATATATATATATATATATATATATATATATATAAAGATATACATATATATGACGAGACAAAATATTTTTTTAAATTTTTCAATATAAATTTTCGAGAGTTATTCTTGGGTTATAAGAAAAAGCTATAGAAAAAATGAAACAATATGATTGATTGGTTAATAAAGCTATAGACATCAGGGCCCTTGGTTAATTACATAAGCGATTATAAGGCACATTGATAAAACAATCTGCAGTAGGATTTCTTTTCTAAAGTTCAGGTGAAACCATAAGTTGGCTGGGTTTATTCATTGTTGGCTGGAAGTTTATATGCGTTGATGAAGTCAGGTGTTTTATTAATTAGATTGCAAACAAAACATAATATATAGATTTAGTTTTACTTTCTCTTTCTTTGTAAATGTTTTTCATTCTCTGATTAATCAATATAAAATTTAATATTAAAAAATTCCTTATCATCATTCATTTTATGTTTTAGATGATATAGTGAGATCTTCATCAAAATGTAAAAAAAAAACAGAGACATAGTATATGTGACAAATAAATACTATTATGGTAAAATATCAGAAAGTTCAACAAAACTAAGAAGATATAGAGTATATGTGACAACAGAAAAAAACATGGCGAGGAAAAAATAAATAAAAAATAAATACTAAACTTTTTGATTGAAATAGAAAATCAACTTTAATAACAAAATTAAAATTTTAAAAGAAAAGAAATAAAAATCATTCATTGGATCGGCTGATGGTTCAACTAATAACTGAATTTCCTTTTAAAATTTTTGCAGGTTTAGATTTTTAAATAATGGATATTTTTAAAATTTCAAATATGATTATTTATAGGGTCATCGGATTTATTGGTTTCGCCACAGTCGGAGCATGACAAAACTAACCTGATATTTTACTTCAACGGGAGCGAAGCTGAGACGAGTACATTTATTTATCCTTTAATTTTGCAATTAGTATTGTTGAGTTATTGGTACCAAATTAAAATCCTTAAAAAGAAACAATGGAAAAGAAAACTTCTAAACCAATCAAAAGTTTTGCCTTATTATCTCTCTACCCAATAACAACGGGTCTTTATCAAAGATTGTCCATATCAATAATTTTCAATATCTTGCAATATCGCGTAGCTGTCACAAAACCAACAGCTTGCCCAGAACCTGTCGAATTTTGGGTAATTTTTGCATAGAAATGGTATCATCCCATTGTTAGTGATAAGGAATCTTTTTAGGAAAGTTGTTCTATTATTCAATTTACTCTCTATACTTGTACAGCAATAAATAATAAAATAACATCAATTGCACATATATATCCTTTATTTTTATTACACCTTCTATATGTAAAAAAAACAAGTTGATGTAACTTCTATCGCTATTAATTTCAGTTAATACCAGATTACCTGCAGGGGTGTTGGCATAATAGTAGATTACAAGAGCCAATTTGTTGTAATGAATGTGCAGTTCGTAACTCAGCGTGGTTTATGTATGGTTATATTGTTTACTTAAGTATTTTTGTGACAAAAACTGGCACTTGAGTCAATAAGTATGTCTAGTAATATATGCACTTAAGATAGATCATATATATATGAGCTCAATTAGATCTCACATGTATTGGTAATCTATCTTATTAAAATAGGAACATTACAACTTCTTCTAGGTAGATTTTTAAATATGGACCTCATATATTTAAATTAAATGTTTCATTCTTTATATATAATATGTATCATAGTCTAATTTTGCATTGATGTATTTCCTTAAATACAGTTCTTCTTTTTGTCCATATTCCATATATGACTTTTAAATTTATTACATGTCGATTTAAATAAGATATATACTAAGAATACTAAAAATATTAATCGTTCTATAATTTCCCTATACAATTCATTTTAAATTGATCAGTATACTTTCATTGGCCATATTAATTTTATTAATACGAATAACATTAGATAGATAAGTCATAGACACATACATAAAGATATGACTATTCTTATAACTAAGTTGAGTCTAATCTACCTTCTAAAACAAATAACACATAGCTTCATATATTGTATAGAATATAGTAATATTGTATAGTATTATACTTATACAATAATACTAAAAACAAACCAAACTTAAATATAATATATATCGAAAATGCTTTGAACCATTACACACAAAATATATTAAACCTCAGAGATAAAATTCACTTTAAAGTTACGTAATAATTATTTTAAAAAATTAAATTTCGTAATGTACAAAAAACATAAGTTTTATAAAAAATTTTGTGTTACAATAAAAAGACACAATTCACGCTTGCAAAGTGTTATTTTTACATACGAAAGACAGTTTTGATATTGTTCTTTAAACACAAAATCGAATTATACAAACTCGATACTACATAAAACTAAAGAATATATTTTAAAAATAAAACCCGTGTGGGTGTGCATATGTTTATATAATATATAAATATATTATGTTACACATATTTTCATATAAATAATACCCCAATATAAGTTTTATATGATAAATGTTAAAAATACAAAATATATAGCACTATATATTTTAAATAATATAGAAAAAACTACTTTACGTTATCATAAAATTTAAAAATCAAATTTAGTAATTAAACACATTACTTATTTAAACACATTAGTACACATTGTTATTTATCAAAATTTTATATTAATACACATTGCGATCATGTATAATATTTAGTAAAAATAAAGATAAAAAAAAATTGACTCCCGCTCGGTCGAGCGGGTCATGATCTAGTTAATGATTACATTCAAATACCATCATAAGTTTCTCCCTACGAAATACTATAGCTTATATACATCTTCTTAACTTATCATGCATAAAAGCAAGTTTATAATTTTTCAAAGAGCTTTAAATCAATTGTAAATAGTTGTCACTACATCCGTTATACTTTCTTTGAAAAATATTTCGTGATATTTGAAAATAAAACATAAAAGTGGTATTTATGATCTTTTTCTTGATTAGAAAAGCAATTGTGAACTCTTGCTACAAAATTTGTAAGTATACAATGGCATTACAAGTTGAACAAGAAAAAAAACAATGGCATTACACAGGTATTCAATGAAATGAGAGGCTTATAAAGTAGCAGCCATGCACGATGAGCTTATAGAAGCCAAAAAGTATAATGCTTCACCTATTATATAGCCTAAAGAGTTTCCGTAGGTTATACTTTATGCATGTGTTAACTTCACTTTTTCATGGCTTCTGTCTTAATTAAAGTCACTATTTCTTAATTATATTGAAGATGAATCATAACGAAGGGTGTCCCCCGCGTTGGAATATTTTGACAACTATATAAACCTCATGATGATGAGTCAAATTAATGAAGTCTATAATCAATTGAATAAGCCAAGATGATTTGTTTTTATTTTTATCTTCGGCATTGAAATTATAATTCGCGGTTTTGAACATATTATACCAAATGTTTAATAAAATTAATGCATTCGAACCCATATTGTTCAAACTAGTTAAATTGAAAAGTACAAACAGACCGATGTATCTCATGCGGTACAAACTGCCTAGTCTTCTCGTAATCACATAATTGTAATTTTGAAATTGACTGACCTACTAATCAGTTAACCTTTTATAATTAACTTCTAGATCTCCGATTTTACTGATTTCTTATAGATTAAAGAGACATGAAATTTCAAAGTTCTAATTAGTAAGTCAAAGTGGTAGAAATTTCATGGAAAATCCGATCAACAAACATTTTTTTTCACCTATGATATTACATATTCCAATTTGATTGCATACCATAAAAAAAAACGGTATTCATGATTGGATCTGTTCGAACAGATAAACATATAAGAAATAGAAAACTTTTTAGAACACTAATAAAATAATAAACAGTATTGATTAGAACACTATTATTTTTTATTTCACATCTATCTCATTAGGACAGTAGTATTACTTATTGGAACTAACGGCTAAAGAGAAAATAAAGAAAGAGAGAAAAGGGTCCCCATCATAATATGTAGAAGTAATTAATAGAGTTACAGAAGAAGCAAGTAAATACAACACACAAAGCTAATCTGTCTCTGTAAGAGAGAAGAAGTGCATGAGGCTCGGAGAATCGGCGTGACATTATTCAATTTTATTCACGGTTCTACTTTGGACCACTTCTCTTTAACGCCTTTTGTTTGTCACTCGTTTTCACATTCGACCCACATACTTTTATTTAATTGTACAAGTGACCCCTGTAAAATATATTTCATCTTTGATAGCCACCCTAAACCTCCTTCATGTTCTCCTCTCTCTTCTATATAAAGACCGTCTTCTTCTCCAAAGATAAAACCAATTACACTAGAAAAAACCCTAGATACAGAAAATTTGATCTATATCTTTCTCTTTTTTTTTAGTTTTTCTTGATCTGATTCGGTGAAGTGACGGTGCACAGGCATCTGATGAAGCTGCCAGCATGATCTAATGAACTTTCTTTCTCCGTTTGTTTTCATGACGATGGAAAGAGATGAGTGTAGATTAGATCATGTTTGCAGTTTCACCCGTTGACTATCGCACCCTTAAACCCTAATTTTCATCTTTGATTCCCATCTCAGATTTCACAGTAGCTAGGGATGATTTCTATATTTTGGTGTTTGAATTCAAATGACCTGTGTTTCTCTTTTTACCTTATTTAACTGAGAGATCTCTCTTTTTGTGTGGTTATATTTCTGTCCATCTGAATTTTTCATTTTCTACATTTGTATTTGTTGTTCATATGGACTCAGAGATTCTGTAATATTTTAGGGTTATAGAGTTGCACGACTACATAAAAGATCAAATTTATCCAACTCATAGCAAATTAATATGAAAATCTGGATTTACTTTTTTGGGATCTCAAGAGAGACTTCCAACTTCTTTTCACTATAACTGTTCTAAGAAAAGACTTTCTGGTTTTTTTAATTAAATTATACCCTAATAGTTCAGGGTTTCTGGGAAGTTGAAACTCAATTTACACACAATCTTTAGACATCTCTTCGGGAACCTATATAACTAGAGAATTATGGAGTTAGTCGCTTCCAGGAATATGCAAAGTAACTATAGTATAATGCAGCGGTTTATACTGCTGACTGCTGAGCAAAAGTAAGGCTAGCTAGGCTTTATAGTCTTTTAGATTAGCCTAAAATAACTGACATGTTTTGATAGGATTTGAATGCCTTCATGGATCCAAGATTTGTGTTTAGAAAACTTCATTTTAAACATGGTGAGTGACGAGAGAAATTAAAGAGTGGTTCAAATTAAACTTTAAAGAAAACAGTGAACAATAAATTATACACTAAAGAAGCGTATATATATGTCAATTTTACTGTTTCATTGCTGGAAATGGGTGGCAGATGGTCCCCTTCCATGTATAAAACCTACCATTAAAACTAGTTAATATAATTGTTTCAAGTTTAGAATCACTATTTCAATTGTAAATCACAGCTATATACGCGAATTTCAGTTGACCTCATGCCTTATTAAACATATAGAGTATAGTAAGTACAAAAGAATCATAAGATTATCAGTACATATCATCATCCATCGTCATCAAATATAGGTACGTCTATTTTAGGGATGATATGATTCAGTTGATGGGTTTTAAAATTTTGGCTTTTCTATTTGTATGGGAAAGCTCCACCAAATGTACATTTTTCTCTCCTTTTAATTTGTCTAATTTATAAATGAGATTTCAATTTGCTTTCGTCTCTGTCAAACTTTCCTTTAATGGTTGTTGTTCGTCAGTTACAATCACTTTCGTCCTTATGTATATAATTACATTTGAGGATAATATTTACACCAAAATGTATGAATCTATTCCGTATTACATTCAATTTTTGCCAACCGTTACTTTTCCTTCTGCAGGAAAAAGGCCAATTATCTGACATATAAATCATTAAATGCAACTGTTTTACAAAATGTGTGATTATGTAACCTAATAATTTGTGTGTGTGACAATTGGCACCATCCAGATTCACAGCTACATAAGTATGCTATCGTTCAAAAAAGGATAAACATTTGATTCCTTTGGAAAAAACGCTTACGCAGTTTCTTTACGATACACTAATAATATTCTTGGCATGGCAGGCTAATATATTTAGTTTGTGGGTTAAGCTTAACAACCTGACGGATATTCGGACAAACATTTTGTAGGAAAATACTGACAAAATACTGAGGAAATACAAAATTTGATAATCATCGGTATTTCGTCATAATTTTCTGACCAAATACCGATTTTAGATCATCAGCCTATCGTCTGCGTCCTCATTGGACTCTACTTCCTCTATCGAAGACACTTGGTACATAGTAGATTTTTTACCAGTCCCTCTAATAGCTGGTCCACTGTTTCTCTCCGGATAAACGAAATATATATATATATATATATATATATATATATATATATATATATATATTCTTTAAAGGAATCCATAATATATATTGTGTATTTTTAATATTTTTTAATTAATTTAACACTAGGTGATTTTCTCATGTTCATGCTCGAACATAAATTTTTAAAAATATATATTATAAATATTCTAGTTTTAATTTGATCCTTTTGTAATTTATACATATGTTTTATTTTAAATAATATTTTAATATTTTAATTAGACATGTAATCTGGATGTATAACATATTTAGTCGATTTAGTTATTATTTGATATATTGAACTGTATTTACTTCTCCAAATTTAACCACAGTATTTTTTTGGCGCTGAAATAGACTAAAATTTTGATTAATTTCTTAATTTTTTGCATTTATACTTTTGATTTTCATCATAAAAATTTAGAGTATTTCACTTTGTGGGTTATATTGAGTTATACATATCTCGTCACATCAGTGTATAACTACTTTTCTAGTTGAACTAAATTTGATTATTTTTATTTATTGCATTAATTCAGTTCTTCATCTTAATTATTTATATATACCATCATAAATTCTTTTGTATTATTTGATATTTGTGGGTTTGTAGGAATAGTAGAAAAACACTGAAATGATGACAAGTACGAAGTTTTATAAACGAACATTACCAATAAAATTTTAAACTTATAAAATGATATCATTATTTACAAAGTATTTTTTTGTGTGTGAATTCTATGTAACTCTATAATTTAGATGTATAATATATAAATTAAAATATTAAAAATAATCATAACCATAAAAATTCATATTGGTTTATGTATTCTAATCATAGGTATGCTGTATAAATATATAAAAATAAAAAATAAAAAATATTAAGCCTTAAAGAATTTAACAAAAATAAATTATTTAAAATGATATCTTAATATCTTAATAGTAGAAATTATAAATATCTCTAATTCATCAATGATATCTTAGTATATGATATTTAAAATATTTTTAAAAATAATCTGAGAAAATAGACTGATATAAACAAAACATTTTATTAATTTTAATATATATATATTATGATGTTTAATATGATTTTTCAGAAAGATGATTATTTTAACATCAAAACTATTTTTCTGTGAACTTTCCTTTTTAGGAAATCACAATATATATAAAATATGTTTTCTTTCCTTTTTTTGTAAATACAATTTTCGTTTTTATTATGTGAATATTTATCTTTTATTAATTATGCTATTTGGAAAAAATATATAAAAGGAAATTAAATTATAAATTTAATTGTCAATACCAATTAGATATAATATTTATTAAGAGTATCTTTATAACTAACCGGAAATTTATTTTTCAAATAATATTATAGAGATCAATAATGAAAAGGCAATCCAGCTTTAAACGAAGAATCTGCTTATTAAATAATTCATAATAAAAGTTATCACCATACCACGTTTAGGCCTCAACTTTTCTGTTTAATATTTGGGCTTAGTTACAATATGTCATCAAATTAGGTTTAAGAAAAAAACCTTTGACCTAAATTATATGGGTTATAAAACCCTAACCTGACGAGTACGTGGAATACACGCTAACAACGCACCTCAAGAAACAGAGTAGAACGAAGGGTCTTTTGTATTCCAGGGAAAGTTCCCATATTCTGCTTTCTTATTGGCGAAGAGGAGAATAAACTACAATGAAGTAAGTCAATATTTATCTGAGATGTGTTGCAATTTTTGATAGAACATGTTCACCAACAAAAAAAACTCCTGTTGCTTAATTTGCTTATATAACCCAGCTAAACTCGATTTATGACTTGACGAGACAATTTTCATAGATTTTGAGTTTGTTGAACAAACTTGTCTCGTAATGTTTTCCACTGTCATAACTACTTATATAAGACTCTTTCTCTCTAGACTCAATAATGTAACAACTAATTAATTTTTCTTACCTTAATGAAAAGTTTGGGATTCATGAGATCGTTATCATCTATCTTTCTTTTTGTAATTTTGCAGAGAGGTATTGCTGAAGCCCAATGAACTCGTACCCGAAATTGACAGTGTTCCCGACAATACTCAAGACTCATTAAGTACGGAAGATAAAAAGCATCCCGATCTTGAACAAGAAAAGTTCCTTTCCGGTCCACCAAATAGCTGTAGCCATCGCAGCCACTTTGGTTGGTTACGTAGGATCTTCCCTACTTCTAAGCCAACGTCTTCGCCTGCTCCTATTCCAGATCCAAAAAAAATCAACTCTAGGGGGGAAAATATGTTCAACACACGGCGTTACAGAGAGGCTTTGGAGTTCTATGATCGAGCAATAGAGCTCTCACCGAAGAATGCAACTTATCTCAGCAATAGAGCAGCTGCATTGTCGAAATTGGGGCGTACTGAGGAAGCTCTGAACCAGTGGGAAGAGGCCATAAAGCTGGATCCACAATCTGCACAGGCTCGTCACGGTTTAGGCATGTCTCTTCTTAGGTAAACTGATTTGTTTCTACATTTATTTATTTATTTTGAAAGAGATATTATATCTAATCATTTTTAGTCTTTGATTCGGTTGCAGTTTAGGTTACGTCGATGAAGCGATGAAGATTGTGGAGGAAGCATCATATAATAAATACGACTTGGAGTGGGTTAAACGAGTAAAAGTTAACTTGAACAATTGTCTTGCTGCAAGAAGACGCGGTGAATGGAATAATCTTTTGAACGCAATAGGTTATCCTTCGAGTCCAGGAAGCTTAAAACCTTATGCGTGGCCTGAGGTAATTTTCACCAAAAGTAATAATATCTTAAGTGAGAAACTCACAATGCGGATGCCCTGATGAGGATAAGAATTAAACACATTGTTTTACTATCTCACAACTGCAGCTAGATATGTGTAGAGTTGAAGCACTACTAAAACTCAGCCGGGTTGGTGAGGCTCAACAAACAGCACTAAGAGCAGCTGCCCTCAAAGTTGAACCACTCCCCTCCTCTTTCTCACAGCCACAGACTCGGTTTTTTTTGGGTATGCTATGTAGAGCCTACTTATATTTTGTCAACTCACAACTAAACTTTGCTCTAGAAAGGTGAGATTCATTACTACACTTGTTGACTGGTTACTTATTTATTGTTATGTTGGATAAATATAGTAAAGAGCTCATATGATGAATTCTTGCAGTTACGATGATGCAGCCGAGTATGCAGCCAAAGCTTTAGAGATCGAGCCACATAATACTGAAATTAAAATTTTCAAGAAAAATGTTGAATTGGTTCAAAGGGCCCTGTCATCCAGCAAGGTAAAATATTGATAGTGTGACTAATTAGTTTTGTTTTTTTCTTCGACTTGTTCTTAAGTTTTTTTCATGTGAAACTGTAGCTGGAAAAATGGGCTGAAGCAGTGAGAGATTATGAGATAGTACATGAGGCACTACCATACGATAAAGTCATTGCTAAATCTTTGTGTCAAGCTCAAGTTGCACTGAAGCAATCTCGAAGGGAAGTAGTTCTAAACATGGAATCTGGAGGTGATGTTAAGGAGATTTCTAGTCTTGAAGAGTTAAAAGCTGCATTGGCTCGTCCCGAGAAGTCTGTCAAGATTATCTATTTTTAGAGTTAGAGAATTTTCTTTATTAATAAGTGTACTTTAATCGTAGAAACTTATATATTTTTATTTTTATTCTTATCATTTTTTGCTTAGATATGTTAACAAAAAAAATTGTTTAGCTGGCTAGACTAAGCTTTTTTATTATTTTTCTTACTTTTGATCTTGTTTTAAAAGTTTTAAATTAAATTTTTTAAAATTGAAATATTATGAGACATGCTTATGTGAATACAACAATTTCGATGCAACTTTCCATATAAATGCATGAGTCGTCCATCTTGTATTAATGGGTCTATACAGAGCTATTTGTATTAGCCCATATGTATAAATGGGCCTTCATAGGCCTATAATTTTGGAAACGAGAGGTCTTTATGTCATTTCGATACAGAGGACAGTTGGTCGATACTCTCAAAAGCGAAGAACTCTGTGTCTGCTCGCCGGATCGTTTCATTGTAGCTTCTGATCTTGTCTTTCGGGAAAGTCAAGGTAGAACCTATTAGATCTTTTGATTTTTCAAATGTATTTACACATAGACTCGCTCTAGGGTTTATGAACACGTTTCAGGATACAAGATTTGGCTAAGCTTCCAGTAAACAAAAATAAAGGTTAAGTGCGGAAAATTTGTGATTATTTTTGTCTACATGACTCTTGATTGTGCAGCTTTTTTTATGTTTCGCTTGCATGTTTACATGAATGCAAACTGTTCGTTGAAATGTCTGAAAGAAATCTTGAAAAATGAATTTTTAGGTGCTTACAAAAAAAGAAAGAATAATGCATAATCTTTTATATGTATAATTATTATGTTTGACTCAGGAATTGCAACAACTCTTTTTTGTGATTTGTATTTGATTCTTTCACAGTTTACAGACTGGAAAAAGAATGTTCATCAAAGTCAAATTGCCATGGAATATCATGATACCAGCTGAAGCAATGGACCCCAACGGCCACATGATCCAAACAGCTGTTCTCACTCGCTTACTAGATGCCTTTGCTTCCAAGAAAGCAACCAAAGATCTCGGCTACTTCATAGCACTCAAAAACTTGGAGGAAATAGGCGAGGGCAGAATCAGAGAAACCACTGGCGAGATTGTCTTCCCGGTTGTTTTCAGCGGAATCACTTTCAAAATGTTCAAAGGTGAGATCGTTCGTGGTGTGGTTCACAAGGTGCACAAGTCCGGTGTCTTCTTGAGATGCGGCCCTTGTGAAAACGTTTACTTATCACATTATAAGATGCCTGGTTACGACTACGTTGGACAAGGAAACCCGTTGTTCGTGAACGAGAACATGTCCCGGATTCAGTTCGGTTCCACGGTTCGTTTCGTTGTGCTTGATATCCAGTGGAAAGAGGCAGAAAAGGAGTTCATTGCTTTAGCCAGCCTTGAAGGAAGCAATCTTGGCCCGTTCTAAAAATAATTTGTAATCTGAATATATATAAACGCTATGTAAATAAATAATTAAATAAATAAATAAAACCTTTACAATGTTTATTCAAATCAAATAAGAACTTAGAAAAGAACAAATACTTAAAACCCATTTACAAATCAATTTCAGAGCTTCTCATGATCACTTCTTCCATTTCAGGTAGCTAAAGAAATGCTTCTCCGGAACAGGAACAGACTTCACCAACCATCCAATCGGCCACGACGCAGCTGCTATGGCCAAGCAAACTCCCCACTGACCCCAATTCAGCCTCTCGGTATCAGCAAACCTCTTCAGAAACTCAACCATCACAACCTGCAAGATCACAGTCACCACTATAATCCCAACGAAAAGCCTATTCTTGTGCAACCCTTTGAAAACATTCTTCTTCTCAAGACTCCTCGCGTTAAACTCATTAAACACCTGACACAACACAAACGTATTGAATATCAAAGTGTTCTTCACTCTCTCCGTCACGTCAAAGATCGACCTCCCTCGAAACTGAAGCACCAACAACACACTGATCTGATAAAACGCCTGAGCCAACAGATTCCTCCACATGACGTTCGTAATCAACGGAGCGGTTCGACCGACCGGTTTATTCTTCATTAAATCGTTCGTCGGTTTCTCCGTAGCCAAAGCCAACGCGCCGAGCGTGTCCATGATCAGATTCACCCAAAGCAACTGAACCGCCGTCAACGGAACCTCCCCAGCCGAAACCGCCGCGACGAAATTAATCACCAGCGCCGCCACGTTGACGGTTAACTGAAACTGGATGAACTTCTGGATGTTGTTGTAAACGCACCTCCCCCACTTCAAAACCGTCGCGACGGAGGCGAAGTTATCGTCGAGGATCACGATATCGGAGCTCTCCTTCGCCACCTCCGTCCCCTGGATCCCCATCGAGAGTCCGATGTCCGCTTCTTTCAACGCCGGCGCGTCGTTCGTCCCGTCTCCCGTAACCGCCACGACGTGACCTAGCTCCTTGAGGCATTTCACCATCAGGAGTTTATCGAACGGCGACGATCTCGCCATCACTTTGATCCTCTCCACCTTCTCTAACCGCTCCTGCTGTGTGTATCCTCGGAACACCTCTCCTTCTAATACAGCGTCTTCGTTCGTCTCGTCTCCCGGTGTCAAGATCCCGCACTCTACCGCGATGGCTCTCGCCGTGAATATGTTGTCTCCGGTGATCATTTTGATGTTTACTCCGGCGAATTGGCAGTCCTCGACGGCTTTCTTGACTCCTGGCCTGCACGGATCTTTGATCCCAACGATTCCGAGTAAGCTCAGCTTCTCTTCTCTTAGCTTCTTAGTTTCTCCATCGTTATCTTCCGAGTAAGCAAAGGCGATGCAACGTAGGGATTTAGCCGCCATTGATTGAATAATCTGCTCGAACTGAATCTGATCGTCGTATTGAATCTCTCTCACGGCTCCAGAACCGTCGTAGTATGTAGAACACATAGCTAGAATCTTCTCAGCAGCTCCTTTCCAATGAACAACGTTATTAATATTATTCTCTCCCTTTTTCTTCATTAACACACCACTTCTCTTCTTCTCCGAGTTAAAAGCTTCAACGTGAACAACGTCGTGTTCTCTATTCACTTCCTCCATATCCATCTTCAGCTCCCCCACCGCCCAGCTTAAGATCGCTTTCTCCGTCGGACTACCGGAGAATTCATACTCAGATGATGATGATCCTTTACCCTTAAACACACTCCCTGTAGTGTTCATCGCAACTCCTTGATGAAACAACTCAACAACTTTCCTAGACAGAGTAGAAGCTTTTCCTGATTCTAAACCGAACCAGGAATCGGTTACCTTCATTAGGTTAAGCGTCAAAGTACCGGTTTTATCGGTACAGATTGTAGTAGCAGAGCCCATTGTCTCGCAAGCAGAGAGCTTCCTCACCATAGCTTGGTCTTTCATCATTCTCTTCATCGAATACGCTAATGTCAATGTCACGGCTAACGGTAACCCTTCGGGTATCGCAACCACTATAATCGTAACCGCAGCCGCAACCATCTCGACAACCGCGTTCACGATCTCATCGCTTTTCGTTTTCTTACCGTTATACTCGCGTTTCCCGCTCTCGTCCTTAGTGCTTCCCGTGAAGTAACGGATTAAAAGAACAAGAAGAACCAAGAACGCTACGAGTAGACCGACCTTACCTATAGAGGAAGTAAGCTTGTCGAGACGAGTTTGCAATGGGGTTTGCTCGTTTGTGTCGCGTGAGATGTGACTCATCATTTGTCCCCAAGCTGTGTTCATCCCAACGGAAGTAACCACCATTTTACCGAACCCATCAGCGACTTTAGTACCCGAGAACAAGAATGTGTTCCCGTTTAGATTCACCTCGACGTGATCGCTTTCTCCTGTCATGCTTGATTCGTCTACGTGTAATGAATGTCCTTCGACGAACACTCCATCCGCTGGTACTTGATCTCCGATGTTTAAACAAATGATATCTCCAACTACGATGTCAAAGATCGAAATCTCTTGACGACGTCCGTTTCTAACGACGTCGATCTTGATGTTGCTACTTACTTTGGAGAGTTTGTCGAACTGTCTGTTCTGTCTGAAGTTGCTGACCGCAGAGACAGCTACCACCAAGAAAACCGCTACGAATATGCTCCCTCCATCGTACCATCCTTCTTTTAGTCCGTGCTCTTTTATACCGAACCCGAGAGAGAGCGTTGCGCAACCGAGAAGGATGAGAATTGTTAGGTCTTTGAACGCTTCGATCACGAAATGGATGAGGCTCTTGGATGGTGGTCTCGTGTAAGTGTTGGATCCGAACGTTGAACGCCTGCGTTGAATCTCATCAGCTTCTTCGTTGATCCCTAGACGTGTGTTTGTCTTGAGAGCTGACACTAAGCCATTAGGACCACCAAGAGACTGGAGTTTCTCTTGGTTCTTGTTCTTGACGAGATCGTTTAGGGTTTCTTGATCGATCTTGAAGTCTTTGTGATGATCTTCTTGAGGATGGTCGAGATCAATGGCGGTGTAGGAAAGGGAACGAGGAAACAAACCGGGTTTTCCAATGGCGTGTTTTGCGCAGTTGAGGAGAGTTCTTGAGCAGTAGATCTTGATGAATGCTAGTTGCCATTTCTTGTTTGTTTTGCTTAGGGTTTTGGGGAGTTCCAGAAGAAACTCGACGCCCACCAAATTGTTCTTCTCTGCGCGGGAAGAAACGTTTGTTGACATTGTCTCTGGTATTGTCTAAACCGAATTGAAGAAAAAAATTAACTGGAAGCGCTGTAAATTTCTCTATGAAAGCGATGGATTGAATATGAAGGCAAAATCTGATGGAACAATGTCAATGCAACCTGATTGCTTTTATAAGAGTTAGTTCAGTCGGTTGGTGATCATCCACGAAGTTTCCTAGTAATGCTAACGAAAGTTACTTCACCAAATTGTTGCCTAAAACTTAGCTCAATAAATCAATTAAAACAACTGAAATTAGATAAAGTTCAAAACTATTAAAATAAAGCATAATAAATTATGGTTAAAAAAAGCATAATAAATTAAACTTTATTAATTAAAAAACGTAAATAATAAAGAATAAACGATTTGGTCCAAGGTGAAGTTTCGGAGCAAATGTCCAAAGTAACCGTTTCGAGTTTTTTCAGGGACACACGTGTTATCCACGAGCTTTACAGATAAAGGATCTGTTCGTGACTAGTGTGGATCTGAACTGTTTAATGATCTTGACCTGTTTTATTTAAATGTGACGGTCAACAATCAACATGATATCGTGTTGTTTGTAATACTATATGATATATGATAGTTTCACATTACTGGATATGCAGCATGATACGTAATCGCGTATGGTCCGCGTTTAGGTTTAGTATCTAACATCCGTTTCAATAAAGGGAAAGTCGGCGCATTGGTACATCGACATGCCTACTTATACTGCACATATAAGATATGTATTCTCTGGTTAGCGATTAAGGAATTGTTGATAATGATATCTAATTAATTCTCCAGCATATTTAATTTACCA
This sequence comes from Raphanus raphanistrum x Raphanus sativus, assembly GCA_019705995.1. NCBI lineage: Eukaryota > Viridiplantae > Streptophyta > Magnoliopsida > Brassicales > Brassicaceae > Raphanus > Raphanus raphanistrum x Raphanus sativus. The sequence continues at coordinate 56,980,368 of CM034035.1, read as the reverse complement.
TTCGTAGAGTTTGAACACAAAAAAAAAGAGTTTGAACCGTGTGGAATTCGAATTCATCTCAAAGTGTAATAACGGCCATCCTGATTTGAGTTCACAACTTAAAATATAAGTGTCATTGCATTTCATATGTGGATCACAAACTAAATTTAAAATGTTAAGAACCACGAAATGGTCGAATACAAACATCCAACTGACTTTATAGTGGCTTCCAGAAACTCACAATAAGGTGTCACATTTATATGAAAAACCATATTATGTTAATGTTATAGATACACTGGTTTGTACTTGGTACGTAATGTGCTTTACTTTTGGTTCTCACCTGTATTTTGTAGACATTTTTAAAAATGTTTCAACAAATTTTCTCATAAAGCTATATCATATATTTTTCTAGACCATAGATAGATTATAAAGATCTTATTTATCCACAACTTACGTTTCGGATCTATTATTATTTCTTCCTTGACGTATACTTGTTGTTAAGCAGTAACTTCCTTCCTGACGAAGTTCATTGTCAAGCTTAGAGAAATTTCGACGGATATGAAAAAAAACATACTCATTTTTTTACTTATTGTACTTTAAAAACTAACTTTGGGAAATGGAAACCCTAATTTCCATGGCCAATGGGGATTAAATGTCTCAAGTCTCAAGTTTCAAGTCTCGAGTGTCTGAAGTTTCAAGTCTCAACCACCATTTAGTTGATTTCTTAGGATCTCGTACTTAGCAATATCCCCGTTACATTTTTGTATACGTTATATATTGTTCGTCAAGAAAAAACTAAAGAGAAAGCAAAAGAAGAAATATTCCAAGTTATATACATAATATATTCGCATATTTTGAAAAGATTGGCTAAACATGAGAAACGTAGAAGAAATATTCCAAGTAATATACATAATATATTCGCATATTTTGAAAAGATTGGCTAAACATGAGAAACGTACGCGAGAAAGATTTGTTGGAAAGTGGAAAGATATGATACTAAAGTTGGTAGACTGTGGCGGAATACCATGGGTTACTTATAGCTGAAGAAGACATATGTTCTGTTTACCGCGAAAAAGTTAACCACCTAATAAAATGTTCGGCTAAAACAAGGTTTTGAAAGCTATATTTTCACAAAATTAGCATTAAATAAATTGTTTATCAAGAAATATTTTGGATTCACACAAAATTATGTCCAACATAACAATCCCTTAGGCATTTTAATGTTTAAGGTTTATGTAAACTAAACAATTTATGTGTGTTGATATTTATCTTGGTTTTTAATTAGGCTTTTACAAGAACTATGTGAGTCGAGAGCACAAGTCTTTTAGCTTCAAAATGTTAAAATATTTTATACAATTGGAATGGTACGTCTTAATTTTCCAACGTTTAAAGCGATACAAGACAAATAAACAAAGACGTTAGTTGACGACAGACTTATAAGCCTTTGATATTTCAGCAGCTAACACACAAAAAAAACGCTTTGTAGGAAAAAAACACACACAGTAAACCAGATTAGAAAAGCGATAGCATGAAGATGTTGTTTTCGTGTGCATTCGTGTTAAAAGTTGACGGACTCAATATGCAAAAGCATATAAATAAAGACTCTATTGAACGTTAAGAATCGAATATTGACTTGGAAATTTTATAGTCAATAACAAAGGACCAAAGATTCTTCCACATTCGTACCAAACTATGTTCTTTGTTTTTTAGTGAACACTGTAAACTAGAAGCAAAGAGGGGGGAAACGGACGAAAGATAATATTTTATCTTTTGGACGCATAGTTCATCTTCGACAATAGTTTTTTTTTTCTTTGTTGCTAATGTAATCTGACATAGTAGTAGATAACACCATTTATATACATGACAAATGAAGATATCGGCTTAACTCTTACAAAAGTAATTTTAGAATTTGGGTTATAATTTAGAAACTTGGAGTTTATGGTTTGGTTTTAGACCTTGTTCAGAAACTCGTTAGACTCTACCGTGCGGTTCATACAGATTAACGATTTATTGAAAAAACAGAAAAAATCAGAAAGTATGTTGAGAAGAATTTTTATAATTTTATATGTATAATAACACATTTTATACATATAATTCAATTTTTTATATAATACATGTTTATGAAAGAAATTAATACTAAAATTCATATATTTATAGATACATACCAATTAGATCACAATACAAAATTACAGTCCAAACAAAACTAACAAGTTCTATATATATAATAATACATTTTTTGGGTACAATGGCCTTCAGCCTCGTCTAGTGGTCTGTGTCTCGTGCAAAAATCCTACATATCCTGGATCGAATGTAATAAAGTGTATATTTGACATTATATTACTTTTAGCTTTAATGAAAATAAAATGATCAATACACCTTCGTCTTTAACCTTTTCTACGATTTTCCAGACCTAATACGTAAACGTCTTTAACTTTACCTTTGCTATTGTTGAAACTTGGATTCTATTCATATGTTCTATCATTTCATTGTTGCTTTACATATTAATTAAGGGAAATAATGTTGAATCCACCATATATCTATGATCTGTACATTGAAACAAAGAAAAAATTAATTTAATCAACAGTTCCGATTTTTAACAAATATTTTATTTAAATGAAATGTAAAGTTGCAATAATTATATGAAATAATATAAATACAATCAGTTGCAAAGTTAAGATTATAAAATATTACAATACAGAGATTAAATCTGAAGAAGTTTTCTTCCGATTCATCTTCTTTCTTCTTATGCAATATTATTTATATTTTGTTATCTTCTTTTTGAAGATATTCAAAAAAAATTTCATATATTTTTTTGTAGTGTAACATTAGCCATATTCCATATACGATCTATAAATATTATTTGAAAGAATCTAATTTATTGATTTTTTCAAAAGATATAGTAATTAGAACCGTCAATTTTGAATGATTCTAACAACATTATTATACAAGAATTGTATCTCCACTGAAAAACTATCCATAAATATTTTGAATTGTAATCTTCAAAAACTTTAAATACTTTTGTGGTTGCATCTTTTCCCTACCTATAACGATGACACATCGTGATAGTTTCCATGGTATTTGTTTTCAAAGCAAAGCAATTAAAATAAATTTCTTATCAATTGATTTTTGATTCAACATAACTTAATTTAATTTCTTGTCACCGATCATCATTACAGAGACAAAATCGAGATTGTAAGAGCATGTTTATCGTTTATACCTATTTGGGGTTTTTTTTTCCGATTTAAAAAAAAAAAATTAAAATACATTAATCGCGGGCCATCACGTGTCGTGGGGCCCACGAACAACTCAAACAACTGCCCAAAAAACGTATCCTCGCCAGACGATTTCTTCTCCTTTCTTCACCCTCTGTGGTCCCCCCACCAAGAACCCCACCCCCCCCCCCCCCACACAACATGCGATAACTATGCACTAATGGTGGATTGAAAAAAAGAAGTTTGATAAAAAAAAATATATATGTCACATCATAAGAAGAGTTTCTTCTCGTCTTCTCCATCACTATTGTTGTCGCATTAAAAAGAGAGAAAAACCGTTTATTATTTTAAATTTATTATAATGTAAAATAAAATATTGACTATATATATTTTAATTACTAAGAATTATAAAACATTTTATGAAGTTTGATAACGAAATAACCGGAACGAGCCAGCTCTGGCAGTAAAAAAATTGTGATTATAACTTATGTTACTCGGATTTGATTTGTGTTCGCATGAAATACTTATAATATTTGGGTTCCGAACAAAAAGATGAATATAATATATTTTTAGAGGATTTTTACAAAAAAAAAGTTTGATAAAGAAATATATATTGGAAGGAAATATGATTAAAAGCTAAAACTAATTGGTTTACTTTTTGTCAACACTAATTGGGCTTCTTTCGTCTAATCTAAAGGTGTTTTTGAAGGAATGCCAACAAGTAAGATCCATTGGTCTATAGACTATAGTGCAACAAGAATGCTATGCAATTTGCCAATGGATTTAATTAGCAATATCAAGAGATCGTCCCTTGTAACTGATGTTATTAAGTAAAAAGAAAAAAATTCAAAAAATACCTGACAAAAATATTTTTTACTATAAAAGTATTTAAACTATTTTGGTGTCTAATTTTATATCTTATATATTTGTATATTTAATTAATACAAAACATTAAAAAAATGAAAGTTTGATATTGCATAATTAACAATGCCAACTTGTTAAAAGAAATCTTCAAAACGATGGTTTTGAATTTTTCAATGCTTATTAGATTTTGATATGCGTTTTCAAAATGTGGGATCGTTTTTATTTTATAATTCATATAGAAGAGAATAATATTTGTAAATTTTAAATATTTACATATATTTTTGTTTGTTTATAATACATTTAGGATTACACTAATATAATTGTACTGATTTTTTAAAAGTTAATCTTTGTATGTTTAAAGTGGATTTAAATATTGCAATTTGTAATCAATAATATTAGTTCTCAAGTGTTTACATATCTTTAAAGTGTTTTGTATTTACATTTTAGTTATTATAAACTATATATTCACAAAAGGGTTGATCGATGTATTTCATATACTTATTTTTACGTTTCTTCAAACTAAAAGTTATATATAATAATTAATAATTCACCAAAAGTATAAATAAAATGCAATAGGTTAAACATAGTGGGCTTATATTATATCTGAAAATGATACATTATAGATTGGGATTTGATTATGTAAACAATCATTCTAAGTCTCAATCCAAATGGTCCATTGCAATAAAACTATATACATAAATTATTAATTACAAAATTATATTTAAATAACTTATTCAGTCCAACTCGAAAATCTCTTAAATAAACAATTCAGCCCATCTATTAATCTGTATATTAGTTTTGATTGGTCATAAAAACCACTTGATTATGATTGAAAATTAATTGGCGTTAGTATTGATTGGTCATAAAAACACTTGATTATGATTGGTTGTATTTAATGTAGTTGAAATTCATTTAAAAAGAAAAGAAAATATAGTGGCTTCTTATGTAAGTAAAAAAAAATTGTATTTGCACCAAAAAAAAAATTAAAGACTGAATTCTAGGTGGTATTCTGTTTAAGAAGTACAAAGCACTTGTAAAAAAAAATTAATATCTGTACCAAAAAAACAAAAAGTAAAAAAAATTAAACGTCGAATTCTAGGTGGTATTCTGTTTAAGTAGTATAAAAGTATTAATTAAATTGTATTTGACAGAGAAATAAAATACACTATGTATTTTTACAGCAACTAAAAATTATATCAGATTTTCCATGAATTTCTTCAAAATTTTACACTGCAAACTTAACAACATCAACCCATTATTAAAATCATTATTTATTTTAGGTAAAAACATGTGACATATAACTAAAGTTGAAAAGATTCACAGTAGGACTATCGTATCATCTTGTCTTCACGAGACTTTAGGCGAGATATGCCGAAAGATTCAGAAGTAGATGATATGATCGAAGACAATTAATCACAGAATGAATATCTCATGATCTATTGTCTTTTGGCAAGGTAGGACGGATGTCTTATATAATGCGTTTGATATCTTGTAAATTAGGTGATTTATCTTAAGTTTTTTTGTGATTTTGATTTTTTTATGAGTTTGTTTAAACTTGTGGTGTTGATGATGTTTGTTTTAGTAAGTATTACATTTAGTTTTTGTTTTTTTTATAAAAAAAAATCAGTAAGACAAACAACAACTTTTATTTTTGGAAAAAGACACACTTAAGTTTTGTTTTGTAAAATGAGCTTGTGGTCGGGTAACAATGGACGAGTTTAATACATTAACATGTTTCAGATTTAATTTTTATGAAGCGCAAAATTAAGTTACTTTGTTTTGTTCACTTAACGTAGAAATAGATTCATGTTTTAGAACCAATTTAAATGTTTTGGAGAAAAATATTTGTAGGATTTGTGATTTTCCTAAATTCAACTAGATTGATAATTTTAAGTTTCAAAAGAAAATGTTTTCTTTTGTATGAGTAGGTAGAACCGTACCTGATGTTTTTATTTTTCAAAAAAGTATTCTATTTACATAGAGGAAAGCAAATAATTAAAAAAAAACGGAAAGCAAATAATAGAAGCTTTTTATGAAAAAAATAAAAATAAAAATAAAATATGCTTTGGACCTGGACCATAGTGATGTTTTTGGGTGCCTACGGTATAAGGACCCACTTAGTTATCGCAATAGTCTATGAAATCAAAAGCCCAACCCAAAGTTTATCCCGACCAAAACCAATCAGAAAACATGCGCTGAATTAAAGAAGAAGGCAATCGAAGATGATGAAATGAAGCGGTAGTGGAGAACGAACAGTGAAGTTTAGAAGGATTGAATCTTGTGATGAAGCCATACAAGACTATTACGCTAATCATGCTTGTGATAAAGATTCGCTGAAGCCACATCTGGATCATCGGAGAAGCAGTCGTTGAATTCTGTGAGCGCTTTGCGGACACTACAGTGAGATTGAGAGTTGATAGGAGAGAGAGGTGGTCTGAAGCATCCCTTCCCATGCAGTCTTGAATTCCGTTCAGTCCAAAGAAGGTAAATAGCACATTCCAAGCGATTAGTAACAGTTTCTTATGCGGTTTGTTGGTAACCGTAATCACTAGCAATCATATCCTTTAATGCGCAGTAGTTTGTTTGCAAACCACGAGTGCTTATGATTGGTTTTCTTAGTCCAGAAATTACTTATAATGACCCATTTAGAACTTTCTTTTTGTACAACGCTACCCACAAGAATACCAATTAGTGTTGTTAACATCGTTTCTACGAGAATGATCATTTCACCCGCCTGAATCTTAAGTTATTTTTTACAAATCACCATATTGTTATCAAAGACCAAAGGAATATTTAAAGGAGTAAAAAGAAAATGAAAGAATATACTCCATGATATTAGGAGACTATCTTGTTAAGATTTACTTAGAGTAATCTTAGGGAAGTTGCAACCAATTTCCTTGTATATATTGATTGTAATCGTTACATTGTAAATGAAGGGAAATACAACTTCTATCATGGTATCAGAGCCTCAAGATCTCTGAACCTCAATTTCTATCATCGTCCTTTCTTCTTTTCTTCTTTTCTTCATATTTTTTCTTCTTCCATGGCTGATCAACCTCAAGAACGTGATAGGGCCTTCGGAGTAACCAATATCAAGACTCATATTCCACTCATTCTCGACCTAGATGAACACAACTATGACGCCTGGCGAGAGTTGTTTCTCACTCACTGCTTAGCGTTTGACGTTCTTGGACATGTTGATGGCAGTACTACTGCAACTGGAGCCAACGATCAACAATGGTTCAAACGTGATGGACTGGTGAAACTCTGGATTTACGGAACGTTAAAACCAGAACTATTCAAATCTTCATTCAAAACCGGTGGAACGGCTAGAGACATCTGGATTCGCATCGAGAATCAGTTCAGGAACAACAAGGAAGCTCGTGCTATGCAGATTGACAATGAGATACGCAACCTAGAACTCGGTGATCAGTCAATCCTCAACTATGCTCAACGTCTGAAATCATTAGCTGATCTTCTCTCCAATCTCGATGCTCCAGTCAATGATCGCAGTCTGGTGATGTATATGTTGAATGGCCTCAATGAAAAATTTGACAACATCATCAATGTTATCAAGCATCACAAACCCTTCCCTTCGTTCGATGACGCCAAGTCCATGTTGCTTGATGAGGAGTCGCGTCTCAAAAAGCTCAACAAAACTCATCCTCATCACTCCGCTCACTCATCATCTCCTACGGCTCTTTTGACTGACACGACTAGACCTACAAATCCCAACCAACGCATCAACAACGGACGTGGCAGAGGAAGGAACAATCGCGGCAGAGGACGCTTCAACTACAACCAGAAACCAAACTGGAATGCGAATCAGTTCTGGAATGCCCCTCGAGGTTTTGGTAACAACTGGCCCATGTTTGCTCCATGGAATTTCTATCCTCAACCGTCTCAGAACAGAGGACTCCTAGGCCCACGCCCAAATCCTCCACAACCGCAAGCTAATGTTGCTCAGACTGCTGACTTGCAACCTACGCATGACCTTGCAGCAGCTTTCAACACGATGACACTTACTGATCCAAGCTTCGGTGGTTGGTATATGGACTCTGGGGCTACAGCTCACTTAGCATCGTCTTCAGGTATGCTTCATTCTGTTGACAATCTGCACATCGGAAACTCTATTACAGTGGGTAACGGTTCCTCCATTCCAGTTATCAATTCTGGGTCTTCTTCTCTGTTAACTCCATCTTGATCTCTTCAGCTTCATAATATTCTCGTTGCTCCTCATATCATTAAAAATCTCATCTCTGTTCGTCGCTTTACTCGTGATAATCTTTGTTCTATTGAATTTGATCCCTATGGTTTTTCTGTGAAGGATCTAATCACCAAGACTACGATTCTCCGCAGTAACAGCGATGGTGAGCTCTACCCGATGCTTCCCTTCACCAATAATAAGCTCACGGGTCCTGCTGCTTTTGTCTCTGTCTCGCCAGATCAATGGCATCATCGCCTTGGTCATACCAATAACGAGACTCTGCATTCTTTGCTTTCTTCTAATTCTTTTCAATGTAATAAAGGGAGCTTACTTTCATCTTGCAAAGCTTGTCAATTTGGGAAACACTTGAAACTACCTTTTCATCAATCAAACTCTTCTTCCTTTCAACCTTTTGATATTATTCATTCAGATATATGGACATCACCAATCTCCAGTCTAAGTGGAATAAAATACTATGTTCTCTTCCTAGATGACTTCACACACTTTCTGTGGGTCTACCCACTTAGACGCAAGAGTGAGGTTTTCTCAAAATTTCTTCACTTCTCTGCCTACATTAAGCGCCAGTTCCAGTCTTCAATAAAAACGTTTCAATGTGACAATGGTGGAGAGTATGCAAATGCTCAATTCCAACGTTACTTTGATGAAAATGGAATGACTTTCAGGTTCTCTTGTCCATATACTTCCCAACAAAATGGCAAATCTGAAAGAATGATTCGCACAGTCAACAATACCATCCGTTCTCTTCTCTTTCACTCTAATCTTCCTCCCACATTTTGGGTCGAAGCGCTTCATGTTGCTGTGCATCTCCAAAATATTTTACCCTCTGCTTCCATTAACAAACAAACACCATTCTTTCTATTGTTCAAAAAGCCTCCAACCTACAATCATCTCAGGTCCTTTGGGTGCTTATGCTATCCTAACCTCAACAATTCAACCATTCATAAGCTTTCTCCAAGATCCTCTCAATGCATTTTTCTCGGTTATCCTAGCCAACAAAAGGGATATCGTTGCATGGATCTCACCACAAACAAAATCATCATTTCTAGACACGTCATTTTTGACGAGACTCAGTTTCCTTATCTTTCTCACAAATCAAAAGTTTCGTCCTCTTATCAGTTCTTAACAGAACCAGACGAAACATCTCCTATGTTTAAATCTATTCTTCAGCAAAATCAAATTTCTCCTCCTCCTCCTGCTACTGCCTCTGTCCCAACCACTCAACCAGCTCCTGTTTTGGTTAATCCTCCACTTAATCAACCAGCTCCCTCCCGTCATACAATGACTACGAGAAGCAAAAGTGGAGTGCTCAAGCCTAAACAAGTTCTTTCTCTTCTCACAACCTCTGTTTCACCTCTTCCTACCTCCATTCAAAAAGCCTTAGATGACCCTAACTGGGAACCTGCTGTAAAAGAAGAGTATGATGCTCAAATTGTCAATAAGACTTGGAGCCTTGTACCGCGACCACCAGATGCTAATATTATTAACTCTCTTTGGCTTTATAAGCACAAACATGATGCAGATGGGATTCCGAATCGTCATAAAGTGAGACTGGTTGCAAACGGCAAGACACAGGCTGAAGGTATTGACTTCTACGAAACATTCTCTCCAGTAATCAAGCCGGCTTCTATACGCACGGTTCTTCACTTGGCACTCTCCAAGAACTGGAAAATCAAACAACTTGATGTAAAGAATGCCTTCTTACATGGGACTCTCTCCGAAACCATCTATATGCATCAGCCTCCAGGGTTTGTCAGTAAAACACATCCTCACTACGTGTGTAAGCTAAACAAGGCACTCTATGGCCTAAAACAAGCCCCCCGGGCTTGGAACGCAAGGATCACTCAGTACCTTCTGCGCTTTGGTTTTAAAACGAATCAATCAGACCCTTCTCTCTTTGTCTACAAGAATGGAAATGCGATGGCATATCTTTTGCTATACGTTGATGATATTATTCTAACAGGCTCGTCTGCTAAGTTGCTTGAACAGATTGTCACCTTCCTTAAAGCAGAGTTCCCTATGAAAGATATGGGAAAGCTGAGCTACTTCTTGGGCGTCAAAGTTGACTACAACAGTCGTGGTATCCATCTATCCCAAGAACACTATGCCAAAGACATTATAAAGCGCGCAAACATGTCTGGTTGCAAGCCCGTTTCCACTCCAGTCGACCTCAACGCGAAGCTATCTGCAGATGATGGCGATAGAATCTCAAATCCAACAGAGTACAGAAGCCTCGCCGGAGCCTTACAGTACCTGACCTTTACTCGACCTGACATCACTTATGGAGTTCAACAAGTCTGTCTTTTCATGCATGATCCACGAACACCACATCTCCAAGCTCTTAAAAGGATCATCAGATACATACAAGGCACACTCAAACACGGGTTACAGCTAAATAAGTCAAATCTCAACACCATCGTGGCATATTCCGACGCTGACTGGGGAGGATGCCCCGACACACGCCGTTCAACATCAGGTTTCTGCCTCTATCTTGGTGACAACCTCATTGCATGGTCCTCCAAGCGACAACCTACGGTGTCTAGATCCAGTGCTGAAGCAGAATACAAGGGTGTGGCCAATGCTGTGGCTGAAACTTGCTGGATCAGAAACCTCTTACTCGCTCTTCACTGCCCCATACGCTCTGCTACTCTGGTATACTGCGACAACATAAGCTCTGTCTACATGTCCAACAACCCGGTACAACACCAGCGCACAAAACATATTGAAATTGATATTCATTTCGTGCGGGAGAAGGTGGCATTAGGACAGGTCAAAGTGCTTCATGTACCGTCGGCTCTGCAATATGCAGATATATTCACTAAGGGCCTACCAACCACATTGTTCAATGACTTCAGGCGCAGTCTCACCGTCGTTACACCGGACGATGCGACTGAGGGCGGGTGAAAGAATATACTCCATGATATTAGGAGACTATCTTGTTAAGATTTACTTAGAGTAATCTTAGGGAAGTTGCAACCAATTTCCTTGTATATATTGATTGTAATCGTTACATTGTAAATGAAGGGAAATACAACTTCTATCAGAAAATAAAAACAGATATGAATTAGGAATCATGACAAAACCCATATAAGACAAGATAAAAATAGCAAGCACTGAAATCGGTTTGAAGAGTTGGTATATTATAAGTGAAGTCTCTTTTCTTTTGATAAAATATATAAGTGAAGTATTAGTCCATAGGTCTTTCAATTATTAAATAGAGAGTTCCTTTTGGCGAATGAGTTTTGTGTTTTTCTCTAGAACTAAAATTGGAACTAACATTTTCTTTGATCTAATGCATTTTGAGAAACATGAGTTTCCCTTAACAGATATAGCGGTTATAAACATGAGTTTGAAACCTCACAACCATCATCACCATCGAACTTGTTTTGTGATAATTAATTTGTCGGCCATTTGCATTGTCTTGTTGTATTTTTTTTAGTCAACACTATCTACAGCGATGAAACACATATACATTGAATGTCATGTGGTCGAAAATGAAATTTTGTAGACATTACGTACATGTGAAGTCACTAAAGGCTTTATTTTCAAAAAAAAAGAGAGAAAATATTTCTTGGTCAAATATTTGAACAAAGTACAAATCCAGGGAACATCAATGTATTATACAAAAGACGAGCAGAATTTCTGAAGTTTATGAATTTAATATGATTATGATAGTACCAACCAAGGTTTTTGTATGTACATCCGAGAGTTTAAATACTTCGAAACTGAACTAGGCAAAGATTTTATTCCCATTCTCAAACATGAGACGATGATAGTTCGTTAATCGGTCGTTCAGGTGTTTAAGGGATTCTAACACTAAATTAAATTGATGCCAAAAAAATAAAAATAAATTTTCAGTTAATATATCAGACACTCAGACGTATGATTAGGCAAATTAGGTTACTAAACTATAAAAAGTACTAGCAAATAATACCTTAACTATCGATTTGATTAGTCTTTAACAACGAAAACGAAAGGCTATCGATTTGATTAGTTAGATGTGTGAGTAGCGTCTAATACATTTTATATGGTTTGCAATAGTAATTATTGCCTGAGAACATATGTATACTCAATATGATTTGACTTTTTCAACAAAAAAGCTAAATAAATATACTATATGCCAGATATACTATTTAGTTACTCAAATAAATAAAAATGACTAAGTCGATCAATATGAAAAGTTTAAATTACTATACATATATACTATTAATAATTCAAATAAATTACTTTGACAAACAAATGAAAAGTTCAAAATTGTTTAATCTGAAAAGTGAAATATGTTATTCTGAAGAGGAAGAATAGAAAAAGATTTGATAAATTTATAAAAAGATAATACATTAACAGGTAAAATTGTTTTCCAATTTAACCGCTGGTCATCATCATCCTCACAAATTCATCATAATTGACTTGACCATCACCATCCAAATCTGCCTCCTTGATCATTTGAGCAACTTCTTCATCTGTTAGCTTCTCCCCAAGATTAATCATCACATGCCTCAACTGCAACATTTATATTAAATCTCTTACAAAAAACATTTATATTAAATGATGTTTTAAAGTAAAACAAACTGCCCAAAGTGTATTTTGTGTAGTTTCTTAATGTTCTTGATTTTGTTTTGTGAACTAATATCCGTGTTGTAGCCATAACATCTTAAAATTGAAGAAAGTAGTATTCACGAGAAAAGATTATGGGTTGCTAAAAAGAATATAAATATAATTTACACTAGGTGAGACATATGCTTTGCCCAACAAACCAATATAAATATATAATCATACTCATCTTACTAAAATGTTGTTAAGCTTTCTAAAATATTTCTTTTGACCTCGTTATCCTCCAAAAAGTCATAATGCCAGCTAGCTCGAGGCTTAAAACAATTTACCTTACCTTTCTACGACGCAAGACATACACTTTTTGATTAATTAACAGCAATATAAACAGCCAAATCTTGTTGTTATTTTCTTGTCTAAATTTCAAAATGATTTTTTTAGAAGAAAAAAAAATGAATAAGACACCTAAAGATCTCTTGTAAAACTCGAAATATCGCCTGGCCTTGTTGTCTGGTTCTTGTCATTAACTCAAAAGATTCTAACCCAAAATGATTTATAGCTGGTTTTAATCTTTATATATTTTCCCCTCATCAAATTAAACGCACAACTGATAGATTTGTCTCAAGAAATTCGGTTATATAACAAATCTACACACAGTTTAATCTACTTTAGACATTGAACTATTCGATACAAATACAATCACTCATAATTGTTTATCGATGGCTCCAATCATTGAATTAAAAAAATATCGTAATTAGACCGCACGTACTGTGTGTTGTACTACAATACGCAACAGAGTACATTGAATTTATATTTGTTAAAGCATAGTTAACTACGAACAATATGCTTAACAAAAATCAGAAACAACTAAAAAACATTTCGAAGAGTCAAGGAACTATTAAAAAGCAGAAAAGAGAAGCAGAAGTGTGTTAAAAAAAAAGAGAAGAGAAGTATCTAATTTAACTACGATAAAGGAATTAATACTAATTGGAGTATATGCTAACCTCGCTGGCCGAGATGTAGCCGTTTTGGTCTTTGTCAAACACTTTGAATGCTTCTTTCAGCTCCTCATCTGCATCAGTTTCCTATAAAATAAAGTCAATTAACAAAGACAAAAACCTAATATAAAATCAATTGATATAGTTTCGTATAAGTAATGTAAACCTGGATTTTGTTGGCCATGAGGTTGAGGAACTCAGAGAACTCGATGGTGCCGTTACCATCAGCGTCGATCTCATTGATCATATCTTGAAGTTCTTGTTCGGTCGGATTCTGATCCAACGAGCGGATCACAGTGGCAAGTTCATCAGCAGTGATGCAACCATCTCCATCCTTGTCGAACAGACAAAACGCTTCTTTGAACTCCATGATCTGTTCTTGCGTCAGTTCTTGTTGTTGTTTTGTCTCGGCCATCCAAGTAAAACTGTTTAGAGCAGAAAAAAAAAAGTAGAGCTTTGAAGTGCTTCAACTCTCATTCTCTGTCTTCGTATATGTAGAAGTCTTTGCTTTGGACTCATTCACTTTTTCTATTTTTTTATTTTAACTTTTTAAAAATTCATTCCCAAATAATTATTTGGAATTTTTATTCAGGTCAATATTATTTTTCTAAATAGGATTTTAATACGAACGCGTCAGGTGGGAAGGTTTACTATAGTGAATTGTTTGAGCTCGTTTAAAAACTCTTTTTAGCTTGAAAAATAGCACATATATCAATATATTATACTAATATGTTTAGTTTCTTCTCCTAAACTATTTGACTAAATTAAAGATCAGCATCACGTCATTTTCTCAAGTTATAATAGTAGACACGTCTTATAGTTTCTAGAAACAATGTGTTCACTAGTATTTAATTTCCTCTCGGATTAATAACCATATATACTATCAATATAGTCTACAAAATTTATTATAATTAACATAGCCTTGTTATAAGTTATCACATGAGTTGGAGATACCATATAAACCTGGTGTTCCAAAAGATATCGATGCATATATATATAGTTTTCTTTTTTTGTTTGTCGAATATAATTACATAATGATAAAAAAATGTAGCTGAATGAGTGAATTATGTAATTTGCAACGATAAGTGGGATGTACATGAAATGATGATACTAGTATGTTTTTGACCAAAAAATCCTACTAGTATGATTTATGTGTATGTATAAATGCGTGTTGGTTTAGACAGCTGTAAGAATAGATGGCGAGGAGACAAAGCGCATTGAAGTTGTAGACCACGCACTTGCCTTACGGGAAAGCGTGTCGATCTCTTTTATTTCCTCGTTATTTAACACATTCCTGTAAAAAAGAGGCTCCTTAAACAAAACAGAAAAACTCTCCGGCTAAAATCAGATCACTGCCGACTCGCTGACCTTTTCACATCGTAGATTCATCGTACAGTATAAATCAAGAGTATTTATAATAGTGTTGCTAGATACTTTCACTTAAGAGTGTTTATATAGTTCTCATAAACAAAAACATAGAAAGTCGTTGGATTAATTTTTCTAGCAAGTTAAATTTCAAACTTATTTGTAGCAAGTAAAATCTTTAGTGTATTCGTCGTTTCTCTTCTTAAACGTGATTATGGTACGATCGAATATAGTATGGTAGAAGTTCCTAACTAATTTGTATATATATACCTGGTATATATTAAAGTTGAATTGAAAACTAATTCTCTAGTGTTGGCGAAAAAAAACTAATTCTCTAGTACAAAATATATACTAATATTTTATTAGACATGTAATAAAACATGATATAGAAAATATAATTTTATCATAAATATGTTTAGAAAGAAATATGTCTGTATGAAATTTATTTGATCAATGATATGTTTAAATTGTTGAGATATGCTTGAAGCTGAAAGTGTTGTTAGGGGTGTCAATTCCGGCTGTCCGGTCCGGCCCAAACTCGCTAAATCCATAAATATTTGAGCTTGGTCCGGTCCGGTCCAGAAATATTTTGGGCTTAGAATTCAAAGTCTGATCCGGTATTTATAGGGCTATATGATTTTTCGGGGGTTTTTTGGATTTTTCGAAAAATAGTTTGTCATTGTTATTTCTACCGTTTTAATACATATGAACTTTATAAAAAAGTTTAGTTTTCACTTTGAAAAAGATGATGTAGTGATTTTCAATTTTTTTTTACCATTTTGATTACAAAAATAATAATATTTTAAATAAAATACAAAATTTCGGGTTTTAGGGGCGGTTCTAGTCCAGACGGATTTAAGCCTAATATTTCTAGAGTCCAAATGGACTTAATTCGAAAAGTCCAATTTTTTTCAGATTTATAAAATTAAACTTAAATCCTGTAATTTTTAGGACCAGGCGGATTCGGGCTGAGAGTTTCGACCTCATTGACATGTCTAGGTGTTGCAGAGTTCGTGTGGACATTGCAATTCATTATATTAAAGTATACGTAAGTGTAGATAAAGACCGTTACTTTTATTTTTAATCTAAAGATCAGAGTCAGCAACAGCCAATCCTACACCATGGTGAATAGACTTTGGAGAGT
This sequence comes from Raphanus raphanistrum x Raphanus sativus, assembly GCA_019705995.1. NCBI lineage: Eukaryota > Viridiplantae > Streptophyta > Magnoliopsida > Brassicales > Brassicaceae > Raphanus > Raphanus raphanistrum x Raphanus sativus. Next base: position 56,964,033 of record CM034035.1, on the reverse strand, counting down.
GACACCGACTTCTTTGAGTGCATGCTTAAACTTGTTGGCTAAGCTGAGTTGACCTTGTCCGAAATCATCATAAGTTTCATAATTAATTAGCCATTGTAAAAAATGACTGATAATATAAAGTCTGAAGATAGTCTTGGACGAAATTGAACACCCAACAACAATTATATTGTAATTCGGTGATATTTCTACAGAAATAGCAAACTTATCTATACACATTAAAATTATATATATCAAGATAATTGCCTCGAATCCAACTAAATCCAAGTTATGGACTGTATATAAATGTTCCTTTTTTTAATTTCTAGTCAAATTATTTCGTGAGAAAAATTCAAACTACACAAGGGTTGATTACCAACCCCTATATTCAACAAAATCGTGTCCTTCATTACAACATGCTGACTTGAATGTTGATATATGAACGTATCAAATGGAGGAAATTGAAAACAAATATACAGTCATTTAAAATGATCAAGTTCTTTTCTGATTATATCGTCTTAATAGCAACTTACTGATTAACTAATACTAGAGTTTAATCTGCACATCCGTGCGGATATATTTTTTATTCTATAAATGTTTAATTTTGATATATGATTTATATCTTAATGTTATGTATTGAATAACTTTTTAATATTATTTTTTAGTTTTCTTATTACTTTATTAATATGAAGATTTTTTATACATTTTACGTTTTTATTAATTGTTATTACATTTTCAAGTTTTCATAATTTGAAATAATAAAATAAAAATCATTCTACAGTATATGACTTTTGAAAATATACAGCTGTAGAAATAAAATGGTAATAACTTTATTTGTATAAACTATGACATGGTTAAAAAATTTGAACTCATTTTAAGCCTAGATAATTATTTATTTAAAAGAAAGTATTAAAAAAAAAATAGGTTAATTTACCAATTTTTTTTTTGTCAGCATTTACCAATTTAATATACTTTTATCATGTTTAATTTATATAATAATTTTATTTTAATATAGTATAGACTATGACTTTAATTTTATAAAATATAAATATTTTTTTCATTCTTTTTGTTTTATAATGAAATTTAATTAATATAAATTTATACTAATATTATATTACTTAAATACGAAATTAATTAATGCATTATTTAATAAAAGATATTTAAAAAGTTTAGTAAGATTTTGTTAGATGTTTTATCAACAGATTTTATTATAACTAAAAATAAAATTCAAATTTACAAATAAAATTAATTTATTATTAATATCTTTGTTGATTATTATGTCATACTATGTTATTAATGAAATGGACCTAGTAAAACTATTTAATGGTTAGATAAAAATGATATTTCTTTTTTAACAGAGAAGATACACAATAGTTTATTTATCACGAATTGCAAAATAGTTTAAACAGTTAATTACATGGTCTTGATAGATTTTTTTTTGTGACATATGTCTTGATAGAATTCGTAAACATAACTTATATAATAAAGTGCCAAATATGGTATAAATGGCACAAGCTTACGTGTAGTTTTTGGATGCGTTTTAATTTTGTAAAGTCAAAAGTAGTAGTACTATAATGCTAACCTCATTAAAAGCTGTGGTGACCCATTTATATTTGACCTTTTGGTTCAGCCAAATTAATATTAATGAAGATGTTGAATGACATCTTATAGTGTCCGTATATATGAACGTACACTGTAAACAAATACTAGTAGTTTTTTTTGTCTTGGCTACGCATTTTCATCATGTGATGCGAAATGATAATCAGTTTATAGTAGCTGTCATTTGAATTAGGAGTGGAATTTGAATTTATATTATCCAACCAAAGAGACTTTAAAAGTGGAAAGTTTCTTTTTATTGCCATTTAAACCTTATCTATTATGACCACGCATCCAAATTTACGTTTTTTCCTATCTGTTTTTGTTCCAACCAAATATGATTTCTAAGACATCTCCAATAACTATTCTTAGCCATGGGCATTGAGTGTTTCAGATCATGTTTAGTTAGGACCTCCACTCGGATAAATGAATTATATGTATGATAGATACAGGCCCGGCTTACTTTTTTAGACCTTGTGCAAGTTCTAACTCTTCAAGAGCAATAAAAATACTTTGCAAATAAAACCCTGATTTTGCAGAATTGGACCCTAGAGAGCAACAGTTCTCACCCTTAGTATCTTATAAATTCCAACACAAAATAAAATGTATCTCAAATGTTTAGATACCTTATCAAAAATGTCTCATTTAAGATATTTTTGATAGAATATCTAAATATTTAAAATATTCATTTAAATTTATTCTGTGTTGGAGTCCGTGAGATACCAAAGGTGGGAATCCATCAATAATGTTGTTCTAACTAAATTTTTCATATATTCAGTGGATCCTTTGCAAGAGTCGGCACTGAATATGTACTTAGCAGATTTTGGTTTGGATATAATATCGGTTTAGAGTACTTGTTTAATACATGAATCAAATTTACACATATATATACACACACAAAGTGAAGTTGGGCATTTATTTGTTAATTTTAATTCGATTCGTTATTCGTTTCGATTTGATTCGAAAATCCGGATATTCATAAGTTTTCGAAGTAAATTAAATATTAGAAATCAATATCCGTTAACAACAAAACAAAACACAAATACTAAAAATTTCAGAGTCTCATATCTGATCCACTCTGACTTTTATAAAATATGTATGTATAATTGAATATAGAAGTTTATATTTATAGTTTTGTATAACTATTATTTTAACATATAACTTTCTCAGTTTTATTTATAAAATTACTTATAGAACTATTAAATTAAGAAATGAACATAATCTCTTTATAAAAATTATAATACTTTTAAAATTTTATGTTTATAAGAACATTTAATTAAATTTTAAATATTTATGAAACATAGAATCTCACTAATGTTTATTTCTATTTTATATCATGTTAAATATTATTTTGAAGATAAATTTGTATAGGTTTTTACTAAATTTATTTGTATTGAACAAAGTGGATGATATATCCATAAATATCCGTTAATATTCGAAAATATCTATAAATTTTTCGGATATCCAGAAAACCGAATATCCGTATTTTGTCGAAGCAAAACAAATAGAAAAACTGGATATCCCTAAAATACGAAACACATCTCAAATGCTGAAAAATTGAAAATTATGATAGTATTCGATCCGCGTCCAACCCTAGTTAACATGTCAGTTGAAGTGTTCTCGTGGTTACACATTTGCCCATTCGCTAATTCAAATTGGATTTGAGTCACTAAAATGTCAATTTTATAAGTATTGTTATATTAATATATTATAGATATTTACAATATAAAAGAATAGATATAAATTAAAGTGATCCAGTGGTAACATATTTTTCTTATCCAATCTGGGTTTGGCAGATATGATGACTTTTTTTTTTTTAATATTCTGAGTTTGAGATATTTATTTTGGTTTAATGAAAATTTGAGTTTGAGTTTAAAACCCCTCATTTTCGCTTAAAATGAATTTGAATTTTGTTCCAATGGTTCCTTTTTTTCCAAAAGAAATTCAAATATATTATTTTATTAATACTTATTATTAAATTCTGATAATAATTTTATTTTAAAACTTACAAATTTTACCTAACACTAACTTAATTTAAATAAAATTTTAATATATATGTAAGATTATTTTTTAATAGAATAGTCAGTGATGTATATGAATGTATAATTGTGTTAATAAAAGTATTAATAATTTATTAAAGTAGAAAACACATATATTTAATATTTTAGATATAAACAAAATTATGTATAAGTGTAATGAATAAAAAAGTTGAACGCTAAAATGAGGTTATGAATACTATTTCTTCAAATTTGATGTTACGAATTTCTATTTCTCAATCATATGTTACGATCAAAACAATTGGTTATATTATATTAATTTGTATCAATTTTGTTGTTGAATTTTGTTTTTATTTTGAGATATTATTTCCATTAATCTACTGAAATTGTAAAATCAAACTCTCCAAATTTTGATATAATATTCTAAATAATTCTTTGGGACTGACTAAAAATATATATTTTATTATTTCGAATAATTTTGAAAACCATAAAAATATAGTTTGTAAACCGATTCGACTAGGACTTTGATAACCAAGGAACACTCTGCAATTGCATCCATAAAAATGAAGTACACAGTTTGTAAGGATTAAGAGTGTGAAAAGCATAACCATACAATACTTCCTTTTTTTCTATAAGCTTTACAAACCAGTTTACCAACTAATTTGTATTTTTCTTTTCCTTTTGGTATCGCCCTTTACATAGAACTGTTGTTAACTAATTTGCATATTATGAATAGAAATGGAAAATATGGTAGAAGAAAAATCCTAAAAAAAAGAAGAAAAAGATAAAGAAACAGAGATTTTAACACTGCGTACCTTTAAAGTTTAAATAATCAAAATTTAAAAGAAAGACTTCAACCCAAAAAAAAATAGGAAAAAGACAAGTTAAATAATTTCCTTTATTTATACAACACTACATTTTTGACAAATATAACACTACCTTACCGCACAAACTTAGGGAACACCTATTAAACCCCACGGCAACAAGTAAATCATCAGAGAGCAAGTAGTTCTCAGTGTACCAAACAATATTTTAATATAATTATTGCTTTTCTCCATCATTTTCTATTATCAGAAGGCTTCCGAACAGCTCGGAGCTGAACAGAGTTGTCAAAACAGTGGAAGAAACCAAAGTGAGGGAACCTCTCATACCATGTCTCTTGTGGCACATGTGTGTCCCAGTGTTCTCCGCTACTGCTTTTCCCATATTTGTGTACCCAACCTGAACCGTTATGTCCTTCACCCCAACTCCTGTTCCATCTGTCACCGTGCTTCCCTTCCCACCAAGTCTCACCTTGCTTCACTCCCTGAGCGCTCGGGTTAAAGTTCTCGTCCCATTTGTCTCCCCATTTGTCCCAACCATCCCCTACCCACCTTTCCGCCCACTTGTCTGTATATTTTGTGCTTCCGCCTTGCCCATCATACTTCTCTCCCCACCTGATGTTTCAAAATCAATCAAGACAAGATTTAGAAACATACGATTTTTTAGTCTTAAAGAGCTTGTACTATGTTGTTATTTGGAAAAGAGTACCTCTCATGCCAGACATGAGCATGGCCAACATCAAGTGGTGTGTTACGGTCAAGGCTGCACCATTTGTGAGCCCATTTTTCTGATTTTCCGGTAGCATCATAATGCTCAAACCACTTTTCTTGCCATTCATCACCTTGTCCACTCTTTCCCCATTTATCTGCAGTTTTCTCCATATGCACAACACCATTCTCCTGTAATTGACAAATTCAAAATAAAGTCTCCAAACTAATCTTGCAATATAAGTAGAGCTAGAGTTTCATGACCTGCATCATCGCCTCTCTCCAGAACTCACGCCACACGTTTCCAGCCGCATCACGTCCTGATTTCTCAGAACCAAGTTCCTTAAACCCAAAGTCATCAGAAGCCTCCCAATACTTGTCCTGCCACTCAACAACACCATCAGCAGTAACACCACGTATCATAGTCCACCTGCAAACCACACCATCAGACCGTTTCTCAACTCCCGTTTGCTTCCACCATTTCAACCCCTCTTGGCTAACCCCAGAGGAAGCAGAATCATCCAAACCATCAAGAACGCGAGCCGCTTCTTCCGCATTGGCCGAAGAAACGGCGTCAAGGTCATGTACCACCGACGTAGGCTTCGTCTCTGTCTCTGTCTCTTTCTTAACCTCGATCAAAGACTCAAAAGGAGGGATAACAAAGCTATGTCTTTCGGTGGAAAGCATACTCTCGTAAGGTATGGAAAGAGAGTCAGCTGAAGGTTCTTTCTCCAATACAGGGGTTTGAAACTCAGCAGGCTTGACTGCAGCCTGCAGCAAGTCCGGATTGGAACTCATTTCACTATCTTGAGGAGGTGTCCAAGACCAAAAGTCAGGTCCTGGTGTCTCCGAACCAGAAGTTTCAGACCGAGGAACATACACTGTTCTGCTCCACATCCCTGGTTTATTAAAAGAATGACTCAAATATTTATCAAGTGAAGTGGCTGTCTGTTACAACATTAGTGCGAATAAAGTACCTTTGGATTTAGCATTGTTCTGAGTTTCGGTTCCGTCACTCTTCTCTTCATCATCTTGAAAACCATTTTTGCCGTCGCCTGAACTGTTAGAGGCGAGAATCGCTTTAGCTGCCGAGATAGCCGCGGCGGCGCGATCAACGACCTGCATCCGCTGAATCCGATCCCTCTCCTCTACGGAAACTTCCAAGATCTTCTGGAACTCTTCGCTCTTCTTCTTGTTGTCTAGGTCTCCTGGGCCTTTCTCGCCATCGGAAGCTACATTCTCGGCTATCTTCTCGAAGGCCTTCTCCTTCTTCTCGCGATCGACAGCGTTTTTCCACATATCGAGGTACGATTCGGGTCGGTCATTTGAAACCCTAAGCGTCCTCGATCCGGTTCGATTTCTCCGGTTCGGGAACGGCGCCGTGAAAATCGAGGAGGAGGAGTGACGGCGTGTTCCGTCGTCGAAGTGTGGGGCGCGAGATGCCGTGAAGGCAGCGCGTAGGGAGACTCCGAGACGCGAAGCCATTTTTGTTTTTTCGAGGTTTCGAAATTAGCGGGTGATTATGATATGAAAGTAAGCAGTAGAATAGAAGAAAGAGGAAAGCTTTATAAACAAACACTTGCAAACTCTCTTTTTTTAAGTTCACTTTGTTTTGATAGAAACGATTGGTTCTGCTTTCACGTGATTTGAGTGGTAAAGTGGTAATTTTTTTACGTGTTTGGGAAGGGAAGTACTTCTCTGTGGCCGACCTCTTTTTTGATGTGCGTGTGGCCGACCTCAGCGGCAACACGTGGCACTTGCGTAACCGTTAATCCAAATAGAAATAATACACTTGGCTTCAAATGCAAAGAGGGTTGTGTAATTTTGCTGTTTTTTTATGTTTGGCCCCAACTAAATTTCATTACATTCTTCCCACCCCCTCGCTCTTTTTGGAATTTTACATTTTTACCCATAAACATAAAATGTTTGGGATCCATTTTGATTAGTGTAGTATTTCTGGTTAAAATCTTCAGTTGTGCTACAGTCCCAAGTTACGGTAATACGGCCGACCTTTCATTAAAACTTTTAGCTCTCGTTGCTGCTGTTGACGACTCTACTTGAGGCCACAAGCTCATGCTGGCCTTGGATGTACTATATTCCCTTATATGTATGTTTCTTTTTCTTTTTTGTTCAATCAGCATCCAAATTCAAAAGTCGGGTCATGTGTGACTACAATCCGAAGTTTTACTATAGGATTGAATGTGACCAGTCAGTCCCAATAGAAATCTACTTTTCATTGCTTTTATGATTTTTATTTATTTTTCCTTCCTTTAGTTGCAAAAAGAAAACATTTGTTCCATTAAAATTCCTTACTTGATAGATAGATCATTCCTGAATTATGATTTATATCATAAGATCTCTTTTATGTAACCCTTTAACAAAAATCGTTGTTAGATTGCCTTCCAAGGCTTCAAGGCACATGCATGTGTGTTTCTTTTTTTTTTTCTTTTTTTTTGGTCAAAGCATGTGTGTTCTTTTTGTTTCCAAAAGTTCGGTGCAAATCAAGCAACCTGCGAGAGGCAAAAAGAGAACAAAGCATTTTAGAAAAGTGTTGACAAATAAGTGTTTTTAAACCCAACTTTCCAAAGTTCTTGTCTATACCATCGCTCGTGAACTTTAGTATAATGTCAAATCCATCATGAATTCAATAAAATTTTAAAATATCTACACGAACTTTTACATACAAAATAATGTTCCTTTCCCTGACTCAGCAAACCTATCCCTCAGACTCCTCGTACAATAAGTTTCTTTGTGGTTTGTAGATTTGATTTGTAGATGAATGTCTTAGAATGATTCATATATAAGCTGAAAATGCAAGTGGGTCGTTCATTTTTGCTGTTTTTTTTTTCCGTTTTTTCTCGTTTGACCTCGTTACATTCTTACGCTGTAGCCTCATCTCTTTGGGCCTCAGAGAACTCTTAAAGTAAAATCGTAAAATGGTGGGCTAAATGTTGAAGGTTGCAGCCCTTATTGGGTCACTCCAGAGGCAACGCTAAATTGAAAGAGAAAGAAGACGTGGGGTAATCACGTGGCAGTCAGAGTTTGGGTTGGGTCCATCTATTTGGGTAAAAGACCGATTCAAGATTTGTCATATACTTGCATAAGAACTAAAGAAACAGCGTACATGGTCAACTTTGACCAGAACTAGTCACACATACCCCCTGCAGTTCACTTCTTCCCTACGCGCTTTTGGTACACGCGCGGTCAAACCAAAGTAGCCCATTGCTAAAGATAAGCAAATTGTTTAAATCTAAAATAAACAACAAGAATTAAAAACAGAGTTGAAGAAAAATAATTTAGGCTATAATAAAATTCAATTGAATGGTAAAGATTTTACTCAATACGCAAAAAAGTCCAAAACAAAGAGAAGTCTGAATTAGTGAAAAAATTACCATAAAGAGTGGAAACGTTTTCAATAATTACACTTTATTGGGCTACAAACAGGTCCATAAAGCACCGAATCAGCGCGTGAATATATATGATACGAAATCTAACTTTTTTCTGAGGAGAGAAGAAGATAATCATATAAAATAGCAGTAACAGTATTTTACAAATAAAAAATATTTAATTTTTCTTCTTTCCGTCGCCTTTCCTCTTTTTCAAAAATCTCAAAACTTTATAGTATTGTTTAGCCTTTGGAGTTTGGACCCTTTCGATCATCGGAAAAGCTCTTTTCGAAGTCGCCCAACTACTAGTAGCTGCAATTTTTTTTTATAACCTTTTTTCTCTTGAATTCCATCTAATCTGTGTAGTATCTCTTTGTGGAATTCTCGAGATCTGATTGTTTCTCAAGCTTTATAATTTGGGTCCAACCAGTAGTAACAATGGTGGGTTCATGGTAAAAAATTGTCGTAGCTAATTTTGGAAAAAAAGTTGTCTTTCTGGTTTTGTTTTTTTTTTGGGGGGGGGGGGGGTTTGAATTCGAGACAGTTGGTGGCTCCAATTTGATGGAAGTGGGTAGCTCGAATTCGTCGGGTCAGCTTTCCGGGCGGGTCGTTGATACAAGAGGCAAACACAGGATCCATGCCCAACTCAATAGGCTCCAACAAGAAGCTCGCTTCTTAGAGGTATATCATGTATTACTCACATCTCCTCTCTTAAATTTTTTTAAAATAGCCTTTTTGCCTGATCATCCGATATTTATCGTATTGGATCAATCATTTTGTGCTCTTTCCAGTGGTAGTTTAATTGAAAGCTTGAAACTTTTTTAGTTTTTTCTTGGAAAGCAATATGAATAGTGTTGATCTGATTAACGGTCTCTCTGTTGGGATTCTAGTAGTGTCTTCACTCTTCGTGCTTTTGAAATGAGCGATCTAACTTTAGTAAATGTAGTGTAGAACAGTCTCCTTGACGAGAGTAGAGTAGATCATAACTTGCTTCTGTTAAGTAGGAAGGTTCAAGAATGATGGATAATGCATATGCTTTAGGCTTGGTAATATCTTGATCATCTCATGTCCACATAGCGGTTTGGTCAGTACTGAAAACGTATACTTGTCTGTGACTCTCTCTCTTAAAATGTTTACAAGGTGTATAATACGTGTTCCACTTTTATTATATTCAGGAAGAGCTAGAGCTCCTTGAAAAGATGGATAACGCCTCAGATTCTTGCAAAGAGTAAGAACAAACTTCTGCATTATCCAATATCCGGTTAAAGAACAATCTGGTTCCATAACTTTTGACTCATTTTGTCGAATGGATATGCAGGTTCTTGGACAGTGTTAACAGCAAACCTGATCCTCTTCTTCCGCAGTAATTTTTGCCTCTTTCCTTCGTTTTGTCTCATTTCTATAGACTACAAGATGATTTGTTCTGATTTGAAAGGGTCTTTTTGGTCTCCTTGCAGAACAACAGGGCCAGTGAATGCAACATGGGATCAATGGTTCGAACGCCCTAAAGAAGTAAAAAGATGTGGCTGCTTCATTCTTTAATCTTCATTTCCTCCTCCTGCTACGTTCTATTTTTTTTCTACAAGAGTTTGCATTTTTGTTTTTACATTTCCCGGCAGTTAAATTGATGTAATTGGCAAAAAAGAAAATATTCACTTGTGCAGATAAAATCTATTGATATCGATCAATGCGTGTCTTGAATTTACAAAAAAAATGAACCACAGTGACACAGTCTGAAACAAAGCAAGATTGTAATCTTTTCAGATTTGATTTTCTAGAAACAGCGTCATACTCAATTTCAAAGCAACTAATAAGGTGAAGTTAGAAAGAAAATAGAAGAATACTCCTGGTTAAAAAGAATCAAAACTGTTCACTATCATCTCAAAGTTTTTTCAAGCTTTGCCTTGGGGTCTGGGTCTCGGGTCTGGGATCTCGGGTCTCGGGTCTCGGGTCTGGGGTCTCGGGTCTCGGATCTGGGATCTCGGGTCTGGGGTCTGGGGTCTCGGGTCTGGGGTCTGGGGTCTTGGGTCTCGGGTCTCGGGTCTTGGATCTCGGGTCTCGGCTCTCGTGTCTCAGGTCTGGGGTCTCGGGTCGGGGTCTCGGGGTCTCGGGTTTCTGGGGTCTCGGGTCTCGGGTCTCATGGTCTCGGGTCTCGGTTTCGGGTTCTGGGTTTCGGGGCTCCGGTCTGGTTTTCTAGGTTCTGGGGTCTGGGTTTCGGGGTTCTGGGTATCGGGTTTCGGGGTTCTGGGTATCGGATTTCGGGGTTCTGGGTTTCGGGGTTCTGGGTTCGGGGTTCGGGGTTCGGGGTTCGGGGTTTCGGGGGTTCGGGGGTTCGGGGGTTCGGGGGTTCGGGGGTTCGGGGGATCGGGGTTCGGGGTTCGGGGTTCGGGGTTCGGGTCTCGGGTCTCGGGTCTCGGGTCTCGGGTCTCGGGTCTAGGGTCTGGGGTCTCAGGTCTGGGGTCTCAGGTCTGGGGTCTCGGATCACTCTACCGGTACGGATGATATGAACTCAGATCCGAGAGGATTGAGAACTGGTGGGATGAACGGTGACACAAAGGGTTGCGGAAGGTCCGATGATACTACCAGAGGTGAACTCCGAAGAGAACTGATGGATTGAACGGTGACACAAAGGGTTGCGGAATGACCCAATGATACTACCAGAGGTGCTTGATTGTCGCCAGATATGACTCACAGGTCCGACAAGGAAGCAAACTCGATCTGTTGCCGGATATGACACACCGGTCCAACGAGAAAGAGAGAGTTACTTGGAGCTAACCACACCAAGAACAAGAAAAGTGAGATACCCTCTCAAGGTTCCAAAAATAAACACTCAAAACTTATTTTATTTCATTGATCAAATGACTTTTATATAATAGGCAAAAAATACAAAATGTTGGAATACAAAAGACTACTCAACATAAAATTTAGCAATTTATGAAAACAATGAAGACTTGACCAAAGACTTTGAATTGACCAAGAAATGATGACTTGACCAACGTTGGACGATTTGGAGTGAATAACTCTTCGGTTGATCTCGTGCTTCTGCCAGCTTGACGATCTCTGAATTACCGTCAAATTGATATATTATTTGGCCATGGCTTGTATTTTTTTATTGGGCCCTTCTTTCTTTCGGCTGAAACATGTTTATAAACATATTTTTCATAAATCATCAAGCCCATCTCGTTTGATTCAAACACATAAGCCAAGTTTTCTCGAATTGTTTCTGCTGCTGATTTAGGGCACATCAGTCTCGGGTCTGGGTCTCGGGTCTGGGATCTCGGGTCTGGGGTCTCGGGCTGGGGTCTCGGGTCTGGGGTCTCGGGCTGGGGTCTCGGGTCTCGGGTCTGGGGTCTCGGGTCTCGGGTCTGGGGTTTCGGTCTCGTGTCTCGGGTCTGGGGTCTCGGTCTCGTGTCTCGGGTCTGGGGTCTCGGGTCTGGGGTCTCGGATCTGGGGTCTCGAGTCTGGGGTCTCGGGTCTGGGGTCTCGGGTCTGGGGTCCGGGGTCTGGGTCTCGGGTCCGGTGTCTCGGGTCTGGGGTCCGGGGTCTGGGTCTCGGGTCTCGGGTCGGGGTCTCGGGTTTCTGGGGTCTCGGGTCGGGGTCTCGGGTCTCATGGTCTCGGGTCTCAAGTCTCGGGGTCTCGGGTCTCGGGGTCTCGGGGCTGGGGTCTCGGGTCTCGGGTCTCGGATCCGAGGTCTTGGGTCTCGGGTCTCGGGGTCTCGGGTTTCTCGGGTCTCGGGGTCTCGGGTCTCGGGTCTCGGGTTTCTGGGGTCTCGGGTCTGGGTCTCGGGTCCGAGGTCTCGGCCTGGGGTCTCGGTCTCGGGTCTCGGGTCTGGGGTCTCGGATCTGGGGTCTCGGTTCTCGGGTCTCGGGTCTGGGGTCTCGGGTCTGGGTCTGGGGTCTCGGTTCTCGGGTCTCGAGTCTGGGGTCCGGGGTCTGGGTCTCGGGTCTGGGGTCCGGGGTCTGGGTCTCGGGTTTAGGGTTTAGGGTTTAGGGTTTGGGGTTTAGGGTCTCGGGTCTCGGGTCTGGGTCTCGGGTCTCGGGTCTCGGGTCTGGGGTCTAGGTCTCGGGTCTCGGGTCTGGGGTCTCGGGTCTGGGGTCTCAGGTCTCATGGTCTCGGATATCGGGGTCTCGGGGTCTCGGGGCTGGGGTCTCTGGTCTCGGTCTCGGGTCTCAAGTCGGGGTCTCGGGTCTCGGGTCTCATGGTCTCGGGTCTCGGGGTCTCGGGTCTCGGGGTCTCGGGGCTGGGGTCTCGGGTCTCGGATCCGAGGTCTTGGGTCTCGGGTCTCGGGTCTCGGGGTCTCGTGTTTCTGGGGTCTCGGGGTCTCGGGTCTCGGGTTTCTGGGGTCTCGGGTCTGGGTCTCGGGTCCGAGGTCTCGGGCTGGGGTCTCGGGTCTGGGGTCTCGGGTCTCGGGTCTGGGGTCTCGGTCTCAGGTCTCGGATCTGGGGTCACGGATCTGGGGTCTCGGGTCTAGGGTCTCGGGTCTGGGGTCTCGGGTCTGGGGTCTCGGGTCTCGGGTCTGGGGTCTCGGGTCTGGGGTCTCGGGTCTGGGGTCTCGGGTCTGGGGTCTCGGGACCCAGGTCTCGGTTCTCAGGTCTCGGGTCCCGGGTCCCGGGTCTCGGGTCTCGGGTCTTGGGTCTAGGGTCTAGGGTCTCGGGTCTGGGGTCTCGGGTCGGGGTCTCGGGTCTCGGGTCTCATGGTCTCGGGTCTCGGGTCTCGGGTCTCGGGGTCTCGGGTTTCTGGTCTCGGGTTTCTGATTTAGGGCACATCAGTCTCGGGTCTTGGGTCTCGGGTCTGGGGTCTCGGATCTGGGGTCTCGGGTCTGGGGTCTCGGGTCTGGGGTCCGGGGTCTGGAGTTTCGGGTCTGGGGTCTCAGGTCTCATGGTCTCAAATCTCGGATATCGGGGTCTCGGGTCTCGGGGTCTCGGGGATGGAGTCTCTGGTCTCGGTCTCGGGTCTCGGGTCGGGGTCTCGGGTCTCGGGTCTCATGGTCTAGGGTCTCGGGGTCTCAGGTTTCTGGTCTCGGGTCTCGGGGTCTCGGGTCGGGGTCTCGGGTTTCTGGGGTCTCGGGTCTCATGGTCTCAGGTCTCAAGTCTCGGGGTCTCGGGTCTCGGGGTCTCGGGGCTGGGGTCTCGGGTCTCGGGTCTCGGATCCGAGGTCTTGGGTCTCGGGTCTCAGGGTCTCGGGTTTCTCGGGTCTCGGGGTCTCGGGTCTCGGGTCTCGGGTTTCTGGGGTCTCGGGTCTGGGTCTCGGGTCCGAGGTCTCGGGCTGGGGTCTCGGTCTCGGGTCTCGGGTCTGGGGTCTCGGATCTGGGGTCTCGGTTCTCGGGTCTCGGGTCTGGGGTCTCGGGTCTGGGTCTGGGGTCTCGGTTCTCGGGTCTCGAGTCTGGGGTCCGGGGTCTGGGTCTCGGGTCTGGGGTCCAGGGTCTGGGTCTCGGGTTTAGGGTTTAGGGTTTAGGGTTTAGGGTTTAGGGTTTAGGGTCTCGGGTCTCGGGTCCGAGGTCTTGGGTCTCGGGTCTCGGGGTCTCGGGTTTCTGGGGTCTCGGGTCGGGGTCTCGGGTCTCAGGTCTCATGGTCTCGGGGTCTCGGGGCTCGGTGTTTCGGGTTCTGGGTTTCGGGGCTTCGGTCTGGTTTTCTATGTTCTGGGGTCTGGGTTTCGGGGTTCTGGGTATCGGGTTTCGGGGTTCTGGGTTTTGGGGTTCTGGGGTCTGGGTCTAGGGTATAGGGTTCTGGGGTCTGGCTTTCGGGGTTCTGGGTATCGGATTTCGGGGTTCTGGGTTTCGGGGATTCTGGGTTCGGGGTTCGGGGTTCGGGGTTTGGGGTTTCGGGGGTTCGGGGGTTCAGGGGTTCGGGGGTTCGGGGGTTCAGGGGTTTGGGGTTTCTGGGTATCGGATTTCGGGGTTCTGGGTTTCGGGGTTCTGGGTTCGGGGTTCGGGGTTCGGGGTTTGGGGTTTCGGGGGTTCGGGGGTTCAGGGGTTCGGGGGTTCGGGGGTTCGGGGGTTCAGGGTTCGGGGTTCGGGGTTCGGGGTTCGGGGTTCAGGGTTAGGGTCTAGGGTCTAGGGTCTAGGGTCTGGGGTCTCATGTCTGGGGTCTGGGGTCCGGGGTCTGGGTCTCGGGTCCGAGGTCTCGGGTCTCGGGTCTCGGGTCTCATGTCTCGGGACACGGTTCTCGGGTCACGGGTCTCGGGACCCGGGTCCCGGGTCTCGGGTCTCGGGTCCCGGGTCCCGGGTCTCGGGTCTCGGATCTGGGGTCTCGGGTCTGGGGTCTCGGATCTGGGGTCTCGGGTCTGGGGTCTGGGGTCTGGGGTTTCGGGTTTAGGGTTTAGGGTTTAGGGTTTAGGGTTTAGGGTTTAGGGTTTAGGGTTTAGGGGTCTCGGGTTTCTGGTATCTTGGGTCGGGGTCTCGGGTCTCAGGTCTCATGGTCTCGGGTCTCGGGTCTCGGGGTCTCGTGGCTCGGTGTTTCGGGTTCAAGGTTTCGGGGCTTCGGTCTGGTTTTCTAGGTTCTGGGGTCTGGGTTTCGGGGTTCTGGGTATCGGGTTTCGGGGTTCTGGGTTTTGGGGTTCTGGGGTCTGGGTCTAGGGTATAGGGTTCTGGGGTCTGGCTTTCGGGGTTGTGGGTATCGGATTTCGGGGTTCTGGGTTTTGGGGATTCTGGGTTCGGGGTTCGGGGTTCGTGGTTCGGGGTTTGGGGTTTGGGGTTTCAGGGGTTCGGGGGTTCGGGGGTTCAGGGGTTCGGGGGTTCGGGGTTTAGGGTCTAGGGTTTAGGGTTTAGGGTTTAGGGTTTAGGGTTTAGGGTTTAGGGTCTCGGGTCTGGGGTCTCGGGTCAGGGTCTCGGGTCTCGGGTCTCATGGTCTCGGGTCTCGGGTCTCGGGTCTAGGGTCGAGGGTCTCGGGTCTGGGGTCTCGGGTCGGGGTCTCGGGTTTCTGGTCTCGGGTTTCTGATTTAGGGTTTAGGGTTTAGGGTCTCGGGTCTGGGGTCTCGGGTCTGGGGTCTCGGGTCTGGGGTCTCGGGTCTGGGGTCTCGGTTCCCGAAACCCGGACCCCAGAACCTAGAAAACGAGACCGAAGCCCCGAAACCCAGAACCTGAAACACCGAGCCACGAGACCCCGAGACCCGAGACCATGAGACCTGAGACCCGAGACCCCGACCCGAGACCCCAGAAACCCGAGACCCCGAGACCCGAGACCCAAGACCTCGGACCCGAGACCCGAGACCCCAGACCCCAGCCCGGGTCTCGGGTCTCGGGTTTAGGGTCTCATGGTCTCGGGTTTCTGGGGTCAGGGTCTCGGGTCAGGGTCTCGGGTCTCGGGTCTCATGGTTTCGGGGTTCTGGGTTTTGGGGTTCTGGGGTCTGGGTCTAGGGTATAGGGTTCTGGGGTCTGGCTTTCGGGGTTCTGGGTATCGGATTTCGGGGTTCTGGGTTTCGGGGATTCTGGGTTCGGGGTTCGGGGTTCGGGGTTCGGGGTTTGGGGTTTCGGGGGTTCGGGGGTTCAGGGGTTCGGGGGTTCGGGGGTTCAGGGGTTTGGGGTTTCTGGGTATCGGATTTCGGGGTTCTGGGTTTCGGGGTTCTGGGTTCGGGGTTCGGGGTTCGAGGTTTGGGGTTTCGGGGGTTCGGGGGTTCAGGGGTTCGGGGGTTCGGGGGTTCGGGGGTTCAGGGTTCGGGGTTCGGGGTTCGGGGTTCAGGGTTAGGGTCTAGGGTCTAGGGTCTAGGGTCTGGGGTCTCATGTCTGGGGTCTGGGGTCCGGGGTCTGGGTCTCGGGTCCGAGGTCTCGGGTCTCGGGTCTCGGGTCTCATGTCTCGGGACACGGTTCTCGGGTCACGGGTCTCGGGACCCGGGTCCCGGGTCTCGGGTCTCGGGTCCCGGGTCCCGGGTCTCGGGTCTCGGATCTGGGGTCTCGGGTCTGGGGTCTCGGATCTGGGGTCTCGGGTCTGGGGTCTGGGGTCTGGGGTTTCGGGTTTAGGGTTTAGGGTTTAGGGTTTAGGGTTTAGGGTTTAGGGTTTAGGGGTCTCGGGTTTCTGGTATCTTGGGTCGGGGTCTCGGGTCTCAGGTCTCATGGTCTCGGGTCTCGGGGTCTCGTGGCTCGGTGTTTCGGGTTCAAGGTTTCGGGGCTTCGGTCTGGTTTTCTAGGTTCTGGGGTCTGGGTTTCGGGGTTCTGGGTATCGGGTTTCGGGGTTCTGGGTTTTGGGGTTCTGGGGTCTGGGTCTAGGGTATAGGGTTCTGGGGTCTGGCTTTCGGGGTTGTGGGTATCGGATTTCGGGGTTCTGGGTTTTGGGGATTCTGGGTTCGGGGTTCGGGGTTCGTGGTTCGGGGTTTGGGGTTTGGGGTTTCAGGGGTTCGGGGGTTCGGGGGTTCAGGGGTTCGGGGGTTCGGGGTTTAGGGTCTAGGGTTTAGGGTTTAGGGTTTAGGGTTTAGGGTTTAGGGTTTAGGGTCTCGGGTCTGGGGTCTCGGGTCAGGGTCTCGGGTCTCGGGTCTCATGGTCTCGGGTCTCGGGTCTCGGGTCTAGGGTCGAGGGTCTCGGGTCTGGGGTCTCGGGTCGGGGTCTCGGGTTTCTGGTCTCGGGTTTCTGATTTAGGGCACATCAGTCTCGGGTCTGGGGTCTCGGGTCTGGGGTCTCGGATCTGGGGTCTCGGGTCTGGGGTCTCGGGTCTGGGGTCTCGGGTCTGGGGTCTCGGGTCTGGGGTCTCGGGTCTGGGGTCTCGGTTCCCGAAACCCGGACCCCAGAACCTAGAAAACGAGACCGAAGCCCCGAAACCCAGAACCTGAAACACCGAGCCACGAGACCCCGAGACCCGAGACCATGAGACCTGAGACCTGAGACCCCGACCCGAGACCCCAGAAACCCGAGACCCCGAGACCCGAGACCCAAGACCTCGGACCCGAGACCCGAGACCCCAGACCCCAGCCCGGGTCTCGGGTCTCGGGTTTAGGGTCTCATGGTCTCGGGTTTCTGGG
This sequence comes from Raphanus raphanistrum x Raphanus sativus, assembly GCA_019705995.1. NCBI lineage: Eukaryota > Viridiplantae > Streptophyta > Magnoliopsida > Brassicales > Brassicaceae > Raphanus > Raphanus raphanistrum x Raphanus sativus. Next base: position 56,946,602 of record CM034035.1, on the reverse strand, counting down.
GTCAGGGTCTCGGGTCAGGGTCTCGGGTCTCGGGTCTCATGGTCTCGGGTTTCTGGGGTCTCGTGTCGGGGTCTCGGGTCTCAGGTCTCATGGTCTCGGGTCTCGGGGTCTCGTGGGTCGGTGTTTCAGGTTCTGGGTTTCGGGGCTTCGGTCTCGTTTTCTAGGTTCTGGGGTCCGGGTTTCGGGACCCGAGACCCCAGACCCGAGACCCCAGACCCGAGACCCCAGACCCGAGACCCCAGACCCGAGACCCCAGACCCGAGACCCCAGGTCCGAGACCCCAGACCCGAGACCCCAGACCCGAGACTGATGTGCCCTAAATCAGAAACCCGAGACCAGAAACCCGAGACCCCGAGACCCGAGACCATGAGACCCGAGACCCCGACCCGAGACCCCAGACCCGAGACCCTCGACCCTAGACCCGAGACCCGAGACCCGAGACCATGAGACCCGAGACCCGAGACCCTGACCCGAGACCCGAGACCCTAAACCCTAAACCCTAAACCCTAAACCCTAAACCCTAAACCCTAGACCCTAAACCCCGAACCCCCGAACCCCTGAACCCCCGAACCCCCGAACCCCTGAAACCCCAAACCCCAAACCCCGAACCACGAACCCCGAACCCCGAACCCAGAATCCCCAAAACCCAGAACCCCGAAATCCGATACCCAGAACCCCGAAAGCCAGACCCCAGAACCCTATACCCTAGACCCAGACCCCAGAACCCCAAAACCCAGAACCCCGAAACCCGATACCCAGAACCCCGAAACCCAGACCCCAGAACCTAGAAAACCAGACCGAAGCCCCGAAACCCAGAACCCGAAACACCGAGCCACGAGACCCCGAGACCCGAGACCCAAGACCATGAGACCTGAGACCCGAGACCCCGACCCGAGATACCAGAAACCCGAGACCCCGAGACCCGAGACCCAAGACCTCGGACCCGAGACCCGAGACCCCAGCCCGAGACCCCAGACCTGAGACACGAGAGCCGAGACCCGAGACCCGAGACCCAGACCCCGGACCCCAGACCCGAGACCCAGACCACGGACCCCAGACCCGAGACCCCGGACCCGAGACCCAGACCCCGGACCCCAGACCCGAGACCCCAGACCCGAGACCCCAGACCCGAGACCCTAGATCCGAGACCCCAAACCCGAGACCCCAGACCGAGACCCCAGACCAGAGACCCGAGACCCGAGACCCCAGCCCGAGACCCAGATCCGAGACATGAGACACCAGACCCGAGACCCGAGACCCCAGACCCGAGACCCCAGACCCAAGACCCGAGACCCCAGCCCGAGACCTCAGACCCGAGACCCAGACCTGAGACCCCAGTAACCCGAGACCCGAGACCCGAGACCCCAGAAACCCGAGACCCCGAGACCCGAGACCCGAGACCCAGACCCCGGACCCCAGACCCGAGACCCAGACCACGGACCCCAGACCCGAGACCCCGGACCCGAGACCCAGACCCCGGACCCCAGACCCGAGACCCCAGACCCGAGACCCCAGACCCGAGACCCTAGATCCGAGACCCAAAACCCGAGACCCGAGACTGAGACCCCAGACCAGAGACCCGAGACCCGAGACCCAAGACCCCAGCACGAGACCCCAGACCCGAGACCCCAGCCCGAGACCCCAGACCCGAGATCCCAGACCCGAGACCCCAGACCCGAGACCCCAGATCCGAGACCCGAGACCCCAGACCCGAGACCATGAGACCAAGAGACCCCAGACCCGAGACCCCAGATCCGAGACCCCAGACCCGAGACCCAGACCCGAGACTGATGTGCCCTAAATCAGAAACCCGAGACCAGAAACCCGAGACCCCGAGACCCGAGACCCGAGACCATGAGACCCGAGACCCGAGACCCGAGACCCCGACCCCAGACCCCAGACTTGAGACCCTAAACCCCCAGACCCCGGACCCCAGACCCGAGACCCAGACCCCGGACCCCAGACCCGAGACCCCGGACCCGAGACCCTTGACCCGAGACCCCAGACCCGAGACCCGAGACCCTAGACCCGGGACCCGGGACCCGAGACCCCAGACCCGAGACCCGAGACCCGAGACCCCAGATCCGAGACCCCAGACCCCGAACCCCGAACCCCGAACCCCCGAACCCCCGAACCCCCGAACCCCCGAACCCCCGAACCCCCAAACCCCCGAACCCCCGAACCCCCGAACCCCCAAACCCCCGAAACCCCAAACCCCGAACCCCTAACCCCGAACCCCGAACCCAGACCCGAGACCCCAGATCCGAGACCCGAGACCAGAAACCCGAGACCCCGAGACCCGAGACCCCAGACCCGAGACCCCTGATCCGTGACCCCAGATCCGAGACCCGAGACCGAGACCCCTGACACGAGACCCCAGACCCGAGACCCGAGACCCCAGCCCGAGACCCCAGCCCCGAGACCCCAGACCCGAGACTGATATGCCCTAAATCAGAAACCCGAGACCAGAAACCCGAGACCCCGAGACCCGAGACCATGAGACCTGAGACCCCGACCCGAGACCCCAGACCCGAGACCCTAGACCCTAGACCCGAGACCCAAGACCCGAGACCCGAGACCATGAGACCCGAGACCCCAGACCAGAGACCCTAAACCCTAAACCCTAAACCCTAAACCCTAAACCCCGAACCCCCGAACCCCTGAACCCCCGAACCCCCGAACCCCCGAAACCCCAAACCCCAAACCCCGAACCCCGAACCCCGAACCCAGAACCCCGAAACCCAGAACCCCGAAATCCGATACCCAGAACCCCGAAAGACAGACCCCAGAACCCTATACCCTAGACCCAGACCCCAGAACCCCAAAACCCAGAACCCCGAAACCCGATACCCAGAACCCCGAAACCCAGACCCCAGAACCTAGAAAACCAGACCGAAGCCCCGAAACCCAGAACCCGAAACACCGAGCCACGAGACCCCGAGACCCGAGACCCGAGACCATGAGACCTGAGACCCGAGACCCCGACCCGAGACCCCAGAAACCCGAGACCCCGAGACCCGAGACCCAAGACCTCGGACCCGAGACCCGAGACCCCAGCCCGAGACCCCAGACCGAGACCATGACCCGAGACCCCGAGACCCGAGACCAGAAACCTGAGACCCCGAGACCCTAGACCATGAGACCCGAGACCCGAGACCTTGGGTCCGGGGTCTGAGGTCTGGGGTCTCGGGTCTGGGGTCCGGGGTCTGGGTCTCGGGTCCGGGGTCTCGGGTCTGGGGTCCGTGGTCTGGGTCTCGGGTCTGGGGTCCGGGGTCTGGGCCTCGGGTCTCGGGTCTCGGGTCTCGGCTCTCGTGTCTCAGGTCTGGGGTCTCGGGCTGGGGTCTCGGGTCTCGGGTCCGAGGTCTTGGGTCTCGGGTCTCGGGGTCTCGGGTTTCTTGGGTCTCGGGTCGGGGTCTCGGGTCTCAGGTCTCATGGTCTCGGGTCTCGGGGTCTCGTGGCTCGGTGTTTCAGGTTCTGGGTTTCGGGGCTTCGGTCTGGTTTTCTAGGTTCTGGGGTCTGGGTTTCGGGGTTCTGGGTATCGGGTTTCGGGGTTCTGGGGTCTGTGGTCTCGGGTCTCGGGTCTAGGGTCGAGGGTCTCGGGTCTGGGGTCTCGGGTCGGGGTCTCGGGTCTCATGGTCTCGGGTCTCGGGGTCTCGGGTTTCTGGTCTCGGGTTTCTGATTTAGGGCACATCAGTCTCGGGTGAGGGGTCTCGGGTCTGGGGTCTCGGATCTGGGGTCTCGGGTCTGGGGTCTCGGGTCTGGGGTCTCGGGTCTGGGGTCTCGGGTCTCGGATATCGGGTCTCGGGTCTCGGGTCTGGGTCTCAGGTCTCATGGTCTCGGGTCTCGGATATCGGGGTCTCGGGGCTGGGGTCTCTGGTCTCGGTCTCGGGTCTCGGGTCGGGGTCTCGGGTCTCATGGTCTCGGGTCTCGGGGTCTCGGGTTTCTGGTCTCGGGTCTCGGGGTCTCGGGTCGGGGTCTCGGGTTTCTGGGGTCTCGGGTCGGGGTCTCGAGTCTCGGGTCTCATGGTCTCGGGTCTCGGGTCTCGGGGTCTCGGGTCTCATGGTCTCGGGGCTGGGGTCTCGGGTCTCGGATCCGAGGTCTTGGGTCTCGGGTCTCGGGTCTCGGGTCTCGGGGTCTCGGGTTTCTGGGATCTGGGGTCTCGGGTCTGGGTCTCGGATCTCTGGTCTCGGGTCTCGGGTCCGAGGTCTCGGGTCTCGGGTCTCGGGTCTTGGGACCCGGTTCTCGGGTCACGGGTCTCGGGTCTAGGGTCTAGGGTCTGGGTCTCGGGTCTCGGGGTCTCGGGTCTTGGGTCTCGGGTTTCTGGGGTCTCGGGTCTGGGTCTCGGGTCCGAGGTCTCGGGCTGGGGTCTCGGGTCTCGGGTCTAGGGTCTCGGGTCTCGGGTCCCAGGTCCCGGGTCCCGGGTCTCGGGTCTAGGGTCTAGGGTCTAGGGTCTGGGGTCTCAGGTCCGGGGTCTGGGGTCGGGGGTCTGGGTCTCGGGTCCGAGGTCTCGGGTCTCGGGTCTCGGGTCTCGGGTCTCGGGACCCGGTTCTCGGGTCACGGGTCTCGGGTCTAGGGTCTAGGGTCTGGGTCTCGGGTCTGTGGTCCGGGGTCTGGGTCTTGGGTCTCGGGTCTCGGGTCTCGGCTCTCGGGTTTCTGGGGTCTCGGGTCTGGGTCTCGGGTCCGAGGTCTCGGGCTGGGGTCTCGGGTCTCGGGTCTGGGGTCTCGGGTCTGGGGTCTCGGGTCTCGGGTCTGGGGTCTCGGGTCTCGGATCTGGGTCTCGGGCTGGGGTCTCGGGTCTCGGGTCTCTGGTCTGGGGTCTCGGTCTCGGGTCTCGGGTTTAGGGTCTCGGATCTAGGGTCTCGGGTCTGGGGTCTCAGGTCTGGGGTCTCGGGTCCGGGGTCTCGGGTCTGGGGTCCGTGGTCTGGGTCTCGGGTCTGGGGTCCGGGGTCTGGGTCTCGGGTCTCGGGTCTCGGGTCTCGGCTCTCGTGTCTCAGGTCTGGGGTCTCGGGTCTCGGGTCCGAGGTCTTGGGTCTCGGGTCTCGGGGTCTCGGGTTTCTGGGGTCTCAGGTCGGGGTCTCGGGTCTCAGGTCTCATGGTCTCGGGTCTCGGGTCTCGGTGTCTCGTGGCTCGGTGTTTCGGGTTCTAGGTTTCGGGGCTTCGGTCTGGTTTTCTAGGTTCTGGGGTCTGGGTTTCGGGGTTCTGGGTATCGGGTTTCGGGGTTCTGGGTTTTGGGGTTCTGGGGTCTGGGTCTAGGGTATAGGGTTCTGGGGTCTGGCTTTCGGGGTTCTGGGTATCAGATTTCGGGGTTCTGGGTTCGGGGTTCGGGGTTCGGGGTTCGGGGTTTGGGGTTTGGGGTTTCGGGGGTTCGGGGGTTCGGGGGTTCAGGGGTTCGGGGGTTCGGGGTTTAGGGTTTAGGGTTTAGGGTTTAGGGTTTAGGGTTTAGGGTCTCGGGTCTGGGGTCTCGGGTCGGGGTCTCGGGTCTCGGGTCTCATGGTCTCGGGTCTCGGGTCTAGGGTCTAGGGTCTCGGGTCTGGGGTCTCGGGTCGGGGTCTCGGGTCTCATGGTCTCGGGTCTCGGGGTCTCGGGACTGGGGTCTCGGGTCTCGGATCCGAGGTCTTGGGTCTCGGGTCTCGGGTCTCGGGTCTCGGGTCCGGGGTCTCGGGTCTGGGGTCCGTGGTCTGGGTCTCGGGTCTGGGGTCCGGGGTCTGGGTCTCGGGTCCGGGGTCTCGGGTCTGGGGTCCGTGGTCTGGAACTCGGGTCTGGGGTCCGGGGTCTGGGTCTCGGGTCCGGGGTCTCGGGTCTGGGGTCCGTGGTCTGGAACTCGGGTCTGGGGTTCGGGGTCTGGGTCTCGGGTCTCGGGTCTCGGGTCTCGGGTCTCGGCTCTCGTGTCTCAGGTCTGGGGTCTCGGGCTGGGGTCTCGGGTCTCGGGTCCGAGGTCTTGGGTCTCGGGTCTCGGGTCTCGGGGTCTCGGGTTTCTAGGGTCTCGGGTCGGGGTCTCGGGTCTCAGGTTTCATGGTCTCGGGTCTCGGGTCTCGGGGTCTCGGGTCTCGGGGCTCGGTGTTTCGGGTTCTGGGTTTCGGGGCTCCGGTCTGGTTTTCTAGGTTCTGGGGTCTGGGTTTCGGGGTTCTGGGTATCGGGTTTCGGGGTTCTGGGTTTTGGGGTTCTGGGGTCTGGGTCTAGGGTATAGGGTTCTGGGGTCTGGGTTTCCGGGTTCTGGGTATCGGATTTCGGGGTTCTGGGTTTCGGGGTTCTGGGTTCGGGGTTCGGGGTTAGGGGTTCGGGGTTTGGGGTTTCGGGGGTTCGGGGGTTCGGGGGTTCGAGGGTTTGGGGGTTCGGGGGTTCGGGGGTTCGGGGGTTCGGGGGTTCGGGGGTTCGGGGGTTCGGGGTTCGGGGTTCGGGGTTCGGGGTTAGGGTCTCGGGTCTCGGGTCTCGGGTCCCGGGTCCCGGGTCTCGGGTCCCGGGTCCCGGGTCCCGGGTCTAGGGTCTAGGGTCTGGGGTCTCAGGTCCGGGGTCTGGGGTCCGGGGTCTGGGTCTCAGGTCCGAGGTCTCGGGTCTCGGGTCACGGGTCTCGGGACCCGGTTCTCGGGTCACGGGTCTCGGGTCTAGGGTCTAGGGTCTCAGGTCTGGGGTCTCGGATCACTCTACCGGTGGGATGAACGGTGACACAAAGGATTGCGGAAGGTCCGATGATACTACCAGAGGTGAACTCCAAAGAGAACTGATGGATTGAACGGTGACACAAAGGGTTGCAGAATGACCCAATGATACTACCATAGGTGCTTGATTGTCGCCTGATATGACTCACAGGTCCGACAAGGAAGCAAACTCGATCTGTTGCCGGATATGACACACCGGTCCAACGAGAAAGAGAGAGTTACTTGGAGCTAACCACACCAAGAACAAGAAAAGTGAGATACCCTCTCAAGGTTCCAAAAATAAACACTCAAAACTTATTTTATTTCATTGATCAAAAGACTTTTATATAATAGGCAAAAAATACAAAAGGTTGGAATACAAAAGACTACTCAACATAAAATTTAGCAATTTATGAAAACAATGAAGACTTGACCAAAGACTTTGAATTGACCAAGAAATGATGACTTGACCAACGTTGGACGATTTGGAGTGAATAACTCTTCGGTTGATCTCGTGCTTCTGCCAGCTTGACGATCTCTGAATTATCGTCAGATTGATATATTATTTGGCCATGGCTTGTATTTTTTTATTGGGCCCTTCTTTCTTTGGGCTGAAATATGTTTATAAACATATTTTTCATAAATCATCAAGCCCATCTCGTTTGATTCAAACACATAAGCCAAGTTTTCTCGAATTGTTTCTGCTACCAGAGGTGCTTTATTGTCGCCTGATATGACTCACAGGTCCGACAAGGAAGCAAACTCGATCTGTTGCCGGATATGACACACCGGTCCAACGAGAAAGAGAGAGTTACTTGGAGCTAACCACACCAAGAACAAGAAAAGTGAGATACCCTCTCAAGGTTTCAAAAATAAACACTCAAAACTTATTTTATTTCATTGATCAAATAATTTTTATATAATAGGCAAAAAATACAAAAGGTTGGAATACAAAAGACTACTCAACATAAAATTTAGCAATTTATGAAAACAATGAAGACTTGACCAAAGACTTTGAATTGACCAAGAAATGATGACTTGACCAACGTTGGACGATTTGGAGTGAATAACTCTTCGGTTGATCTCGTGCCTCTGCCAGCTTGACGATCTCTGAATTACCGTCAGATTGATATATTATTTGGCCATGGCTTGTATTTTTTTATTGGGCCCTTCTTTCTTTGGGCAGAAACATGTTTATAAACATATTTTTCATAAATCATCAAGCCCATCTCGTTTGATTCAAACACATAAGCCAAGTTTTCTCGAATTGTTTCTGCTGCTGATTTAGGGCACATCAGTCTCGGGTCTGGGGTCTCGGGTCTGGGATCTCGGGTCTGGGGTCTCGGGCTGGGGTCTCGGGGCTGGGGTCTCGGGCTGGGGTCTCGGGTCTCGGGTCTCGGGTCTGGGGTCTGGGGTCTCGGGTCTCGGGTCTGGGGTCTCGGTCTCGGGTCTCGTTCTATAATTATATTTTATTTTCATTTGTTAATATATTTTGACTCATTCTATAATTTATATTTATACAATTAATTATTACCGTAAAATTATATATTATTATTGTAGTTTAATCTATGATATTAGATATAAGTTGGATTAGTCGAGTTACTCATGTTGTGAATATATTAAGTTGCATGTATTATGTTAAATCTACTCGATTTTGTTATTTTTACTATTGATTTAGTTATCATTTGGGTATTTAGAGTGCATAATGTGAGTGCGACACATAAGAAACTGACTTCTCAAATTATATTATAGATAGATATATATTTTGTATTGTTTAAAATTATGGTTTAAAATAAATAATACTTCTTTTTTAATATCAAGATTATCTTTCTGAAATTTATTTTTATGAAATCACATTATATACAAATATATATTTTCATCTAAGAAGCAATAGATATAAAGTAAGTATTTATGACTTCAAAATTATAAAATCGTATCGGGTCTGGGGTCTCGGGTCTCGGGTCTCGGGTCTCGGGTCTCGGGTCTCGGGTCTTGGGTCTCGGGTCTCGGGTCTCGGGTCTAGGGTCTGGGGTTTCGGGTCTGGGGTCTCGGATCACTCTACCGGTACGGATGATATGAACTCAGATCCGAGAGGATTGAGAACTGGTGGGATGAACGGTGACACAAAGGGTTGCGGAAAGTCCGATGATACTACCAGAGGTGAACTCCGAAGAGAACTGATGGATTGAACGGTGACACAAAGAGTTGCAGAATGACCCAATGATACTACCAGAGGTGTTTGATTGTCGCCTGATATGACTCACAGGTCCGACAAGGAAGCAAACTCGATCTGTTGCCGGATATAACACACCGGTCCAACGAGAAAGAGAGAGATACTTGGAGCTAACCACACCAAGAACAAGAAAAATGAGATACCCTCTCAAGGTTCCAAAAATAAACACTCAAAACTTATTTTATTTCATTGATCAAATGACTTTTATATAATAGGCAAAAAATACAAAAGACTACTCAACATAAAATTTAGCAATTTATGAAAACAATGAAGACTTGACCAAAGACTTTGAATTGACCAAGAAATGATGACTTGACCAACGTTGGACGATTTGGAGTGAATAACTCTTCGGTTGATCTCGTGCTTCTGCCAGCTTGACGATCTCTGAATTACCGTCAGATTGATATATTATTTGGCCATGGCTTGTATTTTTTTATTGGGCCCTTCTTACTTTGGGCTGAAACATGTTTATAAACATATTTTTCATAAATCATCAAACCCATCTCGTTTGATTCAAACACATAAGTCAAGTTTTCTCGAATTGTTTCTGCTGCTGATTTAGGGCACATCAGTCTCGGGTCTGGGGTCTCGGGTCTGGGATCTCGGGTCTGGGGTCTCGGGCTGGGGTCTCGGGTCTGGGGTCTCGGGCTGGGGTCTCGGGTCTCGGGTCTGGAGTCTCGGGTCTCGGGTCTGGGGTCTCGGGTCTGGGGTCTCGGTCTCGGGTCTGGGGTCTCGGGTCTGGGGTCTCGGGTCTGGGGTCTGGGGTCTTGGGTCTGGGGTCTCGGGTCTGGGGTCCGGGGTCTGGGTCTCGGGTCCGGGGTCTCGGGTCTGGGGTCCGGGGTCTGGGTCTCGGGTCTCGGGTCCGGGGTCTCGGGTCTCGGGTCTGTGGTCTCGGGTCTGTGGTCTCGGGTCTCGGGTCTGGGGTCTCGGGTTTGGGTCTCGGGTCTCGGGTCTCGGGTCTCGGGTCTGGGGTCTCGGGTCTCGGATCTCGGGTCTTGGGTCTCGGGTCTCGGGTCTCGGGTCTGGGGTCTCGGGTCTCGGATCTGGGGTCTCGGGTCTGGGGTCTCGGGTCTGGGGTCTCGGGTCTGGGGTCCGGGGTCTGGGTCTCGGGTCCGGGGTCTTGGGTCTCGGGTCTGGGGTCTCGGGTCTCGGGTCTCGGGTCTCGGGTCTCGGGTCTCGGCTCTCGTGTCTCGGGTCTGGGGTCTTGGGTCGAGGTCTCGGGTCTCGGGGTCTCGGGTTTCTGGGGTCTCGGGTCTCATGGTCTCGGGTCTCGGGTCTCGGGTCTCGGGGTCTCGGGTCTCGGGGTCTCGGGTCTCGGGGTCTCTGGTCTCGGGGCTCGGGGTTTCGGGTTCTGGGTTTCGGGGCTCCGGTCTAGTTTTCTAGGTTCTTGGGTCTCCTCTTCTTGTTCGACCTAGTATTTTTAAAACCGAATCGACAGAGTATTGTACCAGGTTCAACTATGAACCAGTCATATAGCCGAATTGAGTTTAATAACTGGTTTGATCATAAACCAATCAAATAGTCGGATCTCAAAATTATTGAACCTAATAAAACTATTAAAATTATCAAAAATTTTGAAACCAACCATATAAAAAATAGTTTATCTTTATAATAATTTATAAATTGGCGAATGCAAACATAAACGATCATCATATGTCCAAAAATGATAAATTGTTGATGTTTATAACATCAAGTAAGAAATTTTGTTTTTTTTTTCTGTTTCCTTACACCTTTGATTCCGAACTTTTCATCTGTAATTATATGGGAAATCGGCCAAAAAAACACTGAACTTTGCAGAAATTGCCAAAACAAACCTGTACTCGAGCCTGACCAAAAAAACACCAAACTTTTGTTGACTTTTTACATTTATTAAAACACATACCATTGACTTGCCATATTAACACACCGTTAACGGAGAGTTAAGACAGTGTTAACTCACCGTTAATTACTACCGTTTATTGAAACGACATCGTTTCAAAAATGTTGTTAGGTGGGTTTTGAACTCGTGCACTTGGGGTCATTATAGGGGGCTTTTGCCACTAGGCTAGTGGACTTTTCAATATAATACCATACATATTTATTTTTATTGATCTAACGATGTGGTTTAGTTTAGTTTAATTAAAATTGTTGTTAGGTGGTTTCGAACTCGTGCACTCGTGGTCATTATAGGGGGCTTTTGCCACTGGGATAGTGGACTTTTCGAAAGAGTACCATAACTATTTGGTTTTATTGATACAACCCGGATGTTTGATCTAAATCAATCTATCGTAACCCTAATTTCCCAAATCAAAATTGGGGATTTTTCAAAGATTCCGTTGGAGAGTGGTGACAGGAGATGGTGAAGACGATGTTCAAAAGAAATGGAAAGGAGGTTGTGATTTTTGGAGGGATGAGGAATTTCGATTACGAGAGTGGTGGTGATGGGAGATCGACGAAGAAGGGAGAAGATGGTGGTGATGGGAGATCGACGCAACCAAAGAGCTCGGCAAAGAATGGTGGAGATGGGAGATCGACGAGATTGTCGAAGAAGGGTGGAGACGGTGGTGATGGGAGATTGACGAGATCGTTGAAGAAGGGTGGAGACGGCGTCATTTTTTTTTTGTTTCATTTAACTCGTATTCGAAGAGAATATAAACAACCATGTTCGTAAATCTATTGCAAAGTCCACTAGCTCAGTGGCAAACACTCTTCCCATTATACTCGAGTGCACGAGTTCGAGCCCATGTAAAACCCATTTTTTCTAATTACGGAGCTATTAGAAAACGACGTCGTTTCGCTCATTTCTCTTTAATCACCCAAAGACATGAAACGACGTCGTAAAGTTTAACACCAAGATTTAACGTCGTATAAATTTTCTGTTAATTCGGTTAACGGTGTGTTAATTTGGTAAGTCAATGGTAAGTTTTATAATAAACTTAAAAAGTCAATGAAAGTTCGGTATTTTTTTGGCCAGCTCATATGTCCAGGTTTGTTTTGGCAATTCCTGCAAAGTTCAGTGTTTGTTTGGCCGATTTCCCGTAATTATATGGATCTCTTCAAAAAGAAACAAAAAGCAAAGAAGAACACACAAGAAAAAACACTCAACATTAGTATTTTCGTTTTTCAAAAGAAAAAACATTAATATATTCCGATTTTAACCCTGACTAACTCCTCTTATATCAAACTCAACACTCTTCACTTCGATATATCCGCCTCCTCCTTCTTCTCCAACAACAGTCTCTCTCGATTTCTCCAATCTCACGGAGAGCTCTCTACAATGTCTCACTCCATCCAACTCTCAACTCCTTCACGCACTCTCCACCTCCCTCACTCACCTCTCCACCGTCCCCTCTCTTCCTTCTCCTTCCGCCAATTCCCTCTTCCCTCCACCCTCAAGTACACCTCACTCCGAGCTTACTCCTCTCCCTCTCCCTCCTCCTCCTCCCCCTCCTCCTCCCTTCTCCACTCTCCCAACGGCTCTCCCTTAGAGGAGAAACCCTCCTCCTCCTCTGCCATCGATGTCGACACAGTCACCGAATCCGAGCTCAAGGAGAACGGGTTCAGAAGCACGAGGAGGACCAAGCTGATCTGCACCATCGGACCCGCCACGTGCGGCTTCGACCAGCTCTCGGCTCTCGCCGAGGGAGGCATGAACGTCGCCAGGCTCAACATGTGCCACGGCACGCGCGACTGGCACCGCGACGTCATCCGCAGCGTCAGGAGGCTCAACGAGGAGAAAGGATTCGCCGTCGCGATCATGATGGACACCGAAGGCAGCGAGATTCACATGGGAGATCTCGGCGGCGATGATGCCTCCGCTAAAGCGGAGGATGGTGAGGTTTGGACGTTTACCGTTAGAGCTTTTGATGCTTCTCGTCCTCAACGTACCATTAGTGTCAGTTATGATGGTTTCGCCGAAGGTATGTTTTTTTTTGTTGTTGTGTTATGAAGTATCAAGTGGATGTGAATTATTGTTTTTTTTTTTTGTGATGTGTAGATGTGAGAGTTGGTGATGAGCTTCTTGTTGATGGTGGAATGGTTAGATTTGATGTGATTGAGAAGATTGGTCCTGATGTCAAGTGTTTGTGTACTGACCCTGGGTTGTTGCTTCCTCGTGCTAACTTGACTTTCTGGAGAGATGGGAGTCTTGTACGTGAGCGTAACGCTATGCTCCCTACCATTTCTTCCAAGGTCTCATTTTTATCTATCTTCCCCTTTTGATCCTTTTTGCTTCACCTTATTTGGTAAAATTTATTTTGTTTTGTCCTTTTTATTACTTTAAGAAAGAAAACATATAAGTTACAAAAAAAAAAAAAAAAAAGAAAGAAAACATATGCACAAGCTATTCTATGCTATACATGCATGTTAGCAAAACAGAGGAATAGTTTTGTCCTCTTTATCATTATCATTCTAATATTGCTTTTACCTATATTTGATGTCATTTTGTACAATAGTTTATTGATTTTATGATTATTCTATTAAATATTTTTCAGGACTGGTTAGATATTGATTTTGGGATTGCTGAAGGTGTAGACTTCATTGCTGTATCCTTTGTCAAGTCTGCTGAAGTAATTAATCATCTTAAAAGTTATCTTGCTGCTCATTCCGGTGGAGAGTAAGTACATATGCTCATTCATTATTACCAACGCATCATCTTACTACTTTTAATAGTTGGGCACTATTTTGATATATATACAGGGACATAGGAGTGATTGCAAAGATCGAGAGCATCGATTCCCTGACAAACTTGGAAGAGATTATCCTGGCATCAGACGGAGCCATGGTCGCAAGAGGTGATCTTGGAGCTCAGATACCTCTCGAGCAAGTTCCAGCAGCTCAACAGAGAATCGTCAAAGTCTGTAGAGAGCTTAACAAACCCGTCATCGTCGCCTCGCAGCTACTCGAGTCAATGATCGAGTACCCAACTCCAACCAGAGCAGAAGTAGCCGACGTTTCCGAAGCAGTTAGGCAAAGATCAGACGCGTTGATGCTCTCCGGAGAGTCAGCTATGGGTCAGTTCCCGGACAAGGCTCTCACGGTTCTAAGGAGTGTCAGTCTAAGGATCGAAAGATGGTGGAGGGAAGAGAAACGCTACGAGGGTACACCACTTCAAGCCATAGGCTCTGCTTCTTCAGACAAAATCTCTGAAGAAATCTGCAACTCTGCTTCTAAAATGGGTAAAACTTTCATCTTCTTTGTACCTTTTAAAAACCAAATATTTATCTCACTTTACAATCCAAACTTTGCAGCTAACAATCTTGGAGTGGACGCGGTCTTCGTCTACACGAAGAACGGGCACATGGCGTCTCTGGTCTCACGGTGTCGCCCTGACTGCCCTATCTTTGCTTTCACGAACACGACGTCGGTGAGGAGACGGTTAAACCTGCAGTGGGGACTGATCCCGTTCCGTCTAAGCTTCTCAGAGGACATGGAAAGCAACTTGAACAAAACATTCTCTTTACTGAAATCGAGAGGTATGATCAAGTCTGGTGACCTCGTGATCGCTGTCTCTGACATGCTGCAATCCATCCAAGTCATGAACGTTCCCTAGATTTCACTCTCTTTCTTAACACACGCAGACATTCATGCCCCAACGACTGTTTAGTTTCCTACTTTTGTCATGGTTTGGTTTGGTTTGATTTATCGTTTTGACAGTTGTAAGCTTTGTGTATTATGTACTATACTATGTTTATCTTTTTATTTTTTATTTTTCTGGTTTTAATAATAACAGTAATCTATTATAATGTTCCATCGATGATAAAAACATGGGTTAATTTGCTCAAAACCAAAGAAAAGTTACGAAATTAGCTCAGTACTAAGTACACTAAAACATATGGTTTCATTGGCATTAGGGGTGATATACAATGACGAAAGTAACCTTAGAAGTTGTGGATAAAACTTGTAGCATATAGGGAAATACATCTAATAGTTGGAGGAGGAGAATTTTATTAGATTTGCCGTTATCTTGTAAAGATTTAGTTTAGATTTGGCTATTTCCTAGATAAATTAAAGTTGTACAGTGCCTTGTGAAGTTTAATCTTCTCCACAACATTGCTGACGCATTTGGCGCAGCTGGAAAACCGATGCCAATTGAGGCGGAATGTACGTCGCAGAGCAGTAAGACGGTAAGATGGCTGGGGAACATCTCGAAGACCACAACGGTGAGGACAATGAAGTTTCGACGCCGTTTGATAGAGAGAAAATACTAAGACAATTTCTTCTAATCTCTGAAAGGGGAGGGGGTTATTACAACCGCTGCCGTCATCCTAGACCTGTCCAAAAAGTAAACTGGATTTACTAGTCATGGAGGAGGTGTTTTTTAAACTGTTTTGCTAAAGTTTACACTTAAGTTTGAGTTATGCTTATTTTTTGCTTCAGTTTGAAGCATTAGATTAATAGTTTGTTTTGTCATGTAGAATGTCTCTGACTCTGTCTAACTTTAAAATAGATTTGTTTTTCCTATTAAATTTTCTGCGATGTTAACACAAAGATCTTAAAGTGATGAGATTTGAAGGAATAAAGAGGCAAAGAACTGGTAACAAAGCCTCTGTACGTACTTTGGTGTCGAAATGTGAAAAAGAAGAAGAAGAAAAGGAGGTTACGTCATGGGAGGTAGTGCAGACTTGTTAGCTGGCCAATATTTTGGTTGCTTCAACTACAAAAAGAAGAGCGATGGTTTCCAGATGTATTAGCCGGCCAATAGTTTGGTTGCTTCAGCTACAAAAAGAAGAGTGATGGTTACATCATGGGAGGTAGTGCAGACGTATTAGACGGCCAATATTTTGGTTGCTCCAGCTACAATATATATTAACCGAATAAAAATGTATAGTTATCAACATTTCATATGAGACATGATATCCGACTTAGCTGTTTAAGAATGCATCTCAGTAGAAATGGGGAATGTGGATGTGGAGAGCTAACTATGACAAAGCTGACATTAGGATGTAGAGATATGGGGAACATGGAGAAAGAAAGCAGCTGCGAAGGGGAATGACACATATTGTATTGGATTGTTAAGCTATATTTTCATACCCGGCTAACCTCGTATTTTTTATTTAGTGGTAAAGTTATTACGTATGCTTTAGCCGGATAATTTTCGTATTGGCTGTCACCTGTAAATATTAACCGGGAAATTGGTTTGACCTTATATTACGGGTATGTCTAATGCTTCAACAATGTTAAGAAGAGAGAGTGGACACATCTAAACCATAAATCCTAAATCCTAAACCCTAAACCTAAACCCTAAACACAAAATGCTAAACCCTACACCTAATAGGCACCCCAGAACCCAAAGGGTCAAGAGTAAACACTAAAATCTTAACCCTTACCCCATAAACATATTAATTGATTGAAAATATAAATTATTATACTCTAAATCATATACTCTTATTCACAACCGTCCCCCAACAGCTGAATGTCAGTATAAACAAGTCATACAGAAAATTTATTTATAAAATAGTCAGGTATTTTCATAACCGGCTAACCTTGCATTTTTCACTTAGCGGTAAAGTTATTACGTACGATAGGTTGACAATTTTGTAGTTAGATATGTAACTTGTTTGATAGCTTGTTAACGGTAATGAGAAACCAAACTTTTGAGTAAAAACATTTAGTATGCTATTTGTCGTAGCATTTTTCCCATTTCTAGTAGCTTCATTACTTTATCTTGCAGTTTCTTTTTCTTTTTTGGTGTGGTTATTTAAACCCTTATATTAATACACTTATTCTCAATCCTACCTCTAAACCTACTATAGGTACATATGAAATTGTTGGACAGCTAATATAATACTTACACCATTTAGAAAATGGATTACTCGAGATAACACTCTAAATTTCCTGCTTAGTAAATTATGTAACTGTCTATTGTTTTTTGGTTTGTGACAGTGAATCAAAAAGTTATTGTAGTCGTCTAACACAAATTACAATACAGTTTCCTTATTCATAACACATATATTTGTTGGAAATTTCAAATGGTTAGACAGTTAATATCATATATACACGGTTAAAAATGAGTTTACTTGGAATAAAAATTGATTTGCTGGTAATGTCAGGTTATTAGACAGTTAATATAATATTTATATGGTCAACAAATAAGTTATTTTGGATAAACATGTTTGAATTATGTATATCAGATTCTTTGGTACCATAAGAATCAAAATCATAATTATGACATATGAAATGAACATACGAATAATGTATATGTACATATATTCGTTGGTACATATGAAATTGTTGGACAACTAATATAATACATACATCTATAGAAAATGGATTACTTGAAATAACACATTAAGTATCCTGACTAATAAATTATTTAACCGTCTATTATTTTTTGGTTAGTGACAGTGCATCAAAAATTAATGTAGCCGTCTAACACAACTTACAGTACGGTTTTCTTATTTATAACACATGTAAATGAAATATGATTTTCGTCTATTTAGTGGTTCTTTTAACTGGCTTTGACATCTATGTAAGATAATAGCTGGTTAAAATTTATATTGTCTCGAAAATATATGTAAATGTCTATCCAACAAAAGTAACATCTAGCTTCTTCCACCATGAGCACTTTACTCATAATCACCATCAAAACACAACATCCTCCGCACTTTCATTGCAATATTGTTCTTTCTGACAAAACCATGAACTCCAAAACGAGACAGTTCGACCAATCTGTGTTGGGACCGAGCTATAGATTTCATTACCAGACAGATTTAAAGTGACGAAGTAAAGAATTCAAAAGCAGATGACGCTCTGATGGTGTCTATTTCTTGAGGATCATGCGCGTTGAGTATTTCCTTGATTGCATTTGGTTTGTGGTACGGCGTGACCCTAACTCCGACAGGTTCATGCCCTAAAGCTAAAATCCGATCAGGAATGCGAAGAGGGGGAGCCGATTGATCGTCAGTTTCCATTTTGTGTGAGGTTTCAGTAGAGAAATGATTTTCTGGGATTAATTGGGGGATAATAAGAAGAAAGAAGGGCTTGAGAACAGAGAGGGATTCAATGAAGAGAAAGAAACTGAGTTTATGTCAGAAACCGATGCAAGTTTTGGTTTAACAATAAGGATTTCGTAAATCTATTATTATCTTTTTAGATTTCCTTTCTGACAAAATCCTAACTCAGTACTTCAAATCTTTTTTCTCGGTTTTGTATACGCAAACGGAATTAGGAACGTAGGGGCAACAGAGTCCAAAGAAATAATATACAGTGACCAAAATTGTTGGTTTTGGTATCCCGTTAATTAGAGAAGATGTCTTTGGTATAGGTCCAAATTTCTCTAAAAACATCGGATATAACTTGAAAACTGGAAAAGAAAAGAAAAAGAAAAGAGAGAGATTTTGGGTTTCACCGATTAGGGGTTTAAGTAATTGGACCTGATGTGTATAAATGGGCCGTATGTACTCCTTCTGTGGAATGCCCATTTGGGCTTCTCTTATAAAAAGAGAATGTCGACAAAAAAAGGGTTTCAGCTCCCGCCCGACTTGAGAAGATCGAGAGAAAGAGAAGAGTCAGTGATTGATTGGATAAAGATGAGTATGAGGAAGAAGATACAGAAGAAATTCAGAATCAGAGGTTACTACCTCAAGGTCGACGCTCTCAACAGCATTCTCAGCTTCGCCGACCAATTCCCAGGCGACGAAGAAGGAGAAGCCATCGATCTTCTTCTCGACCACCTCCAGATGGAAAATCGTATGCCCCTCATATCCGTACCTCTTTTCTACTGATTCGATTCTCATTTACTAATTTGGATTTGACTTTTTTTTTTTTTTTTGGCAGTTAATTCTCGCTCAGTCGATGCGAAATCAGTTGAAGGAGTGATTAATCTCTTGTTAGGAGCTTATGAGGAACCTACTACCTCCAATGCTGCTTCTTCCTTGTCTGTCATTGACGCCTTTCTCGTCCCAAAGTATCGATACGATTCTGTTACGAGTCAGTTCATCGAGCATACCACTAGTCTTCCTGTTCACGGTGAGGCTTTCTCGAAAACGGAATTATATAGGGACCGATTCATGTTGCTGTTGCAGAGAGTTTCTCGTTCAGAGTTTTTTTCTATGCCAGCTTTTGATCCCGAAAAGTCTCAGTTTGACAACTGCGAGGTTGGTCTTTTCCTGTTTTTTAAAAAACTAAAATAATAAGAATAATGTGTTTGGTTTTCTTGTGTTTAAAATTCATTTTATCATTATTTTTTTGAACAGATATCTCCAATCCAGTCTCTAGTTTTTCAAATGGGAAAGAAATGGGTGATGGGTGTGATATCACAGTTGGAAGATGGACATTTCTACTTGGAAGACCTTTCTGCTTCTGTTGAGATTGATTTGACCAAAGCAAAGATAACCCCAGGGTTTTTCACTGAGAATACTATAATTTTGGCAGAAGGTGAAATGATGCATGATGGTATCTTTCAGGTAAAATTTACAGCTGCATGCATATTCTGAGTTAGTTATTTATTTTTTTCACCAGGTAAAAATTATGTATTATATTCTAAGGTGCACACTCATACTGATTTTAGTCAAATGTTTATCGTGAGATCAAAATGTGTGTTAGTAGGTGTGAGTATAAAACTAATCCCGTGTGTATTATGAAAAGAATAAAACAAACCTTCGAAAGTTGCAAATGCAAAATACATTCTTTCGCTAACTCGTCCTCTTTTTCCCCCATGTTTTGGTATTAGGTTATTGCCTGCGGATTTCCTCCTTTAGAAGGCGGCAGGGATAAAACAGGAAAGACACATACTGGGTTCGGTAATGACATGCTAACTACGGTTAGACTTGCAGACACAAAAAAAATACAACAACCAGTGAATGAAACATTTGTCATATTGTCTGACATATGGCTGGATGACGAAGAGGTTCTCAGGAAGCTGGACAAGCTTCTTGATGATTTTGAAAGTGTGGAAAAGATTGTGCCTTCCTTGTTTGTTTTCATGGGAAACTTTTTTTCCACCTCATCCAACTTATCCTTTGCTTCTTGTTCAAGCCTGTTTGGTAAACTCGGGAGACTGATTGTGAACAACCATCCACGGCTAAAAGAAAGTAGTCGTTTTTTATTCATTCCAGGTCCTCATGATGCAGGTCCCTCTACAGCCTTGCCAAGATGCGGTTTACCAAACTATTTAACCCAAGAACTTCGAGATGTTATTCCCAATGCGATGTTTCCAAGCAATCCGTGCAGAGTAAAGTTCTGCAACCAGGAGATTGTGTTCTTCCGGAAAGATCTTCTGTACCAGATGCGCCGTTCATGCTTAATAACCCCTTCTTCTGCTGATGACCCATTTCTGCACCTTGCCCACACAATAACTCACCAGAGCCACTTATGTCCTCTACCTCTCATGGTGCAACCTATCATTTGGAACTATGATCACTCCCTTCGACTATACCCAACTCCGCATACGATTGTATTAGGTGATATGAGCAAGCAAACGGTTGCCGAAGTTGGGGGAACAACATGTTTCAATCCAGGCTCCTTTTCAACTGATAGCACCTTCGTAGCTTATCGACCTTCCACTCAAGAAGTCAGACTCTCTAAGCTTTAAAAGATGATTAAGGAAGACTGAAACCAAAAACATTCTTCCTTGTACTCTCTTATATGCCGCCACTGTTGTATTATTTTAACCAAATTGGTCATAATTTATGGATAGATTATTTTTAAGGGGGAAAAAAATAACTTGAAAACTGCATATTTTCTTTTTTATCATTTATCTCATTCTTTTTAAAAAAAAAAATGCTCCCACAAATCAATAGATAATCCGAAATTTTATTGAAACCCCAACGGAAAAAGGAAAAATATTTGCTCATAGTCATTATACACATAGGACTAGGTTATACTAGGAAGTGCCCTAGCTACTAGTAGTATAAATACAGCATTGTTATCTGCTCTTCATTCATCACAAAACAAAAAAAAAAGCAGCTTATCCCAGAGTAGGAGGCAAGAAATCAACAACAATCATGAGAGGTTTCAATAGACCACGAAAAAGTCAGGGGAGAGACTTGTTCTATCGAACTCCGAGTCCGACTAATTTTTCGGAAGAAGAGATTCAACGAAACATGGAATTCGTGAAGAAACTGCAAGAGGCAGATGATAAAACACTCTACCCTGGATACGAACGTATGATGCAGCGTTATCTATCTGGCTCTATAACCTACGTCCAACTCAGACGCGGACTGTTTATCCTTCTCTGTAGAGACAGAGGTCTGGCCAAAGAGCTTCGTCAGCTTTTGTCGTCTTTTGCTTCTCCTGCAAGAAACCACTCCAAGAAAGAGGACCCTAAATCTGAACTGGTACGCTCGGTTGCGTTCTTGCACAAAGTCGAAGCGGTGGGAGAGAGTGTGTACAAGGCTTTTATGGATGCGTTAGGGTTTAGTGGTGATAAGGAGGTTCTGATTGAACAGCTACGCGAGATTTTACGCGGTCACGAGTCTCTTAAAGAGGAGCTTGAAACGTTCTTGATCGATAACCGTTTACTCAAACGCAAACGCGATTGCGTGAACGACACGCCGTCGTATTGGATTAGACCTGAAGTTGAAAAGGGATCTTCCTCTGGTCCGGTTTTAAAATGGAAATACAACTCTGGAGGTTCGTATCATCCTGAGGACTCAATGGAGAAGAGGAGGGAGGCTTGTCGCGACGAAAAAAAGAACAGGTTCGAGGACATGTTATTGCATGACCTAGATTCGTTTATTGAGTTTGGGAAGGTATCGAAGGATGACTTGAGAAACAAGAGACATCGTGAGATACCGCGGGTAGGATTGAGTGGACTCTTAGAATGGTTATGCAACGGTAAGAAGGTTCCACCAGGAATTTAAGACAGATCGGAAAGGTGTAGCGAAAGCTACTAGGCCTTCGTATACTGAAAGGGAGACGAGAAATGTCAAAGAAAATAGGGTTGCAGGAGTCTATCGTGAGAATCAGAAATAATGTGTAGTAGTGAAGATGGTTTTTATTTTATTAAATTACAAAAATTGTAGCTATATTATCTATGAATATCATTTATGGTTTACAAAAATATCATTTATAAAATTCTTGTAATTAAATCATTTTTACAACAAATGCTAAACTAAGTAACTAGACAAGCAGGTTTAGAAAGCCAAACTAAAAGTATTGAATCAACATATAACATAGTTTATTCTCATTTTATATAAGTTTATTCGTCATTGTATTATGTACGCTTGAAATATTTATGATCTTGAAGCGAAGGAAGAAAATCTTACTTTTTTTTCTTAACTATAAACATCTAAAAATAAATTAAAACATCACAAATACATATTTATTAGGTAGTAACTTACATCTCGTGCGGAATTAGATTATTAGTTTCATTATTTTTCGGACAAGAAAACATTATAGCAGTTCAATGTGGATATTGGTTTGGCTTCGAGTTTAATTTTTCAGTTTTTAAAAATGTACTCTATGTATCCACGTAATCCATATAAAATATGGTCAAGTGTGTCTAAAAACTATTTCACAAGAAAGAAGAAGAAATCATCCACGTCACGCGTTTATTGACTACATACATATATACTGAATATTCTATTCCACATGACCAAAGTAGTATATGATTACAACTCCATACACAACTCTTAAATATTAAACATTACCCCCAAATCATAAATATTAAATTCTAAACTCCGATCACTAAACCCAAACCTAATGTAAACTATAACTAATGTAAAAAAAGTTTAGAGTTAGTGGTTTTTTTGTTGGCTCGCAACTTGTACCAACAGAGGTCAGTTGCCGTTGATGTCGGTGCAATCAAAGGTGGTCATTGTATTATTGTTTTTAGTGTTCAAATGATAGTTTGTTGGCTCGCAACTTGTACCAACAGAGGTCAGTTGCCGTTGATGTCGGTGCATATTCAGTAGTGTCCGCGTGTACACATGTAAAAAAACTTGGTATGTAGACATGTTTGAATGTTGATATGTAGGTATTATATTAGAGCTTGTATGTGCATGTGTACACATGTAGAAAATGTGGTGTCGAGGCATGTTTGAGTGTTGATATGTACCATGATTTTCAGCAAGTAACATCATGTTTGTGTGAAAAGCTTGTGTCATATGAAATCAAGAAGTGAAATTCATTGTAAGATGAAGTATATGCGCAAATAGATATGAAACTATATAATAGTATCCACATGTACATGCGTATAACGATATCCACATGTACAACTGTCGCATAATATAGTCATGAAAAACCTATAACGATATTAACATGTACAATGTTGTAACGATATCCACATATACCTAAACGTTAAATATGCAGACTATGACTGGGCAAAAAAACCGAACCCGAAGAACCGAACCGAATCCGATCCGAAAAAGTAGTACCAAATCCGAACCGAAATTAACTAAATATCCGAATGAGTTCAAAATTTTGGTATTTAAAGAACCAAAACCGAACATGATCCAAACCAAAATATTTTGGGTAACCGAATGTATCTGAAATAGATTTATATATATATATATATATATATATATATATATATTAACTATTTGTAGATTGAATGTATATTAAAAAGCATCTAAAATATATATAATACTTTTAAATTGTCCAAAATACTTGAAAATATATACAAATAGTCAAAAGTACATGTCTAAATAGTTAAAGTATACTCAAAACACCAAAAATATATAAAATATGTATTGTTTTTTAATCCAAATATCCAAATCAAACCAATTTATATGTTAAGTTTTGGTACTTTGACAATTGTTATTGAAATTTATATGTAATATATTATTTTGTTTATAAAATTTGAGAAGTTTAAAGTATATAATGAATTTTAAAATTTTGAAAATAATTTAAACGGGTTATCCGAACCCGAACCGAACCCGCAAAGATCCGAACCGAACCCAAACCAAAATTTAGAAATACCCGAATGTGGCTGAAATTTTTGACCCTGAAAACCCGAAATCCGAATAGACCCAAACTAAAACTCGAACGGGTACCCGAACACCCACCCCTAATGCAGACCTTCCAAATTAGAGCAATATCAATGTACACCGTTCACTTTCCTACACTTACAAATATTATAATCTGATTAGATTCATTCTTGTTATGATCTCGCTTCAAAATCTTATTTTAAAAATCTTTCAAAACAAAAACACTTTTTAATCCTATGGTAGATTACTCGAATCTTGTATAGCTAGCGTCAAATCAAAATTTCCTTTCAAAATTTCCTTTGACTAATACTTTGTATAAGAGAACAAAACAACATCATGTATGATTAACACACTATTTCATCCAGCACATTGTATAGAAGTCTTGGTTGAATGTATATAATAATATTTGGGACATATACAATGGTTATTAAATTTCCACATGGACTCTGAAAACCTATAGGTTATATTGCGTATAGTGAAAACCTAAGTTTCAAGTGGCAGTGATGGATCTGGGACGCTAACACGTTTCAGGTTCGATCCTCCTGCTATGCGAAACTAAATCACATTGTTCTGTTCACCTAATGCGGATATGTGTCCATGCTTTAGGACTCATTTGAATGTTCTAGAGAAAAAATCTATCCGTGGGCTTGCGACTCCCCTAGATTCAACCAGGCTAAAAAATTATTTAGCAAAAAAAGAAGTATCATTGAAAAAGAAATATATATGCTCTTAGTGCCAATATGGATCCATTATAGAATGAGTAAGGTCGAAGTTCTCCTTGAGAGGGAGAATTTTTCCTTCTCTTAAAAAGAACAAAATTGGGTGGTTGGGGAAGAAACAAAATATAATTCTCAAATTATAATGGGACTCGAAGGGTCCTACCTTTGCCCCACTTTTGCTAACCCAAATGCGCTTCCTGTTGGTTCAAGTGTGGTGGGGCCTTATGATGTAACGTGTCAATAAAATAATTGCAAGTTTCAATTATAATAAGTGAACAACTAATATCTACTAATACTATACAATGTTTAATATGTGGGTGTAAAGACATCGTAGCTTAGGCCATTGTGTGGTCCAATTGATGCTTTCTTCCTTTGGCTCGCATGTGTCCGACCACAAGGTGGACCTGAAGGTTTTGATTTGTGCGGTTATATAACCAAACAGAATTCTGAAGCCAGTCTCATTCAACAAGTCGTATAATGAAGAGTGATAATCTACACATGTCCTATTTTGATTAATGTTTTATAATTGGCTATTGGGTAAACACTTACCATCTAAAGTCTACAGAATCTACACTATCTAAAACCAAAAGAGATGAGCCGGTGTGGTTTTTCGGTTGAAGTAAATGTCAATCTCAAAACAAATGTCGGTTTTCTTCGTTTTCAATCAAAATAGAATAAAACCAATTAATTCTG
This sequence comes from Raphanus raphanistrum x Raphanus sativus, assembly GCA_019705995.1. Taxonomy (NCBI): domain Eukaryota; kingdom Viridiplantae; phylum Streptophyta; class Magnoliopsida; order Brassicales; family Brassicaceae; genus Raphanus; species Raphanus raphanistrum x Raphanus sativus. The sequence goes on along the minus strand of CM034035.1, from coordinate 56,921,473 downwards.
TGCAGCTTTTGTTTGCTCTTCATTGGTCCAAGAAGAATTCCATAAATTACAAGTTTCTATAGGATAACTCGTGTCAATCCAAGACTAGTTTGTATGTAGGGAGTGTAGTCCAAATTTAAACTTGAAAATAATCTTTATTGTAGTGGTAAAGGCTCTACCATTTTAAAGTCACTGATTATTTTTTTTCTAAATTCAGAAATATTTAGAAGGTAATTGGTCAATGACAAATGCATGAATCCTATAGTTTTCTATAATTTTAGACCAATATAAAATAAGAACTTTTCAATAAATATTTTTTTTTAATTATAAAACCTAAATCTAAAATACAAATAAAATTTAGCAATAGTGAAAATAATGAAATTATATTACTTTCAAATAATACATATGTTTTGTGCTCTTTGATATTATCTAAATTTTGAAGTCCTGAATAGTAAATTTTAATCATTTTATCCATATAAAATGATCCACTGTGATTTTTCTTGAGTCTATTTTGTTCATTTGCTGAGTCCAAATATTTATTTATGATTTTTTTTTGTCTTGTACATTTATTCTAAAACACGTGTAAAGATGTAAATTTAAATCACTTGTTAGATTTGAAATATAATTAAATGTATAATAACCAAATTTATTTTATGGGTATGTATTTTAATTTGTAAATTGTTTTATACAAGTCTATTACCCCGATTTATAGATAAATGACTTAAAATTATTTAAAAGGGATCATCATCGGTTAGAAAAATAAATTATGCTATGATTCATAAAAGATTTTTTGAAAATAACAAAAATTAATTTTATTTTAAGATTAACTTAATAGTCTCACTGTCTTTGATATTTGTAATGCTACTATGAGATACTAAAAAATCATACATACCCTCTGCCAAATTCTTACAACTAATTTTTTGACTAAACGTATTACATAATTAAAAAAGTATTATATAACCATTTTCATTCTTTTTAACTTGAAAATGCTAGACACTTGTAAGCAGAGTCGGAATTTAAGGGCCAACCTCTGTTTAGTGTCACTTAACTTAGGTTTTGTACATTAATTTTGTTGTTTGTTTATAAAGAAGTTTTATCATGCACATATACAAACAGCTAATTCTTTCATCTCGCTTGTAGTCTTTGAAAATATGGACCGATTATGATTGTATATATGATAACTTTATCAACACGGTGTGTTTTATAATTCTCATGAAATAACGTATAACAAATTTAAAACTATGAAAAAATATCTAATATTATGCATTAAAGTAATAATGAAAGGGGATCAATACTTGGCTGCAAATGCATGCGATGCTTCTATAGTCAGCTTATTATTAATTAGAACGTTAGGAACTGCACTTAGAATATTTCCAACTCTCCTCTATTTTTATCTCTATAGTAGAATTTAGAGATAAAATTACTCTAATTCACCTCTATTTTTATTTTTAAAATAGAGAATACTATTTCTCATCTATTGATAGAAGAAAAAATAACATTATTCTATATTTTTCTCTATACTTTTCTATTTTAGAGGTAAAAATAATGGAATACGGATGGTTTTATATTATTATTATTTTTTACTTATATTATTATTGCTTCGTGTAGAAACTAGAAAGCAAACACCAAACTGCCATGATAATGCTATTATGCATACTCTATACCCTTCTATTTTGACGTTACTCTTTTTTTTTTGTAACTTAGATTTTGACGTTACTCGCTTTCTACACTCGTTATATAATTAAAATTAAATGTAATTGAACTATTTTTTAAAGAATATTTTTATATCGAAATAAAAGAGAATTTTAAACGAAATTTGGCTTATTGGTGGTGGAGCATCCATGTCCCACAGCATCATGAAACGCAACGTCTCCATGGCAATGTAGCTTTCAGAAGTTGATACATTGATTTCAAATTTGTTCTTTTTTTTTTGCCAGAGAAACAATGATGTTGGTGACTCGTATAAAAAATAACAAGATTGTAGTTTTTTTTAATACTGTATGCTTGTATATGGAACCAGAAAATCAGTGGAGGTATAATAAATTATGGGTTTATTTGTGAAATAGCTAAGAAAAAAAATTAATTTTGTAGAGAGAAAGTAGAGAAAGATAGGAAGAGAAAAGACAAGAGATAGAGTGATTTTAGTTAGTTAATGAATTACTGTTTTTCTATAGTCATATCACCTAATTTCCCATAAATTATGCACATATGTTTACAATATATATATATATTTTACATGAACTACCTATATATTCGTTTTTAGTACCAATTTAAAATCTAAATACCTCAACTGTGACTAACAAATTTAATTTAGTTCAAAGACATGGCTTCTCTATGCCTAGAGAGTTTGTGAATCCTTCCTGGTTTAGTCGTAACTAATGATAAAATATGTTCTCTTTTTATTTTTTTGAGCTTTGCTTTTTTTCTTGGTTTAATTCTACTTTATTTTTGGTATTTTGCATAACATTTTTTTTATATTTAAGCATTACCTTAAAAAGGAAAAAATTCAATCAATTCGAAGAAAGCAAAGGATATCTAAGATTATCAACAAGCTTTAGCGTTAATTAATTTATGATTCCATTATACTATAAATGTAGTATATATGTATATACATTTTTCGTCAGATATGTATTTATATATATATATATATTTCATATCTAGTGAACTGGCTATTATTAAAAGTTCTGTATATCAATGCTAATGAATTATGTAGATACTCTGTATGGTTTGGCCTCACGTAGTTTACTACGTAATTTACTTACCGTTAAGCCTTCTAATATAGTATCCATTACATGGGAATATTTAATTCGCATATACTCCTTTCTTCAGACAAAAAAAACAAATAATTTGTACAAGCATTTTTCAAAAAATAAAAATAGAAATATATATTTTAATTTTTTTTTTAATTAAGCTTGGTATACTTGAATTCACAAACAATCCATCCTCTATTTGGTATTTTCCATCGTTTCACATACTGCAGATTCACCACATTTCCCATTATGTCCCTGATTTCATATTCTGAGGTTTGGTTATTTGATCCATTCTGTCTCCAAATATTTTTTTTTTTGCTCAAAACAATTCTCCAATTCATATACATGTTCTATATATATATAGGACATATATACACACATGGCAAACATACCGACGAGCTAGACTCTTATTGTAAAATAATAATAATATTTTATCATTAAGATCTATAATTGGTGATTCTTTGTTATTTCCGAATATTTTTTTTTTTTTTTTTTTTGAAAAAAATATTTTTTTATTTCATTGTGTCGTTTTCATTTCGGGGTCAAAATCATGTCGTCTTCCACTCGATGATGGATCTTGGCAATTTCTTTTATGAATATTATTTTGGTACTTGTTTTATTTGTAAAAGTAAAGAAAGGTGCCTCAGGATGTTTTAAAACGCAGGAAATACGTTCAAAAAATGTTTCAGCTCATTCTGCTTAGTTTAAATTTTCATTCTTAATTATTCGTGCTCTAATCTTCCCATAGATATACGTTCATTAATTTCTTAATTATGCGGACTAAAATCTTCCCATTAGTATATGTTCATTACTTATTACTTTATTTGGTTGTTGAGCTATATCCCCACTGTTGAAAATTCGATTACAGATTTACATTATAAAAACTAGACTTGTATCTATTAGCATCAAACCATACGAAACATGCATGACGAGTTAAGCTAAGATAGCAATAAAGAAAAAAAATAGTCATAAATATGTACGAACCCTCTTTAAAATGTTGAACACGAATTACTGATTGTTTCCCAATTAACTGGAAACAAGTACAATTAGTCTTTGTCTTCGTGTCGAAACACGCAAAACAATCTTGCCTAACTTGTCCTACGAATTAAAAATAAAATAAAATAAAATAAAATAAAATAAAATAAAATAATATATATATTATTTCGTTGCTATGTCAAATGTACCAAATTCATTCCAGCCGTCGAGCGTTATGTATGTTTCGTCTTCTCCACCTATCTGATCGCAGATGGAACACCTCACAACCACATAGCACATAATCGAAACTTAAAAAACTTGAAAAATGTGACAAAGGTATTTTTTAATTAATTGTAAGTTATTGTACGTCTCACGTAATTCGACATATGATTTCATGGCGGCTAATTGATCACGTCTCTTAGAATGCTTAATGGTCGTAATATCGTATCCCTATTTTTCTTCCCAATAAGCCATCCTTCTTTGAAAAAAGTATTTGTAAGTATGAATTTTTATATTAAACTTGATTCGTATAAATGAGAATTAGTTCTGGTTACAAGTTCGATTAGAACAAAATTTCCAATTTCCAAATCTATGTATTACAACAATTAGTTTCGTCTGCCTACTAAATCCAACACATTTCTCTAGTTGGGGGCATGTGACCCGTACCTCTAAACGTTCATCGGCCCCTGCACCAAACCAAAGCCGTAAAAAGCTTTACCACCACGAACAGATTTGGAAATCAAGTTGAATATCTGATTTTTGTAAACACAAAATGCGACACGACAAAGATAAAAGAAAAAATAGATATCGGTATTTAAAAAAAGAAGAAGAAATTAAGAGAGAGAACTTAACACAAACTTAATTTATGTTTTCTTTCAAATGTATTTGTTCTCTGAGTACACTAAAGTTACATACACAAAATTATTTAAATCTAGAAAATATCTTATCAATATTTTTAAACTCATACTTAGATTTTTATCTTTGTTAAGTTTACAAAATTTTGGTTTATTTTTAAAAATACACATTGCCACATGGCCAAAGCACTATGAACTATAGTAACTGCACAAAAAAAAATTTAACGTCTGATTAATTATATTATTACAACGCTAAGAAATATTACATAGACGATTTTACGGCCGACAATTCGTACGCACAAGATATTTGATACAACATAATTCATATGCTAGTCCATCACATAAAATATTCCAAAGATATAAATTTTCTAAGATACATATCAAATGGACTAGTTAATATGATATCATCGTAATATGCATATGCGTAAATCTTTCCATTTTAATACAATCTTTTATTATGGACTTATGCTAGTGAGTTCTAGTGTCTGACGAATATGCCATTGTGGACTGGCAAAGTCCAAATCTCACGAAGAATAAAATAACAAAAAATTGAAGCTTTGTTGTATGTTTCCTAATCCTATGAATCTTGACAAAAAAAATACAATTTTTAATACCAAATTATTTTAAATAAACATCAATTTTGACCACCATCCTGTGGACCACATGGAGTTCAAGGTCTTTGCTGACATGGTAGAAAGAGAGCCGTGCACCTGTCAGCAGAAAACAAGCAAAGAATCTTGACGGTTAGTGGGCGCGAGAGCCTCCAATAATCAGTTTGCTCGTTCGGTAAATGACTTATCTACCCTTAGTTCAGTTTTCCAATTTAATCTGTGATTTAAGTAATAAACCACAGCTAATGATGCGTGATTAGTTAAAACTGCAGGTGGAAAATCTTGATCAGAGCAAGATGGAAACGTATGGGCCGTTGAAAGAAGAGAGGACGATATCTAATTAATTAAATAAAAAATCTAACTCCAGAACCAAGTGTCCAATAGATACAAAGACAATGATGAACACCAAGATTATATTCTCGATATGGAATAGTGATTGCTCCTACTTTTTATGATTAGCTTTTAAGCACTATCTGTGATTAAAAAAAAGAAGCCTTTAAGCACTAGCTAGTGGAATAGTTATAATGAATACAACCATAAGATATTTTGTAGAAGAATATGGTGGTGTGGTGTATAAAGTTGAATGCAATTATAAACAATAGATTAAACAAATAAACAATATTTTCGCTTTGCCAAAAAATAATAATAAAGTTTGCCAGTCAGTATTATTTTGGCAACACACACAATATGGTTCATATAAGTTTATGAAACAAGACATGTGATTCTATTAGCTAGATCAAAAATTCAAAATCCCAAACATCATAACTTTTGGAGCATTGCATTTGCTGATTTGCATATATCCAACTCAGTTGATTTTCAAAGGAAAATGTATAATTCAATAGAATAATTGAGATCGAATAATGGCAGTTGTTCAGTAGCCTAATCGAATTGTGGGTTGGTGAAGCTTCAGTATGTAACATGTTACAAAAATGTTCACGTGCAGAATATGAAATATAAAAATAAAAGATGAAATTATGATTTTGAAAATTGTTATAACTTTGAAAGTTTTAGAAAATATGATATAAATTTGGAACTTAAATTTGAAGAAAGTTGACCAAAAATTTGTATCCAAAAAGACATGTTATATACTATCTTTTTATGTTTTCATATTTTCGCAAATTGATTGCTCTGTATATTTATCAATACTAATCTACCAATTTTCTTAATTTTTTTGATAACCGAGGGTTCAATCCCCGAGGGCTCATGTGAATATCTTTATGGCCACGCGCTGCACTAATCTGATTGTAGACAGATTTTACCATCCGACCACTAATGCGTGGTCCAATTTTTATAAATTTATTACTAAAAATTATTCATCAACTTATAAATATAGTCAATTTTATGTCTGTTAAAAGATATTTTTTTTTGTAAATTTTGTAATATTTTTATTTTATATGAAATATTTTGATAGTTACATTTTTATTTCATATATAATTAATTTTACAAAAGTAAAACATTAAAACTCTGATAAATAGTTGATATTAATATTAAAATAATATAAATATTAAACAAATTTGTCACAACAGGGAGGTTTTATATCTATATTTTTGAGAGAGAGAGAGAGAGAGAGAGAGAGAGAGAGAGAGAGAGAGAGAGAGAGAGAGAGAGAGAGAGAGAGAGAGAGAGAGAGAGAGAGAGAGAGAGAGAGAGAGAGAGAGAGAGAGAGAGAGAGAGAGAGAGAGAGAGAGAGAGAGAGAGAGAGAGAGAGAGAGAGAGAGAGTATATTTGTTAATTTTTAATAGAGTAATAAATTTATTTTTTTGACACTAAATTTAAAATATTTTTAGTATATTTTCTTTTTAACATCGTTTAGTATCTTCAGTTGGCTAACACCATGGAAATAATAAATTTAAATGTGTTTTTTATAAATAATTCTATTTATAAAAATGGGTTTATTATACAAATAGAGTAATAAATTTATTTTTATTCATAACTCTATTTTTTTACTCTAAAATAAAATATCATTGGAGTAAAATTCAATTCAATTATATAGCTACTCTGTTCTAAAGAAAAAAAAACAAAATAAACCATTAGAAATCATCTAAATTCATGGATTTGACTGGTAAAGTGATTTACCACTGATTTAGTTTGAATGATGGGAATTAATCAAAACTGTTACCATTCATGAATTAGTTTTAATTTTTTTTGAATTTTATTGAGGTATCTATACTATTAAAACATGTTACACTTCGGGTTTTTTCCACTAATTTCCCATTGCTTCTAGTCTTTCCGTCTCTTTCATTAAAGGTAATTAAAAAATTTAAAACATTAATTAACCTAATATATATTTCCCTATTTACTTGCTATTTGTTTTCTCGTCGATATTTTCTCGAGGATTTAGAAAGTAATTTTTTCAGGAAATCTCTAGATGCATTAAATAAAAATTTCAGATCTTTATATATATGAAACATATATATCTCACATTGAAACTTTGTGAACCTCATCAACAAATATAACATGTTCTTTTGCTTGAGTAAAATCAAACTGGCCACTGTAAACCCAAAGCCTATATTTTTGATTGGGTTTAAACAACAATTTTTTTTTTATTATTCGGAAATTAATCAAGTAATAGGGTTTAGTTATGTTGAATTGACCGTTTAAATCTTTACTGATTTATTGTGTCAAGTAGCCAAAATTGCGGTGGGTGACCGAACGGAAGGAGGAACGGAAGGAGGCATTAATGTAACAGAACTTCAGCTGAGCAAATGATTAGTCTAGTTGACAAGGGATGAGGAATAGAATCTTGTTCCCTCAAATACAGATCAGACCATAAGCTAGGAGGGTTACTACAAAGATGGTTTCAAATTTCGCGTTAAATTAGGTTCCTTATTTCAGATAGGAATTTTTTCTTTACCTAGTAGACGGTTGATATGTAAATAACATTCTTTTTGATAGATCAATAAATTTGAATTTCATCAAAAATTTTTTTTTGTGAAACTCATCAACAAGAATGATTACTATATATATAGCATGTTTTTTTTGCTTGAGTAAAATTAAATGGACCGTAATAAAATCCAAAGCCTATCTTTTTATTAGATTTAAACAAACAATTTTTATTGTTCTTAGAAAATTAATGAGAGTAATAGTGTTTAGTTATATTAAATCCACCGTTTAGATTTTTACCAATTTATTGTGCCGAGTAGCCAAAACCGCGGTAGGTTATCACCATTAGCATTTTTCGAGCTGCAAAACCAAAAATTCGGCCAAGTTTTTGAATTCAATGAGGAAAATATTGTCGCCATATAAAACACATTAACAACTCTCTACAACGTTGAACTCCAAATGCTTTCTCACATTTGAATAAAATTTTAATAATATACGAAAAACGTGAACTTACAATTATTTGACACATTTATATGAAACTTGCAAACAAAAAAAATCGTGTCATTCATTAAGAGTATTTTTGACATTTAAGAACATAAATCCCTAAACATATTTCTCTATTTTCTTGCTATTTGTTTTTTTTTTTTGACAAATTGCTATTTGTTTTCTTATTAATATTTTTAAAATAAACAATATAATATGAATTATGGTTAACAAGATTTTATGGATCTAATTAGATTTAGAATGTTATATATCTTTGAGATGTTAGGAAATAATTTATAAAAAAATCTCTTTAACTATTAACGCATTAAATATATTTGATAAATTCTTATAAAGTGTAAATGTTCTACATCAAAACTTTGTGAAACTCATCAACAAAAATGATTACTATAATAGCATGTTCTTTCGCTTGAGTAAAATTAAATCGGCTGTAATAAACCAAAAATCAATATTTTTTATTATTTTAAACAATACCGTGTTTTGACCCACTTATAAAATTTGCAAAAAAAAAACCTCGCTTTAATGTAAAACTAGCAAAAAAAACCGCGTTTTTATAGAGCGGATCAAAATCTAATTGTGTATTAAAATCCAATCATTTTTTGAGTTATCTTCCTTGTAAAATGGACAAATCAAATACTAAATCAACATCAATAAAATTGCATGTATTAGAAATTGAGTTAACTTGAAGTAAGATTTCATTTTTATATCATTGTCCACGTTTGCTTTTCCAATTAAATTTTGTAACATGTCCAACGTTTGGTCATTATTAATTAAAAATATTCTTAGCAATTGTTAGAACTGTGTACTTGTTGGTTTTACGAACTTTTTTATTTTTATTTAAATTAGATAAACTTCTTTTCTACAATTAAGTTGTTAAGTCTGTTTGGTAATTAAATAGATACAAACATAAAACTATATGTTAATTTGGAAGTTTTTGTCATTACACATATGTTAAGTACCTTTCATTAATTTTTAATCTAATATCTTTAGTTATGTCTAGCCTATTTTGATAATTAAGTTTGTAATAAATGTTATTATAGTGATATTCAAAATTATTTATTTTAAATAAGAAACATCCTCCCCAACAATATCTAATAAAATTGTGTAATTTCACTAACCAAAAATGCTGAAGGTCAAAGTTTACATGTTTCTGGAAAATATACTTTCTCTTTTAGTTTGTTGACTCTAGATACATTACTATTAACACTTCAGAGCTGTGTTTAGCAAACAGAAAAAAGTTTCACTTGCATTTTGCCTACTTAAATAATTATTTGTAAATTTTACATAAAGAGTGTCGTTCATTTTTATTTAACTTTATGTAAATATAAACATAAATTGTTGACCTTTGTTTTAGACTAAAACATAAATGTTAACTAATTTTTCATTTGACACAGGATTCTTCCTATTTATTAATGATTCTAGTATTAAACATCATAGTTATTCCAGTCCCGTATAGCACGTAAAACAGATTCTATTAAACCTCACTATTATTTTTCAAGGGTACTTTCGGTATAACACAGAAAACCTACTCATTTTCCCTATAAAAGCAACCATCAAGTCACCAAACAACTCGTCCCTGAAATCCCTCAAGAGCTCAGGCACCACTTCTTCTCCCCCCCGCCGCCATGGACTCTCTTCCCCAGTCACCTCCGGCGAAAATCCTCCTCGGAAAATACGAACTCGGTCGCCGCCTCGGCAGCGGAAGCTTCGCCAAAGTCCACTTGGCTCGCTCCATCGCAACCAACGACCTCGTCGCCGTCAAAATCATCGACAAGAAGAAGACCATCGACTCCAACATGGAGCCGAGGATAATCCGCGAGATCGACGCGATGCGCCGCCTCCGCGACCACCCCAACGTCCTCAAGATCCACGAAGTCATGGCCACCAGATCCAAGATCTACATCGTCATGGAGCTCGCCTCCGGCGGCGAGCTCTTCTCCAAACTCCTCCGCCGCGGCCGCCTCCCCGAATCCGCCGCGCGCCGCTACTTCCAGCAGCTCGCCTCCGCGCTCCGGTTCTCCCACCTCCACGGCGTCGCTCACCGCGACGTGAAGCCGCAGAACCTCCTCCTCGACAGGGAGGGGAACCTCAAGGTCTCCGACTTCGGCCTCTCCGCTCTCCCGGAGCATCTCCGCAACGGACTCCTCCACACGGCGTGCGGTACGCCGGCTTACACGGCGCCGGAGGTTATCTCGCGGCGGGGATACGACGGAGGGAAGGCCGACGCGTGGTCTTGCGGTGTGATTCTGTTCGTTCTTCTCGTCGGAGAGGTTCCTTTCGACGATTCGAACATCGCTTCGATGTATCGGAAGATTCAGCGGAGGGATTACAAGTTCCCGAGCTGGATCTCGAAGCAGGCGAGATCTGTTATATATCAGATGCTTGATCCGAATCCTGTTACGAGGATGGGGATAGAGGCCGTTATGAAAACCGCCTGGTTTAATAAATCGTTAACCGGTTCTGAATTGGATTGTAATATCCTCGAACCGGAACCGGTTATGGAGAAATCGAGTTCGGTTACAGCTTTTGATCTGATCTCGCTTTCGTCGGGGTTGGATCTCTCCGGATTGTTTGAGAGTGAGAGGAAGAAAGAGAGGAGGTTCACGGCGAAGGTTTCCGTTGTGGAGGTGGAGGAGAAAGCGAAGGCGATTGGGGAGAGATTAGGTTATGTAGTGAAGAAGACGAAGAAAGAAGTTGTGTTGGGGAGAGGGAGAACGGGGATAGCTGTGGAGGCGGTGGAGTTAGCTGTGGGTGTTGTGGTGGTTGATGTGAGAGTTGTTGACGGAGATGAAGATGATTCACGGTGGTCCGATTTGATAACGGAGCTTGGAGTTGTAGTTCTCTCGTGGCACAATGACGTCATGTAAATATTTTGTTGACGTGTGTAAAACTTTAGTTGCTTTTTGTTCAGTTTTGTATAAGAATGACGTCATAAAGAATTTCAGAATCTTTCGTTGTACGTGATGATCATACAGTTTGATGTGTATACGTCGCTGTCTTGTTACGTGATTCAAGAAGCTCTCTGTATGTAGTTTCTTCATAACTCACAGCTTCTCGAACGTTTCCTTATCCGCGAAAGCATTGATCAAGACAACGTTACAAATCATTAATAACATCCGGTTCGATATTGAACTCAAGCATCTCTTATTAAGGTGATCCAGTTTCACAAAGTTTGGTATCACAACACTGTAAGGTATGTAGTCGCTTGTATATTATGTCTCTCTCATTTTCTCCAGGTAAGATATGTACAAATATTCAGTGTGACGCTATAACTAATTATGCTCAAAAATAATTCACAAGCCTCTGTTCACAGCTCCTACCAATTGCATACGCTTTTGATCATCACATTGCAGTTGATAATTGTTCTCTTATTCACTTCATGGCAGCAGAAAAATACTCTCTCGGCAGGTTTCTCTGGATAGGAATCGGACTCGGATCATTGGCTGAAAATGAGTCTACAAAGAAAAAACTCGAATTCAGATTAAACAGATGCAACATTTAAAGGCGAAATTGGTTACAAAAGACTTTTCTCAGAAAGAAGGCATTGATTATGTTGTTGAACATGCTTCACTATGGGTTTTCTGGAGATAGTTGCACATGAGGAGAAGGAGCTAGAACAGTTAGCTGTGAAGATGGTGTTTCTTCATGGTGATCTAGAGGAAATGATCTACATGAAACAGCCTGAAGGGCCTACGGTTGAAGGAAAGGAAGACTGGTTTTGTTTACTCAAGAAATCTTTCTATAACATGAAGTAAAGTCCAAGATTGTGGAATCAAAAATTTGGTTACATATAAATATAATAACATGAAGTAAATACAACTTACATATAAATATAATAATTATACAATTTGTATGGATAGTTTTTGGATCAAAAAATCTTGTATAAATAAAACTCAAGCTCCATCTATGGAGAAATTGTTCAACAAGCACAATAATTCATTCAAAATAGCTAAAGAAACATCTGCCTCAAAAGAAAAGCAATATAAACACAGATGAAAACAAACATAATACTTACACAACTTAAGATTGAAACATTATGGGTGCTATTTGGTGAAATTAAACCACAGGAATCATAGGTTACACTTGGGGGATTTTCTATCCGAATATGCTGCAGCAACAAAGGCATAAAGAGCAGCAAGAAACTTGGCTACAGAGGTGATAATGCACCATCTTGATGAGCTTTGGAATTGTAAAGAAAACCTCAACCACAAAATGGTGAGGAAACCTTCAACATATTTTGAACATGTTCTCTAACGCCTTGAGAAGTTCTTGTTTGTTTTTACACGGGTAAATACGCTAAAGAATTGTTTTTTTTTGTTTAAATTTCACATTCGCATTTTTGTTTTGTTTACATTTGCCCTTTTGTAAATGGACAAGGAATACAACGAGTAGATTGGTCTTTTGACAAATACAATGATAAGAGTACATGCAATTCCAGCTAAACCAAGATATAACTCAATGCACATATGATATATCAAATATACGAAAACTGAGAAGAGGAATGGCCGTGTGGCTGGGCCTTTTGGAATCTGTTGAAGTACCAAAGGTCGACAAAAACCTAAATGCCCATAAAAAGCAGTCTGAAACTTCAAAGAGTTGAACATGCAAATCAATAAATGAGTCAAAGTCATTCCCTTATGCTTTAGCTACGCGAATATCTTCTTAGAGTATATCTCCAATTCATACCTCTTCTTATGCTTTACATGTATAAACACTCTTAATTTCTAATATATATTTTTCAATATTATTAACGTCTCCACTCTAATAATTTAAACTTCATTCGTAATTCATATTTTGTGAAACTAGATAGACATGCATTATATATTCAAAAAGTATTATGATAGATTAAATTAAACTAAAATTTATATAAGAAAATCCGGGCATAACCCAGAAAAACCACTAGTATTATATATATGTCATGTACAATTATTGAAAACACATGGCAAGCATACCGACGAGCTATTTTATTTTTAATGTAATAATAATATTCTATCACTAAGATCTATAATTGGTGGTTCCTTGTTATTTTCGAATATATTTAACTATTCCATTGCGGCTTTTTCATTTCTGGGTAAAAATCATGTCGTCCTCCATTCGATGATGGATCTTGGCAGATTATTTTTATGAATATTATTTTGGTACTTGTTTTTTTTATTAAAATGTTTGGTTCTCGTTTTATTTTTAGATTTGTTTGTTATTATTACATATTTAATTGTTTGAAAGACTTTTATTTCATTTGGGAGAATTATTGGGAGATAAATTTGTGTAGAAATTGTAAATTTTTAAAGTTGATAGATTTTAAAAGTTAAGTTGATTTTAGAAAAAATATACACTGAATTAAAAAATTTGATCATAGCATTTCTAGATTTCTACTTCATGAATTTATATTATTTATTTTCTATCATTCAGTTTGTAAATTAAATATATGGTTGAGAAATTTAAAATATACTGTTTAGGAATTTGATAATAAATGATTAAATACTTAAAATTATAAATATTTAAAAAAAAAAATTTCAAAAAAGTTCGAATTTAGTTTGAAAAAAAATTGAATTTTTTTTTCGAAAAATGTTTTAAAAAGCTTTTCGAAAAAAAGAAATTTGAAAATTATAAAAAGTTCAAATTCAAAAACGTATAATTCAAAAAATATATAAATTTTTTATTTAAACAATAAAATATAATTTTACATTCAAAAATAATTATATAAAAATGAATTACAATTTTAATTAAACATATAATTTGGATTGAAGGTGCAAAATATATTTGGTAAAGATGATTATTTTGTTTTTGTAGACTTTGGCTCTAATTGGTTCTCAATTTTAGGAATATTATAAATGAATAGAATTTCTCACATATTCCACTTATTCATGAACCTTTTTTATCATGAATTTTTTATAACTACATTCAATTTTCTTCCATACATTCCACGAGGAATCATTAGAATGAGATTTTTTTTTCTCCATTCAAATCATAAAAAATATTTGGAATCTACAGGATTATGTCATTCCATATAATTTCATTCGAAAAACTTATAATCCATTTGCATTCTTTATAAATCTTATGGATACACGTGATATTTTGAAAGTTATGTATTATGAGTAAAAATAGAGAGAATTCATCTCTTAATAATACTAGATTTAGCTAGAATTAGAGAATCAATAATAATTGAACTTTTTGAATAACAAGAAATTTTAATAGATTTAAAAAATTCTCAAACAAATACCAATTTTTTTTACTAAGATTGTTAAAATCAATGAACCAATAACAATAGATTCTCAAAATTTCCAAAGTTGATTGTTAAAATTTAAAGACATTAGATTTGCAAATATTAAGAAAAAACGCTCCTCAAAATGTTTTGAAATCGCAGGATTAAATTATTTGAAAACATGTTTCAGCTCTTTTTCTTAGTATACTAGAAGCGAAGCCCCGCGCAAGCGCGGGGTCATTGAATTTATCCGGAATTTTTGAATTTGATTATTTACTTAACTGTATGTTTCGAAGGATTTGATGCAGGTGGTCGAGTATTTTTTTAAACTGTGCGTTATCTTTGAGTATGATTGTGACTATAAGTCTATAACTGGTTACAAAGTGGTGAATTTAGGAGTTTGTACTGTTGTGGTGTTCAGAGGGCATATTTCGATCTTAGGATTAGATGTTTGTTGTTTGTCTAAATCTGTCATCTTTTTTTTTTTGAAACACAATCTAAATCTGTCATCTATTTTTATGTTTTATGTTATATCTGGTTATGCATTTTTTTCATTTTTAATGTTTATTAATTTTTTGTTATATTTGGTTATATTTTTTCACCATTTGGTTTGATCCCTTTTTTTTACAAATTGAGAAAAATCATTTTAGATCATTTTTTGATTTTTGTGTCATCCTTGCGAATTATATGTAATCATATATTGTGTTTTCTCAGTAGATTATTAGTTTTCCTTAACTTGAGTTTTATGATTTAAAGAAAGAAAAGACTTTTAGATTCACTTGCTTGCTTTTTCTGGATGCCTTCACTTTGATTCTTTTTTTGTGTGCACGTTGACCTGGGATGAATAGAATTTCATACGTAATCCAAATACCAAATAGCATACATAATCCAAATTTAGCTGTGTTTTGTTTTGGTTTTGGATTCTAGACGTACTAACCCAAATAACATAAGTCACCTTTGTACATATATCCCGATTCTATTTGAAGTAGAAATGCAATCTTTCATTAGTTTCCTTCATGTAAACATAAAACATCTATATCAGGATTTGAAACAATTTCTTGGTGGTTATCTCCTCTACTGATCTCCTTCAAAATTTCTTTTGACTGTTATCGTAATCTGACTCCGGTACATTAAGAATATAAGAAGTCATCACACCCGGACAACTCACACTTTTTCTAGAATATACATATTGTTTAACTCTGACATTTTCTCTTCGGTAAACTCTGAAAGTAAGAACCATTGTAACTTCTCCTCCAACCTTTAAAGTGAAGACAACACTTGTCGCCTCTGATACACTTTTCAAAAATTGCATGTAACAAAGTGGTCTTTCCACAACCAGACCGAGCAACAACGACACACTGTGAGTGTTAAGCTATTCATAAACTGCTTCACATTCCGCTTAAAGAGTAAGGTCAATGAACCTCACTACCACGGTTGGAGCTCCATACAACCCTACAATTACATGTGCTAAATGGATTAAAAGGTTGTGATAAAAACACTATGATCAGGAACATAAATACAGATTATAACATGGCTTACACATCTATTACCTACCTTATCTTTCTGAGTAAAAGGAGGTTATCAGCCTGGATTTATTTGATGAGTTCTTTAGTCGACAATTTTTCTCATTAGCCCTTCATCCGACGTTTAAACTCTTCTCTGAAACAGAAAAGTAGTAATTCTTTTCTCAACTTGGGCACACTGTGACCAGAGCTCATTGTCAACACAATTTAGAGAAGCAAACTCAGCTTGTAAAGACTTCTCCTTTTCGTCATCATCTGCAATTGTTAGAGCCACTATCAGACCAAAAAGGCAAAGTATCTTAACTAACAGCAAGGAGAAAAAAACACATATGGATAAGAAGCCACTGAAGTTTGTCTTTTTTTTAAATACAGAAAGTCTCAAATACATTAATATGACACGAACTTTTAATGAATTCAGTCTCCTTCTTGATGAACCATCGATCTCAGAAATAGAGTAACCGCCTGACTACCTGTTGGAGAGGACGTTGAAGATGAAAATTATTGGGAGTTGAAGTAAAAATATCTTAGAAATCAAAATTAGCAAAGCATGAAAGAGGATTCTCAATACAATACCTTCTCATCAACAACAGCATCGGAGGAAGATATTCTCAAAGTATCTTTCTGGGCTTGATAAAGAAGATTAATTGAGAGTGATTTTGGAGATTCATCCTGCTCTCGACCCTCTCCTGTTTATAAGTTTGACGTGAAGGAAACTGAAAAGTCGACATCTTTTTTGGTTTAAATGCGAATACCATTTATTGCAAAAATTAAGAGGAATACTTTGAACGATAGGGGAGATTAAGAGTTTAAAGAAGATTAGCGGAGCCGTCGATGTCAAGAGTTGAAGAACAATGAAGCCCTGATCTATTCAAACATAAAACGCAGAGTTTGACTTTAAAATTGAACCAAACTCAATGGAGAACCAAAATCAGACCAAACGCCAAACACAATCACAAAACTAAACCGAAAACCGTGGGCCCACAATCATTAAAAACGCTGACGTGGCAGCTCAGGAGTGAGTAAAGTGCCCCATTATATTATAGATTCGTGCTCTAATCTTCCCATTAATATATGCTCATTAATTTATTAAATATTCACTCTCTTTTTTTTTGACATCTTAATTATTTAGACTCTTATTCCTTTTCTGGGTCTAAATGTTAAGATAAGACTCTTAATCTTCACATCAGTATATGTTCATTACATACTACTCTGCTTGGTTGTTGAACTATATATACATATAAGACTCTTAATCTTCACATCAGTATATGTTCATTACATACTACTCTGCTTGGTTGTTGAACTATATATACATATATTGTCACTGTTGAAAATTAGATTAGAGATTTACATTATACAAAACTAGACTTGTATGTATTAGCATCAAGACCGTACGAACGAAACATGCATGATTAGTTAAGCTAAGATAGCAATAAAGAAAAAAAAATGTTGATTATTAATTATTGATTATTTCCCAATTAGCTGGAAACAAGTTTTTCTTCGAGTCGAAATTTCACGCAAAACATTAATGGCCAACTTGTCGTACGAAATAAAAATAAAATAAATTAATACTACTATATAATTTTCCTTTGTTTATATAAATTAATGTACCAATTCACTCGAGCGTTATGTAGGTTTCACGTTCTCCACCTATCTGATCGTAGGTGGAACACCTCAAAACCACAAAGCACATAACCAAAATCAATGGACTCAAGTCAATTGGGCTTTCGAAACTCTGTATTAGGCCTGTTTCTTGATTAATCATTTTATATTTAAAAAACATTTATTAAAAAATTTATAAACTTGACAAATTATAATAATATTCATTACAAAATAAAATGTTATTTAATTTTAAAAATTCTAGTAACTAACTAAATAATTTAGAGAAAATAAAATAAAACTTTTATATAATAGAATAATTATTCTAGTAACTTGACAAATTATAATAATATTTATAGATATGTTCGAACACATATCTATCTTCTAAAATTTTAGTAATTATAATTTGCTGGTTCTTAACTATAATTGAGTGTAGGTGTTTTTTTGTTGGAGTTATAAATATCCAATTTTTTTCTGGTCGAATTTTTCCGATCAGTTATTTTGCCCTCTCCTAAAGACTACTATGAGTTTCTTTATTGTAGATGATTAATTGTAGATATTACTATGAATTTAAAGACTCTCTTCTTCAAAAACATTGCTACATAACGCATCTATATTGTGTATATGTCCGTATTGTACATAAAATTTCATCTATCTTTACATCAAACTCCAAATCTAAAAACAAGGATCAAACAAAATTAAAAGATAACCCCTTGAAGATGGATCTATCTCATCGAACAAAACCCTGACATGTTCTGTTTTTGGTGTAGTTAACTACTCAAACTCCGATCAGAATCAAATCAAATCAAAAAGGGCTTCATCCATCAAAAGCTTTCATCGAAATATCTTCTTCTTTATCATCATCATAATAAGGCCGAGTCCAAAGCAAGAGCATCAGATCCTTTCATGATCCTGAGTCTCTTACAAGAGGAAGAGAACATATCCCATGGAACATCACCAACCAACATCCAGTCTCCATCTTTATCCTCGTACGTTGGTACAACTCCAGATCCTTTGTATCCTTCTCTTTCGCAGTATTCACCTATCGTGAATTTGAACATGTTCTCCAAAGCCTTTAGAAGCTCAGCATAGTTTTTGTATGTTTTGAGATCTATTTTCCTAAGATAAGGAGCTCCATCCATACTCACTTTCACATAGCTAACACTGTTGTTGTTCTTACGGTAAGATCTCACCGGAGGCCAACCAACGATTTGAGTTCTGTAAATTAGCAAAGAATCATCATTAGTACAACAATTCATAGATAACTTGAAAGAATAAATTGAAACTAAATCTTTACTTACTTCGTAGGAGGTGTAGATGCTTCCTCGTTATCGCTTTGTAGTTGACGTTTGATGCTTCTAACGCAAGAAACCTCTTGTTCTTCCTTATCTTGCTCCGTTCCGGGTAATCCAAGACGAAGCTCTGTGTCCTTAAGGTTAAGCTCATTGACTTTCTCGTAAGGCATTTTTTCAAGATCAAGAAACTTCTCTCTATATGTCCTTGTGTGATTTCCAAAGCAGAATCCTTGTTCTTCTTCTTGTTCTTGTTGGTGCGTTTGGTTGATGATGGGTTTTAGAGAAAGAGAAATATATACAGGAGGGAGAAGATGCATAGAAGTTAGGGTTAAAGGAAGAGAGAGAGATGTTGTCGGAAGCATGAAAGGCAAGAAAGAGGCAAGGGGACAAAGGTGGGACACAAACGCTATGGCCGCCCAAGTGGACTCGACTCTTTCTTTATTACACGCTCCTTAATTGCCTCCGCCAACTTTGCTTACGCTACCTCTTAGCCGTCGATGTCTTCACACTTCCTTTTCAAAGGATATACTATACTATTATAAGGGACCAAAGAAAGGAGATAAAAAATTGATGAATGAGCATTGGAAGTCTATTGGCCGATCCGGAAATAAAGCAAACAGAAAAGAGTATTATGATATTACTTTATAAGTGTTTGCATCTTTTAAAGTTTAAATAGCCCTTTTATTAATATATTGGCAAAGAAATACGAATGTTGATATATAATCAGTAGTCTGCTTTGTATTAGTTAGTGTTATGATATTACTTTATATAAGTGTTTGCATCTTTTAAAGTTTAAATAGCCCTTTTATTTAATCAGTAGTCTGCTTTGTATTAGTTACTAGTATGATATTACTTTATAAGTGTTTGCATCTTTTAAAGTTTAAATAGCCCTTCTATTAATATATTGGCAAAGAAATACGAATGTTGATATATAATCAGTAGTCTGCTTTGTATTAGTTAGTGTTGTTCTGATATATTTAAGGTAGTTGTTCCTAAAATAATGTTTGCCTAGAAGTGTAATAAAAAATTGTTTGAAATTTTCTTTTGTTGTAATTTCCCCATAATCAGTTAAACAAATAAAACTGTACCATAGAATACAATTTAAGGTTGTTTCGAAAAGGGTATAATAGAATATTTATAACTTTTTAATTCATGTGGAAAATGTAACATTGACACTTCTACTAAAACAAAAGAAAGAAAAGAAAAAAATGCCGTTGAATCATAATTCCAGGATGGGATTCCAAGTCCTCTTCTAGATCATCAACTTTTTGAAGTTGCCTACAAGTGCATTTGTTGCCGATCTCCATCGTTCGCATTTATCAATTGCGCGTATTTATATGTTTTACCTTTTATATATAAAAACTGTCACTTTATTTATGACTATATCTAAGATTGTATCGATATTATTTATTAATACTCCTCTATTTCGTATAAGTGTCATTGTAGAGAAATTTTTTTGTTACAAAATAAATGTCGTTTTAGCATTTTAATACATAATTTATTAATTTTATTTCCCAATTTATTATTCTATTAGTTGAAATATGAGTAGGTATATTGATAATGATGTTTTTATATAGAAAAAGCAAAATTAAATGATTTCTTAATCTATATGTACAATGCTAAAATGACATTTATTATGAAACATAAATAATATTTTTTGGGTGTTTAGTTTTAGTATCATGGGAAAATTGCCATGATTTGCACCGCCTTTTGTATAGTGAGTTGGAAAATGTTAATAATTTAGATTAATGGAGAATTAGGAGAGAGATTCATGTGGATAAGGGAAATGTGTTGGTAATTGATAGAGCCATAGAGGAATGGTAAAGCCATGTGCTTTCTTTTACATTTTTCTATTTTATTAATAAATGATTTTCCTTAAAACTGGGTTATGGGAAGAGGCTCCACCTTCTATATATGTACATTGAATCTTTTTTTTTCTCCATATTCTGACAAACCAAAACGGTAGCTCTAAATCTATGTGAACGACATAGGATATATATGATCTAATGCTGCGTGCAAGCATGTTTGTCTTTGTATTTTATGTTCGTGGTACATGGATGATCGTTATTTGACTAAATCTATCTTTCAAAATACATATGTTTTCCAAATATGTTGCAAAAACATGACATTTTTCCGATGTCGAAACCATCTTCACTAACTGTGTTAATGTAAAGGAGTAGGAGATGGACGCGCAATCGTTGCTCCTATTAACCTACTGAAACCCTCCAGTGTAGTATACCATCTTTGTCCCGAATGTTTTCCACTTTCCTTTGATGAACCATTCGTGATACACCACCGATCCTGCCTTACCACCGAACCTGCCTTTGAGAGGCAAAGATGATGGGATCTCCGGCCGATGAGGTTGATTAGTTCTATGTGTATCTTGCACCTGTGATTCATTCCACAATGTTGTCTTTGTTACTGCAAAAAGTATGAACCAAAGTGGTTATTTTAATTATCTCCATACTTTACGCGTAACTATGTTCATTTAGCTTCTAATCCGCATGCTTTTGATGTATAGGCTTCATTCAATGAATTTACTAACTTTAAGTATATTATTTTCCTACTTTTGAGATAAAGATTCCTTCTATGTTCTTGCCTCCTCCAGTATCCCAAAGTTTAGATAAATTAAATACGTAGATGCAAGATACGTAGTCTCTCTAACCGTCTTCTTATGTATATTTTAGAGGTTATGATTGTCAGAGTTTCATGTATTATTTCGGTTATACACTCATGCAATGTATTTGCTCACTCATACCGTACGAGTGGATACTCCTTTTTTTAGGTAAATTGCAAGAGAGTATTGTTTAGTTAACCACATATTTTTAAAATCGCTTCATAGTGGGAACTGATACTTGTTTTAGTGTTGTTGTACCGAAACTTTGATAAACTTCTAAAAATAGGATGCGCTATAGAATTCAAGTCTCACGTAATCAAAGTCTCACAGATATAAGAATAAGAACTCAATAATCATATTAATCTCTTAACGAAAACTCACTCAAAAACATTAAAGAGATGTATTCAACTGAGAGTTTTAGGTGATTTGTATTAAAATAATAAATCCATTGTTATTCATATATAAATTTAAAAACTCATTTAAAATCCACTGAAACTGAACTTGACATTTAGTAAAGTACTCTACAATCTATTGTTATTAAAAATATTTTAAATTGTGGAGTTTTAAAGTTTCAGGTGATTTTAAGGTGTTTGGGTAGAGTTTCTTAGTTAAAAAAATTTAAACTCAAATCTCATGATTTTAGGTAATATTTTAGAATAGTTTAACAAAAATCACGTAAATCTCTGTAACTTATTGAAATCATCTAAAACCTCATTAAAAATCAAATCACATCAAATGTTAAATTGAATACATCTCCTAAGTTCTCAATCACTCACACAATTCATAATCTCTCGCAAACTCATAAGTTATGCAACATTCTTGCATCTTCTTATATGGAGATTAGATAACTCCTAATGTCTATTTACTTAACATATTTTTTGATTTTTTCCTAATCCTTCTACCAAACTATATTTCGGTAAAATAAACTCTTTAACTTATATCTCAAGTTTCCTGTTCTTTCAAGTTTAGTGGACATAGACTTTCGAAATCCCACATGCGCTTCCGGTAGCTTAATTAGGAGTAGTCGCTAAAAATATCTACTAGATCTGGGATGCTTATATGAATGTTTGCTAAAGCTAGTTAACCGATTTGATAAAACACGAGAGTAATAACTGACTGGTAAGTATTTATGGAGTTAAAACAAGTATATATTGAACATTAAGAAAAAAAAAAACAGATTGTTTTGGATTTTTTTGTTTTGTTATTATGATCAAGTTAGTTAAGAGTTCATGACATGGATCAACATGAAATGATGTTTATTTTTTTTTGTTTTCTATTTGAGAGTTACTTTCTTAATCACTCGGACTATAGCTTTTGTTAAGAATAGCACAATATATATATATATATATATATATCCACAAAAGTTCAAGTTCAACATACATATGTGGAAGGAATTACTTAATTAGATTATTTGCTTTGTTTATTTATTACAAAACTATGAACCATTCTGAAATTTGATTTAGTATGTTCAATATGACTATAGTTCGTAACAAAAACGTAGGTGTCTACAGAATATATATATGTAGGCATTCACAAAAGGAAGCAAGTTTATGGTTATATATATATATATATATATATATATATATATATATATATATGCTATTTTGGTAGAAAATTAGTAAGTTAAAAATGAGAAGAGGAATGGTGTTGAACATACAACTTGTCTTATGATGCAAACACAAGCTAGACTCAAAATAGTCCTGTCTTTTGCAAATCGCATTCGTGGGGGTCTCAAAAAAGTTTGGTCTTTAAATAATTAGCCTTTGTTCCCTTTTCGACTCATCACTGTCTCAGTCTTATCTCCACCCTCTCTTTTTATTTATATGTGCATGATTTCTATAAACTATGGACGTAGAATCTTACTTTCTAATTCTTTTAGCATTGTTTCAGTCATCAGGTCTCCAAAAGAAAACTCAGTTGTATGTAATGGAACAAAAATGTTGTTGTCAAGTTCATTCAGTGCAACAAAGCTGATGACCCACAAGATGTTAGTCATTTGAAATTTTTTTTTTTTTTTTGATAAAGGGCTTTGTCATTTGAAATATTGACATGACTCGTTTTAAATATTTGATTACTCCGGATCTCCACACGAGAATCTGGTTTTATTTTTGTGTCCTAATTACGTATTCGTGGGGCTTAAACGACTCAAACAAGAGAAACTCTAATCTGCTGGATATGTCTCACTGTCTTTTTGTTGAAGCATTAATCATACATAAGCTGTTCGAAAGGCAACGTAGGGACGGGGCCAATACATTCGGACAGGAACATCGAACCAACTTCGAAGTATTGCCGACAACTAATTAAAATTTATAACAAGGAAACTTGTGGACAGAGTATCAGTGATCGTGGCACGAAATATAGCCGATCGTGATCTTGTGTTAGTTATCTTCTGACTCAATTTAATCGATTTTGATATTTATCTTTCTGGTTTTCAGATTCTTGATGAACGTGCATCATTTACTATCCATGACAGACATGGTTTCTTACCGGTTTGGTTCTGAAAACATTATAATTTGGTGGCATCAATAGTTTAGGTCGTCTACTGTTTATAATTTATTTTAATATGCTTTAGGATTGTGTGAATCTTGTTAATATAAATGACGTTGTTGTTAAAGAGGAGAATTCTTAAAGGAAATAATGGTTCCTTACTACATCTTCCTAGATTCACCTGTCATAATATCTACAAAGTGTAGTCTTCTTTTTTGGTTAACCTACAAAATTTTAGTTTTAATTGTTACGGGTATAGTATAACTCAATGCATAGATGATAGATCAAAATTTACATTCAACAAAATTTAATTTGAATTTTCGTGTATAGTATGAAACCGAAGATCGTGGAAACTGGAAAGTAAATGGGATTGAGCAAGGAAACGAGAAAGAGTGGGGACTTGGAAATGGTTGAGCAAACAAGAAACATGTAAGTGGTCTGAATCGTTTATGAACTTGAAACTCACACGCTTGCAGCTTGCTTCTCCTTGCTGTAATGTTATCCTCTTCGGTGCTTTGTGGATTTGTTTAAGAGAATATGTTTTCTCCTCACTGTAATGTTTTTCTCTCCTTACTGAAATTAATAATCATTTGGACTATGAATCAAAATCATAGCCTAAGCAAAGAGTTTCGCATAGTCTATGTGCAAGTTTTAGATAGAAAATTTATACTGAATAATTCATGATATGTACGTGACATATTATCCAAATCACATAAATGCTTAGATGTATAATTTGTTTGTGCGAAAGTAGGGGAAGATTGGTTGAGATGTAGATTTAAATTGTGTACTGTAAATTTTTTGATGTATAATATCTGTTATAGATATATCTGCTATAGCTCTATATTTAAGAAAAAAAAGGGTGTAGCTTTAGAAATTAACTTAAAGCATGATTAATAATTTAAAGGATGTAGATAAAATTAAAAATAAATATAATATTTTCAATCCAATCAATTACCCGCTTAGAACGTTTTTTCGAAAGGTTTTACTGTATTAACTAGGTGTTTTCTTGCTTTATGTGCAGTGATAAATTTTTTAAAACTTAAATTATATGTGAAAATGCAATTTATTAATATTATATATTTTATTATTTTTGACCAATAATTAATATAAATATCATTTAATTAAGCATAAAATTAAGAGAAAATAACTTTTTTTATTTTAAATTATATTTAAGAATATATATAGGTATATATTTAAAATAAGAATCATAGATAGATTTTTTATCTATTTATTTTGGTTAAATGTATTAAATCAATTTGTATAAAATTAGTAAAATCATATAAAAATTGTATAGTTATCAAAAATTAAAACCAAATAATATTAATAAAATTTGTAGATATCTAAAAGAAACTAATGATATTATGATTAAATTTTTTTTTTAAATGTAGAAAGTTTTGAAAATTTTAGATAATAAAAATTGTTTAATTATAAAATTAAAATTAAATAATATTTTAAAATTCAAAATATAATATTTGAATATATTTATTTTAGTGATGATTTATGAGTTATTACCATATTTTAAAAAGTTTATCAAAAATATAAATCAACATTAAATATAATATATGAGTTATTATCACATTCTAAAAAGTTTTCCAAAATTATATATCAACATTAAATGTAATTGTCTATGTCATATTTAACCATATGACATGTCATCAATCATAATAGACATGTGGCAAATCATTTCACAAATAATATTTAAGGAAATTGAAATATACTATAATACAATTTGTTCCCCAGTATCTGGGATGTACTCATCTAATCTAATGCTCTAATTAATAACAAAATATTATTGGAATCTATTAATTTCCCTCGGTTATAGCCAATATAGGGTTTACACACCTAAACTGGTATACAAACTCACAAATAAAGAATACCAGACCTTAACCCGCCGAAATGGTAGAAAGAAAGGGTTAATGGGTGAGGATGTTGACTAGGCAAAGACAAGAGCCTGGTTTAATGGGGTTTGGTATGTTTATTTTGATGTGATTTGTCTCTCATTCTTTACCATCCACTCACATTTCCTTTATAGAGTAAATGACTCTCCAAGTCCAAGTGTGCGTATATCTCACATATATAGTGTAGTCGTATTTTTCGAAGACTTCAACGAGATTTATGGATAGAATCCGATAACAGAAATAAATGTCTAGTAAAGTTTATCATGATATGATTGTACAATTTATCTGCAATGGAAATATCTAAGGATACTTATCGTAATATATATTGATCTTTTTAAATCATTTCCAATGTATTTTTCTATTTTTTTTCTCTATAATAGATGAATTTTATAATAGGGATGAGTTATTTTCTAATGTATTCTTCTATTTCTTCATCTAAAAAGAAATATTTTTAAAAGATTTTTTTATTATTTTAGAACTAATACTTTTTATTTATTTTTTATTTTTTTTTTGAACACCAAATGATACTAAAGCTCCAAGCAAATTAGGTGGGGAGTGCAGAGTACAGAGCAGACTTAGCTCCAACCTTCTATTTATATATGTTGAAAATTCACCTAATCATTGTAATTTTTTTATTTTTCATAAAACTGCAATATTATTTAAATTAAACATTTTATTACAAAAAGCTATCATACATAATAAAATAAAAAAGTAGAACTATATAACCATAGTACTATATTTTCACATAAATGATTTGTTAATGCATTTCGAAGTGAGAAATAAGTATTGATTAATATTTAGGTTGAACTTAAATATTTTTATTAATATGTTAAAGCTATGTAAAACTTTAATAGTTAAATATTAATTTTGATTTTAGTTGAATATAAAACGTAAAATATTTTGTTAATTAATTTTCAAAGACGTAACCTAATTCATGTGCCATTAATATTTTGTTAATAATGAATGGCCCATTTACGTGGTCTTAGTGTTTCTCTTGTTTAGTACTCACTCGCTCTATTTTATAATAAACGTTATTTTAACTTTGTTTTGTTACACAAAAATATTATTTTATAATTCTAATACAAATTATATTTGTTTCAATTGAAAATTAGTTATAAACTGTATTAATTTTATAAATAATTTTATTTATCTCAAATACTATTAGTCAGAAGTTGTAATTAATAATAATTTACTATATTTTAATCACTTTTATAATCCGTGTAAAAAAGTTAAAATTTAGAAATGAAATGAGTAATATAATGATATTTAATTATTTAACTTAAAACACCGACAAAAACTTGAAAACGAGCAGATGAAACTGAGTGCTATTAGTTTGTTTTTTACAAAACCAAAACTTCATTCAGAAAATGGAAATAGTAATCCCGCATTTTCCATTGTATTAAGGAATTTTCTTAAATTTAACAACTCTATTTTTTTCAGTTCATCCACTATATCATTTAATTCTCACTGAAACAAATAACAAAAACCTTTTTCCTATTTTTGATGGATCTTCGGTGACCTAACAAACATTGAGAAGAAGGAAGAAAGGAAAATGAGAGAGGTTTCCACGGCGACCATCACCGCAAGCTTCAACAAGTGGAGAAGCAAGTCCTAGTCGCAGTTCTTGTGGCCGATTTGAGAGGCGTAGTCGCGGCGCAGTTCGTGACCGTAGGTGACAACGGGTTTTCTCAGTGTGGCTCAATCTTCTGTATTGTGTCTCAGCTCTTCTTTTCTCGTTGTGATTCATCATTCATGTGACCTTCGTTCCTCTTTAGTGTCCCCTCAAACTGGCACGAAAAACTCAAGAACAATAATGGCTAACTTTAAAAAATTTGCACGTCCAAATCCTTTAACTTTTGTCTCATTTCAATTTTGCCCTCAATATTTTTTAAACGTACAAATTTCTCCCTAAGTTCACCTTCTAACTTCTATGTACATGTATAGCCGATACTGGGTGTACAAAATCACATTGTACATATAGTTCTTGGAAGACTTTCATTCTTTTTAATTACATCTAAAGGTGTTTGCATGCTTAATATATATAATTTCAAAAAAAATCTACATGTTCACTTATGTTTTTGGCTATTGACAACGGCTAACGTGTACAATGTACATATTATATTTTATCAGATATTTACATGTAAACATATGTTTATGATGCATGTTAGATGTTCAACATGTTGTAAAGTTGTGCACATTCGTCAGTGCACATGTGTACATTTAAAGTTGGTGACATAAATGTGTACAACAAATATGGTAGTATATATGTGTACAACACTGGAAACTTGTATATATATATAGTAGTAGATTTTGGTTTTGTAGCATTGTATACATACACCATCATGTACCAATGTACACAAAAAATATAAACATACACGTTTGTGTAATTATGGAAGATATGGTCATTTTTTGTGTACATTGGTACATCATGTACCAATGTACACAAAAAATATGTGAAATCATTTTAAAAGAGTATATTTTCAAATCTTAAACCTTTGGATCAGAAATGAATATTTACAAATTTCTATGGACCAGATGTGCAATAAAGCTAAAATTGGCCATTATTGTCCATTAAGCTTTTGTAGCACAGGCAACGAGAAAGAGGCAGCAATGAGAAAGAAGCAGCGACAAGTAGAAGGAAATGAGGAGACAGAGACGAGATGGAGGCAGAGGTTTCAGCCGACGAAGGCGGAGAGAGAGGCGGTTACAAGAGGCGGAGACTTTGGTTTTGAGTTGAAAAAATCTTTCTATGGAGGCTCCAAATCCTTTTGCCTCTTCTCCGTATTGATTTTTAGATTTGTAGATCTGCAAAAAAAAGTAAACTCAAAAAGATGAATTATTGTGTCGGGACCAACAACTTGAATTCAATAATTTTTGGTATGAGATCCACCTCTTCAAATTATTCAAAGAGTTTTTTACACTGCAGGGCAGTTTCCAAGTTTTATTTACACTACAGGGCAGTTTCCGCTATTAGAATAGTTTTTGTGTGAAAAGTCTTAACTTGTGCCTAAATAAAGCTTAACTAATCGTTACTTTTATGATGTCGCTTTTCCTCTTTTATTTTACACTTTTAAGATATTTTAAAATAAAAAGAACAACATTTAGCCATTCATCCATTTACATTTTTCAATAATCACAAAATCAATATTCTTGATCTTCTTTATAAAATATTTGATAACTAAAGTCCAAATAAAAGTGGTAAACGATATTGAAGTTGTGAGACTACTCGACATAAATTGATAACTCTAGCTTTCTGCGCACCATTAGCATATGACGCCCAACAACTCCGACGGAACCGCACATCTCTGAAACCCGACGATATCTTCGACAGACCAACACATCTCTGTAGCAAAGCCTCTTTTCAAAGCTCTACACGGCGTCGTCCTCCGTTTCATCCTTGTTGCTGCCACTTTTCTTCACATCCACACCAATGAAGCCGAAGAGTTTTGTCCATCTTTCCGGTTTTTCAACTTAGGTTCTTGTACTTTTGTATTCTTCTCAATTTGGTGCTAAAGGTGTAATAAGCAATAAAACGGAAAAATTGATGATTAAGATGCAAATATTGGCTGGCGGCCATGGAAGAAAATTACAGAAAACCCTAATTGAGTTTGGGAAGATGAAGTTAAAATTACGAAAATGCTACTTATTAAAAAATATGAAATGTTGTACATACAATTACACTATCCACGTGTACAAATATTCACATGTATACTATTTGTATGCGTACATGTGTACAATGGACACATGTGAACAAAGATTATTCATAATTAAAAAATTAGATAGATATTATAATTATAATTAAAATTTACGATTTGTTTTGATAAAATTTATAATTGATCATACACTATTTGTTTTTGTAAAAAGAAAATTCAGTTCGAAAAATGTAACCAAATTTTACCATTTGAAGTTGAAGTAATGAATAAAAATATTCATAATTATAAAATTAGATAGAGACTATAATTAAAATTTACGATTTATGATTGGTTATACATGTATGTGTACGTTAACCAATGTACACAACTTCGCTGTGGATAGTTATTTTGTTGATAACACATGCGTTGATATTTTATTTCTTACTTTGTCTATGTTACATGCGTGTACATGTGTACAAATTTTTGTGTAAAATATATTTCTTATGTACACATGTACAACATTATGTATTGTTAGTGTACACATATGCGTGAAGCATGTCTGACTGCGCATGACTGCACATGCAAACATTGTTCCTACTGCCATTATTAAGAAAGTACAAGCCCATAAGCCATATACATTTCACTCAAAATGAATAACTTTGATAGGTTTTTGTTGCAAAGACTTCAACTTTAATGAATAGACAAATCTAAAAAAGAACACTAAACCAAAATGAAGAACAACAAGTTGAGAAACATAATGTAAAACTCAATTTAGTTTGCATTATACGGAAATGACACTTTATCTAACCTATAAGTCTATGTATTTATGATTAAACTCAATTTATTTGTAATGTGGCTTTGGATATTCAATGTGAACACGTGGTGGTGTGCCTAGATAGTGGTTGTTAGAGATTTATTATATGTGTACGATAGAGTGTAATGGAGTAGATGTGTACGATAAAAAGGTGGTGCGTATGTGTACATTAAATAAGGTGTACACCAACATCGGAGATGCACCTTCACAGATCTCAAAAGACAGATCGAGTAATAGATAAAATGATTTCATAAAAAAAAATTGAGAAAAGAAATTTAAGAATCAGATTTGAATTTTCTAAAAAAAAGGAGAATGAAAGAGGAAGAAGATGAAGACGAAAAAGGGACCCACTTAGTTAGAGAAGAAAAAGAGATAAAATAAAAGATAAAAGGAAAAGTTGTAGAGAATGAATGGTTGTGGTTAAACGACGAAAATGAAAAACAGATATAATATTTAGTTAGTTTATAGATAGAAAGTGGGTTTGGTTAGAAAAAAAACTGTTTTATTAGATAGAACTGTCTTAGAATGTAATAATAAATTTAAAATTGTCTTGTGGTGTAATTTTTTCTTATTCAAAATTCATAAATGCAATTGAAAATAAAAAATAACTAGAAAAAAGTTTATGGTCGCTTTTAAGGGCCATTAAAGTCTTTTAACTTGGAACTCTACTTCTTTAGTATAATGTGACCTAGCCTGTAAATAAAAGTCAGAAACTGATCTTTTATATAAATCACTCTATTAGAAAAATGGTAGTGATGTAATTTTCAAACGTTGGCAATATGAGAGAAGTTGTTGAAATAAAATAAAAAGTGTGTTAGTAATAGAAACTGTTTTATAGTGAAATAAAAACCTATAAACCGTCACTTGGTGTAATTCTTTCGGCTACAAATATGTAAAATTCATGGTATATCAATACTCTATGTTACCCACCTAGTTATATGTGCTCGAGCTAGCTAACTATATATGGGGAGTATATCTTAACCTTTTTCTAAAGATAATTTAACCTTTAAGATCATTTGAGGAGAGGAGGATATTTACAATTCTGGTGACTTAAATACAGTAGCTAAAACTATAAAATTGAACTTAAACTCTAGTGTTCATGAAATATATCCCCAAAAATAATTTGTTCTATCTCTTTGGGTAGATGTTGCTTGTAGATAGAATTAACTTTATCAGGGAAAACCAAAAAGAAATATATTTGCAAAAAAAACCTCCATCTAAAACTAAATAAATTTACTTGACGGTCATATAATATTAGTACACACTATATGACGATTCCAAATAAATTTTAGTTATGTTTAGCGTTAGAAGATCATACGAACAAGAAACAAAAATGTGAAATTTGGTAGTTTCGTGGAATATACAAACCAGTACTCGTGATCCATCCCATGTGCTATATATACACCACCCTACTTGGATACATAAATAAAAGGACCTAAAATAAAAATATATATGGTAAGATAATATTATATCCATATTAGTAAGATATGATGCCCTCCACACATATTTTAAAATCTATTCTTCACATCTCATTATCTACTTCTTTATACTGGCAGCTGAATATCATGTCCAGTTTTGCAGTGAATGTATACAACATGTCGAGTGGACAGGCCTGCGAGTGGAAAAGTGTAACGACAATCTCTCACAAAACCGACTCTACATCATGTTCTGTCCATAGCTCTAGGATCCCATAAACGTTTCTTTCTGCTTATTATCCACCATCCAACTATATCCACCATTATTATTTAAATTCTGCAAAAAAGGTGAAAAAGTCATGAATAAATAAGTTACTCAGTTCGATACCTTTTAAATTAGTCCCTCTGCATGAACAACTATGTTGCTTAATAAAGAACGAAGACTGACTAGCCACAGGAAACGAAACAACAGGATTCTATTACAACAAACAATCATCTACAACACTGCACACACAAACACACATCACAAAATTCCACGACTGGACTCAGTGGTATAACCACACCCCCACCCGATAGACTTAATGCACATGTCGAAGCTCTACTTGTCAATACCCGATAGACTTAATGTTTTCATGTAAGTTTCACTTAGGAATTGGTTAATGGTGGTAAGCTCACCAACATCCTTCATTTGACCAATTAAATATGAAAAAATAAAATTGTTTAATATCACATGTTAAACATAGATATATAAATACATAAAAGCTAAATTTTAAATACATATTATCTCTTATCAACCAAGTAATTGATATCAATTGAATCATATAGAACTTCATCAAAATCAATGAAATGAAAACATAGTCTAACATATAAGATATATTTTTAACACATTGGTAACAGGCCATTAATAGTTTAGTGTTAATTTATTTTCATATAAGAGCTGTTAAATTAAAAAGTGAGACAATTTAGGGGGGGGGGAGATGTAATTTCTCATTTCAAAATTTATGAAAAGAGTAGATTGGTTTCCGTTTAATTTTTTTTTCTTTTTCTTGTAATCTATTATAGTCTAAGTATGAAGTATAAGCATTCGTGTACTCTTTATTTGTAGTTTTTTACATTCTATTAAACATATGATGTTTATTTTTTTCCTTTTCTATAAACGTAAAAGTTTTGAAAACCAAAAATTATTTTATTTATACTTATAAATAAAAATTTATAATGATTTAAATTTTTTAATAAATAATTATAGACTCTTATATGGATTTATTAATTTAAGTATTTTTAATAAAAATATTTATAGACTCTTATAATGATTTATAAATCTTATAAAATGATTTTGCAAGCCCTTTCACATGATTTTTTAAAGTTTTTATAAGTAAATTTATTAATATATATAATTGATTTTATAAATATTTATAAATATTTAAACACGAATTTATTGTTATAAATAATATTATAAATTTAAAAATTTATTTATAAATTATGGATGATTTTTAAAAGTTAAGAGGTATTACCATATTTTATATAAAATTTAAAGTCATTATATCATTAGCTATAAATTATTATAATAAAATTTGCAGAGTTATAAATATTTGATTGCTAAAAAGGAATTGATGAATATTATATACATTTTCAATAATTTATAAATATTTACTATAAATCACTAAGTGCTATTAATTTGTTATTGTACTATTTTCTCTTGATTAAAATAAATATAAAATGAAAAATATTTCATGTAAAAACTTAAAAACCATTTTTGAAAATTTAACAGAAAAAATTAATTAAGTGATTTTTCTTTTAATATATAAATAGGATAGGATCCTAAACCTGTAAGAAACCATTTAATAATACACTATAACAATAAGATATGCATAATAATAGTTACCGACAAACAAATAAATACTATTATTTATTACACAACTAGGTGTTTAGTCCGCATATGCGGGCATAAATATTTTACGATTACTTATTAATATATATATTACTAAGAAAAAAATGTTGTTCTTATTAATATTTTCATTTGGAAATTTTTAAGTATTATATCTTTCTGATAATTTATTTGTCCATTATATTCATTGTTAATAAATAAATCTTCAAAATCACTCAGTATTTTCTTTTTAATTATACAAAATAACCTTTTACTTGATTAATACTTAGTTATATGTTTTCTGTTTTTGAATTTTTAACTTCCTTATTAAAATATACTTTTAGCATAAAAACACAATATATATAATAATTATATTTTTATTTTAAAAATATTTTTAAATTTGGGATAATTCTTACTATTAATAATTTTAATCAATTATCTATCAAAAATATATTAATTTCGTTAATAAATCTTCAAAATCACTTGGTATTCTCTTTTTAATTATACAAAATAACCTTTTACTTGATTAATATTTAGTTATATGTTTTCTGTTTTTGAATTTTTAACTTCCTTATTAAAATATACTTTTCGGATAACAACACAATGTATATATATATATATATATATATAAGAATTATCTTTTTATTTTAAAAATATTTTTACATTTGGGATAATTCTTACTATTAATAATTTTAGTCAATTATCTATCAAAAATAAATTAAATTCATTTTTATTTTTTAAATTATTTCTATATTTTATTCATTAAGGGTAGTATTGATATTAACCACTCTAACTTTTAACGTGGGAGCTCCGTCGCGAAAAATCACTTCGCAAATAATAGTATAGATGTATGTAATTTTCATATAAAAGTTATATTCAGATTTGTAAACGAAAAAAATTCGCGCGAATACGTGGGTGAAACTATACTTAGTATTATGAAATGTTCATTCTGAGGTTAATGAGACTATGGACCACAAATTCCATTTTTTTGGTAAATTAAAACATCTATAGGATAAAAAAACTCCAGTGGTGTTAATTACGACTGGGCATGATAGGATATTTGGGTTTTCGAAGGTATTTGTGATTTACTTCGTATGTCACAGATGTTTAATTTTCCGATTTCTCTTGCTTCGGAGAAATACGGATATCCAAAGTATAAATAGATATTTGAGGATATTTACGAATACTTACGTATATCTCATCTGTTTTGATTAATACAGATAATCTTAAAAATTTGATACAAATTTGTTTTGTAAAACATTTTTTGCATGATATACAAGATAAAAATTAAAAGAAGTAATGAATTTACATATTTTGTAAATTCTTTAAACTTAGTAAACAGTTATAATAACAAAAAAATTTAAGAAAAAATTATAATTGTCATAAATATTTTCTCTTCCTTTTATGTAATACTTTAATATAAGTAATAATGTGAATATAATTTGTCAAATCATATGTTAGAATAATAACTATATAATTTTATACAATTTAAAACTTTAAATATAATCAAGATATACATGTATTTATATATTTCCAGATCAGTTATCCGCTTTCCAAATTTTAATATTTGTGATTTACTTCGATTTTAACGGACATTGATTTTAAGTATTTTATTTGTTTCGAAAGTTTACGGATATCCGAAATTTTCAGATAAAATAAAAATAAATAACGAATCGAATCAAATTTAACGGATAGAATGCTCAGCCCTAGCTAGTTTTAGTCTGCTGGTTATTGTTTAAACCTATTGCAAGTTTTAGTTCCACCACTTTTTCTTTTATAACTAAAAATTTACTCTTGTCTACATCAACCAAAATTTGTTTACCTGAGAATATTATGGACAAGACTTAGGTTCACCCCCTATGGTGAACCTTTAAATTCACCACTTCACTTAAAACCAATCAAAGTGTCATGTAGATAATTAAATTAAAAATATTAAATTAATTTAAAAAAAAAATAACATCAATTTTAATGCCGTTAACTAAACCCTAAACCCTGAATTTTAAAATCTAAACCAAAACCTATACCCTAAACCCAAATCTTATACCCTAAACCCAAATCATATTTCCAAACCCAAATTCTAAACCATAAATCCAAACGTTATACCCTAAACCCATCATATATCATATACCCTAAACCCAGATCCTATACCCTAAACCCAAACCATATACCCTAAACTCAAACCATATTCCCTAAACCCAAATCTTATACTCTATACCCAAATCGTAAACCGTAAATCTAAATCCTTAAGTTTAGGGTTTGGGTTTAAGGTATAGAATTTAGGTTTAAGGTATGCGGTTTGAATTTAGGGTATAGGATTTGGGTTTAGAGTATAGGATTTGGGTTTAGGGCATATGATATATGATGGATTTAGGGTATAAGGTTTGAATTTAAGATTTATGGTTTGGGTTTAAAGTTTAGAATTTGAGTTTAAGATATATGGTTTGGATTTAGGGTATAAAATTTGAGTTTAGTGTATACATTTGGGTTTAGAATTTATGATTTAGGGTTTAGGGTTTAGTCAGCATCATTAAAATTGACATTATTTTTCTTTTAAACTATTTTTTAATAATTTAATATTTTTATTTAATTATCTACATGACACTTTGATTAGTTTTAAGGAAAGTGGTGAATTTAAAGGTTCACCATAGAAGGTGAACCTAAGTCTTGTCCGAATATTATTTGCCATTATTAAACAAAGAATCCCAGCTGTTGTAGTAAAGGTAATCTATTGGCCATGGTAGATCTCTTATAGAGAATTTTTTAGCGAATATAAGAGATGATTAACGTAGGTCTCTTATGGAGGGTTTCTTAGCGAAGATAAGAGATGTCTCTCCCTAAAAGACCTACATTAATCATGCCCTAACATCTAATCAGTCTCACGTGTCAAAAACCCCACACATGAAGAAAAAGGAGTAAAAGACATGCCCATGCAATTCATACACCCCACTACCATCCTCTCTCCTATAATTACCAATCCCCCTTCGTCTCCCTTCTTCTTCCCCTCTTACCAAATCAACATCTTTAATCTATTACTACATGATCGGACAGCTTATGAACCTCAAGGAGACAGAGCTCTGTCTCGGCCTCCCCGGGGCCGCTGAAACCCTCGATACTCCAGCCAGATCGGCGGTGGGGAACAAGAGAGGCTTTTCCGAGACCGTTGATCTCATGCTCAATCTTCAGTCCAACAAAGAAGGAGCCATCGATCTTAACAACGCTACAGCTTCTAAACAGAAAACTCTTCTCAAAAACACTGTTAAGCCTCCTGCTAAGTAAGCTATATATATATATATATAAGTTCTTGGATTACGTATCCACAAGCTTAACCACTAGTTATCAATTTTCTAACCGATTCAGTAAACATACAAAAACAAATCTTGAAATTCGTAACACACACACACACACACTAGTTAACAATTTAACATTATTAATGCTGTTGTATGTAGATCCCAAGTGGTGGGATGGCCACCAGTGAAGAACTCCAGGAAAAACATAATGACTAATCAGAAAACAAGCGGTGCGGAGGATGCCAGCAGCGAGAAGGCCGGAAATGGTGGTGGAGGAGCCACCGGAGCTGCATTGGTGAAGGTATCCATGGACGGAGCACCCTACCTAAGGAAAGTTGACCTCAAGATATACAAAAGCTATCAGGATCTCTCTGATGCTTTGGCCAAAATGTTCAGTTCCTTCACTATGGGTACGTGTTAGAAATTTCATACGGGCAAATACGAAAAATATAAAGTAGTATATAAAGATTATTAAAAACTAACGAATCTTTATTACTCCCTCCGTTTCGAATTAATTGTCGTTCTGGAGCAAAATTTTCGTTTTAAAATAAATGTCATTTTAGGATTTCAATGCAAAATTTATTAACAAGTTTCTCCAATTCATTTTTCTATTGACTGAAATATGGTTATATGTATAGGTAATTGTGTTTTTTAAAATCATATGTTTTATTAATATGTGTGTATAAACCTAAAACGACAAATAAAACAAAATGGATGGAGTATTACGTAAAGCATAGCGTATGAATTAATGTGTACGCGATGAATGGTAATAATGCATCTACATTGAATTAAGTGTCCGAGTTAAGTATGTGGTATATATACATATAAGCGCATAATTTATATGGTTTGAATGTCTTGAATAATTTCAAGGAAACTATGGAGCACAAGGAATGATCGATTTCATGAACGAGACCAAGCTCATGGATCTTCTGAACAGTTCTGATTATGTTCCAAGCTACGAGGACAAAGATGGCGACTGGATGCTAGTCGGCGATGTCCCATGGGAGTGAGTCAAATTCAATCCCTAACGTTTCATAACTTTTAACTAATAACTCTTTCATTAACCACCTTTCGAAAATTGGTAGAGAATAATCCAACAATATTCAAACTCCATGTGTTATAAATATGTACAACCATGCAATGGTTGGCAAGAGACAAGAGGATCTTTCAAATTATGATATTGTGTCGATAAGTTTTATCCCATTCGGAGCTGGCACACTCAACTTCTTCTCACCACATTATTGCCTAACACCTTAGAATACCCTTTAAATGTTAACCACTTCTATGCCATTGTTCTAACCAGAAACTTGAATATCTATTTTCAGAATGTTTGTCGAGTCATGCAGACGTTTGCGCATTATGAAGGGATCTGAAGCAATTGGACTTGGTACATCTAACTCTCCTTTTGTAATTTTTAGATTTCTATTTTTCAAATAAAATTTAATTCAAGTTTCTTGGTTTTGTTATAGCTCCGAGAGCAATGGAGAAGTATTCCAAGAACAGATCATAAATTTTTATATTAAGAAAAAAAGAATCTTCAGTGTTCAATCATATGACGAGCTCTTGATTTATATGTACTTTCATGATTTCATGTGGCTATCTCCTATATATGTGTGTCTGTAATTTAAATACTTGATGTGTATATAAAGCAATAGTATTATCTTACCAGTAAGATGTGGACAACTTTGTAATGTGACCAAAAGAGAGGAAACTTAAAAGCTCTGTGTTTGGTCATATTTATTGCCCCAGCATGTGTCTGTCGATTTGATGATCAATCACTGATTGATATAAGCATACATATAAATGTATGTGTGTATTTACATGTGTTTTGATCTCGAAATAATTACATACTAGGTCACTTTTCTAGTTATAAATATCAAGATAAGTCACTTGCTTATACTAGAGCACTTTTCTTTAAAGATCAGTTAGGAATCGAATGAACCAGCTTTTGTAGTTAACTCTCAACCAATGAGAATCTCTAACTAAACAAGACAATTGGCGGGCTCTTATCTCAGCCATTGATCTTTAAAAAATAATAGATGTCCCAGATTAATTTTCCCAAATTTACCTAATTAAAATTCTTTTTTTTTAAGATTCATCTCTGCGCCTCCAAAATCGTTGCCTTTTTCAATTTTATTTTTTGAATCTCAAAAAACCAAAAAAAACTTTTCCATTGATCTATTGATTTTAGTTCTCTCCTCTCTCGTATTTCAGACAGATCGGAAAAATTAATGGTGAGAGAGAGCGCTTGACTTACAGAGAGCAAGGAAGAAGATGATTTGTGCTCAGTCTGAGATTGAGAACGAAGAAGCGTTACCGCATACTCTGTTTGCGCCATGGCTCTCAATAACACCAGATCTGCTGTAAACATTGCTCACCATCCTCTCTCTGTTATTCAGATTCCTCTCTCTGTTATTCGGATTCCTCAATCTCACCAACACTCTTTACGGATCTTCCTCTCCTGTGGTTCAGCTCACTGCTTCTAACTTCAAATCCAAAGTAAAACATCCATTTTTTACAGTGACCTATGAGCTGTGGTTTACAGATCCAGTTTAGTTTTTTAATGATTTAACAAATTGTTATTTGGGTAAACCAGGATGAGGAAATTTATGTTGTTAAAATGATTGTCAGGTACTTAATTCAAATGGAGTAGTGTTGGTAGAGTTCTTTGCACCATGGTGTGGTCATTGCAAATCTCTTACACCAACATGGGAGAAAGTGGCTTCTGTTTTGAAAGGTGTTGCTACCGTTGCAGCCATTGATGCTGACGTTCACCAGTCTGTTGCTCAGGTTTGTTGTCTTGTGAACTAGTCATCTTCCAAAGCTTCTAACTTTCTTTCACTCAACACAATGTACTCTACTACTATGTACAGGATTATGGTATTCAAGGGTTCCCAACCATTAAAGTATTTGTTCCTGGAAAGCCTCATGTTGATTACCAAAGAGCTAAAGATGCTAAATCCATTGCTAATTTTGCTTACAAGCAGGTTTTTGTTCCTTTCTTGATTCTTATTTACTTATTTTTTCTATTTATTAAGAGATGATTGGGTGAATTCCAAGTTACATAAGGTACTAGTTGATGATCTAAATGGGTTCAACATCTTTAAATGCAGAACATTTTCATATTTTCTCATGGTTTTGTAGCTGTTTTAGTAAATATAAATTGAAGACCCATAAATGGCATTGTGTCAGTTTAATTTGCTTTGCACATATAACATTTCTATACCAAACTCGTGTGCCCTTGCACTCAGGAATGCTGATTGATGTTAACTTTTTCTCAGATTAAGGCTCTTCTGAGTGACCGTTTGGAAGGACAAAGTAAGCCAACTGGAGGAGGATCTAGCGAAAAGAAGTCTGAGCCTAGTGCATCAGTGGAACTGAACTCAAACAGTTTTGATGAGTTGGTCATCAGAAGTCATACATGCTTCTACGAGTACACTTGTACATATGGACATCAGCATTTTTGTGTACACACGTATGAATTTATGTTTGTGGTCTACATGTACACAAACTTATAAGATGCTAACACCATAATTGTTTGTCGTATTCATGGACACTATCATTTTTGTGTATATATGTACAATGTCCTGTTTGTTGTCCACATGTCTACAAACTTATAAGATAATTATGTACAAGTCTACACTTAATTTCATGTACACATGTACAATGTCATGTTTGTTTACATGTACAATGTCATTTTTGTGTATACATGTACAATGTCATGTTTGTTTACATTTCCCAAGCGTCTGACCAAAAAGATATAAATTCAAATCAGCAGTATACAAACGAAACACACAAAAACACTATTGTTTGAAGGAATCACTTTGTTTATATTTCTCAAGCGTTTCACATTAGGCCAGCCTCCTCTAATACAACCTAACTACAACTATCTTGCCTAGCTACAACGCTAAATCCGCGTATCAATTTGGCCAATGGAATATATCCTTTTTTTGGTCTATAGTTGTACAAAAGTACGACTCGATATAGTTGTACATTTGTACGATTCGACGTAGCTGTACACATGGACGCCAGGATAGAGTTGTACATAGGTACGCCTCGACATTATTGTACATTATAACATGAACCCAGCAGCCTCTTCATATCAGGGGTACCTCCAAGTACATCCCTCATAACCAGCAGGTTCTCCAGCGACGAGTAAACATTCAAGCGCCGACTTGGGTAATGATTAGTAGCAAATAACCTCCTAGGGAGTTTTGAATCCGGTTCATCAGAGTGGTTTTCCTCCTCTGCAGAATAAAAAAAAACTGGTTCATCATCCATACAACACAGAAAAAAGCATGCCAGTCTTGACCCCAAAACACCTCAATAACCCCAAAATCAAACCCCGACAAAAACCCTAGCTCGAAAATTAGAGTGGACCAGGATCCCTCTCCGCAAAGGAACACAAAACAATCAAAATAAATCCAAATCCGTTAAAAAATAAAAACCTAGCGATTCAAATTTGTGAATTTCGAGAAACCAACACAAGTAAATGGGCAACAGACGATGCAACAGACAACCAAAAACAGGGGAAGGAGCAAAACGAAACACTAAACCAACGATTGCAACAAACCTTTGTCGTGGCGGCGCGCACTCCTCCTCATGGTGGTC
This sequence comes from Raphanus raphanistrum x Raphanus sativus, assembly GCA_019705995.1. NCBI lineage: Eukaryota > Viridiplantae > Streptophyta > Magnoliopsida > Brassicales > Brassicaceae > Raphanus > Raphanus raphanistrum x Raphanus sativus. The sequence goes on along the minus strand of CM034035.1, from coordinate 56,879,739 downwards.
TGTGAACGGAATAAGCCAAACGGAACCCTAAAACAAAGTCTTTTTCTTTCTATACGGTTTATCGGCGATTAATGGGGGAACAAAGCTTCCGCCTCTGAAATTATGAATAGAGATAATATCGATGCTGGTGGGGAGGAAAACTAAAAATATCTCACGCCTTTTCAGTTTTTTAATATTAAAAATAAAATAAAATAAAAAATTTGAAATTCAAAACAGAAACGAGACCTAACTACTCTTTCTAACCAGAACGAAATTCTGAAACTAGTTGGGCCTTCGCTTAGAGGAAAATGTCTTAGTATAGGAAAGTGACTTATTGTGGTGGTTAAAGTCAAAAAGTGACTTAGAGTATAAATTTCTCTTTGATCTCTACTCTGCTTCTTGTCGTTTCTTGTGTGTTACGATATTTTTCTTTCCAAAATGAATAATTTCTTTTTGACTAAACAAATCTTATTAAACAAATCTTAGAGTTTTTTTCTATGAAGGAAAATCTTAGACTTTTTAATTTTACTACCTTGTTAAAAACACAACTAGAATATTTTTCCTTCTCCCTATTTATGTATGCACTTAAAACTCGAAATAATCGATATTGTATATAGCAGTTATTATTATTAATTTTGATTGAAGTATATAGCAATTATTCATGTTCAAAATTGCGTTAGGCGTAACACTCTGGATTGATCAATCGGATATTATGCGGGGATTGATTATTTTGTTGATGCAATTGTTTTATTTTTTGATCGATACTATATTTAATACGATGTACTCCCTCCGTTTCGAATTATATGTCGTTTTGGAGCAAAATTTTCGTTTCAAAATAAGTGTCGTTTTATGATTTCAATGCAAAATTTATTGACTTTTTATTCTAATCTATTTTTCTATTGGATTAGGTATATTGGTAATGATGTTTTTATCTAGTAAATATACAAAATTAAATGTTTTATTAATCTGTGTGCCGAAGTCTAGAACGACAAATAAAATGAAACGGAGGGAGTATTACTTTGATAATCTCATCTAAGCTATGTAAGTCGTCGATGCTTCCAAATAGTTAGTTTGACCTTTTTGCGCTCTAATTTTGAGGGAGGAATTTATAAAATTCAGGGCCCATAAGAGGGGTAGGGAACAAGAGCATGTGCATGTTCATGGGTCTTTTAATTCATATAGCAATTATGAATTCTAATTTGTACCATACTTTCCCGATCACGAGAAGAAAAAATTGATCCTATTTTATAATTTGTCTCAATGTTTGTGTCAGATTCTAATTTATTATATACTCACTAATAAATAAATTAATATCCATATATATAGATTGTACTAACCAAATTGTCTTGGCGAAATGGTAAAAATTTCACATATGTGTATCGTTCTGGGTGCGAGTCCCCTTGACCACCTAAAAGTACCTTAAATGGTAAGAATATTCGGAGTGCCATGGATCTCGTGGAATTAGTTTTTGAATCTAGAAAACCTTTGAAAAACTTACGGTTAGAAAATAAAAAATATATAAATAGTATTCGATTAGTTTTATGAAAGAAAAAATAATATAAATGGTGCATTTGACCTTAGTTTAGCTATGTTTTGTTGAAAATTTGTTAATCCGTTTGTTTGTTCAATAATTTTTTTATGCATGTGCATTCAATTTTCAGTTTGATTGTAACAGATTTTCTTTTTGGTTTTTGATTTCGGTTTGCTTGTAATTTTTTGTTTTTTGATATAAGAGATATATTGACAGTTCAAATGTTTATGAATCTAGGTTTGGTTTATGATTAAGTAATTTTGTTCTCGGTTTAATCAGGATAGAAATGTATTATTATCTATATGGAAGTTGATTTTAAAAATGAAAAATACTACAATGAATTAGATTGAATTAAAGAGACTGCCTTTTCTAAAGTTTAAATATGATTAGATTGAATTCTATGAACCGTGATTGTAGATAAATTATATAATCTTCCTTTTATATATTTTGATACTCCATCATATATCAAATATTATGTTGTTAATATTATGAGTACTCACCAAAATCTAGGAGTATATAACAGTTTTTAAAATTGAAAACGGAAATTACGGAATGAGTTAAATAATATCTTTCAAATAGATTTGGTATCCAAGTTGTATATAAATACTGGTTGTATTAACAGTAAATAGTTTTTTTAAACTACTTTTAAGAACTTTATTTATATTTACTGTAATACTTTTGGTTCAAATTCAGTTTTCATATTTTGGCTTGATTAAATAATTATTTACTATCTATAAGTATACATTAAATTTTCATAAATGAATATTTTAAATAACATATAGGTAGGTGGAATGAACTAAAAAATAAGCATTTGAACATTTATTTATATTTCTGTGAAGTAGATGTTTGAGTTTTAACCCCAAACCTTTCCGAGTTAGGTTTCCCACTTGGACCTCGATCCTTGAAATCACCAATGTACTACTTCAGATTCTCGTCCCACAGATGGTAATTCCCTTTGTTGAAAGATTATATTTTCCCGGCCTTGGGGATCTCAATGTTCTCTAGAGTGAGGACGTACTCGCTGTACATTTAGGTCCAAGTGGAAGCCGAAGACACGTACACGAAACAAATGGAGCTTCATCCAGAGATTCCTCAGGAAGATGTGTTTCACATAACACTCTAAAACCTCCATTGTCAATTGACCTAATTGGAGCTCGATCAAAACGAAGAACCCTAGATACCAGAAGTCGTCATCCTTGAAGAAGTCGAAGCCTACTACAGGGCAAGCCAGGGGCGGAAGCAGAATCATATTTAGATGGGAACACATCTTTTATTTCATTATGTCTGGTTGTAGAATTAGAGAGCATTTCTTGTATTGATAGTAATTACTAAAGGAAAAGAAAAAAGATGGGGGCACATGACCCCGTTGCTCCTCACCTGTGTCAGCCACTGGAGCAAGCTTTTGTTTTGGTTTCAGCTCATAAAAAAAGTTATTCAAAGCCCATAACAAAAGAAACTCGGGTAAATCCATAACATTTAATAAAACGATGACTTTTGATAATGAGACAGGTGTTGTCTTCAGGATGAGTGACTTAATGAAATGACAGCGTATGAAATAAGTAAACACTTCTTTATATATACTACAAGATATATTTGAACTATATACAATGTAATTTTTATTTTCTACACAAGAGACAACATGCTTAATAATCAACATATTGTGTTGTACATTTTGTTTCACATCTCAGTTTACATACATTATACTGAATTACCCCGATTATAGAAATTAAATATATTTCCCTTTTAAACCACAAAATACATTTTGAACTCTAATTGAGTGAAATCTCGAATCCCATTTATGGGAAAAATATTTAATGGTAATCTAACATCTAAACAAAAATTTAAATATTATTTATTAATCGAATTTATGGGCCGAAACCCAATTATCTTCCAATGAAATTGTTCGGCCCATAGAAGATTCATTAGTCGCGGACGGTCGGCCATTACAGAAATGATATCAATTATTATTGTAAATCCCTAACTTTAATAAGATTTGAGACATAGTTTTATCTTTATCTAATCAATGAGCCGCACAACTTTTCTCTGAGACTTGTGGAAATGGAGGAGATTGTTTTGAAGCAAAATGTGGTTCCATTACTCAATTGCCCTATCTGCAAAAAATTATTTGATCATCCCACCAACATCACCGAGTGTAACCACATATGTGAGTCTTTGGTTATTATGTCGTAGCTGTCTCTATGTTTCACTCCGATTTTTGCCAATCTTCTTTGGCTATCGTGTGATATGAATCGACTCATGTTTGGTTTGTTAAATTGTTGTTATTACATTTTCTTTGTAGCTATGTTAGGCAAAATATACGATGGTATCCGTGTTGGTGTCTCATAAAGTATCTAATCATTAAACTAAAAGAATTAAAGAAAAAAAAAGAGAGAATGAAACTCAACTCTATCTCGAATCAAAAACTTCTGAATATCTTCGAAAACCCCTCCGCCATTTATACAATAATGTAATCATATTAAAATATTAATATTTAATTTTGAAATATTTTTTTTGGATATCTCACCCGATAAAATTCTCTTACGGTTACTTTGTTGGCATCTCTTGTTACAATTTCCTCTCTTTCGACAATATTTTCTTCACCTTGTAATGTTTGTGTCAAAGTTATATCTCATATCAACAAGTATATTCGTAAATAATAGCATAAACTTGTTATCTTGCCTTTTACAAAAAAAAAAAAAAACTTGTTATCTTGCAGACGAGAAATTTTTGTAAAGATGGTTCAGTTTCATTAGTGAGATTTAAAATTAATTGCCCTCAAATATTTGGTTTCATTTTTTTTTTGTCAGCAATACAAATCCATTCAAATATTTGGTTTCATTTGTTGTGTTTTGCTTGAAAAAGAGTATTTGAAAAGTTATCTTCGTTTTAGTAAGAAGTATTCAAAACTCTAAATAAAGGATACTGAATCTGTTCTTCTGGTTGTTATGTTGTGCCTCTCTGGTTCCGGGGAATATTTTTGGAACAGTTTGCAGGAAATGCATAGAGGACAAGTTCACAGTAGAGAATCTGAAAGCTTGCCCAGTCTGCAATGTTGATCTTGGTGTTGCTCCTCTTAATAAACTCAAGTAGTCACCTTTTATATATACTCAAAATCAAATACAATATGTCATCAAAGTCTTGAGTTTCATAATGTCTTTTCTTTCTCTTAACCTTTTAATAAATATGTGACTATGTCTATGCACTTTACCAAAAACTGGTACATCAAATATGTAACTGGTTATGAAAGTGCAGGCTGGATAACACTTGGGATTACTTGAAGCAAAAATTCTTCAAACCGAAGAAGAAATCTCTAGCTTCACTCGGAGCCACTTCGTCTGGAGGATCAATTCTACCTGATGCAGTGGAACAAAAGAAGCTTGGCAAGCAAAGCAATGTGTCGGTAAGTAAAAACTTAATACTATATCATTTTTGAGTGTTTAAAATATTTTTGTTACGGAGTGAGATGAAATTGATGCATCACAGGCTGGAGCATCGACATCTAAAGGATGCATACAAAAGGAAAACCACTCTGGGAAAGATAAGGAAGAGATTTCAGTATTATCTGATGATCTTGGTAAGTCCTTGAGTACTACTGATAAGAGCAACCATACTGCACTGATTGCTGAGACTGCAATAACTCAAAATGGCAAAGAGAAACAAAAAACTGTCCTTACAGAGAGAATCTCTGATAAGAAACCGAAGAACAAAGGTAAAGAAAAGCAAGAAAGCTTCTCTACCCCGAGGAAGGTCTCTGGTCAGAAAGGGAAAGGAAAAGCTTCTTCTTTTCCTCCGGTTTTGAAACCCCGAATGCATGTGGATATGAGTTCAGGTGGTACATCATCACAAACTGAAGCAAGTAACAACAAAGTTTGGTTTTCACTAATCGCTGTCCTCCCGAATCAGTAAAAGACATTCTGCTATCTTCTTTTCATTGTCTTTTAAGCTTAGATTCTGAAGCTCTTGATTGTTCGTTGTCAGGAACATTAATAGGCCTCTACTACCACAAATCTCCAGTCAATACATAAGAACGTAAGTGATCACTGGATCTTTACTTCGAAAACATAACAACTTCATTGAGAATGTGTAATAGTGATGCTTTCATTTGTGCATCTCAACAGTGATGGAAACTTACCTGTCTCATATGTCAAGAAGTATCTAGCGAAAAAACTCGGTCTGCAAAGCGAGAACGAAGTAATGACTCTTCTATGTCTCTCTCTCTCTCTGTGTCTATCTGTCTCTTTAAAACTCAGATCTTGATCTCCTTTAGGTTGGATATTTCAGGTGGAGATATGGCTAAGGGAAGAGGAAGTGTGTTCTACACAGAAGCTGCATGAGTTGGTGGATTGGTGGGTTCAGACTACTCCAGTTGCTGAGAGGATAAGCGGCATGGTTGGGAGATCCGCTGCTGGATTTGTCATGGATCTCCACTACAGTGGTTCTTACGGCTTTGAATAATTCTGCTGGCCATTTATCATCATCAAACCATTAACCTTCTTTGAAAAAAATATTTCTTGCGTAAGAAGGAACCATGAAGAAAAGACTGCACTAGGGTTTACAGCTTTGTTTATTTTAGTTCTCTACTGTGACAGCTTAAGCTTTACCACTTGGTTTAGTTATTTATGATTTACTTCTGGTTATGTTGGTTTATTTCATTTACCAGTTTGTTGGTTCATTCAAACTATATGTACTGGTCTTACGACCATTCTAAAAAAATAATCAATCAAACAATCAACATATTATCTTTATCTCTTATTCTCTCTCTATTCATCGTCATCATCATATCATCACTTTCATACATCATCACCATTGAAATCCTTGTTCTAGAGATGATCCTTCTTCCTCAGTGATCTTCTCATGGGCTTTGATTCACCAATCTTCGGATCCTCGGTGGGTTTCTAGGTTGGATTTATCTACCCTGTTACATTGGTATCAGAGCCATCGAGCTTTCGGACCAAAAGAAAAAAAAAAAAAAAAAAAAAAAAATCTGTGGCTTCAACAATGGCGATGTCGTTCTTACCATCGAAACAACAAGCCCAAGCTCTGTTGCTCAAGAGGGAGCCAGAACTGAAACAAGCAGAGGAGAATCAACGACGCTTCGCAGCCTTCCGCGAAGATTTCATAAGCTATCTGCGCGAGTACTCTTCTCCACTGTTGAATGAGTTTCAGGAATCCCGTGTGTCGTCTCCAATCCTTCCGGTTACGCCACATGTTTCATCTATCCAACCCCGACCTCCCGATCCTCCATATCTGAACCCATCAGAGCCGTACGGTCCTCCTTCATCCAGCTACAAACCTATGGCGAAGAAAAGCAACAACCTTTTGAAGTACTCCTGTGAAGAGATGGAAGAGAGGATGGCAAATGGGTTGTGTATCTTTTGTGAAGAACAAGACACTCCTGGTCATCAAGACTTAAAGCACAAGGGAGCAATGATTTTCGTGACTGAAAGAGACGAACTTGCTATGGATGAAACCCTGGTTGAGTCTGATACATCTTTGACTGAAGCAGCTACCGTTCCGAACCCAGATGCGTTCGTCAAGCCTTTGGAACATGTAGCCTCAGCTTTGCTGGTTTCTATTGTCTTGAAACAGGAAGATGATGTCGGCAAAACCCTGGCAGAAGAAGAAAAGCTGAATGTTTCTCTAAAGCAAAACGTCGAACACAAGGAGGGCAGTCAATCTCTAGAAGCTACTCTTGTATGGGAACCAGGTGGGTTTATAACCAAGTCAGCAACACAATCTCAAAGCGTAGAGAGATTCTGCAGCACGATCCAGCAAAATGAAGCTATCCACAGCACAGAAAGGATTCAGTGTTTGATCTCAGAAGTTCAGAAATCAAATAGGCACCAGAAAAATGAAAGATGGGTAAAGGCTGTTGATTTGTTTCATTCACTGAATAAAAGTTACTGGAGTCAGTTTTTGAAGCAACCAAAATGTCCCAAATCGTGGAACTTCAAGTTCAAGCATGGTGCGTATATGGTTAAGAGTTTTCTACGTGATCTGAAGCTAGAGGTTGTCAGGGAGAAGAAGTTGCAGGTGGTGCAACAGGAACCGCATGAGATCAGATGCAGCATAGATAAGAACTATGAGAAGATATTCTCAAGGTTTTTTGGAGATATGGTTGCTTGGTTTCAAGATATTGTGACTACTGCTCGTGGGATTGGAGTTTATATTGAATGTTTAGAGCAGTACCTCAGTCATGATGAAGTGTTTGAGTTAACTACAAAGACTCGTGGGACTTATATACAGAAAATCACAAAGATATTCATCCCATTGGCAAAGGAAACTCAAGAATGGAGTAATCAATCGACGTTAAAGATTCAGGTATGCACTGATTTTAACTTAGCAGCGTTGATTGAGTTTGAAACCTATGGCTGGAAGTGTAAGAAGCAGATGATCATTCTCGTTGATCAAGGTCAGATATGGGAACCTGGTGGAGTAGTTACTGAACATGATCAGTGGAAAGAGTTAGAGAAAGGTTACGCTTGCGGTAGATTGACGAGCCTAGTGCAAGAGAAGTGTTCAAAGTCATGGCGATTCAAGTTCAAAGACAAGTCAGTGTCACACAGATTTAGAGGATGCGACATTAAAGAAGATTACAGAGAATATATTATCTGGTTTACCAAGGATGGGTTGCAAGATTATGCAGGCTTCACCAATGATGTTAAGAGGGATAAGAACAGCTTCTCAGAAGATGTGATGGCCAAAATATATGTAGCTTTGGAAGAGCTTATGATATTGTTGGTCGTTATTGCTAGGAGTTTAACTTTATGCAGTAATAGACACACTCTGGTTGCTGAGAAGAAGATGACAGAGATCTCCATTGCCACATTTGTGAAAGAGTGCAGTTCAGTTTGCAGGTTTTTGCTGATTCTCTTAGCAAAACAGAGCCGAGACTATGGCTTCTCTGTACTCCTTACTCAGTGGAAAGAAAATCCTCCAGATCAAGATATATCTTCTGTAGAGCTCAGGGGAAGCAAGGCACAGGGGAATGATCTTGTGGTTGTGAGACATAAGATGCAGAGAAGTTATGAACCGAAACTGTGGGTCTGCTTGGCTGGAGTTATAGCTGTGAAGGACGATAAGGGACAGGATATATACTTGGATGCTCTTTGGCTTCAGTCCTCGCTTATGAAAGGGTATTATTCTCCTAGACCATTTGAGGTATTATTCCACAACATGGATTGCTAGAGCAGCTACTCATCATTCATCCTTGAGGGCAAGGATGCTTTGAAGAAGGGAGTATTGTGACAGCTTAAGCTTTACCACTTGGTTTAGTTATTTATGATTTACTTCTGGTTATGTTGGTTTATTTCATTTACCAGTTTGTTGGTTCATTCAAACTATATGTACTGGTCTTACGACCATTCTAAAAAAATAATCAATCAAACAATCAACATATTATCTTTATCTCTTATTCTCTCTCTATTCATCGTCATCATCATATCATCACTTTCATACATCATCACCATTGAAATCCTTGTTCTAGAGATGATCCTTCTTCCTCAGTGATCTTCTCATGGGCTTTGATTCACCAATCTTCGGATCCTCGGTGGGTTTCTAGGTTGGATTTATCTACCCTGTTACATCTACATCCCTATACCTTTCAAAGATAGCGAGTTCAACGACTTGGGCCTCGCAGGAAGACTTAATGGGCCGTTCTGGTCATCGTTTAAACCTTGTTTACTTTCTGTTAACTATGTCGATGTTGTAGAAATTCATTATCAAAAAAATATATCAAAATATCAACTTCTTTTCCTTCTTCTATGGTACTCTTTATTTCTGAAATTATTCTGATTTTTTTTCCTTCTACTTCCCAACCTTTTTCTTTGGATTTTCTTACATTAGATAGAAAATGTCATTTAAGACAAAAATGAATTAAAAACTTAGACTACCAAAAGTAATGAAACAAGAATAATTTAAGGTATCTGTCTAAATCGATATAGATTATGCCAAACTATACAATTTTTCATTTGTCAAAAAGGATATACTTTAAAATTTTCATTTGTCAGAAAAAGGGTATACTTTAAAATTTTAAAATTTTGATTTCTAGATTTATAGTAGTATAGATATTGATTTACATTTGTTTTTGGCCAGCCTTGATTTACATATCTAATAGAAAAAAGACTTCAAATTCTCTTCAGATCACATCATAAAACACTCGGATTTCTTTACAACTCTAGAGTGCTGAAGACAGGTTTCTGAAATGGGCACATCAGCCTATAGGTGAAACACAGATTCAAGGCATTACAACATCGAGAACTGGCCAAAATACTCGTGAACGCTAAAACTTTGAGGCCGAAAGTGGTAAAGACGCGAGGCAAAGAAAAAGAGTACGGTTTAGCCCTCGACACAAGGTTTGTTGACTTATCATTTGTTTTCCTACTATGAACTTGTGTCTTTAGCTAATTCTTTGTTATGTTTTCCCTCGACAGAACTTTATAAAACACATTACGGAAAAGCATGCGAAAGCAGAACAGCTGAGAGCTGGTATTGTAATTGGATATATTGACATTTACATTGTTTCTTTATCATTCAGTGATCAAACAAATGCTATTTTCTTCATGGAAGATTAACTCGAGACCCTGCTGTTGGATAAGCTTGAGAGACAAGTTTCCTTTTTCTTATTAGTATGTGTTTATCTTTAGGGTTAAGGAAATATGATAATACTTGTGTGTTTTAGGATTTGTTGTGATCCTATATAAACGAATGCATATGTGTGGTGTTTAATATGCGATTCGATATTGTGATTGAATATTGTGATTGAATAAGAAGAACTTCTTATTGTTGAAACTACATCTTGTCGTTGATAATGGAACAACACGATACGTAAAAGAAGAAAATTAGTATTAGTTTCACCTCAACACCTCTTTATTACGACATAAGAATAATAATTTTAAAAGTAAATAACTTTGTAGTTAAGCCACATCGGGCTAATCCTCTTGACCATGCTTTATAAATAAATATCCCATAACAACAAAGGCAAGTACTAGAAGGATTACGAATAAGATCAACACCAGCTCTGTCGACATTCTTTTCTGTTTTCTTCCAAAGTTCCTAACTTAGCTTCTTCTTGCCTATGTTTTTCTGTGATCAAGAGAAGCTATGAATTAATCGTATAATATATATATATATATATATATATATAATATTCCTTTGTTTCTAAACTTTTGTACCATTTACAAGAAAAATTAGTTACTTAAAATTCCTATTCATTCCTTTTTTATAAGTAACTACAGTAATAGTCAACTGGTAACCATAATTGAGGATAGGAACGAGAATGAATACTACATTCTCCTTCGTTCTTTTTTTACCAAAATGGTGAATAGGAATATTAGCTTTTGAGTTTATCTTATATTTCTCCTTAGTAATATATTTTTCATTTCTTCTTCTAATATATTACTTTCTATCTTCAAACAATATACTCCCTATGTATTAAATGAGTTTTAAGGATTTCGATTTTATTTCAAAATAAGTGATGTTCTCACTTTTTTAGATAAAATTTAATATCACTTGAAATTTTTAACCAATTAAAAGTAATGTATTTTTTCAATTGGTTTTTATATAATGCTATTTTTATATAATCAAGATGAATGACATAAAATTTTGCATTTTTTTTAATCTTTGTGAGAAAACCTTAAAATCTATTTAAAATAATAAAGAGGGACATACTTAATCAATAAAAATGAAGAACAATATTTTTTCGTTTCTCTCTCTTTCCTTATTTTAATTACAGTTACAATTTAGATGTTAACTATAACCAATAAATTATAATTAAGTGGACGGCCGCATTAATATGGTTCTTAAATTGATAGTTATATCACTACAAGAAATCAGTCAAAAAACTACTCATCTTTTCATAGCTAGAGTTTAAAATCTGTAACTACAATACATAACGCTAACTCTGATTTGTCGCCAAACCGTAGCTCACTCGCGACAGATTTTGCAAGAGAATCGGTTGTGACTATTACCGACAATGTAGATACAGAGTGTTCTGTTGCTCATTAGCAACAACCTTAGCAAAGGATTTGTCATTGCTAAGTAGCTACAGAATATACCTACAGAGTTTCCTTAGAAAAGTCGTAACAAATGTAGCAAAGGATTTGGCTACAAATGTTTTCTATCTAAAATGTTGGATCAAATTAGCAAGAAACACATTTTTGACTAATGTTGTAGCAAAAGAATGATTTGTTTAGAACATTTAGGGATTCGTTGTTGCCGTAGGGTGATTTATTTTGTTTTGAATACAAAACTATATTTCTGCGATGTATATATTTTCTTGTGTTAACCTATCATGAATGTGTTTGTAATTATTTATACATGTTTATATGTATTATCATATTAAAATGTTTATATTGACATTAAAAAGTATTATACTATTTGTTTGATGGATATGCAATTATAAAAACGTCTCTCTCTCTCTCTCTCTCTCTCTCTCTCTCTCTCTCTCTCTCTCTCTCTCTCTCTCTCTCTCTCTCTCTCTCTCTCTCTCTCTCTCTCTCTCTCTCTCTCTCTCTCTCTCTCTCTCTCTCTCTCTCTCTCTCTCTCTCTCTCTAAATATCTGGATATTCGTAGCTGCAGAAACTTTTGAATTCTGAAACTCAATCAGAAAATAGGGTTTATGTTTTCGATGACTTGTTAAAAGAAATATCTAAAAAAAAGCTTGACATACAATCAACTATGAAAAATGTATATTTTATGAATGATAAGATCAAGAATACACGATGAATACAAAGGGTATATAAGGACAAGAAAATATGAAAATATTGAGACTACAGTTTAGCTATCGAGAAAATCGGGATCTTCTATTCTTGATTTATCATTCCTCTTTTATAGGTTTTTTGGGGGCAAATCGTATTGTTCACGTGATCTCCGGCTTGGATCAGGTGTTTTTATGGTGGTTTTTATTTTCTTCGATTCCGTTACGTTTTGCTTTCACTCGCCGAGCTCGGCATGCAAGCTCGTTCAGCGCGGGTGGGCCTTGACCTATGTGGACCTATAATTCCTTCTTGGGCTTTTATGATGCTTGATCTGGAATTTGTCCTGTTTGGGCTGAGATCTTGGACCAGGTCCGAATCGGGATGAACCCGACTTCAACAAAAATCAGCACTTTGGCGCAAGCAGTAGTCTAGCTTCCACTCGCTCCCTCATCATTTGGCTGAGCAGCTCCTCCACTCACCTTGCTACAAGGAATGATCGATGTGGTAAGCTTGCTATGGCATCCGTAGAAGTCTATTTTCAAAGTGTATTGTGCCCTTTCCAGCTAGCTGATGGAAAGTTCAGTCTTCTCGACGAGTTATGTAGCAGAGGTTGGGAATAAGTTGATGAACTCACTCGACTCGGACATTGCACTGTTCTAGTGGGTATCGCATGACGATTTACTATCGTATGAGAAATTAGCTCATGAATGGTAGTAAATCACTAAACACTATAATGAAATCAAACTACTTACTCGAAGAAGCGGTGATGGCTGAGTAGGGATATGTGCCCAAGGCTGAGGCTATGGTAACGGCTGAGATGTAACTTGGGCTTTTAAGGCTCGAAGTATCTTCTTCTTACTAAATGAAGGCCAAGGTATGTTATTGTGATAACCATCCTGAAGGGGTAAAATGGTCGAGATCGACAAAGTCAGAATTTGGAGTCAAGATTCTGGGAATCTAAAGATCTTGAGAAAATAGAATATTGGTCGAGCATCAACATGGTGTTCGAATCGCAGGCAATAGGCTAGATCGAGAAATTTCTATTGTTCTTGTTTTGATTGTTGGCCAGTGGGTCGACATATGTCTAGAACAGTCCGGGGTTGTTACAGTTACCGTCTCATGGTAGATCTCCAAGATAGCAGAGTTGGTCAGACCAAGACAATGCTTGGTCTTATGCGTATCTGACAAACAAACATGCACTTCATTGTGGGAACTATTTTTTTAGCAATGTATTCATATGTTAAAAATAGAGTTAGTGTGAATAAGAAATTGAGGTCTAATGTGTGTGATTTGAGAAACTTGTATAAAGTTACAAATATATACATTAGATATTTGGATTTGGAGTTTTTGATATGTTAATTGGACTTCATGTTCATTAACTTAATCTTATAAACCAAATATATGTGATCTTTTATATTGATAAAATATAAAAAAAGAAATTCATTTAAAGTATATTATTTTGTTTGAATGAGTCAAATAATAGTAATTATACTCTTTAATTTCTTGGTCAAAATGTGAAATGAATTCACATAATGACAAGAAATAAAAACTTTATTAGTGCACTATGGAGGTTTCATTTTATGTTGAAAAATGAAACTTGTGCTTCTCATTATTTTCTATATAAAGCCTCATGGAAATGTAGAAAAATATACACATCAATAGCAAAAGAAAAACCCACATTCTCCCATATTGAAAAGCTATGTTAGTATTTTTTATTTCTTGAGTCTCTGAGAGTACAAAACAAAACTAGGGTCGATAGATTCTATTTTTCGGTGATGGTAAACAGAAACAATGCTGCAGTTGTATCCTGGGAATCTGAGCGTTATTAAACCGTCACACTACGGGACGTTTAAAGATTTAAGGAAAGAGATTAATCATCTCGACTCTGCGATTCTTCTTTATTTGTTGTTTCGGTATTGTAATTTTTAATTTTTGTTCTTATTATTTTTATAAATATCAGTTGTTCCTATTGTAATGAAACAAGGTTCCTACATTCATTATCCTGCTTTCTTTTCTTTCTTTGTACGTTATGAAGATAACACGATCTCTGTGGATTGAAGTGTTGAAAGTGATGGTATTAGGATGAAATAGAATGTCTATTCCATGCTATTTTTTCTAGTTCTTTTTTAAGAATTTGAAGCTGAACATTTGATATCATGTTCTTGGTAAGTAACTACAGAAATTGACTGGAGGTATACTGCTATCTAGGAACAAAGACTTGTTAGTTTTCTACTGAGGAAATTCTATCGTAGTGCATATGATTTTATTTCGCACTTAATTTTATTTTTGGCTTGTAGCCTCCAAAAGTATAGGACCGCTCTGTGCATGTGGTTTACATATACTCCATAGAACGTGTAAGAAAGGTGACAATTGTAGGCTTGTAGCGAGGAGTGTTGAGAACATGCACATAATAGAGAAGCAATGAAGAAGAGGAAGGCTTTAGCGCAGCCGTAAAGAGTCAAATACATGATAGGTGTCGTGTGTGTGTGATCCACATAATGCATGAGAACAAAGTCATTTATATAAATAAATAAAGCAAGTTATTAATATAAATACAAAACATACTAAACTGTTTTATAGGAGGGATTTCAAGAACAGGTTAATTTGGAACAACACAATAAGTTATAGAAAAAGAAAAATATTAGTTTCATCTAAATACCTCTCTAACACGAAATAATAATAATAACTTTCTAATTAAGACGCATCCGTCTTCTCCTCTTGACCATGCTTTATACATAAACATCCCATAGCAACAATGAAAAGGACTAGAAGGATAGGGAGTATTATAATCATCAGCGACATTCTCTTCTTTTTTTCTTCAAAAGATCTTAACTTAGCTTCTTATTGCCAGTGTTTTTCTGTAATCAAAATATTCAAGAGATGCAATGAATTGATTGTATAACCCACACACACATATACTGTATATATCATATTTAGTGTAGAAGAAATAAGTTAACTATGAGACTAAGGATAGTTTACGTCATAGTGAATAGGACTATTAGCTTTTGAGTTTATTTAGTTTTCTATTTTCCATTTCTTCTACTAATATAATAGGTGTTTTCCTGCACCATGTGCAGTAATAAATTTTTAAATTTTAAATATATTTAAAATATAATTATATTAATATTCTAGATTTTATTATTTTTACCAATATTATAATATAAATTTTGCTTTATTTGAACACAAAATTAAGATAAAATAATAATTTTTTAGAAAAAAAATAAATTATACTTAAGAATAGATATGTATATATTTAAAATTATAATTTTAGATAAATTTTTATCTATTTATTTTAGATAAAATATATTAAATTAATTTTTATAAAATAAATTAAAATTGATATAAATCTGTATAATTATTTACAAATGAACAGTATTTTTAGAATCTTTGGATATATAAAAAGAAGTTAATAATATAAACATTTATATTTTTTTATAAAACTGTAAAAGTTTGAAAATATATTTTAGTAATAAAAATGTATAATTATATATAATATTTCGAAAATTTTAAAATATTTTTAAATTATTTATCATCATATTTGAATAGTTTTACTTTAATGATGATGTATAATTTATTTTCATATTATAAAAGTTTTATCAAAAATGTAAATAAATATTAAATGTAATTGTCCCTATTCGCATTTTATCTCAAACAATACACTAATTTGTAATATCCTTCCTCTCCACGTTTTATACATTTTTAAAATTATAAAATTTCCTTAAAGAATTATTGATATGGAAGGATGCATGAAATATTTTTGGGCTTTTTTGGTCGTATGTATCAGAAGGATCGATCATCAACCTCTAGCTTCCTCGCGTATATTCAACCATCTAACCAAGAAGGTACGCGCCACAGCCCTTGGCCCAATGGTTAAATACGAACGAAGACGTCCTTCCCTGGTGACGCCAAGAGCGATAGCTCAGCTCGGGCCATCATGTCTTGTTGTCAACCTTGCAACTCCCAAATGATCAACGGGGCTTGGATTCTTGATTCAAACAAAAGCCGGTCATAGGCCCTCGTGCATTGGTTCTTTGATTAATCACAAACAAGACCACTTTAGACCAATAATGTCATGGCAAAAGATTTTAGTAACAAAAAGATTTTTTCAAAAAAAAAAAGATTTTGGTAATACTTGCTTCCTTCTAAGGTAAAGGTTTTTACGGGCCGATCTCGACATTTAAGAAGCTTACGTATCAGATCGTGATGCATCGACTGAAAGACATTCAATGAGGTACACATCAGGGGAGGTAATACGTGTTGTACTCTTTTCCTTATCTATGGTTCTGTCCCATTGAATTCTCCTGGAAAGATTTTAATGAGACAACATCCAAAGCGTATTACAACCTCTTAATGGTTACAACATTCGACGGGAGTGTTATGAAGCAATTAGTGAATGCAATAACCAAAGAGGTAATTTTATTTTCACTTAGGCGGTTTACCTTTTTCCTTATTGATTTAGGATTTGTACTATTTCCATTTATCTATTACGGTTTATCTATCTTGTAATTCTCTATATAAAAGGCATCTTATGTTATGAATAATATACAACCAATTCCTTATTTCTTTCTCGATTCACAACATTAAAAATAGTAACAATTAATAAGAATCTGAAATATAGAAAAACAATCACTATATATTAAGAATGATGAATAAAAAATTAAACAATAAAACTACAGAGTTATGCAATACAGTATAACCTCTTTAAATTAATACTCGATAAATTAATATACACAAAATCTCTATAAATTAATATAATTTTATATTCCCAAATTGAATTTTTAGTTCAATTAGTATATCGATAAATTAATAATCTCTATAAATTAATAAAAAATATAGTTTTGATGTAGTCCCAACATTATTAATTTATAGAAGTTTCACTTATAACACTAAATGTAAAATATATATTTAAAATTTCTACGATAATATCAGAATTTTATATTTATAAAATGAAAATTATATGCACAAACGTACGGATCAAACTCATAATTTCTATTCATTATAAAAACAAACTTATAATTTCTATTCATTCATTTTATAAGGAACTATAGAGTAATAGTCCACTGGTGACCATAATTGAGGATAGGAACGAGAATGAATACTATGTTCTCCTTCGTTCTTTTCTTTTTTACCAAAATGGTGAATAGAAATATTAGCTTTTTGAGTTTATTTTATATTTTTCCTTAGTTATATATTTTTCATTTCTTCTACTAATGTATTACTTTCTATATTCAAACAATATACTAAATCAATAAAAATGAAAAAAAAAATGTCATATTGCAAATTTGTAATATGTATCATCATCATCCATCATTCCTCCCCAGGGTTCTTTACATGTTTAAAATTTATAAAATTTGTTTAAAAATTATTGACATAGGAAGGATGCATGAAATATTTTGTTTTTTTTGTCGTATGAATCAGAAGGGGTCGATCGTCAACCTCTAGCTTCCTCAAGTATATGCGACCATAACCAAGAAGGTACGCGCCAAGGCCTTTGGCCCACGGGTTAAATACGATCAAAGTCGTCCTTCCCTGGTGAGGCTAAGAGCGTTGGCTCAGCTCTGGCTATCATGTCTTATCAACCTAACGTCTGATCACCGACCCTGAAGGCCTGAACAATCGCTCCTAACTTCATAAGAATTCCACCAAAATTAAGCTGGTCATAGTCACTGGTAAGTTTCTTGCATTGGTTCTTGGTTAACTGCAAACTAGACCACTCTAGACCGATAATGCCATCGCAGAAGACTTGTTTCCTTCCTAGGAAAAGCTTTTTGTGTACCGACAACACAAAGTCAGTGGGTTGAAGTGTTGAAAGTGATGGTATTAAGATGATATAGAATGTCTATTCCATGATATTTCTTCGAATTTTTTTTTAAGCATTTGAAGCTCAACATTTGATATCATGTTCTTGGTTAATAAATAATAACTGTAGAAAATTGACAGGAGGTATACTGCTCTCCAGGAAGAAAGACTTTTTGGTCTTTTACAGAGGAAATAACTTTTTGCACGAGAAGTAGACTTGGTGGATCAGGAGAAGATACATAACTTTTTCCCCAAAACAATATACCACTAGACTACAACAAAGCTTGTTCCACTGTCTTAGAAAAACACAACTCATGCTCATGCATATAAATAAATATTTTCTTTCTATTAGAAGAACAGGCACATTTAAGAGGATCATGGGCTCTGATCGTTCCAAATACTGAGTCTACTAATAAACTTGATGAAGAGAAATTTATGTGCCGAAAGCTCGGTTTGAGGATGAAAGCTTTCTTACTTTTAGGTCAATTGTCAATAACAGATGTGTGGTCAAGTGTGGCTTACATATACTCTAGGAAACGTGGTGTAAATAATTCCCTTGAAGCCGAGAGTTGGCGGCATCCTGAATTATATTGACTTCTTCGTTTATAGAGAGGCAATGAAAAAGAGGAAGGCTTTAGCGCAGCCCTAAAGAATCAAATACATAACAAGTATCGTGTATGTGATCCACAGAATGCATGAAAACAAAGTCATTTAAATAAATTAATAAAGCAATTTATTAATATAAATATCTAAACATACTAAACTGTTAGGAGGGGGGATTTCGAGAACACGTTAATTTGAAGCAACACGAGTAATAGAAGAAGAAAAATATTAGTTTCATCTCATCTAAATACCTCTAACACTAAATAATAATAAATAAATAAATAAGTAAATAACTTTCTAATTAAGCCGCATCCGTCTTCTCCTCTTGAACATGTTTTGAACAACATAAGCATCCCATAGCAACAATGGAAACGACTAGAAGGATAACGACTCCTGCAATCGTCAGCTCATTCGACATTCTCTTCTCTTTTCTTCCAAAGAACCTAACTTAGCTTCTTCTTGCCTGTGTTTTTCTGTAATCAAAATATGAAAGAGATGCAATGAATGGATTGTATAATCCACACATACATATATATATCATATTTCGTGTAGAAGAAATAAGTTAACTATTGTTTGACCAAAAAAAAAAAGTTAACTATTGAGATTAAGGATATTTACGTCATAATGAATAGGAATGTTAGCTTTTGAGATTATTTAGTTTTATATTTTCCATTTCTTCTACTAATATATTACTTTTCTATCTTCAAACAATAAACTAAATCAATAAAAATGAGGAATAATATGTCACACTGTAAATTTGTAATATATATATTTATGCATCGTCCATCCTTCGTCTCCACGTTTTATACATTTTTAAAATCATAAAATTTCCTTAACTATATGGAAGGATGCATGAAATATTTTTGGGCTTTTTTGAAAAAAAAATATATGCGACCATCTAACCAAGAAGGTACGCGCCCAGGCCTTGGCCCAATGGTTAATTGCGAACGAAGACGTCCTTCCCTGGTGACGCCAAGAGCGATGGCTCAGCTCGGGCCATCATGTCTTGTTGTCAACCTTGCAACTCCCAAATGATCAACGGGGCTTGGACAATCGCTCTTATCTCCACAATAATTCAAAGAAAAGCCGGTCTTAGGCACTCGTGCATTGATTCTTGATTAATCACAAACAAGACCACTTTAGACCAATAATGACATAGCAAAAAATTTTAGTAACACTTGCTTCCTTCCAAGGACAAGGTTTTTACGTGCCGACCACTCAACTCTCCAGTAACCCAAGATGCGTGAGATGTTGGAGGTTTGCTTCTTACAGTATATGTATTTTGTTTATCGGTTGCATCGAGGCTTGTCTTTCGTCTGGAATGGTTCTAAAGACCAACTTATGTATGATTTTATCAAATGTATTTTTCTTTTATCTTCAAAGGATTTCCCTAGATTAACTCGCACTATGGAAAGCTAATTGACAGATAATTGTCCACACAAATGAATACAAGATGCCACAAAAAGTCCAATAAGCTCCATAGTATTAAACCGTATTACAAGAGATATTCGACCACACCTTAGCAGCACTTGGCTCAAAAGTTACTCTTTCACTTTGCTTACACCACTAAACGCAGTTACAAGAAGAAAGCACAACCCATGAAGCATATAGCAAACTGCCTTTCTGTGCAGGACTAAAGAGTCCTCAGGGGAAACACATAATAATATCAATCTCTCAGGTCGAGATAATAAGAAAATATTTCACCTACGAGCAAGTCTCTGCCCTGCTCCAACCATTAAGGCCTTGCCGATAGCACTTGAATGAAGCCCACAAGCCAAAGCAACTCCTCCTACAGCGATCCATTTCCAATCTACATTGAACTGCTCTTTTTGTCTCCTTGCCTTCTCCATGGCTTGTCCTCTCTCTTCTTCTTCCTCCTCTACTCTCGATGTTTCCACCAAATCCATGTTCAGTTTTGTGGTGACTCCTGCCATTTGAGCGCTCCGTGAAAGAGCCACCCCTGTCTTTCTAGCGCTCTGATATGCCCTTAAACCGGAATTTAGCTTTTTGACGGCTCCCCACATGCCATGACGGACTCCTAGCTTCGCTACGTCTTTTGGGATTCCCATGTCTTCGCAGTGGACAAGAGAGACTTCACAAGCTGACATTTGTCCATCCCCTTTTCGAGATTCAACTGCATTTTTTGATGTATAGGATCAGACACTAGAAAGCCGTGGTGAAGAAATTAAAGAGGACATACCAGCTTTGATTATCCAGCTTGAGAAATAAAGCTCCACTCGCCTTGGCTTATCACGCTTTGGTAGAGTTGGATACGGTACTCCCTATCAGATAAGTGTTCAGCTATTCAGAACTATTAGAGATACTTTTGATCTATGAGGAAGCAAAGGCAAAGACATATATATACCTTAGTCACAGCATAATACTTCTTTCCAGATTCCCATATTCTCCTACCAATGATGTATTCCCGGTCACTACAGAAAAACGGAAACTACAGAGGAAAATACATTACTAATTGGCTCATACATGGAGGAAAAGACTAAAGTATCAACAAATACCTTTTTAATCCAGTGAACAATAGTTGTTCCCGTCTGAAGATCCTCTTCCAAAGTCTTGAAGTAAGCAAGCATAGGATCCCATTTAGGTCGAAACTCATCGTCCCAGAAGAAATCCCTAACAATGTCTGGAGTTGCATCCTCAAAAACAGTCCTACTCCGATAAACAACAGGACCTGTCTGTTATCAAACAACATTTTTTTCTTTCAGTAACTAAAGCTCAATGCATCATAACATAAAACTCAAGACACCTTACCTGAGGCTCATGACGCCAGGCCTGGTAGCTCATGTTAGGAGTAGACTTATCCATCATAGATTGCCACTCCATATCTGCATTCCCAGCTTCAAGCAGATGCAACAGATGCTCTAGATCCTTCTCCGTCACAACATCCTTCTTTATTTCTCTCTTTTCATCATTAACTCTGCAAATCCACAACAACCAATTAAAACATTTCAATTTTTTTCTAACTAACTCATACGACTAACCGTATAACTGCCTCACTCGGAGGAACCTCTCCGGTCGATTTCTTGGCGCCAGAACCGAGCCTTGACCATAAAGTGCGGCAGACAGAGAAGGCCGAGAGAGCGGTGAACGCGAGCCAAACGCGGCGAGCGCCGAATCCGGGAGGAGCGGTCCAGAGAAACCGGAGCTTGGAACGGAACCCTAGGTAAACCAATCCGGTCCACCGTGGACGCCAGGACCACCCGATCAGAAGGCCGATCATGACGGCGAGCCAAATCGGAACTGCGCATAGCAAGATGTCGACGAATGTCTCTGAAACAGAGGTTCTCCGGATCAAATCCGTTAGATTGCTATACGATTCATCCATAGCTCTCTCTCTCTCTCTCTTCGATCTGAAATTGAAACGTGTTTTCAGATTCCTCTGTTCGGCGGAGATTCGAACGGCATTGACAGGAAGCGATCCAAAGAGAATCGAAGAAGAAGGAAGGAGAAAGCAAAGCAGTTTCCACCTTATTTATTTTAAATTAATTTTGGCTGACTCGAAGAAATTTAATAAAATTTTGGGTATTTGCTGTAGAGAAAAGACGTTGGATAGTGATAGGAACAGCACAGTGGCGATGACGCGGCTTTTCTCGTTTCAAATCTCACTCGTCTATTCCTGGCGCGTCTTCCTCACTTGTGGATAAGGATACAACTTCTGTTTATCCACTGTGGATAAATTGTTAAATTAGTTTGTGTGGTTCATTTTTCATCTTTCCTTTCAACTTAATCCCTTTTTAACCTGAACTCTTATAAATTAATTTAATTATTCCTTTGGTTTCATGATAAACTATTTTTAAAAAAAAATGTATTAAAATATAAACTATTTTTGCAGTTTTTAAATGTATGGGATATTATATAACCAACTAACGGTACAGTTATTGATTATTTAAAAAATATATATTAAATGTACTTTTGAAAATTAAATATGCGAAATACTTTCCGAACTTTAAACATATCTATTTATTTTTATTTCAATGAATACTAGGTTACTATACATATTCTTATCCATATATAACTAGTTTGGAGTTGTAATTTGTGAATAGATTCATAACACTATTAATTCAATCACATTAATAGGTAAATAAAGATAAGAGTTGTTTTATACTCTTTTCATTTCAGAAAATAAAATTTTCTGGAGTTTTCACGTTTATTAAAAATATAATAAATGTTTACAATTTAATTAAGTATTTATTTTTTATATACTTTAAATAATTATCCATCAATAAAATTTTAATCAATTCAAACAATTAATATTTTTTAAAATATACAAAAATACTTCAAAAATATAAAAGAATTTATCTTTGTGAAATAAAAATAAAATCTATTGGAAGAAGTACAAACCATAAATACTAGATACGTTTCACCGTAAAAAGAAAGAGTAAACCAAGTTTCACAAGCATTTTTTTTTTTTTTTTCACAAGCATATTTAAACAATCATAAATGAGAAGGTGAGAAAAGAAATGAGAATGTGAGATTCACGTGCAAGCGATCATAGCAGGACGATGATGGGAGATTAAGAACACGTGAGACTCTGGACAATAACTGTACCGATTTGCTACAACTTTTTTCTGTCACTAGTGTTGGAAACTGGGGAGATCTCTGAAAGATACGTCAGAAGTCAGAACCTTTCACACTACCTACCGTTGCGCCACATATCACTCTACCGACTAGAACCACGTATATCTTTCAGGCCCATTAATCAGACCCAGTCCATTATAAGACCTCGAGTGTGTTTTTATAAGACTCCAGGTCAACCGTTTAAAGACAAACAGGAATACAACCTTTTTTCTTCGACATGCGAACCGGCAACTAAATCTTTCTTTATCACAATTTTTAATGTTCAATCTCCTTTGCAAAGTTTCAAGCGTCAATATGTATTATCAAACAACTAAAAGTAACAATAATTAACGAATAACCGGTTCATTTCATCCACCAACTTCTCACCAATAATGACAGCTTGATCAAACAACTTACCTTATATAAAATAAAATATTGTAATACTATGGTTTTCGCACGACCCCACGGTACGTAAATAATAATAATATACGCCGCGTCGAGTTACAAAATCATTATGAACAAAACAGATTCATTATAAAAACAGGAAGATTCTTGCATTCAAAAATGCGACATAAATAACATCAAACTACACACATTTACACTTCAAATCATAAATTAAAAGAACACAAGCGATCCCCTGATCCCCCACACATTCTCATAGCAGAAACATAACTCTCAGATCCTTCTCACCAAAAGACTGTTTAGCGAGTAAAAGCGGCCTCAGGTTCCGGTTCCAAATTTTGGTTCACTTCCTCTGTAACAAACCGGTTTATCTGGTCAGCATTGTGTGCAGTTTCACTATCAGGGTCTTCTTTAGAGACCACTATTAGAATCTTTCTCGTTTCGTACTGCCTTCTGTTCCCTTCCTTTTTGTTCTGCCTCCACCCTAGTTTTGGCGACTTTGCTCGAGTTGGAGGTGGCTAGATTCATATACACCATCATATTGCAAATTAGTCAACAACTCGAAAAGTCTAAAAGTTTATGAGTAATATTTTATTTTATAAGTGCCTGTAAAGAACCTTGTGTGTGTTACCTTCTTAAGTTCAACCTTTGGAGGAGGCCCTTCACGGTAGAATTTGGGCATTGGGTTTGCTTTGAACATCAAACTCTTTCTTAGTTGCCTCAAGGCTGCATCGTTTTCTTCCTTGTTCCTTGCTTCACTCTGCGTTTTCTCAGCCTCCATGGCTTGGTGTTTCTCTTCCAGTTTTATATAAAACTAAGGAACACCAGTCAACTAAAAGCCAATATGAAATGTATTAAAAACTAAAAAAAAAATGGAAGATTATGTCACCTCTTTCCTCTTCTCTGCACGCTCAGTGGATCGAAACGAAGGCGGTGCGGTGACAATGGTTCTTGACTTGGCACTTTTAAAAAGAGTCACATGTTCAGTATATAAATGGTTATACAACTCTAAGTTGAACAGAAACTAACTTTTATGAGAAGGAAACATACTAAGAAACAACAGAGCAAGAATCTTCCTCATCAGAAAGCTTCTTGTTTTTTGGCTGCAGTGATTTCCTAGGTACCTGCACTCGCAATAAGTCCATAAGCATTACAGTTAGCTAGACCAAGAAACTAAGATTCAAGAGAGTATACACTAATATAATAGCATAAAACCCTAGCTAACCTTTGTGGCCTGACTTTGTATTTTACTGTACCCATCCGGATGTACTTTACGTGTAGTAGATGAAGCACGCTTCTCAGTAGCTAAAGCAAATGGTTGTGGAACAGTGTTCCTTATCTTGTTACTCCCACGACTCAACGCATGTTTTGCTGACTTATTTACAGATTTAGCGTCCTTTCCCAACGTAGCTATCTCCATATTGCTATCTTCCAATGGCTTAGCAACTGGAACTTCATTAGTACACTCTTTAACATCATACTCTTTTACTTCAGTGTTATCTTCTGTAAATAGAAGCTCTGAATCTAAGGGAGGCAGTACAGAAACATTTTCTTGGTTTGGATCACAAGAATCACTATTGGCATAGACCACCACACCATCTGGCTCTTTATCCATGCAGATATCTGTCACAACACCAAACATAGTAGTGACATGAATTTTCAAAGTTGGTATATCATATTACATAGAATCTATGTGTAACGGTGAGATAAAACTTACTTACAAGCGTTTTTGTGATATAATTCAGTAATGATATATATACTCTACGGAAGAAACTATACTATAGCTCCTTAAATAACAGACAATATACAACTCAATTTTTATTATTAGTATAAGAACTAAAGTATGCTTACATACAAATGAAAACGACCAAGAATTCGACTAATCATCTAAATTATTCTCTTAAAAGCATTAAGCTAACTAAACGTGGGACCTTTAATACGAATACAGCTTTTGTTCTAAAGGAAATATATATTCTAAAGCATAATCAAGCATACAAATATAATAATAGTCATCCAACTTTCAATTTCTCTAAAATATAAATTAAACTGTACACGACCAAACTTTTTTTTGCATAGTCAAGGAATAATCAACAAAGAAAAGACGCTTTGTTCATCAATGCTTTTGTATTTAAAAAAAAATGAGCATGCAGCTAGAAAAATCTCATATTTCCTTCATTTTAAAGCGTTGATGGCGATTTTTTTCCTTAAGTTTCTTGGAATCTAAGAAAACAAGTTTAAAGAAAAAAAATTGGTAGTGTGAAGAGCAAAACCATCAGATGAGGAAGTGGACCTCTGTGTAACTATGAGCATCAAACGCAATCAACTAAAGCCGAAGTCGCAAAACAAAGTTCTAAGCAAACAATTAGTCAGACATAGGTGAAATCGAAGTAGAGAAGATATACTCACCCATTGTTCTCGTGACAGGCGAGAGAAACTTGTAACTGCTCCGTCTCTCTCTCTTGTGTATGTGTTTGTTTGTGACTTCTGAGAATGATGGTGATGAATACTGTGCAATTTATGTTGTTGGTGACTTGGTGTAGTATTTTATACCATCTCCTTCCTCGTCGGTGCTAACACCGTTACTTGACCCCGTCTCTCAGTGCTGCATTATTAACTTTTTGTAAAATTTAAACTAAAAGTTTTGGGTTGCTAGATATTAATTTTTATAGACGCCCTCACGAATTATTTGAAGGAAAAGAACACTATATTTTTTCTTAATCAAATGTTGGGTTGGTAAGTAAAACACGAATACATATTTAATGTTGCATCTTTTGAATGATTGTTGTTGAACTATTTTCAATAGCAAACTCCAAAAGCAAATATATATAATGAATTTGCTCTATATCAATTAATTTTACTTTCTATCGATTACATTAACAATGAAAGTTACCAGTTAGTAATTAACTACTAATGTAACCGTATAATAATACATAATACTCCAGTTTATCTTGTTCTTTTCTTTTTGATCCCAAACAAACGTTCTAAGATGAAACTACAACGATTTGGTTGGTTTACTCGTAAGAGTTTAATTTAATTTAGATTAACTTTCAGGTCAGTGTGGGGCAACTTCTTTCGGAAATTATGCAAATATTCTCTTATGTATGTAAACTATATTGAATCTAATCAGACAATCATTAAGATAGCACAAAGGGACAAGAATTCAAGCTATTGTTTTAAGTGTGGCTACAACTACTATCGTACTTTTGTGCTAGTAGTCAAAATACATCTGTTACATTTTGTTTATTTACAAAATTATGTTTCATTCAAAATAAATAAGCATTCGATATATACTGATAATTCTTACAAATATAAGAATTACACCATACAAAAGAACACACAGAACAAAAGCATAATTCAACAAGCGCATCATTTAATTAATTAAGAAACTAAAAACATATCCACACAATTACTTTTTATCAGTTTAATTAGAAACGTGGTATTGGATTGTGGCAAGGAAACAACCATAAGTTAAATATATATATATATATATATATTTTGAAACTGACCATAAGTTAAATATTGGTTCAATGTTTTCTTCAAGCTGTATATAAAACATAATTTTGTAAATAAACAAAATGTTATTTTTATTTTTATTTTAAGTATTGGTTCAATGTTTTCTTCAAGCTGTATATAAAACCTGATTATATACTATAATTTTACTGTAATAATATAAATCTAAATATTATACTATCCAGATTTAAAAACTAAAATAACATTTTTAAAAAATATTATATAAATTAGATCATATTTTAATTCTTAAAATAAAATGAGGATATTAGAACAAAATGTCAAAACATATCAAATAAAAAAATTAGCAAAAATGATTCAGAGACTCCTCAATTTTATGATGAATTCATTACAACTTCAATGTAAAGTATATAACGAAAACAAAAATTATTATTATTATTATTATTATCTTTATGAAATGTAAAACCGTTCAAGTTAACAAGTTGGATTTTAAACACAGAGGATGAATCATGAATCAGCATCAACGTAACCAGTGGTGCTGACTCAGCATCCACATAAGCAAAAAAAAGGTTTTTGACTGAAATCATCGTCGTTGCCTCGTCGGTTAGATTAACCAGCCAAAAAAAAAAATCAGAGGGAGGGCGATGGTCGAATCGGAGAGAACCAAGCACACGTGTCTCAGACTCGTACTCTCCGGCACCACCGATCCGATATTCGTCAAAGGAACTTGGCATCCCTCTCGTTTCGATATCTCCATCACCGATGGCTCCTCCTCTTGGCTTTGCAACGGTACAAAAAAGTCCACACGATTCCAAATCTGTTTTTTTTTCTTCCTGACTGATATTTTTTTTCTCCTCCTCGGTTTGATCGGAATTGAAGCGACGGAGGAGGAAGTGTCGGAGCGGGCGGCGCAGTGGGACCAGCCGGTATCGGAGTATCTCCAACTCGCCGAGGAGTACTTAGGGTTTCAGCAGCCTAATTCGATCTACAGCTTCTCCGATGCTCCTGAAGGATCTAAACGGGTCTGTTCAATATGATAATAATGATTTTACTGAAGGAAATGGTGTTTGATTGTGTGTTTGGTTACAGCTGTCTTGGACGTTTGAGAAGGAAGGGACTAAACTCGAGTGGAGGTGGAAGTGTAAATTATCACATGACAGCAAGAAGATCACTGTCGGGATCTTGGATTTTCTTATGGAGGCTAACATAAGGCTAAGCGTACGACGTTCTTTGACTTTCTTGTCATGTTTGAGAATGAATGCTCCTTATCTTATGAGATTGGCGTTTTCATAACTGCACAGGAAGAAGTTGTGAATAAGACGAGATCTTTTGAGAAGATGAAAAGTGAAGCTGAGAAATGCCTCACGCAAAGTGAAAGACTCTGCAATGAAAAAATGGAGTTTGAGGATGCAACTTATTCAAAGGCATGTCTACTGTTGTTATCCTGGATTACCTTTTCTAATTGCTTCTTTTTTTGGGACAGACAAGTCTTTGTGGAAGTGGAGAGGATGTTGTCGTGTTGTAGCACTGATTATAGTCTTTGTTTTTTTTGTTTTGTCGATGTAGTTCATTTCTGTGTTAAATGCAAAGAAGGAAAAACTCAGAGCACTAAGAGACAAAGAAGATTCAGGGAAAGAAGTTGCAGAGGAAGAGGAAGAGTCCACGGACAAAGGTGAAAGCTCTGATAGTGGAAGAAGCGATAACGAGCAGAGAGAAGAAGAAGCATCAAAGAAGGCAGCAACAACAAGCAGCAGAGGCCGGGGCAGGAAGAGAGCTGCACGCAGTTGAGAGATTCCCCCTTCCTTGAGGTTTTAGGTAAAGAGGCACCTAGTTTCACTGTCATAAACACTTTGTGAGCACTTGACGCTTGATACAGAAGATATTTCTCCATAAAACGACGAAACCTAATACTGGGGGAATCATTGTTGCCATATCTCTCTATGACCTCTTCTATAACCGGTTTCATAACTTTGTCGCAAGCACCATGTACCAATGTGTTGCCATATGTTTGGCCATTGAGCACTTCTCAAACATACTTTCTTTTGGGAAAACATGTATTCAGTCCTATGTAAAGATATCTCCTTACTTAGTCTACCGGTAAATTTATTGTGGCTTATCACAAGTTCAAAACTTAAACCGGCAGATATTTACTACATTGCTACCTCAATTCTTCAATACTTTCGCAAGAATCTGTCTTGGATCAGTTGTTTATGGAACCATCTATTGGAGTGTAGACATTAATCAGTCTTCGTTTCCATATATTGCTCTGTTTGGGGAATACGAGTCTACTCATCTACCACCAGTACCTTCAATGTGCAAAATCTCAAAGAGTGCTCCTTCTGAGAAGATAACTCAAGCGATGCAGTTTCACCTTCAGCGAGTTGTTTATTTGATCGAGACTTCTTTGGTTTTGATCATGCCTAGAGAGGAAAGATGAGGGCTCTGTTATTGAAATCAATCAATGTGGAGACCATCAATCCTTTCTTTTCCAACAATATGTCTCGGTGGTTTATGGAACAAATCAACTTCAAGAGCTTCACACTTAGTCCCATAGATTTTCAAGGGATGTAAAAAAATCTATCCAACGTTCCTCTTGTTGGGACCAAGATCCAAGAGAGATCAATTTACCCATATTCTTCCTTTGAGGAGAGAACACTTCCATCAAAATTCATATCTTCAAGAGAGGTTTGTTTGGAACCCATATTTGCAGGAGGTTCATTTCGATGAAGTTTGAGGTTATGGACCTGTGTTCAAAGCCACATGATAAGCTGGCTTATCAAAAGTCGTTTGAAGAGATTAAAGTGAGCTTGTTCTCCTTTTCTACTGTAATGCTTGAGTAACAACAAAGTCGGTCACTATCATATTTATACTATTACTCGTATATTATAAAACATGTTTTTAAATATGAAATGTTTTTTTTATACAACCTGGACTCCACTAGCACAACCTACTATATATGCTAATTGTGAATCTAAAAATAGTTGTAGATATATAGAACCAGAAAGGATGTGAAAGTTCCTAAATAAACACAAGGAAAAGAGACAATTGGATAGATTAGTGTCACAATTATTCGTCATGTTCTTTCCTTTTGCGTCTGACAGGAAGAAAACCTTGTTGAATTTGAGCGTAACCTGGAACATAATTCAGCAGAACTGAGCTAGGTTTACCAGTCACTTAGCTCAAAAAAAAAAAAATTACCAGTCACGTGACGTGATTGGTGCTTTTCCTTTTGCCTACTCTAAGATGAGTCTCCGTAGAACTTAGACTATTTCTTCTCAGAATGTGTAAGATGTTGTTAGTGTTCAAACACACAAATATTTTGTTCTTGTCTGCGATTCTGCGAAGAAGTATTTACATCATTACATGCATTAAAAAAGATCTTTAGAAAACATATCGTATAACTCAAGATAACCATAAATCTATACGAATGATTATCCTTACCACTATATCATTATCTGTAATTATATATGTATATCCAACATGCACCCCAAAATGAACGTTTTTCAGTCAGTCCAATCTTTATCGTTAAGTTATGAACCGGGATTGGAGAAAAGGCTTCGTTAAAGCGTCATCAAGTTGATCAACTGAGCTGATGTGAGATACTCGTAGTTGTTTTGCTTGAAGAAGTTTGATAACATTTATGACACTAGAAATATTACAGCTCTACAGAGCTTTATTGAAATAGAAATATATAGCTCAAGTAACTTTATTTAGGTAAAGAACTAAAGAGAAGGAAGAGCTTAGATTGTCACCAAGATAAGTACATATATAGACTAAGAGGAAAGAGTGGCTGCAACAATGGCAGCTTTTGTTACATCCATCAAACACTAACACTTAAATTATGTTGCTCCTACATTGTCGTGTTGTTGAGATCGGTATATGAAGTTCAGAGAGTAAGAAGGAAATCCTTTTGACTGCTAAAAAAAAAAAAAAAAGTAGCATCCTTCAGGCTTATGGACTAAGAGTACGGTTGAACAAGGCTAAGAGTACAACTCCTTCCGTGGCTACGATATGCTCAACTGAGCATATCGGCAATAAGACGGGAATTGCATATTTGCCTTTTTCTGAACGTACAGTTTTGTGATGTACTTGGTTTGTGTGTGCAGAAGTCCCAATGAGTTGCGAGTAGTTTCCGTTCCAAGAATATACAAAAGTGCACCAAAATCCGTGAGAGAAAATATTTTGGCAGGAACGTTGATGAACCGAATAACTGTATCATTTTATTGTTTGTGAAGATGATATTATCTACAGAGATATTAATATATACATAAAGAAGAGCACTTGTACAGACGACAAATAATAATGCATCCGCAAGAGGGTTAACGAAACGAGCATGAATGAAGAAGTTGCCGCAAGTCATACCTTTTTTCAACAAAAAAAAAAAACTTTATTCAGAAATATGATCTACAAAGAAATGTTTTTAGTGTTCGGTAAAGTTCAATCGTGTCACTCATTTTCAATCAGTGATTTGCAATCCATCGTATTTTAAAATTTTAAATTCAAGAATTTTAAAATCTCTCAGTATACCTTAGATTTTAAATTCACTAATTTATTCATGAGACTTCACAAGAAATGATTTGAAATCAATTAAAAATACAAAAAATTAAAATCTTTCAAAATCAAATAACACTAGATTTTAAAAACTGAATTTAAATCATTCATTGAATAATGCTAGATTTAAAAATAAAATTTAAAATCATCATTCAAATAACAGTAGATTGTGTTTAGATTTAGACTCTATTAAAATACATCTACGAATAAATTGTGGGGTTATTGGTTCTAGTAATTTAATAGATTTATAAATCCTCCTTATATTTAGAAATCTTCCATAAAGCCAATAATTTCAAAATTCAAACAAATAAATTTGAGAATTATGGACATGAATTTCAAAATCAAATAATAAATGAATTGTTATAAATCAAAAATGGATTTGTAACTAGATCTAAAAAAAGGCACTACAAGAGAATATCACGTCCTCTGACCACAATTTCCGAACATGTGTCGTCAGAAAATTATCAATGGTGTAACGACAATGTAGCGAAGATAACAAACTTTTTTTTGTAAACTAAAAAAAAAAAAAAGTTTGTTATCTCAACCTTGTTATCGATTAAACTAAGAACATCTAACTCATTTTTATTATACTCTTAATAAAACCATAACCGACGAACTTCCTCTTACATACAGAATTATTACTTCACCTTATCTCTCATTAATTTCTCAACTCATCACTCCTATGTTATGTGATTAAGCTAAGAACATCGAACTGATTTTTATTATATTTTGATTGATATTCTAACAAGTTCTTTGAGGATTCAGAGCATCCTTCTTTAGGGATATGATCAAGAATCAGGAGCGTTGGGGTGTGTCTCATGCTCATCCTCCGACCAATCTAGACATGGACATGTTGTTTGCTAGGTTCTACGAAGAAAAAGGTTTGCTTCTTCCTCAGTTGGTATTTACTAGTTTTTTTTTTTTTGCTAAATATTTACTAGTTTTTGTCAGTCATTGATTAATGTAAAGTTGATACAAGTGGCTAATAGAAACAATTCCGTGTTTCCAGAATGGAAGACGAATCATGTATACTATGAATTTGTTTCCAGTCGATGAAGACATACAATTGATCATGGTAGTCTGCACTTTATGATATATCGACAAGTTGAACTGCAGTAATATTTGTGAACTTGTGCAGACATAAAATAAACTGAAAAAAAATACAAATCCACTCAAAATAACAAAATTCAACTTAATATTTGCTCCTTTGTATTTTTTACTTTAAAAACACTTTAAAATCCACTCAAATCAAATTACTAATCAAATTCACATATAAATCATTCCCATTGAATAACACTTGATTCTTAAATTAATTTAAAAATCAAAAAACCAATAACAGTGGATTTGAAAATGAATTTATAAATCTTAGAACCAATAACACTGAATTTTGCTTAGATTTTTAAATCCACTAAAATACATAAACCAATAACACCCACTCTCCACTATTTCATTTATAGTATGGGGTGTCTTTAATTTTTCCAGTTTATTATTTTTTTTTTTTTAGTTGCTAGACGAGTGCTAATAGTTTCTTGGAAATATTATGAACTTCTAGATTATCAAGAAGTTTACAAAAAGCGAACATGAAGATATAATGTCAAAAAGGGAGATTCGGTTCTCTTCATCTATAAAGTTCTGGTTGTGTTTAGTAACTTGTTTAAGATCTATAAAATATAAAATTTCTCTGTTATAGTCCAGATAACGGAGTATTAAAGTATTATATATATATAGATATATTTTTATTTATATACATATATCTGATTTTTTTTCCTTTCTGTTTTGGTTATGGAACCAACTTGTTACTGGATTGTTTGTGTAAGCTGTACTCGTTTCCATTCGACCATTATTTGCTGGTACGACCTTTCTAATTTCTATAGTTCTATTTGACGCCTTCTGGTTTCAACCGAACCTAAAAAGAAAGACAAAGAGTATGAACAATAAAAATAAAAATAACCTTGACGTAAACGGTGACAGCCAGTCGCAATCTTAACCATGAAAGACAAACAAAATGTGGAGAAAAGATAAAATAAAACGAAACCTTCACAAATAATGAAAGACACTTTCACTCTGAAAGAAAAAAACAATAAAAAGGGTCTTTTCATAAAGCATTTAGAAAATTAGTGATGATGTAGAAAAACGTAGGGAGGGGGCTAATGCAATAAACAATAAAGACAGGGGACTACTGCGAGTAAACTCTGCAACTTCGATCAAGTAAGCTATAAGTAAGTCGAGGCCCTTTATTCACATATGGTAAGAAAATACAAAATTTTATATAAACGAAAAGAGAGAGAGAGGCCACTAGACTTGTTAGACTTTCTCTTTCAGCCGTTGGATGTGTCATTTCGATGATGAGAGATATCTTCCTCTAATTTTGGCAGAATCTTTTGTCTAATTCCACTCTCTCTGTCCGAACATTTCCCCTCTTTTTCACTTCATTCACCAGGTAACAGATCATTTCAGATTTATATAAATTTAAAATAATTAAAATAACTATTTAATTAGAAAATCAACGGGAACCTTTTTGCTAAACTTTATAAAATCGTGGAGCGACTTTCTCAAAATTTGAAACTGGCAAAAAAGTCATGAAAAATTAAAACTAGACATGCATTTTTTATTTTTTTTGTTCAGAAATCCATTTTTTTTTTCAAGAAGACTGGTAGCACATCCTTGTTAGATTACTAAGTTTATTTTAATTCTATGATCTAATTTATCCCCTTTGTTTATTTTTGGTTAGCTTCAGTTACTTTATGTAATATATTTTTCATTGACATGATATACTAATCTCACAAAAAAATACGAATCTCACACATACTCTCTCTTTCAGACAGATTACCCATGTGAATTACTGATATAGAACATTTGAGTTGTGGGGCATTGTGAGAAGCAGACGAACAATAATATATCTGTGTGGCTGTGTGTTCAAAAAAAAAAAACCTGTGTGGCTGTAAATTAATAAATATAAGGATGTTTGTTGTTTTGTGCAAATAAGGATGTTGACAAAAGAAACTGTATAAAGACATAAGCAAATAACCATGAATTTATTTAATTTAAGGCTGAGGACCTTAAGAAATCCATTGGTTAATTCCGTGAAACATTTGTGTCTAATCATTCTATATGAATATGATATATTAATTTTATTCATTCGATACTCTTCTCTGAATAACTAATCAAGGCACTTTTCCAAGGAGGTCAGATTTATGAATTTGGTTTTCAGTTTATCTGGTCATATATTTATTTTGTCTTAAGTAGCATGAAAATATCGACGGTGAAATTTGCTTTTTGGAAAGATAGTTTCTGAGTAGGATCATTTTTTCTCTTTTTTGTACTAAAGGCATATTTTAATATATATTTTTGAACAAAGTATTTTAATTTTTCAAATCGGTGAAATGTGACTACATGTAACAAAGATTGGCTTTCAACGAGATGAGTGAAAGAACGAAGCGAGATGGTTAGATAATTTCTTCTGTTTCGACAAATGTGAAATATGTGCATATTGGGTGGATATATATGAAGCAGTTGGATGTGTATTAAATGAGACTTTCCTCGTTGGTGAATGTTTGAGCTTTGTGATTGTACGATTCCTCCAAAGTATTTGCATCGTACCTTGTGGCCTGTAACCATTCCCACTTGTAGATTCATTTTATCTTAAGGGTTCAGAGTTCAGACATATATAGACAGCGTTCGATTTTACAAGATCGAAAATATAGTTCTTACCCTCAAATTTACGAGCTTAATCTATATTTCAAACCATATGGTAGTAAAAATCTTGTTTTAAGATTAAAGGGACATGAATGCAAATCCACTGTGTTTTAGTAGGTCCAAATCCAAAGTTCTCATATGCTTGGAAATTTTACCACGTCACTAAGTAGTGTCTACTCAATGTAAAATATGTGGGATCATTCGAAAGAATACACATGTTCACTTTGAGTTACAAATATAATTTTAAGGATTTTCTTTAGGTTATACTGCAATTAAAACATAAAATCCTGAATAAAAAGTCAGCGATAAATTTTTCATATGAGTTTACGATAATAATATGGTACTATAAAAGTTAAGAGACTAATATAGACATAAGATTGGGTTGACCCG
Organism: Raphanus raphanistrum x Raphanus sativus; assembly: GCA_019705995.1. Classification (NCBI taxonomy): domain Eukaryota; kingdom Viridiplantae; phylum Streptophyta; class Magnoliopsida; order Brassicales; family Brassicaceae; genus Raphanus; species Raphanus raphanistrum x Raphanus sativus. Next base: position 56,844,048 of record CM034035.1, on the reverse strand, counting down.
GATTGGATATTAGAAAACAAATTGAATCAGTGGGAACCATTGACCCAATTCAACCTCCAATGTTCGTCTCAAATTTCGTTATGTCCTTAAAATTTTTACTTCACATATTCCTCTATTAGTTAAGGAACCAAAAACTGAAAAAAATATATAGTTCAAACAATTAATTTCCCACCAATAGATGAATGTTCCACTTATATTAACTAAACTACTGAAAAAGTAAACGTCGATATATAACGAACGATGGAATCAATGTCAGGTGAGGGGTTACAATTTGAGCAAACACAACACATGTTGAAAGGAATTGATCCAGGACTCATGGCGATAGATAACTATATATAACAAAAGAAAGAGACAATGTATGCATAACTGTTCAGAAAAAAAAAGACAATGTATGCATATAACATTATATAAAAAGCTGTAGGAAAGGCATAAAGACCTAAGTCTAATAATAACGTGCGTCGTTTTCTTAGATTTGCTAACAAATAAATGTCAATACATGGCTCACGAGAAAAGCTTTAGGGAGGATTATTGTTTTATTTTGTGCACATGGAGGATTATTGTAAAGATGATAATTTATACGAAAAATAAATAAAGTAAACTTGGGAGAAAGGAACATCCACTTTTCCATTTTTGGTATAAAGCTTTTGATGTAATGTGTCCTTTGCTCGCCGAGGTTTTCCTTATTTATACACTTCGCAGCTCTCACATATTCACCCATCACTCTTTCGTCAACATTTACTACTTTATAGAGAAAACTATGGGTTATAAACAGTGTTTTCTCATGACTACTGCTGTGCATGTTTCACATACTTTGAACTATATTGAAATTTTTTTTATTGGTCTTCCTGTTTATTTGTTGCAAATTAGTTACTGGTGTTACAAATTTTGATAATATTTTTACCAAAAAAAAAAGTTTGATAATATGTAATTTCATCATGTTTTCTTCCATACCAAAATCCTATATTTACGTGATGTATACATGTAGTTTAGTTATTACGTAATTTATATGATTTTATAGGGTTTGGTTTAAGAAACATGATTGCAAAATGAATTCAATTTTTATAGTGTTTCCTAAAGTTAAATCCTATCACTCATTTCTACCTCTTTTCCCCATCCCCCTCTATTATTTATTTTGTTCGCCTTTTTCGAAAATATGTATGTGTTGAGCTTTTTTATAATGGCCATGGGTTTTCTTTCTCCTTGTGACAAAATTAGTTAGAGTCCTACAATACATGATTCTATAGGGAGTCTTATTTATGTATTGTTACTAACTTTTTTTTTTTGAGAAAAATTGTTACTAACTTTGCTGTTCAAACTCATCATTTTAACTTTATTTTCCTTTATGCAAATTTACTTTGCTACTCTGTCTTTTAGTTTTAAATCCTGTCAAAACTGTAGTTGTATTTTTTGTTTTGTATATACTCCTTCAGTTCCATATTGTAAGTAGTTTTAATAAAAAAAATTGTTTCACAATATAAATAGTTTGAATATTTCAATGTAACTTTTATTCATTTAATAGTGTGTGACCAATTAAATTATGTTAGTATTAAGAGTATGATTCCTAGATAACTTAGGAATTATACTAATTAGATTTCAATAAGGCTTTCATATGTATTTCTTATTTTATGTTGGTTTTTCTAGATTTCCTATTATGGCTTTGCTTATCTTGACATATAAACCAAGCTTATTCATCAATAAATTTTAATTTCCCTTGATCCCAAACTAGAATTTGTCAGTTAGTTGTTTTATAACTGGTTAAAATTTTATATTAAATGATATTTTTTAATAAATAACTATTTTCTTAATATTAGTGTTTTTAACCAAAACTATTTATAATTTGGAACAGAAAGAGTAATAATAATTATAATAATAACTAGGGCTTATTTGTCAAATAACCATAAAAAGGGTAATTAGATTTTTAGTGAGAGATTAGAGAGAAAGAAAGGAAGAGAAATGTAGAGAGATAGAGTGTTTTTTGGCTACAGGGGAAATTTCCCTAGTAACTAATAAAATTATCGTTGATTTCCAGGTGCGAAACTTAAAACATTCATTTAACGTAAGTAACGTATAATTTAGATGTAATTAATGAACTTGTGTCACCTCCATAAATCAAATCATGGAGAAGCTCTCTCTCTCTCCCCCCTCTCCCCATACACACACATTTTTTCCTTTGTTAATTCTGTGATGGGGCTTTGATAATGCGTCCAATAATCAGTCTCTTTCACAGTCTTAACACCAAAGACCCCACCCCTATCATCACACACATTTATCTCCCTCTCTCTCCATCTGTCTGCCTCTCTCTCAAGAGTCAGACATCCATAGATATTAGGTTTTTCCTGGGAGAAAAGTGAGTTCATCTTTTCAGATCTTACAAACACTTTGCTTTTATAAACTGATGTGCCACAAATCACTGTGAGCACTCCCTTATTTGGCTTCGCTTTTTGTGATCTAATCAATTAGCCAACAAGGAAGAACTCAGATATGGAAAGATCAAACAACATAGAGTGGAGGAACAACTTCTATGGCCGTTCAAGAACTTCACCATGGAGCTATGGAGATTATGATAATTACCAACAGGATCATGAGTATCTTCTAGGGTTTTCATGGCCACCAAGATCCTATACTTGCAGCTTCTGCAAAAGGGAATTCAGATCGGCTCAAGCACTTGGTGGCCACATGAATGTTCACAGAAGAGACAGAGCCAGACTCAGATTACAACAGTCTTCATCATCATCTTCAACACCTTCTCCTCCTTACCCTAACCCTATTTACTCTCACTCTTCCATGGCTACCTCTCCTCCTCCTCCTCTAATCCTATTCCCAACCCTTTCGCCTCCTTCCTCAACTGGTATTGGGGCATGTTCGGCCCGTTCCTTGAGTCCCAAGTCTAAACATCTACCAGAAAACAACTTTGAGACGATGAAGCCATCTCTTGTATTGGAGGCTGAGGAAGCCAAAAGGTTGTGCAAGAAAGATGCTTGCAGATTCTTGAAAAATGGAGAAATCAGCTTGGACCTCGAGATTGGTGTGATCAACGAGTCAGCGCAAGATCTAGATCTAGAGCTCCGTTTGGGTTTTGCTTAGATGATAAATCGTATAACTTATCCATAAATGATTCTAAGTTCACATTAGATCATTCTGGAAGAGATGCTGCTTTTCTAAAGTTAATTAGTTCCGTCTACATAAACTATCTTACCGTTCGAATTAGAAGAACTTTTATTTTACTGTTATATGACTATATGTAAGATTGCGTTAGATGTCATATATATGCTTATTACTGTTTATATATGACAATGGATACAATTGTCTCATAATTGATCATTTCTTCTTATTATATCTTGTTTATCACTTTTCGCTTCTTGTAAATTGATGTGTGTTTTGTGTCTTATAAATAATGATGTTTTATGCAAATTTACATCATACTTTATTATTTGTAATGCATCCCTATATGACTTTATCAGTTCAACCCAAATATCGATGTTATACTTGTAAACACATTTTCAATAGTAAAATAATTTGAAAGTTATAATCAGATATTTTTAATAAATTGTTAGTATGTGTGAAAAAACTCCAAAACATCAAATATTTATGACAGGAAGAGTATTGTTTTAGCCAAAACATGTTTTTTTGGTTGGGGGGGGGGGGATGTCATTGTAGGAAGATTTTTCTTAAATCTTTTTTTTAACTGATTTTTTTTTTAATCTTTCATAGCTTTTTGTTTTCTGGTCAAAATATTTCATAGCTATAACTTATAAGGTAGAGGCACTTGAAGGTCAAACCCTAGACAAGAGAATATGGAAAAATGCAAACATGTCACTTCGACTTTGGAACACTGATTATTTGAAAACCGTAAGCTTGAACGTCATGATGTTCTCCTGATCAAATCCTCAAGCAAATTGGACATCGTCCTTCGAAGTAACACTTCTAATGTACCTTTTAGGTAACAATTACCCGCATGGGCTAGTGTGGTTAATTTCGTGGAACAAATTAAATATAATTGTTCATTTAGAGTACTTCTTGCAATTAGGTTTCCAGCCTTCTTTGTTCTTATTAGGTTACGAAATTTCACGTGTGAGATTACCAAATAAAAAATTCACGTGTGACATTAACTAATTGTGAGCTTTAGCTACTATGGATACAAATACTTGTTTTATTAAACTGTACATACATTTTAACATGTAAACACAATATGTATACGGAGTACTTAAATACCTACCTTTTCAATCTGAATATACATTTTAACATGAAAACACAATATATATATACATGTTAATATTTATATTCAGATTGTAAAGGTATTTAAACAACTAATAAAATATATATTTGCTAATTTTCAATTCAAAGTTGCAAAGCTAAAATTTAAAAAAGTTTGGGGTTTCACGTTCATTTAAAATTGAATATAACCAAGTTTCGATAAACGCACAAAATGTAGGTTTATAGTATTAACCCCCCCCCCCCCCCCCCCCCCCCACACACACACACACACACACACCATACACACACATTATTTTGATTTTTTTTACCTTTTATTGATGTTTTTCTTTGTTGTTCTCAACCTACCTTCTATTGATGATATATTATTAATTTTTTTTCAAACTTGAATGGTTTAAATCGAATCCATGTATGACAAAAGAAAAGAATATAAACTGTGTTTGCGTGTCATCTTGACTAATTGTACGATAATGTTTTTTTTGACTGATGAATCATTGCACTGAGGGTAACAAATCATTACTGGATAACAAGTCCCAAAGCATATTTCAGTTCCATGAGTGCAAAAACTGTAAACTTGTCATGATTACTCGATCTCCATTATATTTCCTTAATACTTTTTTTCTTTGGTTTGAAAGAGTCAACACGAACAGGTACGAAAAAGTCATACAGAACTATAGAGAGGTTCAAATCTCTTGAATGATATAACATGTATAGATAGATTATACGCAAGGCATGTGTATGTATGTCACTATAGTTGGATTTGGACAAGACGGTATATATATGCTGGAAGTTTAGAGTTCCCCAAAACCTGAGGGTTTGCATGTTCTCGAATCCCGACAATGTCTGGGTGTGGAATGGCATGATGACCTTTCCTTTTTAAGCAAGTTATGTTTTGGTCAGTTCGAAGCGTTACACATAACTATTTAGTACAAATCCCCACCAAATTACTCTTCTTGAAAAGCATTTAACACTTGCATCCACACTTTTTAATATATTCAAGCACTCTCCACTTCATTTATATACGCTCTGATCCTTTTTATTCATTGAATGCATATATTTCCTATTAAAATTCTTCAGCTCATCTAATTGGACTCATCTCTTTGTTTCTTATATAGCTAGTTTTTTTTTTTTTTTTTTTTTGTAACACTAAAACTTTATATAGCTAGTTGATTTTCTTTTAATTGATATAGCTAGTTGTTTTCACGCTTTTTATGATATTTATGCTACATTTTGAAGAAAAAATGACAATGTTATGGTACGTATAACAAGATTCAAATGTTTGCCCACAAAATACTTTGTAAACATAAGCAGGCTTAACCTTAACTAGACAGTGAAAAGTGTATCATCCTTACAGTCGTCTTCTTGCATTGGGATTTCTGAAACGTTTACAGTGTACTTGAAATATATCATAACCAGTTATTATACATCTTAATTAGCAATATAAATTATAAGGAAATGGAATATAACTTCAAAAAAAACAAAAGAATACAACTTCCAATAGTAAGAAAATGTTTACAAAAAGGAAAAAAAATATTTGAAGGAAACAATATATCGAGACGAAATTAATAATATTTGAATATAAGTAGTTTTCTTTTCTTTTTTTGATAATTTGAGGGTATACAAACTTAAAAGTTCGATTAATCTCCTGGGGGTCGGTCCACCAGTTACATGCAAGTCCGGTTGCTCTACAAAAGAGTTAAATACCCACGCTGTCTGGTTACAGATAAATCTAAGTGCTAAGTTAAAAATCCAGGACGCTTTACCGCATTTCTGAGCCCGTCATACTACCCGACCACACCCGCCTGGTTAAGTGATTTTTCTTAGTTTTAACTAGGACCTTATTACCTGATGCTCCACATAAACACTACATATTAACATATTATATGCTTCATTTCTACGTAACTCGACTACCCCTAAAAATCTTTATAGAAATCCATACACAATGTGGCCAGTGATGTCAAGATCTTTTTATATAATGTATGCATGTGTGCACGTCAGTATTAAATTCATGATTTACAATAAAAAGTGTACACCATAGTGTGACCTTTATTCAAATATATAAGAGTATATAAATGAACAGATACAAAAGAAGAGCCGGAAAGTGGGATAAATTAGGGTTGCAAGTGAGGTTCAGGCACCACATTGAATGACTTTGATGACGTAAAGAAAATGATAACACAGAGAAAATTGTAAAGACATATACGCTAAGGAAAGCTCATCTTCGTAGTTATTTTGTGAAAGTGGAGAGAGACATGGGCACATATATATAATGATATAAACAATACCAATAATATTAGTAACAAAATATGATAATTATAGGAAGTTACAAGTTAGGCTAATATCATTCTATTTGTTCATATCAAGCACTCTTGCTGATGTGAATAGTCACATATATGTCTATTGCTTTCGGGTGCAACAACGACTTATAAATTTTACTCATATTTTACGTACGTGTATATTTTGCTGCTAGATATATCATACAGTTTATATTTCAGTAACTTTACCAACAGGATATTGAAAGATAAACCATCTCTCTAAGAAATAGAAAGTTGACAAGGAAGTCTACAAGTGGTTTCACACAATAATTGGTTTTTTTTTTTTTTGAACTTACAATAATTGGTTCTTTCTTCCATTTTTTAGGCGATGAATTGCATAGGCAGTTAGGTCTTCCATTTCATACAAAAAAATCTATTACATTAGCATTTTCCGACTGAATATTAAGTAAAATTATTATGTGATCCGCTCTGCCTGGATAGTTAAGAAATTTATAAAGTTTAGATAATTTTTGTAGTTTCTTTTTAAAAATTATGACACAATTATCCAGAAAACATTCCAGTTTCCAAAACTTAAGCTTTTGTTTCAAAAAAAACCACTACATTTTAGGTTTTGTAAAGGTTATTGAATTAATTGATTAACGACATTTTCTTAAACCATTAGAAATTTCAGACGATGTTTGTAAAAGATTTGAAAGTTTAAAAGTTTGTTGGTAAATTTCTGTAGGGTAACCCATAAAGTATCATATTCTCCTCTAGGTTTCTCTGGCCAGCTTTTAAATTTAGTTTGGGTTTTAATTGGGCCTTAAAATCTGAGAAGTATTTGTTTTACTCTGTTCTAATCTTAATACAAAATAACATTACAAAACATTTCCCCCGAATTATGTCCGTTTCAACCTTCAAAGGGATCATCTCCATACTACAACTTTGATTGAAAATATGGGAAATGATAAAACTAAGCACCCTATAAGACCCTCTTTTTTTTTTGAACAACGCACCCTATAAGACTTTAAATTTATAGATTCCAGTCCCCGTATCCAACCAAAGTCCATATGAGTTTTCTTGTTCTTGCTCTATTTCTCCACCGCACCTGGTGCTAAGTTCTTCATATGTATATATATATATATATATCCATGGATCATACTGGCTTATCCTCAACTCAAGATTTAGAGCCATTGTACCAACAAAATCAATTATATATCATTCATGCCGTCAAACAAAAAAATATATATGATTTTGATGATAAACTCAGCTATCAAAGATGGTGCAACTTCTACAAAAGCGATATTCATTATGATAGCTGATTTTATCATCAAAATTAGAAGTTGGGTTTCACTAAGCTTTGAGAAAGAATTTTTAACAAGAGAAAGAAGTTCTTTCAGAATTCATACACCAAACATCCATACAGCAGCCTACGGCGGCATAAGAAAGCGTACTAAAATTTCTACTTCCATAAAAAGAAAGTTCAACCACTACAGCGGCATAAGAAATAAAAGAAAACGAAGCATCACCATTGCAAAACAAAAGCATGGAAAGGAGTCCATGATCACCTAAGAGTGAGTAAAAAGATTGCAGATGTAATGGATGTATGTCTACAAACATACCACAAAGACAGAAGAAATCAACGACAAGATTTTTCAAGGTAGAATAAAGCTAGAATCAGAGAATCAGGAAGTAAATCCACAAAGAAAATAAAAAGAGTACCTGTAAAGAGAGTTGAGAAGGGTTCAAGCAAGCAAGAGCCTGGACAGGGTCAGCCCTTAAATTTTGGGGGCCAAGATAACTTGGTAAGAATTTTTTTTTAATTAAATAATTCAGAAACATATACATTAACTTTTAAGAATTTGAAAGTTCAAGACCAATATTTCAATTGGCTATGCCATGACCGAGCTTGGAGACAATGATTCACAAGAATCTCATTTAAGAAGATGCTACAAAAACAAGCAATTTTAAGGATATATATAATGAATCCCTCTCAACTCAAAGAAAACTCAGAAACGAATCACACCCCTCACACTATAAGAACAGAGATGTTTACTAGTTCGATTTCATCGAATGTGACACTCGGCATCTAGGCATGCTCCTCTCAAGAAATTTAATATATCCATTGTAGTTTACGCTTACAAGATCAATCCAATTCTCTCACAGATCGAGCGCAAGAGCTTATTATAAACAACTCATGCATCACTTATCCGATCCAACAGACTATTAAATTGGACCTAACCAACTTGATAGCCTTCTTCAGTTAAAGCTGGCCGAGCTTAGTTTGTCCGGAAGAAAAACCATATTTCAAACCAAAGCTCAGTAATAAAATTTTATCAAAGGAAACTTTCGTTTATCAGATTTGGACCGTAACTAAAAGCTCAAGAAATTAAATCTTACAGTACTAAAAGGGTTTAGTACTCAATGGTGAACATGTCCACATAAAAATCATCCATTTAGAAGATTTTAAAGTGCCATCATTTCTTTTTCCATTCGATACAGCTAGGCTATTCATATGGGGTTTGAATTGGCCCCTTTCAAACCCATCTTTCCCAGAACTCATGTTCATCGCACGCGTTGATAGTTTCAGACTCTTCTCTTTCGTTTTCACAACTTTGTCGTTTCAAGATTCTGCAGTTCGCCCTTATCAACCCACTCTAAAACATTCAACTATTTTTTTTTATTCTTTCTTCATGATTACATTTCACCTTCTTTGTTTCTCCTCCTATATAAATCTATTCATCTAATGTTACATTCAAGAAAATCTACAACCTCCACAAAAGAAGATAAATCTTGGCCATGAGCTCTTTTAAATCCACCGGAAAATCATCCTTTACACTATATTTAAGATTTTTATTGGATAAGAAGAAGCTGATAGGTTTTGAATCGTTCACAAGTTCGATTTCTGTCCGTTGGTAGTTTTAGAACAAGTGGAGCTGTTGAAGTTCTTGATGTGGTGATATGAGACTCCTCCTCCATAACTTCTCCTTCCCACCATCTCCATCCCCTACCAAGCGCAATATCTAGAAATGTAAAGGTATAGATTCTTTTTGATTTTAGAGATAAACATCTGTTTTTTTCCCATAATTTGGTTCTAGATTAATTCTTCCAAGTTGGCACCTTTGGGCTATAGAGTTTACAAATCATGGTTCCGTAATTCCTTCTTTTAATTGTTTTCAGATTCTTCTAACATACATAATTGATGACTTGGAGTCGGTTTCGTCCCAAAAGGTTCGAGGTTTTTAGCTTAATTGGGTGTTGCATTGTCCCTAAAAATCTGGCCAGTGTGCTTTTATACTGTTTCGTCTGTATTTTGTTATGGATCTAGGGAATGTGTGGCGATTTCATTAAAATTATTTTGCTTATTTTTGGTTATTGGTATATGCTTAATTAATTAGTGTTCATATCTATTGGGATGCGTATAAAGGCTTTGAATGTCTAATGCAGATCATGCAGATCAAATTAAATTAATAAATTATTGTATTGTTGAAATTATTTTAATGAAAATTATTTTTTTAAACAAAAAACCACTTATTATATATATATAATAAATATCACGTTGACAAAATATAAATTAATATCATCATTTTATTATAATTAATTAAAAATAACCAAAAATGTATTTTGATTTTTGATTTTTTTTAGTTTATGTAGATATATGAATCTTTTAAAAATATCAAAGAACTAATTTAACATAAGATAAAATACTGCTTTTATTAAAAATTGAAGTTAACTAAATAAATTTTGATAAAATAATTAATTAAAATATGAAAATACATGTATATGTTATAATAGATTTTTAGAGAACAAGTGATTTTTTCTGCTTAGTATTACTGAATATAGATTTAACTTATTTTAATCAAAAGAAATAAATTATTATACAATTTATAGATAATAGGTTAAAAAGAAAAAAATGCTACACATCTATTGTAAATCTTGTATAAATATTTAATTTATGTTTTATTTTTAGAATATAAGTATTTTGTTAAAAAATATTTCGTAGAATTATTTGTACGATCCAGATTCGAATACATGCGGATAATATAACATCTAAAAAAATATCAGGAATCCAAATATTCGGAAGCCACAAATCTAGATGCGGATACTAAATCCACGGACCCAGATCCGAATATACTGAAAATTCTCTGGATATCTGAATTCTTTTCACCCCTAATTAAATAAAACAAAGAAAATGACAAAAACTATTAAACCATAAATTTAAAAATATTTGTATTTGGTTTGAAATGAAAGAAAGGAATTAATTGGTTTCTATATTTAATTAATAGAGAGAAAAAGAATTTAATTCTATTGGCCATCAGCATGTTTTAGCTTCCTTTCTTTTTTCCCCGGCAGATCAAAATTTTAATGACCATTTAGTGATCTGCAATCCTAGGGTATTTACGGTTTATAATGGTGTATGAAATTATCACGGAAACTAATGTTTGAGAATGCTCTGATAGTAGCATGTCTAGTTGTCTACATATATACTACTATGCAAATGGGTTTCTGAATCATATACTTAATCCACAATGTTTGGTGCGTAACAAAAAGAAACGAAAAGAATCTAATCAACAAACGTAAAAGTCAGAAGAGCGGCTCACATGAGATCTCAGGGACTCTATTCAAACCTAAAATTTTTGTGTTAACTATCTATATCATTATTTGAAAAGTAAATTTGCTAAACTGTGAGTTTATTCGTGATTTTAGGTTATGTTGTTTATTTATCATGTTTTTATTAAATTTTAAGAAATTTATTTGTCATATATTAATTATTAATTATAATTTATGTTTATTTTAATAATATTAAATCATATAATATTTTTCTTTATTTTTATTTTTAAAAGGAATTTTTTTTTCATCAACATCATTTTACCAATCAAATACTGTGAGTCTAAAGAATACAATTTATTACTGTTATAATTAAAAATCAGCTTTACTAACCATATATAGTTTATTACTTTTAACTTATAAGATTTTAGTTAAATATAAATATGTTTTTAATTATTGGAGAGTTTGTTAATAGTTGTCACTATAAACTCATATGAAAAAGAAATTTATATAAAATGTAATTAAACTAGGAAGAATTGGCGAGATGAGACACTTTCAACTTTTATTTGTCATGCTAGGACTTTTGATCTTTCATGCCACTTTAGATATCTTTTACCCTTTTATAATACAAAAAAAAAGTACTTTACGTTTTAAAAATTTCAAAAATATGAAAATTACTGGAAACATAAGTAAGACTATCTCTATTTTTTTATAAAAAATAATTTATGTAACCATTTTATTTTATCCCTAAGCATAGAATACTCATTCTAACAATATACTTAGTTTAGAACTCGGATACAAAGTATATTACATTGATCTAATTTGGATATAAAACATAAACAAAATTTTCTTATTTATTCTACTTCTGCTAAAATTTGTTCTCTTTTATTATAGTGAATTAACGGTGGTCTACATCTACCTCGAAAATGTGTTATATATTTTACTCTACGGTCTAACTTAATTTATTTATGTTTCATAATTTATTCTAACTATAACCTTAAGGTCCATTTGAGGCAGAATATATATCCCACCAATTATTCATCTTTCTAATCTATACGTAGATTATGTATTCCATCTAAATAAAGAAGAATGGAAGTTTCCATATTTCGGTTATTATTTTTCCTAAATCTATCCTAAATCTACAGTAAAATTGCACCATATCTTTTCTCCCGCGTTTTTCTCTCCTACAATATTTTTCTCTTTCGCTTTATGTTTCTTTTTCTTCTTCATTTATCTCACCATCTCTTCTCTCTATCCACACAAACATGGTTCCTATCTATGTTAAATCAGGTGTATGGATAGTGAGCGGTAGGTTTTTGTGGTTGACAAGAAAATGTGGTCGAATGGTAACATTTCGGACTGGAACAACACCATAGAGATCAATGATTTTTTTGTCTCCAGAGCATAATTTCTTTTCCTGTATCAATTTCATGAAAAAAAAAAACAGTTTTCAATCTTTGTTATCCCTTATGTCTAACTTTTATAACAAAGGTTTTTATTTATGCACAACGTTTTAATAAAATTACATTATTGGTTTAACTTCGTCGGTTTAGTTTCCATGTTCCTAGTGCTTGGAATAAACACAAATATACAGCTATTATTCACTTCGGAAAAAGGTATATTGTTAGATCGAAGCATTTAAAGATCTTGGGAGCTTCAAATGTTCCATTTGTCTCTCTTTCAAGCATCAAGGATGTACACAACTTAACCTCATGAAAAAATCGAGTGAAAGGAAAAGAATCTGGGCAACCTGCATAGTGCATACATTACAAGTTCAAAATATAAACAGAGAGTCTTCATATACAGTATAGAAAGCAAATTACATTGGCTAAAATTTTGGAGCCGAGACTAGTTGTCCCTAATGATCTGATGTCCCTATCTTTTTATTGTCTATATATGCTTGCCTTAATCGATGTGTAGGTGATGACTAATCTAACCCTAGAACTAATTATAATTGAAAAGAGATACAACCAACTCTTAAAAATTAGGGCTTTAAGAATTAAAAGGGTGAAATACATACCATGTGTAAGAAATCGTAAAATTTTGATGAAATTGATGATATAACTGAGCTGACCAGAGAAGATGAAAAACAAATATGAAAATGAAGAAAGAGAGAGAAGAAAAAACCTATAATAAGAGACAGAGAAGAAGAAATATAAAACAGAGATGGTGAATTTTAAGCATGTGAAGAAGAAGAAGAAATTGCCATGGAAGGGATGAGTAAACTTTTATCTGAGAAGTGAAGAAAATGAAAGAAGGAAGTCAAGATTTATAGGTTTAATATGCTTTGTCTTTTTCTATTCACTTTCTTTTTTTACTTACAAAATCATATTAACAAAAAAATTAAAAATTATTATATTTTAATTTTTTTAAAATTCATAAATTTAAAGTTATAATCGTATTAACATTAATTAAAATTTTAATAGAAAAAAAATCTTAAGCAAAGTATTAGTGGGACAAACTCAAGTTGAGAGTGTCCCATTTTTCAATTTCATCGTTAAACTAGTGTTCGGATGTATTATCAAAAAGAAAAGATAGTCAATCTTCTATATTAGTATCTGGTATAAAGGAATTTGGTTTCATGGACTTCATTCGTAATTAGTAATTATAGTTTTATTTTGTAAAGTTATCTATTATATTATTTTAAAGTATTAATAAAATTATGTTAGATTATTATGATGATGATTATTTTTATACTTGTGGTTTAGTAATAAAATAAATAAAAGATCGCAAACATTAAACCATTATTTAAATTATGTTGTAATAAAAATTATTTTTTATTAATTTAATATTTAAAATAGTTAAATAATTTAGATAAAAATAAAAATATGTAAAATTAGAATTGGATGGATATATATTAATCCTCACAAGGTGTGTACCATTATCTAGTTAACCAATATTTTATGTAGTTTTATATCTATTATATAAATAAAATCAATAACTGTAGAACTGAAAATATATATAAAATATGATAAAATGTAATACAGGATTTTAGTTTTACTTTTATTTTCATCTTTATATACCTTTTAAAAATCAATTCTTGTTTTTCATTTTAATATGTTTATATAAGAGTTCATTAATATAACCACGAAATTAGTAAGCTTAGTGTCATGTTTATCGTAATATAATTCTTTAGCGTTTCAATTCAGACAACTATTATTTTTTTTTTGAAAAAAAACAGACAACTATTATTTACCGTCATGGGACCAGAAAATGGCCAATTTTCTTTTAACTTTTAAGTTAACTTATGAAATACTTTTTTAATTACTTTTTCGTCGTTAGCTTTTGTCGGTCGCTCAAAAGAACTAATTGCAAAATGAGGTTTGTCTCTTGGTTGGTTCTTTACTCTAGTTTTCATCAGGTCAATTTTGATTTTTTGTTCTTGAACAGTATAACAAATATTTTCTCGTTTCATCCTTCATGAAACTAAACAAGGATTGTTTGTTCATTAATTTTTACTTTATATTTTTGTTATCTTAAATATATTTCTAAAATATAAATTGATTTTATTTTTTCTAGATTTAATTGTATTGAACAAAATAAATAAAATATCTGTGAATATTCACATATATTAAAAAAAATCAGAAATCAAAATATACAGAAAACCGAATATCCATATTTATAAAGCAAAATATAAAATCAGATATCTGTAAAATACAAAACAAATTACAAAATATGCTACTTCGATACGTCCTCAGACCTACTCCACACCTTTTGTGTAATCAAGAACATCAATATGGTAGTTTGATCTATCACAATGTATTATACTCTATCCAAAATAATTAATTTATACCCAACAATAAGCTCACAAAGTCGCCCTTGGAACAACCTTTGAATTGGTCTGATAGTTTCAGATTATAAAAAAGTCTCAGATTATTACTATAATTTTTTTGTAAGAAAGCGACTATTATAATTTATACAGTAATTCAATGTCAAGTAATAGCCAGAGAAAGAGGTCAATTACATGAACATTTAGAAAAAGACAAAAGAATGCTTGGTTCAATGGTTAGTTGGTTTAATCAAAAGCATATAGCAAAAAGGAAACGACTTTAACATTCGATTAAACCCACAAATTTGGTAACGTGTTGTCTCAAAACTTCTAGGTTCAGTTTATTTAGATCAAATCCAGTACTATCAAAAAAGAAGAAGAGGTTGGTCTTTTATTCCCATCCCTATAAACAATGATGTTTCCGAAGACAGTAGCACAAGTCTATGGTCTAATTTGATCTGTAGTGTTAAACCATAAAAATTAACAAGTAATGTTAATAACAATGATGAATAGGCCAATGTGGTTTCAAATATATACTCATTACTCTTCAGATTCATGTATGGTGAAGGAAACATTAAAAAGATCTACGTTTTGTAGGTCCCTCACATTAATCAACTTCTTAAGCGTTATTTTCATTTCATTTATTTTTTTTGTCTGGGTACTATTTGACTAATTATGATATTGATTAGACTAATTTCATCGCTATCCTACTACTTATGTCCCATGGCTTATGTCAGTTCAAAACGTATTCATTAGTGTTAGATTTTGTGATCTTTTGTTTATTAGTGTATTACTCTTTACATATAAAGCCATAGCGATGGACCAAAAAATATTTAGGAAAAATTTCGTTGGGTCTTTATTATTTTTAGGGTATTTCTTTGACTACAACTAACCCATTTATTAAAGTATATTAGGTTCCTAGATTCACGTCATGTGGCTTGTTGGTTTCCAACGCTGTATTTTACTACTCATTTATTTTATTTTTTTAAACTATATTCTCATTCTCAGGATATACAGGATTTGATAAATTCAAAGTACCATTAATTTTTTTTAATTTACAGCTTATAAGTTACATAAAAACATTAATTCATTTTCCCAAAATAAACTGACAAGTGGAGATAAATAGCAGAAGTTAATATTTTAATATATTTTTCTTGTCAACAAGTTAATATTTAATTACATGGAATGCATTATTGACACAGAAAAGAAATTAGTAAAAATAAAAAACAACTCAGAGAAAAATACAAAAGTGCGTCCAAGTTCGGTTCATGTAAGAACAAGTGGGACCCAATAGGTTTCCAAATCTAAAATAAAAGAAAAAATCTCCAAAACCTTCTTCTAAAACCAACGGCTCCAACCTTTACTTACACACATGTACATTATTATAAATTACACTTTCCTTTATATTCTCCAATGGCGGCTTAAGGCATAAACTCCGTCACTAATCTCAGAACCTGAGTGTCTGTCCACAAATCACAGAACACGGAAACAACTCATAGAGGTCTGAAACTCGCTAAGCATCTGAGCTGAAGACTTGAGAGCATCTTTAAAGTACTTTTCTTTTTTTGCATATATATATGTTGTCAAATCTAGTGAATCATATATATACATGTACGTGCACCACGTTTTTAATATAGGTTTCAGATTTGTCGCTATCTCTCTCTCTTCTCTTTTTAAGATTCTTTTTCTAGATTTGTTTCTCTCTCTCTTCTCTTTTTCCGGTCTCGTCGTTTTCGTTCATCGGAATGCCACCGAGAAATCGAAACTTGTCGCACGTTGATTTGCTGGAGTTTCACAAGTTCGATCAGATCTGAGAACTGAAGACGGTTTGGTCTTAATAAAATCATGTCTTTCAGGTACTTTCCTTCTTTGCATGTTCTGTCTACTGCTAAGCCAAGTTCTAATTTTAAACATTTTTTTTTCATGTTCATCGTTTCTACTAGTTCTAGAGAATCATGGGTTTAAGCATTTTCTTAAGAAGATGATGGTGAGAGAAGTAGCTTCTTTGTTGTTGATACTATTCTCGATACTGATCTGTGTTTCTCCGGCGGCGGCTGGAAACGGCGGCGGGTGTAACTGCGAAGACGAAGGAGGAAGTTTCTGGAGCACAGAGAACATCCTCGAGACGCAAAGAGTAAGCGACTTCTTGATCGCGGTCGCTTACTTCTCAATCCCGATCGAGCTACTCTACTTCGTGAGCTGCTCCAACGTCCCGTTCAAATGGGTCCTCTTCGAGTTCATCGCCTTCATTGTCCTCTGCGGTATGACTCATCTCCTCCACGGTTGGACTTACGGTCCCCACCCTTTCAAGCTCATGGTGGCGTTGACCGTTTTCAAGATGTTGACCGCTCTCGTCTCCTGCGCCACAGCGATCACGCTCATCACTCTCATCCCTCTCCTTCTGAAAGTCAAAGTCAGAGAGTTTATGCTCAAGAAGAAGGCTCATGAGCTTGGACGTGAGGTTGGTCTCATTATGATTCAGAAAGAGACTGGCGTCCACGTCCGTATGCTTACTCAAGAGATACGCAAGTCCTTGGACCGTCACACGATTCTTTACACTACTTTGGTTGAGCTTTCCAAGACCTTGGCGTTGCAGAACTGCGCGGTGTGGATGGAGAGTGAAGGTAAGAGTGAGATGAATCTGACTCATGAGCTTAGAGGGAGGAGTGGTTACGGCTACTCTGTTTCTATGGATGACGTGGACGTTGTTAGGGTTAGAGAAAGCAATGATGTGAATATATTAAGCGTTGACTCGTTGATAGCTCGAGCTAGCGGTGGAGATGTTAGTGAGATTGGACCAGTGGCTGCCATTAGAATGCCGATGCTTCGTGTGTCGGATTTTAAAGGAGGCACGCCTGAGTTGATTCAGACATGTTACGCCATACTCGTCTGCGTGTTACCTAGCGGAGGGCAGCCTCGGGAGTGGAGTTATCAGGAGATTGAGATTGTTAAAGTCGTGGCTGATCAAGTAGCAGTTGCGTTGTCCCACGCAGCGGTTCTTGAGGAGTCTCAGCTGATGAGGGAGAAGCTCTCCGACCAGAACAGGGCCTTGCAGATCGCGAAGAGGGACGCGATGAGGGCGAGCCAAGCGAGGAACGTGTTGCAAAAAGCGATGAGCGAAGGGATGAGACGTCCGATGCATTCTATACTCGGTCTTTTGTCGATGATTCAGGACGAGAAGCTGAGTAACGAGCAGAAGATGATTGTGGATACGATGGTGAAGACCGGGAATGTTATGTCGAACTTGGTCGGGGACGCGATGGATGTTTCGGACGGTAGATTTGTCACGGAGATGAAACCGTTTAGTTTGCATCGCACGGTTCGTGAAGCGGCTTGTTTGGCGAGGTGTTTGTGTCTTTATAATGGGTTTCGGTTTACGGTCGATGCGGAGAAGTCTTTGCCTGATAATGTAGTAGGCGATGAGAGAAGAGTGTTTCAGGTGATACTTCATATGGTTGGTAGTTTAGTAAAGCCTAGAAAGTGTCAAGAGGGATCATCTTCGGTGATCTTTAAGGTTTTTAAAGAACGAGGAAGCTTGGATAGGAGTGATCAAAGATGGGCTGCATGGAGATCACCAGCTTCTTCAGCAGATGGAGATGTGTGCATAAGATTCGAAATGAATGTTGAGAATGATGGTTCAAGTTCTCAATCATTTGCTTCTGTTTCGTCAAGAGATCAAGAAGCTGGTGAAGTGAGATTATCTGGCTATGGGTTGGGACAAGATCTAAGCTTTGGTGTTTGTAAGAAAGTGGTGCAGGTGAGTTACTTCGTAACATATCTCGTTATTAGTGTGGGTTTCGGTCTAGGGTAATCTTTTAGCATGTCGTATTGTTTATAATATGTGCAGTTGATTCAAGGGAACATCTCGGTGGTACCTGGCTCGGACGGTTCACCCGAAGCCATGTCATTGCTACTCAAGTTTCGACGCCGACCCTCCATATCAGTCCATGGATCAGGCGAAGCATCAGGTCCTGACCACCAACCTCACCCTCATGCTAGTTCTTTGTTACGTGGCTTGCAAGTTTTATTAGTAGACACCAATGATTCAAACCGGGCGGTTACGCGTAAACTTTTGGAAAAACTTGGCTGCAGCGTCACCGCGGTATCATCTGGATTCGATTGCCTCACTGCCATTGCACCTAGCTCTTCATCATCTTCATCGTCGTTTCAAGTGGTGGTGCTTGATCTACAAATGGCAGAGATGGATGGCTTTGAAGTGGCCATGAGGATCAGGAGCCGTTCTTGGCCGTTGATTGTGGCAATGACCGTGAGCTTGGAAGAAGAAATGTGGGACAAGTGTATGCAGATTGGGATCAATGGAGTTGTGAGAAAGCCAGTGATGTTAAGAGCTATGGAGAGTGAGCTCCGGAGAGTATTGCTGCAAGCTGATCAACTTCTCTAGTTGATCTAAACTTGTCATCTACATTCACATTTTTACAACATTGTTTTACACTATATTAAATGAAATATTAAAAGAAAAATTACAAATTGTTAAACTATATATTAAATGAAATATCAAAAGAAAAAAAATTGTATATCTTGTCTTTTTGTTCTTTTCCTCTTTTGGACCCTACGAAATTGCATGTGAATCTTAGTATTTTGGTAGGGTAAGACCGCAATATAATATTAGAAAACAAAATTATTCAACTTTATGAATACCTAGTTAAATAGATCTTTTATAGTAGGTCACCACCATCAGATTATCACGTTTCTATGTTCAAAATAAAAACTGCTATGCTTTATTTTCATATATTTTGTCGACTTCCTTTGTTCTCTTTACATCTTTTTGGAAATAAAATGAACACAAAACACATGAATATAAGCATGTGACATGCTGCTTGCTTAGATGTCTTCTTTAAGTAAAACTTTCATGAATATATGAGATATTTATTTGTATTTCTGTCTGCCACTTTGTGAACTTAAAAAAAGAGATTTTAAGAGTTTATTAGTTACCAGTTGAAATCAATATATATTAGAAAATGTTAGATACATACCCCCTGGACTAGTGAAGATTAAACTAAACTGCACATTCCTCGAGCATATTAAACTATAAAACTGCATAAAATAAAGTCGAAATGGATTGGATTTGCAGAAAGTGAATCTAGCGGGAGATGGGTTTACACATCTGGCTAGTATTTATATATGCAAACCCACTTGTGGTAATACATTTGTTTCTTCGAACCTGACAATTCTATAGAATAGTATTAATCATTAGTACAAAAAATACTTATTATTTGACAACTACAGTAAAACCCATTATGGCAGATAGATGGCCACTCTTCACTTTGCATTCAACTTTTGCGGACGCATCCTAACCATCTCGGCTATAGCTTTGAGAAAAGGAAGAAAAAAGAAAAGAATTAGACTCACAGTATAGATGAAAAATTCTGATGACAAAAAAAAAGAAAAATTACAAACCGGTGGAGATCTCTTTACAAAAAAATTGCCTCTTCACAAGTAAAAATGAAATTTATATATTATAAAACCATATATTTACTTATACTTACTCAGTTTATATTTACTTCTAACATTTTCTTCTGAAAAGTCTCTTAAAATATTTTATTTCATTCTTGTATTGCTTTGTTTGAATATAGGCGGCTATATGCAGCATAGATGATAAATTGATAATGGCTTGAGCAACAAGATCATGACCAAAGTGGTCGTTCCTAGTCAGAATAGCCGACCAAGTGATGCAAATGATTCGCAGGAGTTGAAAAGTGTTCAAGATCCCGGAATGCGAATGTCATATCAGTTACGCACTAGCAAACAGTAAATATGTTCGGTGTATAATTCATTCCCCTGGCACTTGAACAAATACCGAAGGGCCCAAGGCATGTGTTATATTATGTGTGTTTTTATTATAAATACCATATCTCCTCTGAAATTTTTCTAAATATCTGTATTATATTATTTCATAGTATTCTTATCATAATATATGATATATAGAAATGTAAACAGTAAACATATACATAGAAATATGTTTCCCCTCTTGATCACTGGTTAAAAAGATAGGAAATCAGAGTTTTTTTCACTGTGAAAAATATATTCTCGGAGTTAAATTACAACACGAGGAACATAGACACTAGATAATAAGTGAACAGTTTCGGATAACATGGTCCTTGTATATCTAAAATATTGTATAACATAAGTCTTGTCTACTTCTGATCTCGTCATTGACATACGATAGAGATTGTTTTCCTAACAATTACATGTCTTTTATCTTTGTCATGGTTATACTTGAGCCCTTTCTCCCTTTCTAATCACCAGCTTGATTTTGAAAACATTTAAATAATACCAGAGCGTTGGTGATTGTAGTACTAGGACCTGAATTGTTTTTTTTTTGTGCAGCAGATTCAAACCTCTTGTAGTAGGAGTAGGACTGATTATTCTTTAAATCGAATATTTTAAATACTGAATTTGAGTTTCAGAGGATTATAGATATGAGACCTAAACTTTCTTGAATTTTATGGTTTAGCTTTTGGTGTATTTATATATCCGGAAAAAATCAAAAGAATATCGTCAGAAATCAAGTATATCAATCAGGATTTAAGAGCTAAGAACAAACTATATAAAGAAGGAAAATGAATACATAATCAAAGAACAGAAGCACCGTATATATTCACTACCAATTTTTCCATTTTTCCATTTGATTTGTTCTCAAACACCTGGCATGTTTGAATCTGTATTCAGATATACATTTATAACAAACCAATATTTAAGATACAGAATAAGAAGGCCCAAAATCCATGAGCCTGCCCATTAAGTATTCTATCAATATTAAAATAAACAAAACAAAAAATGCATTTTTTCCACACAAACAAGCAAATTCCAGTAATAAATGAATCCCTCAAACATTGACAAAGAAAACATCAATGCACTCGTTCCCCGATCTCTCTCTGATTGAATGTCGCTGTCTTCATCTCCTAACATCTCTTTTGTTATATCATTTCAAATATATTTTGCTACTTTTATTTCTGAAAATAAAAAAAAATTATAATAGAAATAAAGTTTGTTCTAATATATTCTACTAAAATATCAATTTTTATTATAGAAGAAGAAATAGAGATGAATTAGAACAATTTTATCTATAAATGTTATTATACCGGTGAAAATTACAATGATTTGAAAATGTTCTAAGGTATTAACCGTCTGCAAAAATATCTCTTAGTAACTATACTGAACCATGATCACTGAATTTAACCATGTCCATTATTGGAGCAAGTAACAACGGAAATTTTAACTCCACAAACTTTATTGTATGCAAACAATACTAGAGATTAGAAATAATTATTTTGTAACACATACTTTCCTTCATTCAAACATTAAACTCAAAAGGGTGGAGTTTAATACATTAGTTGCATTCGATAAAAGCTTATTTTGCCATGGCATCCGCTTGTTTGTTCTTGTCTCTAAGAATCCATTTGAATTGGATCGCTTCAAACTCTGCTGCTAGACTGATTATATCAGCAAACACGCTTGAGTCCTTTCGTATGAGTATCCGGTTCTTGAGCTCCCTGCCATTCTCGTGCAAGGTACACTGCCTTCGAGACGACGAGACTACATCTTCGGTCAGGAAATCTTCTTGTTAAAAATCAGGTTGTTGCGAGCCGTCCATAAGCTCCACATGATCCATGGGGTGAGTCCTTCTGACGGAAACCCAGTCGGAGGTAAACAAAGAAAATTAAACTCATCAAATCCTCCCGGTACACAACTAAATATATTAGTCCGCTGCTATCAATGGTAGAGCTAAAAGGAGCAAAGCTCCATACCTTTTGAGCAAAACCACATTGAAAAAATAGATGATATATAGATTCAGTGAGGCCACATCTCTTGCACTTGGTATCTATCGCAATGTTTCTTGCTTGTAATCTGTCTCCAACAGATAGTGCCCCATGCATTAAGCTTCCAAAATCCCTTGTTCCAATCGAAGTCTTTCTCGGTGATCACTTCATCGTCTTGTGTCATCCTCTCATATGCTATCCAGTAACCCGACTTAGGCTTGTGTCATCGTCTTGGTGCTCCCGTTTTACTTAGCTTTATTATCAGGATCGTGTCTATAGCATGAGGAGTGATGGCTTGAACTTCTCTATGTCCCAGTCTCCCCTATTCTGATCTGATAAGTTCTGAAAATTTCAGCTTTGCTAGCTGTTCAGGAGCTGGGTTGTCGTGCTTATCCAGTGGTTCTGCCACAGCGATCTATAGCCTTGCCGTCTCCCACCGAACAGCCAATATGTACCTTAATCAGGTCACGCTCTATCAGAAACCCCACGCCATCCATTTGATTCAGTGGTCTTATCTGAGACGTCTAGGAAGTTTTCATTTGCGCAGAAATATTCACATTGTTATGTTTAATACGGTTAACAATTTAGTACATGAACCAGGAAACGTAAAAGAAGGCAAAACATTCGATCAAGAACTGATATCAAAGAGCTGTCTCATTAACCAAAAAAACAGGTAAAAGACATAGTGATAACTCCTCGAATAAAGCAACGGATTTGTGAAGTTCAGTTTGCTTTGTCTTTGGAAGTATAGGGCTTCTCATCTTCCTTCTATTTCTCCTCCTTGCTCTTCTCTGCCAATAACAATCTTTGTTGATCATATAAGACCAATATGTGTGGTTTTATGCGGTAGCCAAGCTAATTTTTAACCTGACTGAAGAAGTCGTTCAAGTTGGTAGGAAAAGGAATAATAGTTGAGAGGATTTGCGCTGCGAGCTGAATAAAGAAAACATATAGTGAGACTAAAATCTTGTGCAAAAGATTTGAGATAGAAATATATGGTTGTACCAAGAAGTAAGATGGGATGGAATGTCCAAAGATGAACCACAAAGCTCCAGTTCCCTTTGCGGTTATGAACGAAAACTCTAAAAGTCCAACATCGACTCGCATTCCGGTGTAGAAAGTGAGAACCTTAGAGCCATATTTGGTCATCACATTTACTACTGGTTCAACCGTTTTCTCAAGCGAGCCCACCACCGCCTCCAAAATGATCAGCATAACTAACATAGACCATGTATTAAGTGTTGTGATACAAAAGCAAACTAAATGTCTCGAGAATGTACTCTAATATTCTTACTCTAAGACATCAGAGATGATAAAGACAAGGGCAAATGCCATTCTACCAAAAATTGCTGGCATTGACCTTGTTAAGGTTGTGCACATCATGTTCTTGACGTTTGACATCCTCGTATTTTGTTCTCGATGTCAATTTTAGCTATGAAATCTGATTAAGATAGTAGTAAAAAATACGAAAACGTCAAATCATCATGGAGAGAATAAGGACGTATCTTGATGAGAATCAATTGTTAAGCCAAGAACTCTAGAAACACACTGGTTTTATTTTTCTTAGAAAGCATCAGTAAATTATTGTACCATTTATTTTTATTTTAACATAAGAAACAAGAACTGGGATGTTGATTAAGTGGCAAAGATACTTACTTGTTCCAAAAGTAAAATTTTTGATGAATCTGTAGCGTACGAAGAAGTAACTAATTAGAAGAATCGTACATAAGACGAAAATAGAAGCAGCAACTGACAAGGACGAAGTTGGTTTAGTCAATAAGTCTTAATATGAACAAGCACTATTATTGATACTATTATTGATGCAGACCGGCTTGTAGAACAAAATCCTTAATGTGCTTATATTCTTTATATGTGTTTTTATCTTAGAGAAGGTGAGAATCATGATTTGGGTGTTTTTGAAGTCAACCTTCATAGAAAAGACTTAATTAAAATAAATAAAATGGTAGAGATGTGCCTTGCATAACCAAATGTTGAGAATAACTAAAAGCACCATTTAATAAAAATATCACATTATTGGTTAAGTTGGATACAGTGACACCATTGCTATGAATAAACACGAATCAACTTGAAATAAAACAAAAATCGAGAATAAAATAAAATATATTGAGACGGATACAATTTACAATTTTTAAGATCTATACTTGTATTAGTTTTAAAACATAATTTATTTTTACTTTTATACATACATATTTACTTTTAAAAAGTAAATTTTTTAATTCGAAAAAACATATCTTATATATTGCGGAGGGACAGATACTATTTTTTCATTGGTGCTTAAAAAACATTTCCAGAATTAGCAACTAGTTGTCTGCACATATAATCCCTACGTGATCAATCTGATTTTGAATATGAAACAAATTATTGGACTGATTACAGCTAATCATCATAAGATAAGAGTACACGTAACCATTTTATATGGTAACATTTGAAACTTAATGACACCACCTTTTTTGTTAATTAATCAAAACCAATTATGAAGGGGCACAAGTCAATATCCCATCTTCAATGAAAAAATATATAACAGAAATGATATCTTTATTATTATTAATAAAAAGGAAGTACATTTTGATAATGTTTAGAAACATAGATGGCAGAATAAATAAAAATTATTTGGAAACATGTATAACAATATCTATATTTTTAAAACTGAAGTATTTTTTAATATTTTTTAAAAACATAGATAGCAAAATAAATGAAAATTGTTTGGAAAAAGCAATATTACATTAATTGTATTTTAATTTTATTCAGTTTAGCAATTTTATTAATTATATTACCTTAACAATAATTCACACCATTAATTATATTATCATAATTATAATACAGTGAAACCTCTATAAATTAATAATGTTGGGACTACACCAAAACTATATTTTTTATTAATTTATAGAGATTATTAATTTATCGAGTCACTAATTGAACTAAAAACTTAATTTGGGAGTATGAAATTATATTAATTTATAGAGATATTAATCTATCGATTATTAATTTAAAGAGCTTATATTGTATTGCATATTTTTATTAGTTAATCAACATTAGCCTTGTGTCAATTATAAAAAAAAAAGGTAAATTAATTGGGTTTTCAATATGGTTAAGCGTTTGGTGTAATTGTTTTTAGTAAAACATTTTTTTATTTTAGTTTCAATCGGTAGAATGACCAAAATATAATTCAAAGACAATTTTTTTGAATAAAATGATAACTTAAATCAAAATAAGAAAAATATATTACATTTATTATCACTTAATTTCTCGATCTACATGATTACTAAATAAAATCATTTATGCATGAACATTGGCTATCCTCTTAAATACATGTTGTTCTTTTCGGGTATTGTTTTTTAGTTTTAAAATTAAGCTCCGTTTGAATATTCTAAATTTATGTGTGGATTTTGAGTTGAGTCTTTCTGGATCTAAATATGTTCGGTTCTGATGTAGAAACTTAAAAATATCTATAACCAACATATTTTGAACGGGTTCGGATATTTATACAAAATATTATATTATCCAATTCTGTCCAGGTTTTTTATTACAATTAGTTATATTATGACACATCTAAAATATATAACACTAATTATAGAAAACAAAATTTAATGTATAAAAATGTAAGAATTAATATCCGTACGAGTGCGCGGATCAATCTCTAGTTTATATAAATATGCGAGTATGTATGAACAAATTCTAATTAATAAAATATAGGATTAGTTAAGTATCTTATCTGTCATGATCTAATTTTAATGATAAATTATGAAGACAACGCACAGTCTTAATGTATTTCATGTGTTTAACGTGGAATCTATTTTCTTACCAAACTAGATAATAAACCAAGATTAAACACTGTAATTAAAAAAAAAAAGAATTATCAAAACCGCAGATTACAAACGTACAATTGGGTCAATTTACAAGGAAACGCAGAGCAGTTTTGGAGAATTCATACATTGTACACGCAGAAATCAATTGGAACAATCTTTGATCAAAAACATACAATTGGAACAATCTTTGCTTTTAAGTTATGAATGAATGAATGTTTGATAAAAAAAAACAATTGGGTCAATTTTTGTTGTTTTCAGATTTTTTTTTTTGTAAAATACAAATAAAAACAAACAGAAATCACAGGGATAGATAGATTTCAAAATATATACACAGCCTATTCACACTCTTTTGCACGTAAAGAATTACGAATGATCAGTTTCAGAAAAAAAAAAGAATTACGAATGATTTGGTTTTGTTGTTAAACAAGTGTCCATTCTAGTTCTAGAGTCAAGAGCTGTTACATTCATTAATTGTTTTTATGTACGCTGGATAAGGATTACGATGTTGGGATGTAAATAGTTTATTTCTCAAATTTAAGTGTCTTGCTTTTTGCTTGATAGCACACAAAAGTATGTAAGAATAATGTATTAAGCTATTCATTAATGGTGCACCGTACACAGAATTACAGTTGTCAATGCAGTCTGATGTGCACATCACGTCTTCTATCTTATTCATCTTTCTTAAATTTCAAAACTAAAATCTTTAAAAAATATATACTCACTTATTTCTTGTTACAGGTAATTAGTAATAATTATTCTTGAGTTTAAACAGGAAAAACAACGCTTAGAACGTGCAAAGTGCACCCACCTTTTCTTCTCAAGAAGAAGAAGACCTAGTCGCATTTTTTCTTGGAAATAAATCATCTTCTCATCACCAATCAAATTCTTACTATTGGCTCCTCTTCAGTTTCTTCTCCATAAGCAGTGAAAGAGTAAGACTTTCTTTCTAAACGATCAAAGTTCCCAACCTACCGTCCTCATAGTCATCTTCCTCTGGCTTTATTTGATTAGGATACATAGTAAGAACCGGAGATGGACTTTGTGCAGAGAAAAGTGAACAATTTAGGAAGTAAAGTTGCTACTTTCCCTTATGTTGAAACTATTGGAAGAGCGCTTTTTTCCTCCTCCTTCTTCTTCTCTGCTTGGCATGAGTAAGACTAACCAACCACCTCTTCTATTTTTTCCTCTTACCCTTTAATTTTCTATTTAATATCCTCATCATAACTATCTTTACTCAGAATATAAATATAGATTGATCAGGTTGATTTCTAGATTCATAGAAACATTTGAAGATGGTGTGAAATTTAATAATTGTAAGGTATATGTTAAGTTATGTGGTAGATGGTTATGTGTCCATATATTACTTTAGACTGCAACTCGTGTCTGATGTGAGATTCCTGACGGTATCAGACACTCTTCTCAGTTAATGGGTTAACTCGAAAAGTAAATTTTTTTTTTCTTTGTTATATTTAGTTACATTGAGCTCAGCTCCAATTGGGAAGGAGCAGAGGATTACTGGAGACCAAAGTTCGGGTATTCAGGAGACCAGATTAAACATCTTATGGCAATTAGTATCATAGTGAAGACGCTGGGCGGGCTTGTCTTCATCTACGGCAGCTTCTTTGGAGCTTTCCTATTGGTACTAACTCTCAGCTTCTTAAGATAGTTAACTGCAAGTTTTATTTGTTTAGTCTCTAAGAAAACCTCTATCATTAATCGATCTAAGATATTTTATAAAAGATCCTGAAAATGCTAGAACCAACTATAATTAGAACAAGATATAAAAATAATCAAACTTAAATGTTGTGCAGTTCCTTTGATTTTGAGCTTCATCTTATAGTTATAAATCTCTTGGTTTCATGTCAAATCAATATGTTTCCTTGTGGTTATTTAGCTTCTACACCAAGGCATTATTACAATGATCCATCACGATTTCTATAGCCATCGTGTCGACATTGAACAATTTGGACTCCTTTATCTCAAATTCAAAAGGGTAAATATTAACATTTAATTTTTCTTTTGAGCCTCTATGGTTTGTTATCTCACTTTTTTTTTCTTATTCTGTCCCCGGATTTGTTTGTTTAGATCCTGAACGAAACGGTGTCTTACGAGACCGTTAACAATTTCTACAAGTCAAACTTTGACGAGCAGCATGTTGAGAATGTCATATCAAAATTTCGTGAGGTGTTTTCTTGATGCCTATATATGTGTAATAAGTTTTACATTACGAAATGTTTCTGCTGACGGAGTATAATGTGTCTTGGGTAGCTTACGGATCAGGCAGCTACAAACTCTTCATTGTTCGGACATAACGAGTTTGTTCAGCATCTCTTAAGCTTCATCAAAGGATTGGCCGTAGTAGGAGCATTGCTCTTTTTCTTGACAATGAAACACAAACTCAACAAAGCTAAAAAGGAATCCAAAGTTAAAACTGACTAAAACAAATCCCACTTTCTATATATTATTTTCTGTGTCTTTTATTTGTTGAATCTAGACATCGAATCATTTTTGGCTAATGAACAAACACTATCTATCTCTCTTTCATTATTTTTTTTATTTTTTTAATTCAATCGTGAAACGATGCTTTACTAATTTACGTAGAAGAGCATAGCAGTGAATACTCTAGTATACATTGTGATTGAAAATATGCATGAAATTAAGCAATCTAAATATTTAAACTACACGAAAAAAAAACAAATCTCTTCTTTTTCTTCAAATTGACGCTGTTCTTTTTTTTTCTTTTTTTTGCTAAAAATTGACGCTGTTTGAAACAGTTATATATATATTAAAATAAAATTTAGTAAAAAACTTTATTTTTATTTCGTAAGCATTGGTATAGGCTACAAAATCATCCAAATTTATTTTATATTACACAAGTTTCTAAAGCAAACTAAAATATTGGTTGATCAGAGCTCTTTTTTTTTCTACTGAGCCACTTCCTTATTTGCCTTTCCATGAATTAACAACTATTTTATTCTTTTAATAAAACTCTTGGTTTAACAATAATCCTTTTGTGTAAAACACATATTTTTGAAACAGTTTATTTATGAGTTTCATGATATTTCTTAATTAATCAAAAGAAATTAATGAATTTTCTTATTGAAATATTATGTTTTGACACTTTATTTTATTTAAGTCTATTACAACTAAAATATGCTTATAAATTAATCACATATGCTATAATAAAACAAATCTAACATAGGTGTAATCTATTTATTTTAAAACGATTATGGCTATTAAAACAAACTATAAAATCAAAATCATCATTTAAAAAACTATACATAAAGAACTATTATTATTTTTAAAATTATTTAAAATCTTAACAAAATTATAAATACAATTCATGCATATCATGAACAGTGGCGGATTTAGAAATTATTTTAATTGGAGGAACACTGTTAAAAATATATTATATAGTTTAATATTAATTTTTATTATATATATATTAGCCAAATATTAAATATTTATTTTTAAATAGTAAATATATATTTTTGTGAACATCTTTTTTTCACGAAAAAATACTTAGATTGTTTTAACATTTTATTATCTACCTACTCCTCTAGTATAAAATGTTACATTAAAAGATACTGATGGAGGGGAATCAAGCCCTTCACACAAGCTAGAAACCGGGCACATTGAAACAACTGAGCTATTTGACTAGATAACACTAACGCTAAAACACAGAATTTATATATTCAATCGGGGGCACGTGACCCGTACCCATCAATGTGCGTCCGCCCCTGATCATGAATATAAAATATATTATACATTATAAAAATATCTCAAAAATATAAGGAAACTGCTATTTTTCAAAAAAAGAAAAATCAAAGAAATGCGGTTTAAAAGTCAAACTAAAAGTATTTTGAAAATACTGTTCATGTTTTGAAATTTTTATATATTTTTGATTATAATTTTTAAAACGCAATATTGTAAAAAATCAAGTTTACAATTAATTTGAACATATTCAAATTAATTTTAAACTATAATTTTATGTAAACTATAAATTGCTCATTTTAAATTAGTTATTTTCTCATATAAAATTTAAAAGTTCATTAGAATTTTCGAACTAGCAAGAGAAATTTTGATCTTTATTCTGTTATATATTATCCAATTCTTATCATTTTATCTCTGAAAATTATATGAATTTTCTGATTTTATAAAATAGAAAAGTACAACTTTATAATTTTTAAAAGAAATTGTTTCTACTATGTTTTCTAGAATTTATAATTCTAAAACGTAAATTACAAATATGAACTTGGATATGAAGTGGAAATATTCTGAAATTATGCTTGATGAGGTCATGAGTTCGAGCCTAGTAGGCCACCTAATATTTTGCCTTTTAGTCAAAAAAAAAAAATTCTGAAATTAAACAATCAAACTTTAAAAATGAATTTGCCGATGGAGAAAAAGCAAACTTCCAACAATACGAAAGTTCAAAAGATGTACTAAAAATATACAGAAATTTGTCAATCACTTTCACCATCAGCTATATATTAAACTAATTCCACTTTCCAATAAACAAAACATTAAACACAAAAAATGCGCATTTGTTCTTCTTCGCCAATCCCTCTCTGTGCCCTTTCTGCGGAAGAAAAAGTAAACTCAGCAAAAGTCTTTAATTCTACTCCTCCGATCCCTCAGTTTCGTATTCTAAAACCCATTAAAAAAAAGAAAACTCTTTTGTTTCCTCACCGGTAAAATCGTCTGATCTTTTCAGAATCTTGTTTTATATTTTTGGCGGCAAGGTTCTGTTTTTTTTTGCCTTTTTTTGTCGGAGAAGTAAACAAAGACTATATTTTGACGATTTGGGTTTGGCTTGATTTGGGTTGTTTGGGTATTGGAAGAGAGAAATGATAGATATCCCTGGGGCACCAGGGACTTTGACTGGTCTTGTCTTGAGAATTTCTCAGTGTGTTTTTGCTGCTGCCTCTATTTCTTACATGGTTACCTCCGGTGGATTCTTCAGCTACACTTCTTTCTGGTATTCACAACACTCTCTATCTTTTATCTGATCAGCCTCGAGATTGTGTTACTGAATAGTATGGCATTGAAATCTAGATAGGGTTTTTACAGATCCAATCGTCGTAGAGAATTGCTTTTTGAATCTTTAATCAGTTTAGACCTCTAAACTCTGCTCAGTTGGGTGAGTTGGGTCTGATGCTAGGTACCTGGAAGATGATCTTGTTGTAGAGAATTTTGGTTTGATTTGTGCATTGCTTCATGATTGAGGATGATAGGTGTTGATATTGGTTTCTCTTGAGTTTCAAAACATCAAGAAGCTTTGTGCTTTTTCTGTATTCTCTGTTATTACACAAGTGTGGCTTGTTTGTCTCTTTTGGAAACTTTGATACTTTAGCCAATCTTCAAAGTTGTATGATTTCAGATGTAATCTGATATTTGATTCTGTCACTATCTAGCGTTCTCAATCTATGTAAAGGAAAAAGATTTATAACTTCTTAAGGTTATTTTTCTTACCCTTCTCAGTATTGATTTTGCAGCTACCTAATTGCAGCAATGGGTTTGCAAGTCATATGGAGTTTTGGTCTTGCAATACTAGACACCTTCGCTTTATTTACAAAGAAAACACTTGTTAGCCCGGTTTTGATCAGCCTCTTTGTAGTTGGAGACTGGGTAAAGTCCCTCTCTCTTTCTCTACCAAAATGACACAAACAAATCATCAAAAACCTTAAACCATCTTTGTTTCTGTTTCATTCAGGTAACATCAACATTGTCTCTAGCAGGAGCCTCGTCCTCTGCAGGGATAACGGTTTTATATTTTGGGGATTTAGGAAGCTGCACTTTTGAAGCAGAGTGTTGGAGGTATCAACTCTCTGTTGCTTTAGCTTTCCTTTCTTGGATCACAATCGCCATTTCTTCACTTACCACTCTTTGGCTACTTGCTTCTGGATAACTCAACCGCATTCACTTGTACAAGTTCCATATATATACATACTCTTATTAGACTTAAGCCATTTTAAGATTTTTGATTCTTTATTTTGTTAATAGAAACAATTATACCTTTTTTTCTTAACTCTTCAGTGTATACTCAATTTTATGTAACTTTTTGATGTTTTAAACGTATACTTCTTATGTAAATTAACAGTTAAAAGCCATTTTCTGTAAATTTCAATTATGGATAGTGCTTGGATCAAAACTAAGATTGATAGAAGTAATAATAAAAAGAAATTGGTTGGTGTGTTGGTTTACCTTTACTTTAAAGCTAAACGTTGACAAAGATCCAACGGCTGTGGATTAAATGAGTTTAAAACAAAGTGGCAAAGATGCTTCTACTATGAACCAACCACTATTTTGAAGTACTGTTGTGTGTTTATTTCCACCTTTGTATTATTTAATCAAGAGAGCATAAAAGTAGATCCTAAATCATAACATTATCTATCCCCAAATAAGTTACTGCAAAACTCATAACAAAGAATCATCTGAAGGAAACAAAACTCCAGAGTGACTGTTGATATTATGATTCAATGCTTACTAACAAAAGGAAGCTGCTTAAGCAGCTTTAGACCAGTTCTGCTGATCTTGAGAAGTATCACGCTGCGAAGGCGGTAGTAAGTATGGCATCACTGGCATGTTTGGATAGTAACCATAACTTCCGTAAACCGCCATTTTATTCTGATGGAAAGCTGCTGGATGAGAGGGCATGAAACCAGGTGACGGAACAGCCGCCATTGATCTCATCTGTTGCTCCATCTTCTCTTTATCCGACTTCAACACCATCTTTTCTTCTCTTAGCTCGTTCTTCTCCACCTGTTTTTACACCATTTAAAAAAGCTGAATAACTCTCTCATAGTTTCATTAGGACAAAAGTGAGAAACCAACCTTGAGACTCTTGATTTCTTCAAGAAGCATCTGGTTGGTTTCTTTAAGCTCATGAGCTTCACCTCTGAGCTGATGCACTACCCTGATTGCATCATCGAGGATCGCTGGTTTATCGGTCTTTGAAGTCCTTGTAGGCTCCAAAACAGAGCTCAAATCCATGAACCTGAACAAATACAAAGTGAATACAAACATCTAAAACACAAGCATTAGGGGCAAAAGCTCTGAACATACTTGTCGTTTAGCATCTCCCTTTTCTTTTTCTCACGACCGGCTTTGGTTCCTGGCTTGCTACATGGTCCAGTTCGTCCCCTGTTCATATATAATCAGATTCAGACAACTGATCACAATCAATGTCAAATCAAAGCTTAAAAAGGTTTACCTCTTTCTTGAGCATTCTTCATCAAACTCTTCCTTGGCAACTTCAACAGAGGATGAAGAATTGATCTCAACAACAGGGCAACACGCTCGTTCCTGTTCCTGTTCCTGCTGCACATGAGTCGCCGCTGTCTCTCTAAAGCTATGTGTCCCCAAATCAAGTTGTGCTGATGATCCAATGCTGTAGACAAGGCCACCAAAAGGTCCTCCTAAACCGGTGTTGTCACCACTAAAGGAATCGAACTGATCTCCACCGACGGTACGTACATGATGGTCTTGCTCTGGCTGAAAATTCAAACCAAACTCCGGAAAGAGGTTTTCCTGATCTGTCTGTATAAACGCGTAAGGATCTTCTCCTCCATTGCTACAGAATCAATGAAACAAAACAACATGGTTCACACACGAACCAAAAAAGAATAATCATAGTTGAAAGGCAGATTGAATAGAGGATTATAAAAATAAAAAAATAAAAGAAAGGAACCTATGATGATCGAAGCAAAGGGAAGCGAAAAGATCGTCGTCGTCTTCGTTTGATTGATACATCATTAGAGAGTGAATGCAGAATCTGAGAGTGTGCAAAATCGTCAGGGGAGAGAGAGAGACGCACAACAACAATAGACAAATGTATGTAGACACTGTGTGTAGAGGGAAATAAATATGAGAACAAATCTCAGTGACGTCAATAGTCGGAGTTTGTTATCAGAAAATAATGATCAAGTAAGTTGGGGGAATTTCGGGATTTTTTTAGACCAAATCGTATCCTTGCGAGAAAAAAAAAAAAACATATCGAATTTTGAAAAATGCTTTGGTATATATGACAACAAAATCAATGATAATAACTACTCTCTGTTTCAACTTACCTGATGTTTTAGTTGAAATAACAATAAATAATATATATATATATACACATATATATACTTCCTAAAGTTAGCACTAAAATATAAACTAAAACTAATTCAACTAATCATCAAAAAGATTATAAAACATCATTGATCACATAGTTTCTAATAAAATTAAAATTAATAACAAAATATCATGTATTTTGAAATATCAAAAACTCTTTATAATAAATATTAACTATTTTAGAATGGAAGGAATGTGAATTTTATTAAACTAAGAAAATATATAATCTATCAATATATGGGGCTTTTGTAAAGCCACGCATTAAGCAAAGGCTGGTCGGGACCGTAAGAGAATCGTTCAGTGTTGGACTGCTTTTTTAAAACAAAGGTGTCGCACTATGTTGGTTCGATCGTATTTTCTTAGATTATTTGCCGTGCCACAGTGTGAAAAAAGGAAACCTTTGCCTATGGCAGCAAAATATTTTTAAAAATTGAGGGCATCATGTATTACTGTGAGAGGCATAATTTCATAAAGACCTCTTGTCGAACGTTTGAAAGAGTGGCCACTTGGCAAGGAACAAAAATTTAACTTTGTAAAAGCAAGAACAAATACACAAAGTGGGAAAACGACCAATCTAAAACAGGGATAGACAAGTCAAACAGTGTGATCATCGTTGATCAGAAAGTGGTAGAATAAAAGAATCATTCGAGTTTCTTACAGGTTTTTTGACACTTGGAAGTTTGGAACAACAAAACGTTCGTTGGCGTTTCCAAACGCCGCATCTTCAAATTTCCTAGCGCTCCAATCCTATATATAAGAGCAAAATGAGCATTTTTCATATACAGTGTTTGCTCAAAAAAGTACTCACTCCACCAAATTTTTCTATGCGATGTAATTAATCTGAGATTTAGGCTGATGTGTATCAAAATTTAAAAAAATTGTCTTGATAATTAGTAAACATTAACATACCTTAAATCTAATATGATTTGCTAGTAGACTACCAGTAGTAGTGTAACTACCCGCCAATTTCGTTTATTAGATCTAAACACGTGAGGATGGGATTTCAGTTATCACTGAGATTTTTAAACAAAACTTTGTTTTCCTGCATCATGTGCAGTAAAAAAATTTTAAAATATTTTTTAATAGATAAATATAAATTATATTTTTTTTCTTATCAATATTTTAATATAAATTTGATTTAACTGAACATTAAAATTAAGATAAAACAATTTTGTTTATTTTGAATTATATTTAAGAACGTGCATGTATATATTTAAAATTATAATCTTAGGTAGATTTTTCTATTTATTTATTTTAATTAAATATATTAAATAAATATGTAAAATTGCATAATTGTCAAAAATTAAAATTAAACAATATTTATAAAATCTGTAGATATATATAAGAAACTAATGATTTTACGATTTAATTTAATTTTATGATTTAATTTTTATAGTTTTCTAAAAATATGTATATATTTTTGAAATATTTTTAATTTAAATGATATTTCCAAATTTGAAATGTCATAATTGAATATATTTATTTTAATAATGATTTATAAGTTATTATCATATTTTTAAAAAGTCCAAAAATATAAATCAACAATAAATATAATATATGAGTTATTACCATATTTTAAAAAGTTTACCAACAATATAAATTAACATTAAATAATTGTCCATGTCATATTAATCTATAAGACATATCATCAATTTTAATAACCACATCACAATTATTAATTTAGGTGTTTTTCTGCACCATGTGTAGTGATGAATTTTTTATAAGTTAAATTTTATATTTTAATAATTAATATAAATATCATTAATTAAGCATTAAATTAAGAGAAAATATTTTTATTTTATTTTAGATTATATTTAAGAATATATATATGTATATATATAAAGTTAAAATCTTAGATAAAAAAATATTTATTTTATTTGGTTAAATGTATTAAATCAACTTGTACAAAATTACTAAAAAACATATAAAATTGTATAGTTATCAAATTATATAAATTTGTAGATATCTAAAAGAAACTAATGATATTACGATTTTTTTTTATAAATGCAGAAAATTTAGAAAATTTTAGATAACAAAAATTGTATAATTATAAAATTAAAATTATGTAATATTTCGAAATTCAAAATTTCATATTTGAATATATTTATTTTAGTGATGATTTATGAGTTATTATCATATTCTACAAAGTTTATCAAAAATATAAATCAATATTAAATGTAATATATGAGTTATTGTCATATT
Source organism: Raphanus raphanistrum x Raphanus sativus (assembly GCA_019705995.1). Classification (NCBI taxonomy): domain Eukaryota; kingdom Viridiplantae; phylum Streptophyta; class Magnoliopsida; order Brassicales; family Brassicaceae; genus Raphanus; species Raphanus raphanistrum x Raphanus sativus. The sequence continues at coordinate 56,807,339 of CM034035.1, read as the reverse complement.
TTAAAAAGATTTCCATAAATATATGTCATCATTAAATGTAATTGTCCATGTCATATTTAATCATATGACATGTCATCAATCTTAATAGCCATGTCACAATTTTTTTTGTCAAAACAATTGTAAGGAGGACATGTGGCAAATCACTTCTCAAATAATGTCTACGGGATATTCTTGTATATATATTGATCATGGGTTGGGTCGCTACAATTCTTAAATAATTAAAATATATATATTAAAGTTTTTCTCAAAAAATAATAATTAAAGATAAATTTTGTTGTAAATTAATATATAAAACGTTCTTTTACATGTATCGAGTTGGTGATCCATCCTAAAATTTTTTTTAAGAAATCCATCCTAATTTTTTTTATCGTTTATTTTATCAGTTTTTTTTTGTATTATCTTCTCGCATATATTATTAAAAAAAAATCAATGATCCTAAATTGTGGTAAAAAGAATCAATGATCCCAAATCCTAATCAATATCACCATATATCCTGATTTCGAATTGTTTCAAATTTTCCGAATTATGGCTTTCAATTATTAGTGAAAAATGTAAAAGAAAATTGGTAACACTTTCGTGGGTCTATTATGTCCATACTACATATCTAGTAACAACATTTCGCTTTTGATTTGAATCGATCATCTATAAGTCGCTACATAAACAATAATATGAAAATATAAGGTCACATATTGAGACTTTATCTGTGACATTAGTAATATATAAAGAAGTAGGATTAATTCATTTAAAATCAATTAGTTTTAAGTTGGTTTAACCTTTATACTATCTCTTTCTTCAACCCGAACACCAGTGAGAAAAAAGAAAGCTTCGCCTCATAGTAGGTAGTTATATTTTTTTTTTTTGTCGACTATCCATCTAAATTAGTAGGTAGTTATATTCAAATAGTTAATCGATCGTCTGGCAGATAGCTATTCAAATTATATCCAAATGTCTGACGTTTGTAGGAGCAATATGAAAGAGCAAATAATGCATCAGGTCTTTTTTTTTTTTTACTAAAGGCATTCATAATGCATCAGTTCTTCGCAGAGAATATAAGTTTTGTTTATCTTAATACAGAAAGAAAATCACACTCGTTCATATATCACAATGCACAAAGCGGTCAAGATTATATATGGTTTACGAAATTACTTTTGAACTTTGGTCGAAGAAAACAAATAACAGTAAGTATGCAAAAATATTTTAGTACATCCTGTTAAATGCGAGGTAGATTCATTATTCATATGATTTTATGTATATAATATATTTGTATTTAAAAGATTCAAACATATTTCTATGCATTTCGTAATGGTCAAGTGGAAATTTCAAAGCCTAGAATCTATCACATTTGTGGAAGTCCCTTGGTCCAGTGGTTTGACTAAAGGTTCAATTGCTTCTACATCCGGAGGTCTGGGATTCAAACCTCAGAAAATACAAGATTATGCAGATTATGGAGAAACAGGTTATAGGAGATCTTCAGCTTGGTGCAGGCCGTACCATCGAATATGGATCTCATAGGACGGCTCAAAGTAGTGCAGTCAGGCGTGTATTCTCACAAGGTGGTAGAATTGTCGGCTGTAAAATCGTCTTTGTAATATTTTCATTGTTGTAATAGCATAATTAATCGATAATAATCGATGCAGACGTTAAAAAAAAGAATCTATCACACGTGCGGTCAGAGTTTGCACGTGATAATAATATTTTAATTTTGTCAAAAAGGAATCTTGACCGAAAAAAAGTGAGAGGCTGAAATCAAATGTTGTCCGTTGTCACAAAATACTTCCTTTCAACTTAGCCGTCACCTTGACCATCCAGATTCATTGGACTTCACTCACAAGTTCAATATTTTTGTCTTAGCCCCTCAAATATTCAGAAATTGCACTAAACGAGGAGCTGCCACAATTTTTTCCATTTGTTTGCCAATCCCAATCATTTCTTTACTATGACAATGCACGTATACATTTTTAGGATGCAATCTACCCCATGATCAAATTGTTTTTCATTAAAATAAGGAGGCTTTTGACTACTCGCACGTGCTTTAAAATAAGATCCACTACATTTTCAATAGTCAACATTACCTCCACGTATAAATAAACTATCACTACTATCAACACATGTACATGCAAAAAATATAACTTAAAAGCTTAACTTATGGAACATGGAGTGTCTAACACGAATGAGGTGAAATACAGAGGTGTAAGAAAGCGTCCATGGGGGAAATATGCGGCGGAGATACGGAACTCCGCCAGACATGGTGCCCGTGTCTGGCTTGGAACGTTTAACACTGCGGAAGAAGCGGCTCGGGCCTACGATAGAGCTGCTTTTTCTATGAGAGGTCAAAAGGCCATTCTAAATTTCCCTCACGAATACCCAATGATGACAGACGGTCCAAGTGGCCGCAGCGAGAATGTTGTGGCTTCTTCGTCGTCCCAGTTTAGTGGAACAGGCGGTAGTAGCGTGAAAGAAGTCATTGAGTTTGAGTATTTAGACGATAGTTTGTTGGAAGAGCTTCTAGAAGGTGGAGAGAGTTATAACCAGGACGATCAGAATGACGCAAACCATTAATTGTAGATTTTCCTAGTTCTATCATATTTTTTTTTATTGTTGGAGAAACTAGTACTAATCATGATTTTGTCCAGGACGATCAGAATGACGATCAAGGAAGGTTTTCTGTTTGTCACTTTTCGCGGGAATTTTAAATGACTATTTTCTCAAATGTTGCTTGGTATAGTATTATACAATTTTGTTTTATTGTTGGGCTTAAATAGAGTCGGCCAATGTCGCCAACATTAAAACAAAGAACAATACTTAGATTCACTCCTGGGGTGAACTTATAAATTCACCTCTTTCCTTATTTCAATCAAATTGCCATAAACATTAATGTCACATTATAAATAAATTATAAATTACAAAAAAATAAATTTTAAATCATAAACTCTAAATTCAAATCCTAAATCCAAATTTTAGATTTTAAATTTTAAACCAAACCCTAAACCCTAAATCCAAACCTATACCCTAAACCCAAACTATATACCCTAAATCCTAAATCTAAATTTAAATCCTAGACCCTAAACCCAAACCATAAACCCTAAACCCAAACTCTAAACCCTAAACCCAAACTCTAAACCCTAAATCCTAAACCTTAAACCCAAACTGTAAACCATAAACCCGAACTCTATACACTAAAATGTATTTGAAAATACATTTGATGATCATTAACCCAAAGGTATTTGAAAAATTTGGGTTTATGATTTACATTTTGGGTTTAAGGTTTAGGATTTAGCGTTTAGAGTTTGGGTTTAGGGTTTAGAGTTTAGAGTTTGGGTTTAGGGTTTATGGTTTGAGTTTAGGGTTTAGGATTTAAATTTAGATTTAAGATTTAGGGTATAGGTTTGGGTTTAGGGTATAGGTTTGGGTTTAGGGTATGGTTTAAAATTAAAAATCTAAGATTTGGGTTTAGGGTTCGAATTTAGAGTTTATGATTTAAATTTTACTTCTTTTGTAATTTATAATTTATTTATTTATGTGACATTAATATTTATGGCAATATAATTGAAATAAGGAAAGAGGTGAATTCATAAGTTCACCTCATGGGTAAACCTAAGTATTGTTCTAAAACAAACTAACTACGATCATGCTAGATGGTTTTAGAGTATCTCTAATATGTCAAAAACAAAAAGCAAAAAAGCATCTCTAATAAGCATCCCCATGCATCTTCAGTTAAAGGGAACCATTCTGAAAATAAGTGAATGAGGATATCTTACTCGAATGGTCATCTTCAAATTTATATTTAAATTTTCTGTAATTTAGAATCTATTCTCAATTTTTAATAATTAATTATAATCGTTAACCTTTCATAAACAAATAAAATATAATATTTGAATAATTTAAAATAAAATATTTAACTACAAGTTGTATAAAATGTAAATAACTCTGGGAAAACATGAAAACATTACAACAAAATATGTAAAAAAAAAACTAGAGCATGCGATCGGACATGTATTTATTTAACATTTTCTTGATGTAATTTTATGTTGTTACATCATGACATACTATATATAAATTTACATATATACAAATTTTCACTAATACAAATTTTGACTAATTAGTAATATATACAAATTTTCACTTTCCGTATTTCTAGAAAGTTGGTTTTACTACAGTGATTGATATTTTTCTTGGGTTTAAACTAGACATCTTGTAAAACACATGAGTCTAATAGATTAAATGAAAACTTCATATAAAACAATTATATATTAGATGTTAACAAAAGACTCTTATTAAGTAATAAGACATATGCGTAGATTCATCGGATGAAAGTCAAAGTAGTCATAGAACTATTTTAGCCAAGTTTAATTAACCTCACTTCGCTCAAGATCCGAGATTCACCATTACGAGAGATATACAATGAAGACTTTGACTGCAAGTTGTGGTTGTGACACGAGAATGATGATGATGATTTTTTTTAATATAATTAATATTCTTCTATATCTTAACTTTCTTTAATAATAAACAAATACAATTATAATAAAAATAATTAATGGATAATTAATTTAAGAGAAAATATTTATTTGTTTAACATGATTTTGCAAACAAGCATAAAATGGTAATTTATGAATTATAGAATTACTTAGATGATTAGTAGGTTATCTGAGTAATGACAAATTTGATGAGTTATTCTAGCTATTTGTTAAAAAAGGGTAGGTTAGTCTAGGTGATTTTCTTTTGATTGTGTATAGGCCCTATAAAAATCAGGCTCACTTAAGATTTTTCAGAGTCTATATCTAAAAAGGGATTATTGATGAAACTTGTTTTTAAAAATGTTATATATAAATCTCACGCACTGTTTAGGATTACAGTTTAAGCTCTAGGGTAGGTTTGGGTTCTATTTATAAATTTAGGGTTTAGGGTATAGAGTTTTAGTCTAGATTTTAGGTTTGCGTTTAAGATCCAGGGTTTGGGTTAAAGATTCATGGTTTAGGGTTTGATTTTAAGGTTTAATTTAGATTTAGGATTTAGAGTTTATAATTTTGAGTTTAGGGTTTAACTCACTATGTTAAAGATGTTGTTTTCCAGGAAGGTTCCATCTGAAAATTATAAAGATGTTGTTTTCCAGTAGAAATATTTCATGAAGATATTTCTTCGGATATAATTGTCAGATATTTTTTCCAGTAGAAAATTATAAAAATATCTGACAAACATCTTCATGAAAATCTCGCCAAAGAAATATCCGAAGACCTAATGGAAACTGGTAGGTACGTAAATATCTGACAATTATATTTCATTGATACGCAAAGTACACCGTATCTTACAATTATGGCCGTGGTATGCTATCAAAATTCCAAAATAAGTACTAAATAAACAAACTACATGCAAATAATGCACGTAGCTGGCCAGCCACCAAAACGCCACATATAGTATAGAAAACAAGACTACCGTTTGTTTCTTTCTTCTGAATCGAGAAGTTCTTGAAGAACCTTATCGTCCAAATACTCAAACTCAAAAACTTCCCGTTGATTTTGTCGACTCACACCAGTAGAAGTTGAGCCCGAAGATGAAGAAGAATAAGGAGGGCGAAGCGAATAGTCGTCCATACGCGAATAATACTCATTAGGGAAGTTAAGTATAGCAAGATGGCCTCTCAGGTTATAGGCGGCTCGGTCATACGCCCTTGCCGCATCCTCAGCGGTCTCAAATGTCCCGAGCCAAAGACGGGCACCGTTCCTTGACGGGTCTCGAATCTCTGCTGCAAATTTTCCCCATGGCCTCCTCCGCACGCCTCGGAAGCGAGCTTGCTTGTCATCTTGTATTTGGTTGTTGCTCCTTCTGTTTGTTCCCTCCATAGAACTTGTTCTAGTTAGTCTGGTGGTTCAAGATTGGTTTGCTCTGAAGATTTAATGGATTTAATGTTATTTTGGTAACAGATCTGTGGATGGTGCATAATGTGGTGCCTATACCTATATATAAGGCTGGATTTTCACTGAGTCAGAATCGACGTTCGTTTTCATGTGACTTGACGATTCTGGGGATTGACTGTTCTTTCCTGTATATCCTTTATATTTATTTATCTTATATTTTATGGATTAATTATAAAGATGTTGTTTTCCAGGAAGGTTCCATCTGCTGTAAGAATTCATATTTGGTTGTTCTGACACTTTTGGACTATTTTAATTAGTATATGACTCTAGAGTGGCCTAAACTGTTTCAAATATACTCGTGTAGAAACCTTCGTCATTAGTGTCGTTACCTAGTTTTAGCAACCCCATCTCTTACTCTGTGATTTTCACAGAAATTATATATATATATATATATGTATATTTTAATGTTATTGAATTATTGAATTTATGTTTTAATGGTTCTAGGGTTTTCACAGAAACTCAGCCAATTAAAAACAGTCATGTGGTATGTGGGTTTTATGTGAGGATCTACAAATATCATGTTTAAGAAACTACCGTCTCTCTTTTTTCTTTTTTTTTTTTTGAAAAAAAAAAAACATTTTTGTGAATAATAATTTTCCATAATCTTTAACCAATAAATCTCTCTTTTTTATTTTCAATTTGTATTTCCTTTTAATGTATAGAGACTCCATGAGTATCTTCAATTAGAGATGTTCTTAAGCCATCTCCGATAAGATACAAAAATTGACATCATTTCACCAAATTTGATGTAATATAATTAATGTTACACCAATCTGCTATAATATTATTCATCACACCAAATTTTTAAAATACATATTTTTATTAAATTTCATTTAATAATGTAGTTCAATTACTATCAAATTTTTAATTAAACATAAATATATTTTAACATTTATTTTTAATTTATTTTCACATTATTAACAAATTAAAATTTATTTTTATTTACAAAATAAATCACTATATGAATATTATTATCTGTCACATACAAATGATAAAAACATAAATAACAATCTAAAATGATAAAATAATTATTTATCAATTATTAAATAATAAAAATATAAAAGTTTTAGAACTAAAAACATCAAATACTCTCTTCGTTTCCAAACAATGTATATTTTAGAGAGAAAAATTGTTTCAAAAAGATACATTTTTTATATTTCCAATGCAATTTTTGTGAACTAATAATAAAAAACTATGGAGTTCAAAAACATTAGTTGCATTTTATAAAGTCTTGTTGGTTTAAAAATATAAGAAATATAAAATTATAGAAAATTATGCATTTATTAATATATTTTAATAAATTTTATTAAAAAGTGTGAAAATTTTACAACATGTATTATTTTGAAACGGATGGAGTACTATATAATATTATTTTTGGTGTAAAATTTGATTGATGACAAAAAAATTATGACACCAAAACATCAAAAATTAGATATAATTTTAATACCAAATTTGTTGGAGATGTCTTTAATATCCTTTGTCTATATTCCCACCGGATTATAAAAATCTTCGCAATAGTTAATATAGGTTCGCAAATATCGAGATTCTCTGAGTCCATAATACACAAAGCATAATTTGAGCACATTATGTTACCTTGTAACCCAATCCCGTAAGTCCTACGCATTCAGTGACGACAGGTAATATTTCTTTAATATTACTTTTTTGAGCAACTTTTCTTTAATACTACTATTATTATAAAACTACCAAACCACAACATTGGTTTATTGATTACATGTTGACAAAAAAAAAGGTTTATTGATTACATCAATAGACCCGAATAAAATCGAAACCGGACTAAACCGGTCTCAGCAAAACTCTAAATTGAATTAGGTTTCCACTGTTCCCAAGCTCCCACTGCCGTTCTCTCTAGGTTGTCGTTCACCTCTTTCAACGCCGAGCATCTCAACCTCTCCTTGGTTAGTTGTATCATTCCGGTGGCAATCACAAAACGACGTTGGAGAGTGCCACCCATAATAGCCACCTGTGAACATCGATAGAGCTGTGATATCTGTCGGGCTAACAAGTCTTTTTTTTCTTCCTTTCAAAATGTTTCGGCAGTGCCATGTACTTCGCAACATCTCCTTCCTATTTAATGCCTATCTGTTATTTAACTCGTAACCGATCTGTATGGAGAGTCTTGGCTGAAAAAGAGAGAGATGATTCGTTAACATTTATGATCAGGAGTGAAACTAATTCATAACTGTGTAGGGATTTCCATAAGGGCATAGCAGGTTTGTGAATCAAACTTAGTGAAAATCATAGTGTCATCAGGGAAGAGTATGTGATTAATCTTTATGCTATTTTCTTGAAACTTTATTTTGAGAAAAGTTCTCCACATAAGATGAAAATGCAAGGATATACATAGAATCATCCTAATAATTCAACTTCAGAGTTGGACACCACCAACTTCATTAATTATGAGAAATAGGTAAGTGACCGTGGAGATGCATTGCATCACCCAATAAATCCAATTATAGTGAAAGCCATCCTTTCTAGAACTGTACGAATGAAGGTTCGTTTAAAATGTCATATGCTTTGTTGATGTCATTTTTACAGCCATCGAACATTGTTTGGTAGCTCTCAAAGTCTTATGAGAATATTATCAGAGATAAATTTACAAGGTATAAAACTACTCAAACGAGGGCTTATATATATAAATCATCCCTTACATATATTATATCTTTGTATTTGTAATATTTTTTACATCGAAAAACCATTCTTTTATTCAAACATGAAGTGATTTAAGTAATTATACCAGAATGATTCAACCAATAAAATAAAATTTTCTATGAAATATTCTTACAGTTTTAGAGAGAATCATCAATTTTATTCTGAACTCAAAGTATATAAAGAATTTTGACATATTGAAATTTTATTTGTAGCTCCGTTATTTCTTTCAGGCCGGTGTAAAAAATTATCCATACTTGATATTTTTTTTTATCATTGTGAATATATCTTTACAGTATGTTCCAAAAGTCTTACAGGTATAGTGACATAACATTCTTTTTTATTCCCCAATCGAGTGCTTATATCTCCTGTAATGGTTAAATCAATGTTTATATGTCAGATTATGTTTTTATATCTGTTTATATTTCACCTAAAATATGACATTTGTTGTTTTCTTTAATCCTTTTAATTAAGGATGGGATTCTGATTTGCCAAAATTGGAATATTATATTTTGTTCGAACTATATAGTTGATGATCAGTTTAAAAAAAAAGTTGATGTTACATGAGTTCTGATTCCAAACCTATCGTCGTTTTTTCCCTATCATAGTACAACATATACAACAGTCATATTTAATCAGCGTCAATTTTGACCGTCATTCTTGATTTCGTGTAATTCACAACATAGTTGGATACCTACTTTGTGTTCTTGTTTTAACAATCAGAAAGTCCCCGTGTTTATTTATTATTCTATATGTAGGTCGAGGCCAACCTTGTGACTCACAATTTGTGAGCCTATGATTCTATGAACATAAATCATTTCTTCGATACTATTTGTGCTGAATATATGAACATAAATCATTACTTCAAAAATGTAACACCTATGAATATTATAAGTTAGGGACTTTGATCTTATAGTTAATTAACAACAACAAATTGCTCCGTATCTTTGAAGTTTCAGATAAATTATTGATGATAACTCTATATCAATGGTTTGCTGTTTGTTAATAGGAAAATAGTAATTGTATATTTGAAAACTAAAAAAGAGGTAATAGATTCGAGTGTTTAGTGTTGAGTAAATAGTCAAATATCATTTGGTACTTTTTTAACAATCGCTGTTAGTCAAAAAATATTTTCTTCGAAGTATGATGTTTAGTATCAAATTACTTGCAATATTTTAAAGTCTAACATGACTCGGATATTGCAATTTGGTCGATATGGATGTCATAAAAGTGTCTTTAAGAAATTATACCCTTATATTATAGTATGCACTTAATATTGGTCAAACGATGCCAGTTTTCAGTAACTTTTTTCTTTTTTTTTGTCAACCAGTTTTCAATAACTTATCCCATCAGACAATTCTTTTGACATGTTAAAATTTATATGTTCTTGACCAATAGTATTAAGAAAAACTCCACCTTGATTCGTAGAAATGTCTTCGGCCATCCTAAATCTAAGATAATTGCATTTAATCGCACAAATAAAGAATCAGAAAAAATAAAGTTATTGCAATTAATGGATTTGAGTTTAAGAAAAAATATATATCCACAACTTCTAGATAAACATCCAACTTATATATATATATATATATATGTTTATTTTCTACTACATTGTTTACTATATTATAATCATTTAGTGTAATGTGCTTTAACTGTAACTTCTTATTGTAGAAAAGAAATATAGTTTGTTAATATACATGTAAGTAATATAGCTGCTTGTTAGTTTTCAAAAAGTATAGCTGCTTGTGTCAATGTCGTCATTACATCATCATCCGGAGCCAAATGTGTAATCAATATACAGAAACCGTTAAATAATTATAAGTAGTGAGATAGCCATTTTCAGAAATAAATAACAAAACATAAACATATACCTTAGTATATATTGTAATATGCAGGCCCGGCTCACTCTTAAGTAGAGCCTAAAGCAAAAATTAAAAATAGTACTTTTTGCAGGAAGAAGGATTCGTACTCTCTCGTCTAAGAGAATAGCTAGAACTCAACTGGACAGTACACGGCAATTATAAAATTAGATGTTTAAAACTTTTCTTAGTTTTTTTTTGGGTGTTTAAAGCTTTTGAGTTTTAGTCAGGTTGAGTTGAATTACATCTCTCAACAAGATCCATCAAGTAATCGAGTTCAGTCCACTCTAATTAACAAGGCAGTCTAAAGTTATGTTTCCGGATAGTAATGATCAACTATATAAAGAGAGTCTGAAGGCCGAGAAAACGCATTCACAAACTAATAGACTTATTACGGTTTCTTCTATATATTTTGTTCTTGTCGAAAACTCATTTGCATTAGATCTTCGTTTTAACTCTTTGTATTCATCTTTTTGATCTATTCTTTCTGTTCCACGAAGATGGAACTTCTCAGATTTCTATTCGTTTCATAAAGATGAAAGTTTGTGTTTTCAATGTAACTTTTAAGTCTGTTTACCAATTTTTTAATATTTCGTTCATAGACGAAATATTAAAAAATTGTTATAATTTGATTGGTTAATAATTTTTATTAATTATTTATTTTATTCGGATCTAAAAATAAAAGGAAACTATGAAATTCATTAATACAAGTTACCATATAATACATGTAATATTACAAATAATGGTTTATGGTCACTAATTATAGAGAGAATATATAATATGTCATCAATTTGTTTATTTTATTAAATTTTATTTATAATTATATAAAATACTAATATAATTTTTAAAAATAAATATAATGGTTGTACAATTTTATACAAATAATTATATTGCTATGTAATGCATTATTAGAACTTTTATGTTTTTAAATTCCGCACAAGGTTTATAGAAATCGTTTATATATATGTATATTGAAATTATTTAAGATCATTTTTTCTTTCTAGCTTACAAATTAATTTTATTAGAGTTTACATATCATTTACAAGACTTTTATTTAATCATTATAAAGGTTTATAAATTCATTTATAGTACTTATAAAATGTTACAAAATCAATTGTAAATTCTTCTAAATCTATTTATTATTGTAAAAATGTGTAGTTATGATAATTATATAAATCATAAATAATTATTCACACTTGTTATTATATATTAAACAAAAGTCATTTAAGTGACTTTTGGTTACTATTATTATAGGTAAAACTTTAAAGATTATTATAATTTTGATGGGATTTTATATTTGATTAAATGACTTTTGTTTACTATTATTATAGGTAAAACTTTAAAGATTATTATAATTTTGATGGGATTTTATATAGATTGAAGTACAAAATATTTTGTAATGATGGATTGTATTATTATCCTCCTATATATTAATTAAAAAATCACTTAAGTGACTTTTACTTATGTGTCGTTCATAGGCGAAGTATTAAAAATTGTTATAATTTGATTAGTTGATAATTTTTGTTAATTATTTATTTTATTCGGATCTAAAAATAAAATAAAAATCTGAAACTCATTAATACAAGCTACCATATAATACATGTAACATTACAAATAATTGTTTATGGTCACTAATTGTAGAATTATAAAAAGAATATATAATATGCCATCAATTTGTTTATTTTATCAATTTTTATTTATAATTATATAAAATAATAATAAAGTTTTTAAAAATAAATATAATGGTTGTACACTTTTATACAAAGAATTAAATTTCTATGTAATGCATTATTAGAACTTTTATGTTTTTAAATTCCGCACAAGGTTTATAAAAATCGTTTATATATTGAAATTATTTAAGATCATTTTTTCATTCTATCTTACAAAGTAATTTTATTAGAGTTTACATATCATTTATAAGACTTTTATTTAATCGTTATAAAGGTTTATAAATTCATTTATAATACTTATAAAATGTTATAAAATCATTTGTAAATTCTTCTAAATATATTTATTATTGTAAAAATGTGTAGTTATGATTAATATATAAATCATAAATAATTATTTACACTTATTATAATATTTTTTTTGACATCTCACACTTATTATTATATATTAAACAAAAGTCATTTAAGTGACTTTTGGTTACTATGATTATTGGTGAAACTTTAAGATTATTATAATTTTGATGGATTTTATATCTAATTTATTTTTATCAATTTTAAAATAAAAAGTAATTATAAAATCAACTATCTTCAAATTTTAGATTGAAGCACAAAAATATTTTTGTAATGATGGATTGTATTATTAAGTCACCTAATTAAAGAGTTGTAAACAAGGTGAACCACAAAAACTTATAAAATTTATAATAAATTGTTTGTAAATGTTTATAAACGTATTTATAATTGTACAAATGTATATTTATAAGGATTTGTAAATCATATAAAATTATGTCACACTTTTTATTATCTATTAAAAAATATATGTTTAAGAGATTTTTTGTTACATGTAGTTAATAACTGACATCTTAAAAATTATTACAATTTCAATAGTTAATGATTTTAGAATTTTATTTATTTTTATCAGTGTTAAAATGAAATCCCAAAATAAAAGTGATCCTACAATCAATTATTTGCAGTTTTTGGATTTTAATAAATCTAATATAAAATGTTATTATTTTTAATGATATCCAAAAATTTGTTTTCGACAAATATTTTTAAAAAACACATTAAAACAATTAAATTTCGTTACATTTAAAATATATTTAAAATAATCAAACAAATAAAAATATAAGTAAAACAAATCAGCAAATTTGATGTCAAAATTATAAAAACCTATGATCTTCATCTTGGAGCTAAAAATAAAAAAAATACTTCTTCTTTTCTCTGTGAAAATTAGAGCATTTACACTTTTCACGAATTAAGAAAAAATAAAAGCTAATTGTACAATCAATTACCTTAACCAATTATAATATTGATTTCATGTAAAAAACATTTTAGTGACTTATATTTATATTGTTGAATTATCTTAAATTTCACAGCTCTTCTAAAAAATATATGTGAAATTTTTGATTATCAAACTATGAAGTTAAAAGTTAAATTTTAACAATTCTAATTATTATTCAATAATTATAACATTGTAAACAAAATACGTGTTTATTCATATTATATTACTCTCCACGAAATCGCGGAGAAACACCTAGTAATGATTAAAACAATTACCATTGAAATACATTATTTTTCTTTTGTAGTTATAGTATTAAATGAAGATTGTTTTTGGCAATGTAAATTTATTTTTGAAGTGTGTGAAAAAAACTCAAAACTTAGAAAAGAGGAAGTATTCAATAAACTTCTTAAAGATAAGGGTTAACGCACTGCAAGAAAAAAGTGTCATCCATAGCGTCCATAAAACGCTATCACAGTGATACATAGCGTTTTTAAGTGCGATGTGTCTACCCCCGTTATCTTTCTTCGGCACTTTATATACCGTTTGTTATATGCTATATTAATTAATTTTTAAGATAGCGTTTTTTAATTGTGCAATTGTAAAACTTATAATAACATATAACAAATGCTATAATAGCATTACTAAAAAAAATTAAAAAAAAAAATAAAAAGGTCAAAATAAAAATATTTTAAAATTTTATATACATATATATTTACATATTTGTGACGAGTATATCAAATTAAACCAAACTAAACTATTTTTAAAAAAGGGGTAAACATGAACAGAAAACAATTAGACCTAAAGCTTTATCTTCTACATTTCATATATGAAACCTGGCGATCAACTCCTCTAGTCGCCAAGTAACGACCCTCAGAGCTAACAGCTAAAGCAAGAGTCACTCTGATATGTTTCAACTTCTCTGCACCAGCTTTTCCAACCTGTTAACCATTCAATTTCATAGTCATGACATAGCTATCCTATGGTACAACACAAAATCGAAACCAAAGAAAAGAATATAACACTCACAGCAGCAAACTCATGAGGTCCATATAATTAAGAGTAATCATATACCTCTTCGGAGAGTCTTTAGCCCGGGATCTCATTCCAGGATAACATAATACTCCCGGTATATCAACATACACTATGGTTAAGTATGCTAAGTTGAACATAAGGATCTTGGTTTGATGGAGAAACATTTAAAGGTTCAAACCTTGGTATCTAGAGGATCTGCTCCTCCTGAATTGATGATAGAACCCTTAACCTTTTCTACCAACTCTTGTCTGCTCACAAAGCTCTCAACCAAAGGCACCATAGCCGCCATATGAACAAAACTAATGAGTAAAAGTGTTTTCTAGTTTCAACACATTCACACCAAACACAATGTTAATTCCATCATCATCACCATCAATAATGAGCAGTTAGTAACCAGGCACCAACTGCAACACAACATTATTCAGCAAAGCAATGAACTTTAATGGAAACTAATAAATAATAATGCTTTTGGACTCGGTTCAGTGTCAATTAACTTAGAGTTTTGTCCGTAATTTTTTTTGATCTAGATGTGACGATTAACCTATCGCTCTAAAATCTGTAGAAATCGGAATCTATATGTTAATATAAATCTAAAACATTTACAAATCTACACATTACTATAAATCTAATAACCTGTAGAAACCAAGTTCTACAATTTATTATATTCTACAGATAAAAATAAACAGTTCCGAAAATTATGGGAAGAAAATATTTGGAAGTATTCAGTTTTCATATGTGAAAAAATCGTTTTTTCAGAGAAACGTTATTAATTGTATTTAAATTTTTAAAATTTAAATTTTTTATTAATTGTAATTACGAATATAAAATTTAAAATTTTTATTAATTATAATTACGAATTTAAAATCGTTTTTTGTTTTATGTTATTAGTTATTTTAATTATAATAATATATTTTATTATAATATTAAGTATTTCTAAATACATTAAAATATTTGATTAATTTTAATCATGAATTTAATATTAAAGTTTTGATTTATTAATTGCAATTTCGAATTAAAATTTTAAGGGAATTTTTGCCATTTTGAAAATAATTAGTATAATGGGACATAAAGTATATGTGATTACTTTAATGGAACATAATTATCATTTTTTGGCCTGAAAAATAATTCTCCCAAGAATATATAGACTTTATGAGGTTTTAAACTGCAATGGAAATTCATGTCAAGATCTTGTCAATTTTGACCAAACCTAGAAAACCAGTTATATAGTAATTCTGATAGTTAAAAAATAATTCATTAAACCAGTTATATAGTAATCCTATGCTAATTCTAATAGCACATAAAAAATATTATATTTCTAGATACATATTAGTAAATACGAATAATATTGAACTATTTTTTTATTTATTTAATTTTATTAAAATATTATTTTGAATAATAACATTATTTTGAATAATAACACCAAATATATAATAATTATATTCTATTTGAACCAAATTTATATAGATTTTTGTTTCTCTTTTTTTTCTATTTGATAAATACATTATCTTCTATTACTTAATGAGTTAATTATAACAAAATATGTAAATTAAAATGATCCAAAAATGCTTTAAAAAGTAAACTAATGTAAAACAAAACAATTTATAATGTTATGAATATAGAAAAAAGAAAAAAAAACTATATCTGCTCCTCTTGTTAACACCAGCATCGTCACTGCCATATTGTTTTTCAGAGTTGAACATTGCTAAGTATCATGAGAATATGAAATAGCATCACCCAATAAATTAAAGAGAATTTGCATCTCCTACCCAAATAATATTCCATAATTAACAATATACACATTCGCTCCTACATATTAGAATATTTGACCCCTTATATTTGTACTGTTTTATGTAGGATTGCAGTTTAAAACCTTATAAAGTCTATATATTCTTGGGAAAATTGTTTTTCAGGCCAAAAAATGATAATTATGTTCCATTAGAGTAATCACATGTACTTTATGTCCCATTATACTAATTATTTTCAAAATAGCAATAATTACCTTAAATTTTAATTTTAATTCATAATTGCAATTAATAAATCAAAATTTTAATATTAAATTCATGATTACAATTAATAAATCATAATAATATATTTATAAATATTTAATAGTATAATAAAATATATTATCATAATCAAAATAACTAATAACATAAACCAAAAAATGATTTTAAATTCGTAATTACAATTAATAACAATTTTAAATTTTAAATTTGTAACTAAAATTAGTAACATTTTTTCTGAAAAAATGATTTTTTAGATATAGAATAAAAAAGCACATGTAGTCTTTTGGCAACGTTGTGTTTTAAAAAGGACAAATAAACCATTTTAGACAAATATACATTACTATTATACGAATTCTCTTTATAAAACATTTTATGGCCAATTTTTTATTTATATTAATTTATTATTACCTATATAAAATCACATATAATTATTTATTAATGGTAAAAATTATTTTAGTCATCCTAACTTTTAGTGCGAGAATTCAGGACAAAAAAAACTATTTTGTAAATAATAGTATAATAATTGGTTAAATTTTATAAATATAACAGATCTAGTTTTTGAATCTTATACTATTTTTTATTTCCTTATTACAAACTGATAAAATCCACTGTTGGAATAAAATGCTTTTTAACCTATTTGATGATGTAATTGTTATGTATCTATACCGTATAATTTTGTTTGTAGGAATAATTATTTTGTTATGTTATTTAACTAGAGTTAACATTTGAATCATTTAATTTCACTTACATAATATATATATATATTTCGTTTTTAAAATGAAAATAATATTTATTTATTATATTTTTGATAATAATTAAGATTATATAGTTATTTAAATAATAAGAGTTAAGATAATTTTCTAAGATTGTGTTAGACTACAATATGAAATATTAATGAAATGGTATAATATTATTTATGATAATACATTTTTATTACAATATATTAATATGTAAGTAATAACCGAAACATCTTTATTGAAATTTTAATAGTAGTTTTAATTTCAGTGATATTTTTCATAAGTCACATATTAACTAAATGCTAATAATATATAGTGTTCTGTTTTAGTAGAATAAAATTATAAAAAATAATGTTAAACTCAAGAATATAGATATAGAAGTTGGTTAAAAATATCAAAATGCAAATCAAGATAAAAACAAACAAACATGGCTAAAACTAATATTCTTTATTTTCGAGTGAAAACTTTCACTGATTATGGTTTTTTGATTGGCTTCTTTTTTTTTTAACTTCCAAACTGTAAAATATAAAGACTATATTTTAATAATATGTAGCACATACAAACAAAATATATATTTGGTCAAAAATAAACAAAGGTGGTGTTATTCAATCATGTATTTTAATAGAGTCTAAATTTAATCAAAATTTACCTTTATTCGAATGATGATTCTAAATTCTATTTTAAAATCTAGTGTTATTAGATATGATATTTATAAATCTAATTTAAAATATGATGTTATTCAATGAATGATTTAAATTCAGTTTTTTAAATCTAGTATTATTCAATTTCAAAGGATTTAAAAGTTCTTTGTATCTAAAATTATTTCAAATCATTTGTGATGGATTCTCATGAACAAAAGATTGAAATCAAAATCTAAAGTTGATTTTAGAATTCATTAACTAAAATCTATGTTTAAATTTAAAGTTTTAATTGACTACAAAACTTGACAATTGATTTTAATTCACTGATTGAATAATACCCCTAATTTACTGGGAAAATTCAAAAGAAAAATATAAAATGAAGAAAATATTTATTAGAAAAAATTATAATTTTATCACAAATTGGATGTAACTTTTTGATAACCATTTAATTATAAATATTTTATAATGACTTTAATTTTTTAAGAAAAGGACTAAAATAATCTCATATAGTATTTATAAGTGTAAAATTATCTATAGAAATTTATAAACTTAACCATATTCCTTAATTACTAAATCCTGAACAATAAAAACTAAATTCAAATATTTAGACCTTTTTATTGAAGATTAAAAAATAATATTTAATTTATGATATTTTAAGAAAATTTCTCATATTTATCTTTATCAAAATGATTCTGAAATTTTGTAATATGACTGAAAATAGGGGGAATTATAATTTTATTACAAATTTAATACCACTTTTTAATTTTGCCTTTAAAAGATTATCATTTTCATAAATACTTTAAAGTTGTGATGAAAAATAAATTAACATTCTTAAATATTTTATAGATGTTTAGTAATTATTTATAAAAGTTTATGAACTCAATCGAACATTTAAATACTAAATACTAAAAACAATTACTAAACCATAAATTCAAATTTTAAACTTTTAAAAATAAAAGTATATTTGTACTTTCCCAAAGACTGGGATTCGGAAAAGTACAAGCTTCGTTATCGAACAATTGGTGTACCTAGTTTACATGTGTTAAAACTAAGTACAAACCAGCAGAAATTAAGGAAAAAAAATGTCTAAGAGAAACTAAATTCCGGTAAAAGTTACTCATAGATGGGTCATGCGGCCCTAGACACCGGCATGTATGTGCCGACT